>JADMNL010000023.1:326390000-327590000 GCA_016271365.2 Neoceratodus forsteri
CTTGTGTATATTCTTCCTAGACTAGCAAACCCCTGTGCAGTGTTGCATTGAAGAGAGAATTCTCTTTGTGAGATCTCCTGTTTTTTCCAAGTGGGTATTGTGACTTGGAGTACCCTATTTCTGCAGATATCCTGGACAAACTCTTACCCTTTTTCAGTCTGTGCAAGATAGATAACAGTTTGGACATCATAGGCTGAATGCTTCATCACTGCACTGATTCTCTGCCCTCTCCCACACAGGTAAGAACAGAAAATACGGGTACTTAATATTGTTGCAGTTCTGCACCAACTGTAATCAATTAAACCTAATGGCAGAAGCTGGGGTCCAAGGAGTGTGTTTATAATAACTGATCATTTGCTACAGCAGTGTTCACTTTAGTGAGTGATCACTGTATTACGTATCATACAGTACACTATGAAAAGAACTGTGAAGTAACTACAGACATCGATGTTTTATTCATTGCTGATCTGTTTTGTAAGAGTTATAAGCTAATATATCTTTTTATTCAGAATGACCTAATATAAAATGCAAACATCAAAGAAGCTGTATTTTTAGCAGCAGAATAGTGATGATTGACAGAGCAGAGCATATGGAACTGAAGGAGAATCTAACCTACATTTAGATCTAAGGAAACAAATATTTGCCTGAAGGAAAATATTAATTAGTTTGCCACACGCAGAGATAAAAGTCTGCAAGACATATCCATCAAAAGGCAGTGGAGTAAGCAGCAAAATGGAAATTATTTGTAAATTGACAGTGTTCAAACTTGGCAAACATAGAAGGGGTAAACAAGTTATTTGGCATGCAAAGCACTCAGAAATCATAGCTCTGTCAGAAGGCATCTGTGCATGCATTCACTTATTTGATATAAATTAACATTTTGCAGGAATCTTTGTTGCATAGTAAAGATTTCTACAGCCTCCCTAATTACTTTAATTGCCATCTTATACTGTTCTCTAGCAACACAAAACAGCATTAAAAGCCAATGAGGTCCAGCTACATATATTGACATACACATGTACTGCAGACAGCAACTTCTAAACTGAGGCACAGAACTGAAGTTAAAGATTATACTGTTTTATAGTAAAATGACGGAGGATCATATACATAGCAAACAAAATGTAAGTGAAAGTTGAAGCATTCAAATATTTCCTGTTATCTAGCTATGTCAGTGCTAAGGACACATCTAGATTAGTATTTGTCATTACTATTTCTCAGAAAGAAGGCATTTCAGTATATAGAATAGTATAGGTTAGAAAGTTAAAGGAAGGTAAAAATAATTAAAACATAGTTCTATAATATGTAAATAAACTAGACAACATGCTTAAAGAGTAATTGTATTTAACCTATATACCATTGTTGGTTTGTGATATACAGGAGTAGGTAAATATGTATGCAATAACCCATGACACAGTGTGCAGTTATTGGGGATTATACAATGGCAAGAAAAATGCTGACTTTTGATTGGTCAGTCTGGGACTGGACCCTGTTGTTATGCCAGCACTACATCATGGCTCTAGTCCCAGCACACAGATGACTGCATCAATTTTAATTGTAATGACTCCATGCAGCCAGCTTCACGGACCCCAGCCATTCAGCACCCGCTACACTGATTCCTGCTTGCCTGATGGCACTACTCTTCTGCTCTCCACACTAGCGGTATGTTTTGTACATAAGTCATGATCGACTGCTAGCATTACATGAAACACCTTTTCCCCCATAGTTTTATTTCAGTTTTAGAGTGCCTTCGCCCTACCTCTGTGAGCATGCGCTTGTGCTTCTTCCTAAAATAAACGGTCACGGCATCTCATTGACCCGCTTCTCCCCGACCACAACCGCTCTCACAGCAATAAAAGCAGCCCTTCTCCAACAACTGAACATTCAAAACACTTTTGAATCGCTTTCAGTACTTGATCCAGGTACACTTACCGATGCAATGTGAACGGAAAACCAGAAGGATACACGAGCTGCTATCACGGCCATTTGCTGCATTCACAGAAACTATTTTAAAAATACATCTTAAGCTGGTGCAGGCTTCTCTGTAAACAATGCGCTGTGTAACAGAACAGGAAGGAGAAACAGCACCAGCACAAGAGGGCAAAGGGTCACAAACACAGCCACAGACAGAAACGGAATCCACATTAACTATGTAGTGGCAGCGCCACCTGTTGGACTACACAGAGACTAAGGATTTTTTCAATAGGTATAACTCCCCTAGCATAAAGTAAAAATAATACACATTTTAAACACATTTTACATTTTTTATCTCATAACTAAATGAGCCATTGTATAATAGCAATAATGCACTCCAGGGTGTGTGTTGTGCTGGGATAAAGTCACTTCTGGGGTGATTAGTGCGCTGGCCTGTGGCCTTGAGCCCAATCACACCAAGCGTGATGTTATCTCAGCACAACACACTACATCGCATTATTGTTTAATTAATCAACACCCATGGTGCATTGTGAGGAAGAGGCTGCAAGCCGAGTGTCTTCAGAGAACCTGGGGTGTTGATTAATCCCCACAACCGCATCCTGGAGTGGGTTGTTGCACTTATAACATGGGGTTATGTTTAAATAACAAAAAAAATATGCAGAAAGCTGTTCTTTGATGTTGAAATATCAAAAACTAGTGTATCCTGCCACCTTGCAAAATAGTCCCTAACAAATAATGCATGCTGTGGTGCTGTTATGCACATAGAAATGTCACACAGACACTACTCACATGATATGTGACATTTCTTGTACATAATAATATGTGCTACAGTTCTGAGTACTGTTTTTTGGCACCCCCAAAACAATGCACAACTTCTGTCTATCTCTGTTTGTCTCTCTCTCTCTCTCTCTCTCCTCCTCTCTCTCTCTCTCTCTCTCTCTCTCTCATCAGCTATATGGGACACTGTCTCTCTCTCTCTCATTGGGGATCTGTCAGACTCCACGCTCTCTCATGGTCAAGGCCACTGATTTACAGTGATTAAAACAATGAAATTCCATTTTCAAGACTTCAGATTCCGGAATTACACCAGTGATTGTTACTCTAATTTCCAGATTTTACCGGGATTCTGATATCATTCTTTTAGTATGTGCCTAAATAATCAGAATTAAAGAAGGCTTAATATACAGAGCATTAAATAGACAAATTGAAAATAGTACAGGAAGGAATTAAAAGAAAACACAAGTTTTGTAGATTTACTGATCTGATATAAAATGCCAGATTCCATGAAATCTTTGTTTTTACCAGTCTTCAGGCAACCCTAATTCCGAATTTTACCTGATTTTCTGGTAAAAACTGAAAACAGTGGCCTTGCTCATGGGTACAGTATCGTCTCTCTCTGTCATTGATGATGTGGCATACTGTCACTGTCATTGTCAGTGTCAGTGGCTCAGTAGGTAGCACACTCGCCTCTGAGGCCGGAGAGATCAGAGGGCTGTGGGTTCAGTTCCACATCTGGCATGAGTTACTATCCCAGTACTGACACTGTAGTGCAGCATGAGAGGTGCTGCACTTCTGAGGTGCCGTCTTTGGTGAGACGTTAAACCTGAGGTCCCATCTGCCTGGACTGGTGGTAGTTCAGGCGGATGTTAAAGATCCCATGGCACTTATCAAAGAGCAGGGAATTTCCCCGTGTCCTGGCCAAATTTCCTTATTCACTAAAAAATACTACCAACAGCTTAATCTGGTTCAAGGTCAGTTGGCATTCATCTGTATCCTCCTCCCCGGTCGTGCCTGAAAATAGGCAGGATTTGTCTAGTGCACTTACCCGTCAACAAAAAACTAAATAAATAAATAAATAAAAATAAATAAAATACTCTCCCTCTCTCTCTCTCTCTCTCTCTCTCTCTCATGGTGATGTGCCAGAGCTCAGACGTATGCCATTGGGAAGAAGCTCATCACACACTGACCTGTGTGGTTTAATGGTGTTTGCTGTCACTGTCTGCCACCATGGTGTACATGGCACATTGAGATGCTTGCTTTGTACTGCTGAGTGTCTCTCTCCTACTTTCCCAGTGTTACCCACTCACTACACACAACAGAAACTGAACCGGAGACTTCACACCTAAAAACACAGAGACATGCCAGCCCAGTGGTGCTGAGGGTTGAGGCACTGGACGCACACCTTGCACCACACCGGCGACCTGGGTTTGGGAATGAGCCCGGCCATCGGGGTTGGCAGGGAGGACTGTGATTCAGCATCCAGACTGTTCTCCTAGTCCTGGGGAAGGCTGGGATCTTACGCTGCACTGTAGTGGCTCCTGAGGATGCCTAGGGGCACTTCAGGCATCAGAGACAGTAGAGGAGGAGCGCAGTGGACGTTGGCACACTGTGCCTGGTTGTCATTGCATGTCCACACTCCAAGGGGTCTAGTAAAGAGGAAAATGGCTGGGTGAGACCATGCAGCTTGATAGCCGTGCTCCGAGCCACCCAGAGGACTTTGGCAGAGTCCTGTTGGGAGGGTCTCGGCTGTCCTGGCTGGCAGAGGCAGAGGGGAGCCCGAGCAGGATGGCAAGATGGCTGCCCGAATCTCCTGGGTGCAGTCCAGGCTACCCAGCTCTCCGGGTGGGGCGGAGCCAGTGGATGGATGCCCCAAGCTGGAGTGTGTTGCAGCAAGGTGAATAAAACATAATAAAAAAAAAACTAAAAAAAACAAAGACAGAGACTGGAGAGAGGACAGCATCAATGCTCACCTCAATGTCTCTCACGTCTGTGTGTCTGTGTGTGTGTGTGAGTGTGTGTGTGTGTGTGTGTGTGTGTGTCTCTCTCTCCTCCTGTGTTCATGCTATCAGAGGACCAGTGAGCTGCTCATGGTCTCTCTCTCTCTCTCTCTGTGACACAGGCACAAAGTTCGGGGTGGGACAGAAGCACTGTTCACCCTCTCACACCACTACAGTTCTACAACTTCTGCATGCTTCAGTGACACAGAAGAGAGAGTGAGCAAGTGAGAGAGAGAGAAACACAAGATTGCAGGACATTCAGTTCATGACCAGAACATAGGGAGTGTGGAGTTTTCCTCTCTCTCTCTCTCTCTCTCTCTCTTCTCTCTCAGTCGCTGTCAGAGCACCAGTGAGCTGCTCATCATCTCTCTCTCTCTCTCTCTGTGACTCTGTGTCTCTGGACTGGGATACCAGAGTTCCACTGGGTGGGTGGATGGGTAAGTAGCCAGCAGTGGGGAGCATTGTGCATTGGGTCTAGGGAGTTACATGGGCCAGTTGGGTGGATGTACAGACAGTGGTGACTGCACAATTGTGGCTTAGAGATGGTGACAGTGTCACAGCTGAGAATGCAACACTCTGAAGTGGGCTCTGGAGATCAGCCGGGTGGCTGGGTGGCTCACCACATCTACTTGTGGCAACACTGTGGGCTGCGTTTCTAGAGTTCACTTTGACAGGTGGGGTGAAAAGCACAGCAGGGTCAGGTAGCGCTGTACAGTGGGTACGTGAGGTCCACAGGGTGGTTAGTTGAGTGGGTAAGTACCCTGACATGGGTACCACTATACAGTGTCTCTGTGGAGGTCCAATTGCTGGGCGGGTGGGTGGTCAGACAGTGGCAATAAAAAGAATACTATGTAATACACATGGGAAACTGCCACAACTAAGAATGTCATGATCAATGGAATTTTCACTGACAGCCGATTTGCACATACTTAGAAGCGACTGTGTGTCGCACCTAAAATGGTACGTAAATCTCCATTTACACTCAGTGCCAGTCTGCAGATACTTGTACCAGCTCGAGGGTCACATACATGGAGGGAATATGCTTGAGGACCACAATGGACTGCCCCAGCTGGCTTTCTCTGGGGAACAGTATACTTCACTTAGTGAGACATTTAAATGGCTGCTGATCAGGAATGCACTCACTGAGGAATAATGAGTGCTGCTCTGCCCCTTATCTGGCAAGGGTGCCTGAGCACTAGAAACTGCGGTTAACAGAAATTAATGTATGCTCAGCTAATGGCTGTCTGCCAGTCAGCTGACTGTGTTCTCTTCCCCATGTTATAATGATCAATATATTGCTCAGCTATTTCTGAGTGATAAGTCTTTCATTGTCTGTCTTACTTGTTTCCAGTGGTAAGGGGATATTTTGAACCCACATGGCATCAGCAGTGATACTGTTTGGCTCTAAATCCACTGATAAATTCCATCACTAGTGTAAATGACAAAACAAATATATACACAGCATCATTGCTGATATAACATTGTTTAAATAGACCCTCACCACTAGGACACATATCAGAGAAAATGTTTCTGAGTTTGCTAAAAGTGCAGTGAAGAGTTAAAATACACTGCTCCTCACTATAAGGAACAAATCAGGAGCCATAGAACAGATTTATTGTAGTACTCAATTAATTACAGCGAGGGTGGCATTTACTGAGCATTACTGAGCTGATGCAACACTGACTTATTATAAAACACATTTCTATTGAAACAGAACCATATCATGTGCAGGTTAAGGGTTCTCCCATGCCACAATGACAATCAAGATGGTGATGTAAAGCAGAGCACAATCTGCTGACACCATCCACGGCGCTCTGACAATTTGCTGTCCAGCAGTAGGAGTGACTTCCATTGAGTGGGGTTACACCACCCGCACCCCCAGCTATTAATATAAAGAACTCCAGGTTGCATCCTGCTGTAAAATAGCAGCAATGGCAGTAATGCTAAATTACAGGATGCCAAAAATCAAAGTCACAAAAGAAGCCTGCAGCACCATTCCTTCGGCAACATCACGGGCAACAATAATCAGTTGCCCTACTAACGGATACCCAGGTTAAGGCAAAATGTAAAAGAAACTTGATGTAAATAACATAGAAAGTTTTCATCCCCTCAAAAAATGGCACTCAGCTTTAGCTGGACTTTAGTCTATTTAGCAGCAAGGTCCTTGAGAAGGAAAGCAGCTGTCTGAGCTGCAGCATGTTTATCAGGTGTGCCCTCCTGACACTCTAACCACAAAACTCACATTTGAGTCACCTTGATTGCCCTCACTGCTAGTTGTGTGGTCTTCTGGTTCCTCTTCTCCTTCCAGCTCACTACTGCTGTCCTCCAATGTGCAGTTTAGCAATTGATGCAATAGTTGCATTATTTGACAACTGCTCATGAATTGGGGTTCATTCATCAGTGTGTAGCCAGTTGTCAATTATGGTGCCACATCCTTGGACTCTTGCACCTGATTAAGGTTAGTGGCTAGATGTACAATATCCTCTGTGTTATCAGATTCAGGATCAATGCTGGGGTCAGTAGTGGTAAGTGAATCACCCAATGCATTGTACCAGCAGTGTTTTATAGTTTTTCCATGATACATGACCATTCTTCTCCTGCAGGGTCAGTGACATTTTTAATGTTCAGGCTCTTCAGGTACTCTGTTACATTTAACCTTCTCCATTGCCGCCAGATCCCCAGTAGCAGCTTCCTATAATGTTTTTTTAAAGTGGCTATGATGCCACCATCTTGTGGCTGGATTCTGGCTGTGTATTTGGTGGGAACAAATTTTGATGCAGCCTTTCTGAGATCTCAATTCAGCTTCTGTGGTGGGGAGGAACAATGGTCCATCAGTAAAAGTGCTTTGGGAGGAGTCTTAACTTTCTTGAATGAGGACAAAGTGAGGGGTGAACATGTCCAGGAACCAGTTTTAAAGAGTTCACTTGTCATCCAGACAGTTTTACTACTTTCATAGTCCATGGGCAATGAAGTTATGTTTGGTGTAAACACCTGGAGTTTCCAAACTTCTCCATGCATAGTGGCTTTAATCTTATGGGAACCTGTATTGTTCATACAAAACAAGAAAGTGACATGGTACTTAGAAACCCTAAAGCACTTGGAGGCATTTATTTCAGCTTTGTGGCCAACATTACATCCCAAAGGCACCACCACAATAATCCCTCTTGTCACAGTTATACACCTGTTCAAATGTGTACCCTCCATCATCCAGGATTTTTTGAGCTGCATGAATTCTGCAGTGGTGCCTCGTCACTCAGACCTTTGCTCCCCAGTGAAACAGACAGCTGGATGAATTCATCACAACCATCCTGTGGATGACTTAAATATGCAGACATCCAAACCCTTGGAATCACAGCAATCACTGACAAACTTTCTTAGAGCTTCCTGTTTCCATCAAGTGCAGATATGACTTTTGAGAAACCAGTCTCTGCAGATATCTTGGAAGGCTTTCACCACTCTTAAGCCAATCTAGGATAGTGAGTTTGGTTTCAATAGACTATCCTGACCATTTCATCATGTCTCTTTCTGTAAACATGCGAGCAGTTCAGGAATAAATAGGGTGAGTCATCAGTGAGTGAATGGGAGCAGGTGATTTCAGTTAGATGACAGTCGTGATTGAAAACAACTGATCGCAATGCAGATTATCTGACTGACATTTGGAGCCATACTTTGAATTCATTACAGGGGGATTTCGCTATAATGAGGTTTGTTATAACAAGGGAGCAATGTAACTACATGGGACTAATATTTACCAACAGTCTTCTACAAAAATCCAGGATTAGGAATAAATGCAGTTCCCTTTCAGATATACAGTACTTAAACAGATGTACAACTCATAACAGTCCTTCAGACCTGGTTTTATATTTTAGCTTTCATCATAAATAATATGAGTATTTCTTATATAAGAGCTTGGTTGCCTAGTAAAACATTAGTTTGTATCAGAATACCACCACACACACACACACACACACACACACACACACACACACACAGACACACACACACACAGATACTCACATGTGTGCATGAACACACACACACACACACACTTTGGTTTGATTCAGCAAAGTTGGCATTTGTTGCTCAAAGATGCCCCAGATTAAAGGAGCACAGAGTCTCTACCAGGATACTGCTGGTGTTGTATTATCAGGGTAGTATGTGATCCCATTAAACCACACCTCTAAACAAAGAGAAAGATTAATGTCCTCTGGGTCACCAAACTGACACTTTTCTCAAGTACTAAAATAAGTCACTGAGCTGAAAAAAATCTTACTCTGGCACATTTTGTAACTGCATATAACACAACTAATCAGATATGCCTATTTCATGTTGTACAACAACTCTGCATATTATCAAAATTGAAATCAGACAAGGGTAAAATGCTAAATCTTGAGCAGTGAAGTCTTGCACAAAAAAACACTAAAAGTAATACAGTATGTTAAGAACATTTTGCAGAAATGGGATGGGGCTGTCATTTCATGTGTTAGACATCATTTTAACAGTCAGATTGAGAATATGTTATTTTCTATTAGAATTCCAAGACTTTGCTGGCACTAATTGGGACAGCCTAT
This sequence comes from Neoceratodus forsteri, assembly GCA_016271365.2. Taxonomy (NCBI): domain Eukaryota; kingdom Metazoa; phylum Chordata; order Ceratodontiformes; family Ceratodontidae; genus Neoceratodus; species Neoceratodus forsteri. The sequence continues at coordinate 326,399,281 of JADMNL010000023.1, forward strand.
TTTTTAAATGCAGTTTATAAAGTGCTCTCCTTCTGAATACTTTTAACCCCAATGTAGCTGGTCTACAAAACAATGTAGTTCCATCCTTCAAGATATTCTTTGCTCCATGGTGAGCTATACATGTTGCAAAATTTACAAAATATGCTGAGGTTCTTTGCCTTTTATCTTGCTTTCTTAGTTTTGGGCACACCATGATCCAAACTCATAAGACCATGTAAGGGCTGGTTCATTTTCCCTGGATTGAGATATTGATGGAAGCATATGGATAAGCCCTGAGAAAGATAAAATACATGCCTGTGTCTTCTGTTCCCTGAGAAAGACAAAATACATGCCTGTGTCTTCTGTTCTCAGCATTTGCAAAGTGTGCGAGAGGCCATTTGGCAACCTGCACTTGTACTTTGCATTATTGGGGTATGTGTGATTTTATTTTCTTCGAAACCTGGCTTTATTACCACTGCCTTTTTGGGTAACCCTTGCCTCAATACTGTTTGTACTGAAATCTTTTCTCGCTTCTTGTTTACAGGAATGTTTGCTATAACATATGTCTTAATTGTGATCGTTTATAACAGAGGGTGATTTTCCAAACATTGAAAGTCCCAGTTAAAGTAATCTGGCTGTACCATTCTGTTTCCTGATATATATTCATATTTTCAAAAGAAATAATCTCTGTTTCTCCCTGTCCTTTCTCTCTCTCTGACAGAAATGCATTCCTAAAATGATAACCAGTTATGGCATCACCCAGGTGGTTTGCAGCAAATTCTTTTGTTTAGCAATAGATTTCTAATTTTAACAAATCCAGGGAAGAGCTGGTAGTTGACTAAAACAGTTATTTGCAATTGTCTAGTTTAAAAAGCTGGTACATTGAATTATATCTACTCTACCAAGTGCATTAAATAATCAGCTTGTTTGGAACTTTTGAAGTGACAAATCCCAACTGAAGTCTGCTTAAATTTAGTTTGAGTGAAACATTCAGAAATGTATGTAGCAACAGCAGTTTTATTTATAGTCCTGACTATAAATCATTCAATAAAACCCACACTGTCTCCAATTTTGGGTATAGTTTCTACCTTTAGTGTGGTTTGGAAAACAAGTCAAAACACGTAAACTAGACCAGAAAAGGGAGGATTATTTTTGCTCTGATGAGATTAACACAGGGTTTTGTACTTTCTTCATGGCATTGATAAATTACTATTTCTTCAAAATATGCTCACTTACCTAGATGTTTTACAAATGCTATAGCCAATTTTCAGGCAGTAATATAAATGATATATTTCCAAAAGAAAAATATACTAAGTTTTATAATAAAGCCTTTCAAGTGCATGTTTGTTTAGCATAGGCAATTGCCATAATCCATAAATGTACAAACATAAATGACAGCCATTTAAACACATACAATGTGAGAGTATAGCTAAGACAACAGAAACACTGTAGACATCAACTGATAGGAATAATATATTGTGATGCAAACATTAAATACTGTAGAAGTAAAGTACATCACAAAGAGTCCATACAGTACAATGAATAGAATATTTTCTTTTTATCCCTGCATATGAAGCACAGAGATGGACATGATTAACCTAGAGGCTCTCCCTACCATGAAGTACTATGTTAGTGTATGTGATACCTTAAAACATGTCTGTCTGTCTGTCTGTCTCTGTCAGTTTATCTATCTATCTATCTATCTATCTATCTATCTATCTATCTATCTATCTATCTATCTATCTATCTATTCTACTTGCCTCTGTCTATCTATCTATCTATCTATCTATCTATCTATCTATCTATCTATCTATCTATCTATCTATTTTACCTGTCTCTCTCTAAGTCCCAGAAATGTTCATGCAGATAACAGCCTACATTCCCTCCAAAAATGTTCATAAATGTAGATTACTTTATTTATTGGATAGACCATTTTGTGCACTCTGTATCCCAAAGCATTTTACAAGTTACAAACAGTTGCTTCAACTATGTATCATGTGAATACAGTTAGCCTGTGAAATACAGGAAGTAAACACAGGGAGGTTACAAGACTAGTTCAAGGAAAAATATCTCTGGAAGGATTTAAAACTGGTTTTCCAGGTTCACAAGTATGCTCAAGTCACCACGCTGCACAGGTTCTATACAGACACACAATGCTGGATAAAATGCTAGTTTTATAATAACTGTAATCACTTATGTTGAAACTGTTTTCATTTTATAAATGCGGATTTCAGGTTACATTTTAAAAGGGTTGGATAAGCTGAATCAGTGGAACTCTGTTCAGCTTATTTTGGAAAATAAGGCTAGAGAGAATACTTATGCTTAAACAAGCATTTGTGAATGCTGAATGTTTGCTTGCATGTTAGGAACAGCACAAGGATGGAGCAGGAGGCTTGATGTTAGTCTTGGGGTCCAAAGCTTTTAGAGGCAGGACTCCTGTTGAAGCAGAACCCCAACATAAAAGTTATGGGGTAGGGGAATGCTAGGGATGAGGACACAGTTGGTGATGGTGTTCTGGGCACACATAATGAAAGTGTCCTGGTGGAGGGTAGAGACACTCAGTGAAGGTGTCCTGAAGGGACACATAGTCATGGTGTCCATTGATGGGTGCATAGTGAAGATGTTTTGATGTCGGGTTAGAAGATTAATCAGACATTCACTTATTTGGTCTTGTCCCAAGTCTCAGTGTCACTAAAGGCAGTTAGTACAAGATGGGCTGAGAGAGGCCATGGCTGAGAGCTTTCTGAGTGGGATCTTCACAAGTTCAAAGTGCTATTTAACCACCACTGTCAGCAGTGCTATCGGTCCACAGAGGTCTTCAGATTGTGGTCATTTCATGGCTGGAGGTGAACCAAGAGGTGTAAGGTTCAGGAGACCTATGCTATAGTGTTTGGGTCCCTTTGAGAGGAAGGGGAGTTAATAAGTTTAACCTCCATGTCAAGGCTTCATCCCTTGGTTACAAACGCTTAATCTTGTTAAAACTGCATTCACTTAGCTATCATATCCTGTTGTAAAATCTGATGTTACAGTATTTTCTGTTGTTCCACTGGGCCTAGGAGATAGCCACCATCAAGGCTAGACATTTTCTGTGTCTTCTTCCTTTCTCCTCCTCACTTTTACCTCAAATTGGTCGTACCTGCTGTTTATCTTCTCCTCCCAGATCTGCTGTATTGTCTTCGCACCCACCCTGGCCACTAGACACATGCACTCCAACCACGATTTCATCAGGAATCAACTTGGTGCCAGAGTTCAAAACCCAAACTACTGTGGTGTATGATCATGATTCTTCTCCCCTATCTCTCTGTTGCAGCTAAGGCAGCTCCATTTACAGTCCCAGCTCAGCCCCTCAACTGACTCATCCTGGCATCCAGACCCATCGGTGTCAGTTAATTTCAAAGTATGCCACAGCTGAATTATAAAAGGTATGCAGCCGAGAGCCACCATGGTTCTGGGCACAACAGGAATAGAATGGGGCAGTAAAGGGCAGTAATTGGTAGGTGTTTGGAATCAGCAGCAGAAGGTTGGTAAATATTTTGAAAAAGAAATGTGTCTGACTTAAAAAATAACTCATGACATACTGCAGGGTTAATTCTTATGCCCATGTTCATCAATGACCTGCTCTAAAACACTAAGTCTGCCTAAAATAATACTTTATGCTGATGATGCTAGAATATATGCAGCACATCAAGACCTGAATGTGGTAATTAGATAGATAGACTGATCAAGTGCAGAGATGTTTTTTTCAAAATGGGATGCTGATGAACAACAAGAAAACAACAGCGATGCTATTCTCTACTTCACAAGAGTTTAGTAGAAGTAAGGACACATTGTTTGTAAAATGTATTGAAGGGTAATGTTGAAGGTTGTGAGTCACTTCTAGTATTTGGGAGTGACCATTTACTCCTATTTAAATTTTTGAAATGCATACAGATTTAGAGAGTGGTCAGTTACATAAAAAATTGGAGGCTTTGTACAGGTTAAGAGATCTATTAACAGTTAATACTCATATGTCTATATCACAAGCTTGCTTTTTACCAGTCATTGATTATGGAAGTATAAAATGGCCTACTGGGTCATAATGTCATACGTTTAATGAAAATGCGTCATTAGAGCTAACCTGGAACAAGCGCCGTAGTAGAAAGTGAATGATGCAATACCGCTAATACCTCTGTATGTGGTATTCCGCATTCATACATCCCAGGCAAGAGGATACTCTGCTGGGATGGGGCTCACCAGCAGCTGCCATGGCTCACTGGACTAAGCCACTGCAGCAAGGAACCCAGGTGCTGCATCAGGGACTGTGTTAATTCCTGGTCCCAGAAATATTTTTTTCTACTTTGTGCAGTGTCATGTTGAACCCCCACCCCTGGAGTTGAGAATCCTTATTGGGAGGGTTCAGGGGTGCACTGGGCAGAACCCCCAACAAAGCTTTATGCCACATGGAAGAAATTGCTCTATATTGGCAGAGCAATTTTCCATGTGGCATAATGTCTTTAACATTATGACCCCTTCCCAAAATGGGGGTCTGAAAAGTAAAGGCCAAGAGGGTCTGCATGTATAATTCAATTTATAGATTTGCCCTTAGGGAAAAGTTAGGAACATCAATGTACCCTTTAAAAAGGTTGGATTGGTTACCTTTGGAATACAGGAATATGTTTTACTTAAATTGTATGGTCATACAAGGCATTAAAACAAGGTGACAAAAGTTTAAACATAATATGAAATTTTATGCTTGGATGACAGTAAAACTTTTTCTGTGCACTGTTTTAAAACCTCAAAGGGTCAAAAATCATTTCTTTATATGGTAGCCAAAGTTGTGAGGCAACAAGTTCAGAAATAAAACTTTAAAGACAAGGGCCCATTTTCAAAGTAGAAGTTGCAAGCTGTGTGGCGGCTGGCGCTGCGTGCTGGTGCACTAAGAACCCTGCATCAGATTCTCTATTGGGTAGGATCCCAATGGCTAAGTCCCCCTGTTTGTAGCAAACTTTGCCCTGCGCCAAACAGACAGCACATCAGGAAGGTTTGCCGAAGTCATGGGTCGGCCATGCGCAATAGCACTAAGGACAGGTGCCTGGTGGCTGATGCCACCCTGCAGCCCTGATCCCTGATTGTGGTAGTTTAGTGCCACCACAAAGCCCTGCTTGCTTGTCAGTAGTTAACACAATCCGATAGTCTAGCACCCCTTCCCAAGCCCCAATTGCTCATCATTATTTTACTGCAATCCTTGGTAGTCTAGTAGCAATCCCCAGCCCCAATTGCCCATCATTATTTTATCACAGTCCCTGGTAGCCTAGTGATGACCCTGTCACTTGTCATGATTGACAATCATTATTTTATTGCAATCCCTGGTAGTCAAGTGGCAATCCCCAGCCATCATCACCCATCATTATTTTATCACAATCCCTGATAGTCTAGTGGCAACCCCCTAACCACTGATCTCCCATTATAAGACTTACAATATCCCTGGTGGTCTAGTGGACTGCTCCAGCCCCAATACCCGTTAAGTGACATTTACCCAATTCTTGGTGGTCTAGTGGACCACCCACCCTACAGTGCCCTACCTCCTGCTCCCCTCATCCCTAAATGAGCCAGCAGCTGGCACAGCCCACAGTTCATCACCTTGGCCAGTTGTCAAGTGTCAACTGAGTTCTGAATGAGCATGGACTGTATATAGTATGCACTCAGTGACTGACAGCTGCTGTAATACTTATCGTATATTAGCCCCATACATGTATAACTGGTAGCAAACAAATGGTATGCATGTTCAAAGGACCTCCTCCCCAATTTCTTGTTTCCATATACCGAGCACCTGCAGTCCGTCCTGTTACTTCAAAGCAAAGCAAAGCAAACTTTATTTGTAGAATAGTGCCATTCTCACAGGAACCATGTGCTAGCTCACAAAATCATAAAATCACAGCTAGAAACAATAAATACTTAAAAATATCAGCAACACTTCTTCAGGCTCCAGGAAAGCAAGCTGAAACAGATGTGTTTTTGAAGCAGATTTGTAGTTCTCCACCATCAGGCACTCTCTTATCCGATGAGGTAGAGAATTTCACAGGGTGGGGCCACAGATTCAAAAGTATGGGCCCCAGAAGTCTTCAAATGAACCCTGGGAATCTCTAGCAATCCCTCATCGGTGAAGCAGAGTGGGTGGTGGGTAGCAGGGATGGAGAAGCTCTGGCAGATAACACGGTCCCTGTCTATGCAGGGCCTTATAGATCATGTCATCAAAGTACTATTTTTAGGGGCTCGGCTGCAGGGCTTGGTGGCTGCTCAGCTAGTACTCAGAAGTTACAAGCCAGCCATATAAATGTAAGTTGATCTTTCATTACTTGACAAAAATTCAAGTAGGTTTAATTAGCTCCTAGAACAGGCAACTCCCTAATATGAGTTGTGTACTAAAGACCTTAGATCATATCGATTGTTCTTTAATATGTTTTTGTCATGTTTAAAGATTGTCACAAATGTAAACAAACCCTGAATTCTAGTCAAACACCATGCTTCAGTAACTGCCTAAAATGGCTACAACATCTATTTGTGATAATGTTAATAGAGTGACAGTGCTCTGGGGTGATAATACACTCTGTATAAGATGTTACAAATATACTCTTGAAATAACATTAACACTGCATTTCTCCTCAAAATCCTTTATTGTGCATGTGTGAAAAGGTTGTCACTCATGCACAGTAAAGGATTTTGCAGAGAAATGCAATGTTAATGTTACTTCAAATGTATAAAAAACTAAAGCCATGATTATCGCACCTAAGGCAGCCCCTAGCCCTCTAGCAATCATATAAGATCCTAACTCTGTTGGGCGAACCCCTGAAACTGTGGACAACTTCAAATATCTGGGGTTCTGGCTGGTCAATAAACTTAACTTTCTATGTCACCTGAATGAAGTCGCCAAAACTAAGACAATGCCTAGGCTTATTCTACCGCATCAAACACCTCCTCACTAAAGATGCCAGGAAGAGGCTAGTGCAATCTACATTCTATGCTACTCCTGGACTATGCTGACTTCCTGCAATCACTGTCCCTCCTCAGCACTCGGTAAGCTTGACACCCTCTACCACAGGGCCTTGAGGTTCATCCCTTAACCTACCTTCTCGCACTCATCATTGTCTACTGTACCGTGAGTTGGGATGGTCCTCCCTTCCCTCAAGGAGGAAAAGAAATGCTCTTCTTTGGGTCTACAGAGCATTGACTGATAAGTTTCTGGCATACATCTCAAGTCTCTTTGTGTGTGCCAAGGTGCTATATGGCCACTCTTCTCTCTAATCTGCCTCCAGACACCAAGAGTCAAAACACCTCATGGCTCGCCCACTATCACCTTCTCCTTCCCTTCCCTATGGAATACCATGCAAAGATCTCTAAAACTTTATACCTTCCTGGCCCATTCACTTTCAAAGCAAAGCTATCTGAATACCTGAAAGAAACCTGTACTTGTTTTAGGTGACCCTGCTCTCATAACCACCAATATTCTTCATGTTTTACTCTGGCACTTAGTTCTTCCAGTTCCCTAGTTAGAGGCTTCCAGCTCCTGTCCCCTCTTCCATCCATCCCCTCGCTCTCTTTCTCTCTCTCTCTCTTCTCTCTCTCCTCTCTCTTAATCTCCCCTCTCCTTTCTTTATCTCCATGCCCTTTCCCCTTGCCCTCCTTCCTTACCTGCTCCCTCTCTATCACACTGTCCCTCTCTCTTGTCTCTAACAAGCTCCATCCCCTTCCTCTCCCTACCTCTCTCTCTTTTCTCCCGCCTCCTCTCTCTCAATCTCTTTCTCCCACTCACTCCATCTCTTACACTTACACTGTCCTGTTTTTATATTGTGGCCTGGTACATGTATACACACACACACACACACACACATATATATATATATATATATATATATATATATATATATATATTCACATATGCCTATAAATTTTGTTTTGATATATCTTGCTATCTGTTTGTAATATTGTTATCTGTATGTATGATATGTATTAATTCTTCTTGCACTTTTTGTGACTGTTTACCTGTGCCTGTAATATGTTGTTGTCCAGGACCACCTTGAAAATGAGGCTCGCTCAATGGTGTTTACACCTGGTTAAATAAAGCAGATTGATTGATTGGTTAATATTGGTAAGGTCCCTATATAGGGTGTATTATCACTTGAGCACTGTCGCCTCCATTGGACGCTATCATTGCATATCGAAACCACGCCATTTTAGGCATGGACTTAAGTTTAGATGTCTCAATAAAATTCACAGGTTTGTTTACATTTGTGACAATCTTTGAAACATGATGAATAGATATTCAAATCCCTGTTTTAATGCAACTGGAGCATATAATTCTGAAGGTAAGCCTGTAACCTACAGTGCTATGTTTTTTTTTGCTTATTTTGATTTTGAAATAGCCCTGTGTATGTGCCCTTTAAATGTTTACCCACCCACTTCTGCCAATCCCAAACACCTCCCATTTGCTGTCCCTGTCTGCCACATTCTCATTGGTTTATCCACCCACTACCATCGGTGCCCTGTCTGCACAGTTCTCATTTAAAAGTTCACTCACCTCCTGCCAACAATCGTAATACCTCCCAATCACTGCCCATCTGCCCTATTCTCATTCAAATGATGACAAATCCACTGATGCCAGTGCCAAAACTTCCCAATTGCTGTCCCCTGTGTCCTGCTTCTCATTCAAATGTAGACCCACCCACTGCTGCTGGTTTGAAATACATCCCAACTGTTCCACAGTCTGCCCTGGTTCTCATTTGAAAGTTCACCTACCCACTGCTGCCAGTCTTCAACACCTCCCAATTTCTGCCCCTGTCTGTCCTATTCTCATTCAAATATTGATCTACCCACTGCCACTGGTACCAAACATTTTCCAATCACTACCCCTGTCTGTCCCAGTTCTCATTTAAAATTCACCACCCTCAGATGATTGAATATGTTAATCCATCACAGCATATACATATGAGCTTGTCTATCTGTAACTTAAACTCCAAAAAAATTATTAACTACAAAATAAAAATTCACTCACCCACTGCTGCCAGTCCCAAACACTTCCCAATCACTGCCAAGTTTGCCTCATTTCACTTTGTTTATTTATTTAAAATTGTGTTAACCTTGTTGGTACACTGGGCCACATGTCCTTTTTACAGGTATGACCGGGACATACGTAGTATAAAGACATTAAGACATGAATACATTGAGACCAGAAAATACAATAAATACAACATACAACACTTCATTATACAACTTACAAAAAAAAAAAAAACAATTACAGCAAAATGTTGTTACCAAATGGGTTTTGTAAGCAGATTTAAATTAACTAATTGGGACAGATTGTCAAAGCCCTTAGAATGACACAAGGTGCCTGCATCAAACATAAATGACACAACTGGAACCTTGCATCAAAATCACACCCTAAGCTATTCTAAAAAGCAGCTTGCATCAAATGCAGGCTGCATGTATAAGGGGCTTTGCCAGCCTTGCACCACAGAATGGGCTGCAGCATGGAACTAGGGGCTTGTGGCAGATGAAGGCTGCCATATCCCTATGGTGGTATTCTCAAAACCCTCCCAGAGGACAATGGTCTAAGTACCATTAGACCAGCCAAGGACTAGTCTAACAGTAGTTAGAAATCCTCTGGGATAGTGCGCCAATGTGCCCCTCACCAAGCCCCGATCTCCCATCAGTATTGTTAATAACTCACTGGTAGTCTAGTGACTCCCCAAGCTCTGATCACCCATCATTATTTTATTGCATTTCATGGTAGTCAAGTGGCAATCCTCCTCCCCCAGCCCCAATTAGCTGGATGCTAGGTGGTGTTTTGTGGAAGATAAATTTAAATATTATCAAGGCTGGTGGATTCTGTTATAATACTAACTTAAAAATCAAGCAAAGAAACTATATGCATGTTCTTAGGACCACCTCCCCAGTTTCATTGTTTCTATATAATGACATGCCTGCAGTCCCATCCCTTACTTCATGTAATCAAAGTGCTATTTTTAGGTGCAGGCTGCAGCGCTCAATGGACACTCATCTTGTACTTGGAAGCTATAAGCCCAGCATATAACTGTAAGCTGCTCTTTAATTACTTAACAAAAATTCCAAAAGTAGGCCTAATTAGGTTCTCGGGCAGGCAACTCCTTAGTATGAGTTGCCTGACCAGAACATGAGTTGCTCTTAAAATCCCTGTTCTAAGGCAAATGGAGCACATCATTCTGTCGGTAATCCTATAGCGTATAATGCTATTTTTTGGTTTTATGGATTTCAGTTTTTAAAAAGTCCATTTATGTGTTCTTTAAATGAAAAGTGAGGCAGGTAGGGGCAGTGATTGGCAGGTGTTTGGGATTGGTGGCAGTTGGTGGGAACATTTTTAAATAAGAACTTGGGAAAACTGGACAGTGATTAGTGGTGGGCGAAGTCAATGAAACCGCTCTGCAAAGTGATATGGAGTAATCTGGAATCTGCAAAGTACTCTGCAATGTGAAGTGGAGTACTTTGTGTCGTAATGGGGAATGCAGAGTCCATTGGAAACAATGACTTTGCATTATTCCGCTTTCCCCAAACCACTTCTCTACCAGTTTTAAGGCAAAGTACATTGAAATCAATCACTTCACCTTGCTTTTGAGCTCCAAAGGCAAATTTTGCAGTGCTTTATGGGATTGCAGGTCACATGGGCTCTAGATGGTTTTGCACAGCCTCAATTGATTTGGGTTGGATTCCATTAGACTTACGGACTAGGGAATCTAGCTAAATCAGGTTTGTAATATATTTAAAATCAATCTTTAGATAACTTAAAAACAAATTGCAAAACCAAAACATGGTTTAAATTTAAGAAAACTGAAAGTAGAGATTTAATAATACCAAAGTTAAAAAATCGATTTAGTGAAATGACCTTCAATATCAAGTAGCTAAAAGTTGGAATTGTCTTCCTCCTTTTTACGTGAACTAACAGCTACTGATCATGTTTTTAAAATGGCCTGAATCACGAACTTAGTTTTCGTTGTTGTTGTAATAGGTGAAATTAATGTAAATCTAAAATGCTAATATGTCTGTTATTGATGAGTTTGTAAACTCTGATGTATTGTTTTGTACTTTTCTGTAACCTGTATTGTTATAAATGTATAGTTGTAATAATTTTGCATGATGTAAACAGGTAAGCCTTGTGAACAGGGATTTTCAGAACCCTAATGGCTATATCACTGTATAAATAAAATTTTACCATACCATACCATACCATACCATACCAATTCTGTGTAGTGTGTGTGAAGTGGAAGATGGAGACAGTTTCCTCTCAGAGCTCTATGATTCAAATCCCTAAAAACTGTTACAAAAGTCTTTTGAGCTATTTTTTTTGCTCACAATTTAGTATATCGATTATAGGAAACCCTTCTGTGCTCATATTATTGAGTGTTTATTGTTTGTGTGTGGATTTTGAATGCTAATTTAGAAAAGTCAGTCTGTGTACTGTGAAGTGTGCTTTGGGAGAGGCGTATCTGTGGTGTAAGTAGATTAACTGGGAGAAAGGCAATCTTTCTGTTTTGGTTGTATTTTCTTGTATAACTGTGTTAATGTACACACAGTAATATTTTCAGTAATTCTTGAAATTTTTTGCTGATTGTTGTGGTGCAAGTGTATAATTTCAGTTTGTTTAAAACATTGTTTATATTACTAGAGGTTTTCAATTTGCTATGACATTTGTAGTGTGTGTGATGCATGCCATTAAATCAGACACCTTTTATTGTGCCACAGAGTAATTGCAACAATGTGAACCTGCTGTCTACACACCTGCATACATTTTATACTGCTTTGTGGTATCTTTTACTGGTAGTGGACTATTACTGCCATGCACTAACTCCCCAACCGCCAATAGGTATTCTTTTCCAGATTTGGATTTGTGACTTGTGAGCTGGTTAGGTGCTGTGCCTTTGCGCCTGCATCTCTTGAGTGTGCAGTGCAATCTTAATCTGTCTGTGCGTTTGTAGTACACCATTAATTCTGGGAGCGTTGCATTTCTTCTTACACTCTCATTTCACTTCATCAGCACTGGGAATTTTCTGGACAAAAGACAGAAGCATTTTGGGATGCACATTAATTCTGGTGACAGTGTGTGACCACTGCACACATGATGGAGTGCACCATTAATTCTGGGAGACTTTGCATTTTTGTTACCCTCTCATTTTAGTTCATCAGCACTGGGTAATTTTCTGGACACATGACAGTAGCATTTGGGGATACACATTAATTCTGGTGACTGAGTGTAACCACTGTGTGCATGACAAAGTACACCATTAATTTTGGGAGACTTTGCATTTTGTTACTCTCTCATTTCAGTTTGTCAGCACTGTGGAATTTTCTGGACACAAGACAGTAGCATTTTGGGGATGCAAATTAATTCTGGTGACTGTGTTTGACCGCTGCACATATGACAGAGTGCACCATTAATTCTGGGAGACTTTGCACTTCTTGTGCTCTTATTACACTTCTTCAGCACTGGGGAATTTTCTGGACACAAGACAGTAGCATTTTGGGATGCACATTATTTCTGGTGACTGTATGTGATTACTGCATGAATGACGTCTGAGTACGCCATTAATTTTGGGAGACTTTGCATTTATTTGCTCTCATTACACTTCGTCAGCACTGGGAAGTTTTCTGGACACAAGACATGAGCATTTTGGGGATGCACATTAATTTTGGTGACCTAGCATGTGAAGGACTACCAGTATTGTCACTCCATCTTACTTTGCATTAGGTGGAATGAAAATGTGAAGTAATAATTACAAGGTGAAGTGAGCCTCTTGGATTGGCCACTTTATGTAGAGGAGTGACAACACGAAGTGCCCACTTTGCATGCACTTCACTGTGGAATTTAAATTTACTGCATCTCTAACAGTAATTGGAGGTGGGATCAGGCTGAAAATGACATGACTCAGTTAGATTCTGGGTGGTGTTTTTAGAAGAAAGGATGCTGCAGTCATCTGATAGGTGTGGCTGCCTCCTTCCAACTACACAAAGTTTCCACCCATCACCTAGCAGAACAGCATCTTTATGAGCCTTGTTGATCACTGGCCTGTCACTGTTGAGCCTTCTGCAACCTGAGCTGCATTGGATGTGACAGTGACATGCCTCTGCAGTCCACAACACTACTTTCACAATTTGTTTGCTTCAAATATGCTTGCAAAAATCATAAAAGGGACTGCATTGATTAAGGGGTAATGTGGAGAAGCATTTGTTTAGCCAGAAGTGGTAAACCTACAGAACAAGGTCCCATATAAGTCATGAAATTGGGAGTGCTGACTCTTTTAAATCAACTGTGGAACATAAGAGCTGCAAAGGAGGATGGGTGCTCTGTGACAAATCAAATCTGATCCTGATTCTTATGAATATTATCACTACAGTGTACATTATTTAATTAATTTGGGACATTTAAGGTCACTTGGATTGTACTTTGCAGAATAATTTGCTTTCCATAAAAACAAAGGGCAGGATTGCTCAAGAGCTTGGATTCTGATTCAATGGCTATTTCACCTCTGGTAGTATCTGCACAATAGCTCAGAAACATGGGAGCCCTATTTTTAAGTGTCATACATTTTTGTGACACTATCCACAATCAGTGGCAGCTTGCATAAAAAATCTTGCATGTATAATTTTGTGAGACAGTCTTTATGACTTGTGACACAAATCCACACAACTCCATTCAGTCATCAGATGCTGTGGTCTAGCAGTACCCGAAAGTCTGATGCAGTTACCTCAAATATCACTGTGGGACATCTGAAAATCTGGCCCATGGTCCATATAATTTAAATGTACCACATCCCATTAAACATATTCATGACATATCTGAAAAATTGGCCCATGGTTTATATAATTTACAGGTGACCTGTCCCATGAAATAATATCTATAACTCATTCACAGGATGCTGAATGCTGCAGCTGACTGTGTGGCAGAATCTGAGTCTGATGGACTACTGGGTCCCAGTTTCCACCTCTATGGTGCAGCTGACTCAAAAGAGTTGCAATGACCACTTTCTGCCAGCACAAGCATTGTAACCCAGTTGAACTAGATCAGTGAGGTTTAAAATATTTCTCTGAGCCTGCAAACTCCCTGCAAAACATAAGAAAGGAGTCGCTGGCAATCATAAGGGAAGAAAGAGACTTGGCATCATCATCACAGATGACCTGAAATCATCCAAGTAGACCATTAAAGCAGTAGGTAAGGCTAGGGGGATTTTGGGGTGTATTAGTAAGCGGTATCACAAGTAGTAAGAAGGAGGTAACAATCCTCTTTACAAGACACTGGTTAGGCTCCATCTGGAGTACTCTTGCAGTACTGGAGGCAGCACCTTCACAACGACATTAACAAAATGGAGACAGTCCAGAGAAGGGCAACAAAATGGTGCAGGTACTGCATCAGAAAACATATGAGGACAGATTAATGGAGCTCAACATGTATACCCTAGAGCAAAGGAGGGAGAGGTTATATGATCAAAACATTCAAACACCTTAAGGGCATTAACAAGGTGAAAGAGTCTAACATGTTTCAGTATATAAGAAAAACAGCAGGACAAGAGGATGCAGCATGAGATTAGAGGGAGGCCAAATAAGGGGTAATGTGAGGAAGTTCTTTTCACAGAAAGGGTGGTAGATGCAGGAACAGCCTACCCCAGGAAGTGGTGGATATGAATACAGTGCAGGGTTTCAAACAGGCATGGATAGGCATAAGGAGCAATACAGATGAGAATGAATAGATAGATCATTGACAGAGTAAAGGCCTATGGCACATTCATAAGGTAGAAAAGAAATGGGCAGACTGGATGGGCCTTGTGGTCCTTATCTGTCATCAACTTCTATGTTTCTATGTTTCTATTTAAAGGGACAAAGTAAATGTCTCACAGGGCCATCATTAGCACTCTGCAGTCCTCACATCAACTGAAGGAAGGTTACTATGATTTCCTAGGTTACTGCCTATATAAGGCAGGAGACATCTTGGAGGTAGCACAAATAGTCAATTGAGCCAGTGGGGAAGCAGGCTGCCACAGTGAATGATGAGGGGACTGCGGATGCCAGGAAAGTGACTGCATTTGGGGGAAAGGTCATGGCAGGAATGGGGCCTATCAAGGTCCAAAAGGTAATTGGAGTGCATCAAGGTCAGGGTTAACAGGGTTCTAGACTACCAGGAAATGAATCAGTTGCAGTAAGGTATTTCCTAGATCACCAGAGATGTGTACCATTGTGTGAGAGGTGGGAGTACAGCTTACTAGACCACCAGGGATTCTTTGCCATGGAGTTGAGGTGAGAGGTGGGTCCCATTAGAATCAAAGATGGTTTCAATATGGTGGGATGGTTAGGGTTTCCTGGACAAGGGGCTGTTTAGAACAAGGTGGGGCTTGGGTGGGTGGAACAGCAGACAGCTATATGCCCTGCGCTGCAAAAAGTGGCACAGCCTTTGAGCATGATGGTATATGCTGGGCACATGGCACAGTGTCACACTGTGCCACATTTGAAGATGTAAACCAAGATCATAGCAAGTCACCTACAGCAGAATGATCATCTGTATTGTGCAGAATCTGTATACCATGCTGAGTGTGTGCTGAGTTTCAGGCACATAAACAAATAGTACATATTTCCAAATAAAACCACCTGTTTTGTTCAGCTACCCAACTGTGACTCACAATTAGACCCCAGCACTTTCATGAAGTATTTTATATGTTGATATACAATTTTTGTGCTTACAGTGGTATGGCAATATTATTTTAAGAAACCAAAAAGAAATTCCAAAAATGGATATTATGAACAAACATCCCTTAAGCTCAACAGGATTAACAGTTCAATATTATTGCTGTCTATAATTTGAAAATGCTTGCATTTAGAAAAGTTTAACTTAAGTAATTCATATATTTTCTACGTCATTTCCATCCATTCCTTATTATAAAGTTATGTACCTTATATACATTATATCCAAACATGGTTTTGTTTACTCCTGGCCAGTTGGTCTGGGCTATTGCTGCTCTGTAATTGTACTACACTGTTTTGTTTTAGTAATTGTACTTATATTGCTCTGTTATCGCTATGTGTTTGCCTATTCTCTCAATTCTGTACCCCCAGGCTCTTCTGGAAATGAGCTGTTTACAGCTGATGTCTTTCCTGGTGAAACATTTTCCAAATAAATAAATAAATAAATAAAGTCTATTTGTATATAAACAGGATCATTGTACTTTAGGGATGTGTTCTTTCTGCTTGCCATTACATGAAGTCATAACCTACTGCTTGTGATATCATGCCTAGTTTCCCAGCAATAGATTGTGAACATAAAAACAGAGAAGTATGATTTCATTTACAGTCAAGCAGCAAAGCAGATAATGTCCAATCAACAAATTTTCAAGTGCTATGCAACTACTTTTAGTAAAAAGAATAAATGATTGAAGCTAATTATAAACTATATGAAAAATAAGCAGCATTTTGCCAGAGTATTATGACTTTAAAGTTTCCTAATGATGTCAGTAGCTCTTTAAAGTGTCAATGCTTAAATTCAAAAAACATTGTTTTAAAAGGGCATCCATCATTCAACATGCATTATTCATTCTTATACAATTTTTTCAAAACAGAAGTATATTCAAATCTCATTTACATTTTGCTTAGGCAAGATTGAACTATATATTTTAGTATTATATAACATGTTCATAAAAATACTGTAGGTTCACCTATTATTGGTATTGTTCATAAACAAATGTGTGCTCTGTTTTATGCTCATGGATATATATATATATATATATATATATATATATATATATATATGTATATATATATACAGTAATTGTGATTGAAGCCCTCAGCATTCATATGTAAAATGTCACATTGTAAAACCCTTTATTAAATATCTCAAAAGTTTTTTCATCCTACTTTGTTTTGAAAATGTTAGTCAGATACTCACCTAATTTCTAAAGAACAAACAAAATGAAAAAGGGCACTCTATTTTATGCAAATCAAGCCAGCTGTTTAGCTGAGGCTGCCTTTGTGTTCTGATGCAGGAATCTGCATAAAATGAAAAAGGAGATATGATAAAGTATAAAAAGACTGACAATAACATGCAAATAGAAATCAGTCATTAGAAAACAGTGGGCTTATTTTCATCAAAAGAATTAGGTGACAAACAAACAAAGAATGGCTCTAGGATAAAAGTAGCTACTGTACCATGGCTGTTCAAAATCATGTGGAGGAAACTGAACTAATAGACTTTTAAAAACACTTTCAATACAATAGTTCAGCACTTTGCAAAATTGCTTTTTCTAGACCTTTACAAACATTCAGTGCCTTAACAAAACTTGTTATAATTATAAAATAACATGTATTATTTAAACACTACAATAGGAAAATGAGCAGACAAAAGAAAACTCATAATGCCATTTAAAATATGGTCCTCTCACATTTAATTCATAAATATGAAATTTTTTATGAATCCATGACCATAAACTTTAGTTTAAAGTTTATTTTGATTCACATGTAAAGAATACATTATAAACACATTAAAGTAGGTTATAAATCCATTGTACTAAAATGCACTGTAAAAACCCTGCTTCTATCCTAAAAATGTATTACTGTTCTAGTCTAGTTTTGTTCTGTGTACACTGAATGAATTTTAGATTTTATGTTGTAAATCCATGGGTTGAGAATCATCTCCCAAGCCCCAGCTAAGAACTAAGACTATGTTTATGTTTCTCTGTCTACAACCTATATTATAATAAGGTTCTAATTAAATTAACTTTTGATCATAAAACATGCACAGTAAATGTAATTTGCAGTTTGAATGCAACCCATAAGGGATTCTTATATATGTGCTATTCCTACTACAACTTAAGTCAGTTAACATATACAACCATGACTGGCATTTCAGCTGCTTTTAATAACAATCAGCTTTGTTTCTAGAAATATGCCAACATCTGCAGCATCTTCAAAGCCTTTCAATAAAATAAATGCAGATACATTTTGCTCTGTATTATTTATTTTGCATCTAGATCATTATGCTTTCTCTAGGAAAGAGCACCTTTACAAAGCTGAATTTCTGTACCTTGAGAAATGTATCTGCAGAAGGAAAAAATGTTTGTTGCAGCAAAATGGCTTTGTACTTTGAAATTAGTCTCCAAGGTTAGAGTTACTAAAATTAAGTTAATATTCTAAAATTCTAAATTGGATTTACTAACATAAATCAGAGCATTGTTTTCTGGAAATATTATAAGACTAGCATACTGGTAATTATATTATTAATGTCCTTGAGCACTGTATTTTGCTATTATGTGTTGAGTTTCTACTACAAATGAGGAGTTCAGTTGTTTTACATACAATTTTACACAACCTCCATTGCCTAAAGTGCATATAAGATAACCATACTAGTGTTCTTTACTGTCATATTATGACCATTTATCATGCAATTACCTGGCATTATTTATTGTGTTTTTCAACAAGCACTACAGTAATACCCATTCACAGCTCAGTTGATTGTGTCTTATTGTGTAATACTGTAGTAGATTAAGGTATTACTCTTAAGCTTATAAAACTATATGTATAAAATATTCAGTGATGATATTTCCATGTTTCAGAAAACCTAATTATAATAGACTTTCTTCAGATATTTGTCCTCTGCAACTTTGGTTAAATACAGGCAGAGGGTTATTTTTTAAATTGACTTTTCTACAGCTCATTTATGCAGGTTACCACTGCTGAGATGCAACATCTCATTTTCAGTGCAGTCCTGCTTTTGCCTAATTTGACAGCTGGGAGGACTGAATCACAGGAGGCTAAGGGATTTTTAAGGACAAAAATGAGTCATTGGTGCTAGTGAGATTTTAATACAGGTCTCCTGGTGCAAATGCTAAAAGGTTGACACTGACTTCGATTAAGATTATAGTAAATTTACTTACCTAATGTTGGTTACTGCATCCAAACTTTTAAACATTGTTAATGTTCATTTCATTGTCAGAATCAGCAGAAACATCATCACAAACACATAAACATTCTAGTTGGGTCCCTCAAACTCTGTGCAGTATATTTTCAGTTAAAAATAAGTGCTGTGTTAGAAAATATTGATTAATTGTTTTACGACCAAATGAGGCATGTGGGTCTGAAATCACTTTTGAAAACGTGGCTATAAGTGTATTCATTGTGGGGAGAGTTAGGCAACATACTATAATGTACTGTTTATCTTTAAATTAAACTTAAATGGGCAAAAAAGAAAATGATATTCAAATATTGTTACTATTAACATTGATAAATTAACTGAATCTTAGTAGGTACAGTATTTAACATGGTAGTTACTTCAACCCAACAGACATTAAAATGTTTGATATAATCCTGACTCACAAAAAGAGATATTTGTTTCAAATTGTTACCATAATATGTAGTATATTAGTTATACTGAGAAATAGTGATAGCATATATTATATTCAGGGACATGCTTACAAGATTGTTTAGCAAAAAAGCTGATTCACACACACACAGCAGCGTGAATTGCCATGTACAGTAGGAAGTTAGAGAAATATTGTGGAGGGTATGAAGAGATTTAGGTGGAATATATATTTAAATATTTTTAAAGTTGGTGGATTCGTTATTACTCTATCTTAAAAATCACATAATTCAGGGCACTAATTTGCCATCTTCTTGGGCAAGTAACCTAATATATCTGTAACCCCCTACAAATGGGGGTTCCTAAAAAGCCTCCTAGGAGCTTGCTTATGTTTCCTTGCCTGCTGGCATTCAACATTTAAGCCGTTATAATGGCATGGTGAGTGCTGGTAGAGCCTCCACTTATTGTCTTTTAAGAGCTGTCTGCTTGCAGACATAATTGATGCTTTTCCAGGGTGCTGGTGTTTTTCTGCTCAAATCCCACCTGATCTGTGGGGTAATGGCTTCATTTTGCAGTCATCAGAAAGTGCCAAGGTAGCCCCTCTGACAGATATATATCTGTTTCCTGTAAACATTTAAGGCATTAGTAATATTGTAGTTTGTCTAACCTGCTTTTGTTACAGCTGGGACTCTGTGTGTGTTGCCCCTCCATTTGGACCTAAACTGCTGTGCTGCAGGCCCAGTGGAGTAAGGGGAGCTATAAAATGGAGACTGTTTGGACCAACCAGAATTCAGACTCTTCCGGAGCTGGCTTACAATGGGAATGTATAGCTAGTAATTTGGGAAGTGAAGTTTTGGATCCTGGCACCTTTTGCACCAACTGAGAGAGCTTTGGAGTGATTGACAGCTGAGTCCACCAACTGGACTGGGTGGCGCCCATAGAGAAGGCTCTGCCTCATGACTGGGAGGTCAGATCAGTTGTGACTGTGAGGACAGAAGGAGCTCTGTGTTTCTGTGATGTATAGTTTCACGTGAGGAAGCACGTGATAGGCCTGAAGTCAGTCTTTTGCCATTGCAAGCTCGAATCAGACTGAATCTGAGGTGACTGAAAGGAAGGAAGGCTGAAAAGTGGAAACCAGGCTCACCCTGTAGAAGACTGGAGAAACTGCTGAATCGTGCTCGGTCTGTCAGGAACTGAAGCTGCTGTGTGAACTCCCGGTATTTGTAGTAAGTGCGATCGGGACCTAGGAGCAGCTACCTGGTATAGTAATTTCCTTTACATATAAATGTGTTGAATGCTAGTGAAGAATAGCTATTCCAGTTCTCTTGCTGTACCGTAAGGCGTAAGCCGAAAGCTGAACTGAATGTAATCGGGCAAATCCATCTGCTAGTCGAGCAGTTGGGCCTAGCCAGTAGAATCTAATCTCCTGCTTTGTTTGTCTGGCGATCCAGAACAACCATCTGCATGTGGTTCTCAGTGTGGGTAGTGTGAGTACAAATCAGGGCATCCCTGCTACCTGTTAACAATCACCTGTGTTTCATCTGATTTGCTTTATTTCATTTCCTCAAGGACTGAGCCATCTGGCTCGGATTACAATTGGGTGTTGTGCATATCTTTTTCCTACAGGGCCCTATTCATCTGCACCTGCCGCCAACCCCGCACTGACCTGGCTAGCCCCTCCAACCTGGGTACCCAGAGAGTGACTTTAAGACCCTGTATGAGTGCACAGTACTGTGATTTAATTCTACCAATCTGCTTGATCCTCTCTCCTGTGTTCCACTCTTAAATAAACCAGATTTGATGTTAATGACCTTAAACTGTCTGAAGTGTCAGTACCTATATAGCAGGCATTGCATTGATTTGTGTATGTTGATCAACCTTATTTTACAAGGGTCCTCCGAGACAAACTTCAGAATGGATCTCAAGGGTAAGTGGTACCTTATGATTGAACCGTGTGTACATGTGGGGTATTGGTACTGTAATTCCTGTGTATTGTGTGGATCCTTAGAGGGATTAGAAGGGGTCTCAGTGTCCCAGATGGCTGTGACCAAACTCAACCAACCATTACAAACCCTGACCTCTGGGTGGAGGCACCCGCAATAGAACCTAGGCCCTCAACCTGTTGGTAGTCCAGCAGGCAGGGTAGTAGCCCGGATAGCACCACCTGGGGTTACATAGCCAATTCACAAAAGGGCCACTAAGTGAGCCACAGATGTATTACCCAATTAGTCTCATAGACACAGTGCAAACATAGGTTTTTCATATTATACTATGCAAACTGCAAAATGTGTTGAAGAAGAGGTACTACTGGATGAATTACAAAATGTTTTTAGAGAATCATGTTCTACCACTCACCACTGTATGGTCCTCTCACATTTAATTCATAAATATGTCACAGTCAAGAAAAAGCAAGCTATTTAGCTTTTATAGATCTGAAAATGGGCCTTGAAAGTATTAGCCATGGAACATTATGGCACACTCATTATAATATGGAATCAATAACTTTTACTGAATATTATAGCATTACATGAAAATACCTAATTGTCAAGGTCACTTAACACTGAACTTTGGCATTTGCCAGGACTGTGTTATAGCCTCTGTGCTTTTCAGTCATTACTTAAATGATATCACAACACATCTCTAGGACCTGAACTTCCATTCATCAAAAGCGCGTAGTAGGGTTTATTGACTTACACAGATGATGTAGTTCATATTTTACCTTGCTTTGGGTCTTTAGTGTAAGCTAAATAAATTGCAGAACTGTGTCATGGAAAATACAGTGGCGTGAAAAAGTATTTGCCCCTTCCTGATTTTCTCTGTTATTGCATATTTGTCACACTGGATGTTTTCAGGTCTTTAGACAAAATATATATTAGATAAAGGGAACCTGAGTGGACAAATAACACTTTTTTTTTACTTATTTCATTTATTTAATGAAAAAGTTAACCAACACCAACTGGCACTGTGTGAAAAGTAATTGCCCCCAGTTAAATCAACCCAATTAAAGGGATAATTAGAGTCAGCTGATTGAACACAGCCAGGCTTGATTACAGCCAGCCCTGCTCAATATAAACCTCACTTATTTTGGCCCTTACCATCAGAGTCACATTGCCAGCACAAGATTCAACAAGCACATTATGCCATGATCAAAGGAAGTTCCTGAAAGATCAGAGAAACATTTTGTTGCCCTCTATCAGTCTGGAAAGGGTTACAAAGCTATTTCTAAGGCTCTGGGACTCCATCGAACCACAGTGAGAGCCATAATCTCCAAATGGAGAACACTTGAACAGTAGTGACCCTTCCCAGGAGTGGGCGGCCTGCCAAAATTACTCCAAGGGCGCAGTGTAAAATCATCCAAGAAGTCTCAAAGGATCCTAAAACAACATCCAAAGAACTGCAGGCTTCTCTTGCCTCAGCTAAGGTCAGTGTTCATGACTCCACAATCAGAAAGAGACTGGGCAAAATGGGCTTCATGTGAGAGTAGCAGGGAAACCACTGCTAACCAAGAAGAACATAAATGCTTGTCTCTCATTTGCCAAGAAGCACCTGGATGATCCACAAGCCTTTGGGGAAAATGTTCTGTGGACAGATGAGTCCAAAGTGGAACTTTTGGACAACATGGATCCGATAATGTCTCGCATAAAGCAAACACAGCATCCCACAGTAAGAACACCATACCAACAGTCAAACATGGTGGTAGTAGTGATGGTGTGGGATGCTTTGCTGCCTAAGGACCTGGATGACTTGCCATAATTAAAGGAACCATGAATTCTGCTCTGTACCAGAAAATTCTTAAGGAGAATATCCAGTCATCCTTCTGTCAGCTGAAGCTGAAGCGTAGTTGGGTCATGCAGCAAGACAATGATCCAAAACACAAAAGCAAATCCACATCAGAATGGCTAAAAAGAAGTAAAATTAAAGTTTAGAGTGGCCTAGTCAAAGTCCAGACTTAAACCCAATAGAGATGCTGTGGCAGGACCTGAAACGAGCAGTTCATGCTCGAAAACCTACAATGTTACTGAATTAAAGCAGTTCTGCGAGGAAGAGTGGGTTAAAAATTCCTCCACAGCGATGTGAACGACTGATATTGAATTATAGGAAGTGTTTGGTTGCAGTCATTGCAGCTAAATGTGGTGTAACCAGTTATTAAGTGTAGGGGGCAGTACTTTTCACACAGTGCCAATTGGTGTTGGTTAACTTTTTCATTAAATAAGGAAATTAAAAAAACAAGTGTTATTTGTTCACTCAGGTTCCCTTTATCTAATATTACATTTTGTCTAAAGACCTGAAAACATCCAGTGTGACAAATATGCAATAATAGAGAAGATCAGGAAGGGGCAAATACTTTTCACGCCACTGTATCTTAGTAAAATAAAAAAGCACAACTGTTAGTTTTGGTAGTTCTAATAAGGACAAATAAAATTTATGTATAAATGGAGTACCACTGCAAACAGTAAAATATTATGATGATCTCAGTGTATGTTTTGCTAATAATATGAAATGGAATACATATTTTGAATATGTTAAACATAAATTGACAAGCTCAATAAGTGGAATGAAGCAATTTGTGAATAACTATGGGGATATTCAGTTCAAGGCTCACTTACAATTATGAATGCAAAAGTCAAGATGGCTATTTGTTATGCATGCAAACATGGGGAATGCCAGACACCTCTTCTCTTGAAATTATCCTAAATAAATTGTATAGATTTCTTTTCCTGATAACCTACCAATAAGGAGTTACTTCAAGGACAGATGTCAATCATCACTCATTCAACTGGAAACACAGAAGAGTGAGTACACTCACTCTGTCGGGTAGTTTTCTTTTCACAAGCATTTTCTTTGGCTATTGAAACTGTGGTTTGGGGATTTAGGTGGGAGGAGTGGGTTTATTTGCAAGAGGATGGTGAAGGGACTTTGATTGGGGGTCAGAATATTGTCCTGTATCTGCCAGTTGCACATTTAAGCATCTATGATAGCATGAGCCTACCACAGAAACAATAATAAAAATGTATAATAAGACAGTATAGCTAACTATTAAATATTAATTATACAAATAGTCAGCTAGATTAAGAACTGTCTTCAGGATAGATAACAGAGAGTCCTGGTCAATGGGGCATTATCAGAGGAGGGCAGAGTAACCAGTGGCATTCCACAGGGTCAGTACTTGGCCCAATCCTCTTCACCATATTCATCAGCAACATTGTTGATGGACTTGAGGGGAAGGTCTGACTCTTGGCAGATGATACAAAACTCTGCAACAGGGTAGTGTGGTAAACTCCAGGTACTGGAGGAGAGGGGTTTCCTGAGTCAGATAGTCAGGTACAGCTGCAGCTGATTTGGCTGATTGGCTGCAGCTACACAGACAGGAGAGCTTTAAAAACAGGAAGGAAAAGCCAGCAGGCAGTTGCTGCAGGGGTAGAGGGCTAACAAGCTGCCTGGATGTGTTCCAGATCAGGAGTCCCTTAAGCAACCCTCAGGAGATTGGTCTCCTGAATTAAGCAAAAGAAAAATGTATTTTCATTGTGAGTTTTCCGTTTACTATTCATGTTCTTCCAGATGGTCTAGCCTTCTGGAAAAGGGATTTCTAGTTAGGGCCAGGGATTGTTTAGACAGTGCTCCCACCCAGAGCTAGGCCTTTTTATTTCTGTTTTTGTTTCATTTTCCCAGTGGGGCTTAAAAGAAAAGGGCAGAAGCCCAAACTTCTGTGTTACCAGCCATAGTAAAGAAATAAAAATATACCTGGTTGGTTTGATGTTAACAAACTGGTCTTCCTGAGACTCCTTAACCACCGCAAGCTGAACCAGAATCCTGTGGTGAGGTTATGCCTTGTCACACATGGTGTCAGCAGTGGGATCAGGTCAGATAGAATTTGGCTGGAATCTGAACTGCCCGGAGTAAAGGAGACCAGGCGTGGAGGACGTGGTGAAAGCCTTGATCCAGGCTACAGCAGTCCAGCAGGAAGCTACCCGACTCAACAAGAGATGAACCAGTTGCTGCCTCACACAGACAGCCCAGGACTGCACTGTCATCCAGGAAATGGTAAATCATCTCATCGAGACCATGCCGGGAGAAGGTCACCCAGCAGGGCCTACCCAGAGGGTTATCAGACTATAGGCTTCCCACTGTCTGCAGAAAATGACAATAGCTGATGACATTGAAGCATATTTGCTCACCTTTGAAAGGACAGTTACTCATGAGTTATGACCTCAGGATCAGTGGGCGACATTTTAGCTCCATTTTTGTGCAGCAAGGCCCAGAAGGCGTACTATAATCTGGATGAGGGAGTCACTATTGACTATCCAAGACTGAAGGAAGAGATTGTGGCCCGTGCCCGGCATGACTCCAGCCCTTGAGCCCAGAGGTACCACAGCTAGAGATTCCGGGAGTCAGGCGAGCCTTGGTTGCAGATGTATGACCTCCTTTATTTGGCCAAGAAGTGGTTGCGACCGAGCTCCATAGTGCTGCCAAAATCATGGTGCTCCTGGTAATGGACTGGTTCCTAAGAGAACTACTGCCCAGACTATGACAGTGGGTTGAACAGGCCGACCCCGCTTCCTGTGATGAACTGGTCACCTTGGAGGAGTGGCATTATGCCATGAAGGAACTTTTCCCGACATTGGGGTCAGCTACCCCAGGACTTGGGACAGACTCAAACCAGAGATATCGCGCCCTGAGAGGTTGGACCAGACAGGACCAGGAGAAGGATCACCAAAGAGTGGTCCAAGGCCATGAAGGGACTTTCAGCTTCTAAAATAGAGTGGGATATGGCCACCCTAGAAGCCTAAAGGGTCCAGGATCACCCGAGAATGCTACCCTGTTATGGGTGCGGGGACATGTAATTGCCAGCTGCCAGAATGGGCTAAACCAATGCAGTGAAACTGGGGTGGGTCCCACAGAGCGATTGCCATTTGAGTAATGTGGTAGGGTGGTTGCCACTTCACCGATTTACCGGGTTGTTAAGGTAAACGGACAGGCCGTTATGGCCCTTGTTGACTTGGGGAGTGAGGTCACCCTTATAGTTTGCAATTTGGTGCAACCCTCCCAAATTAATTTCCAGAAATGTATTGGGATCACCTGTGTCAATGGCACAGTGTTATATTACCCACAGTGCTAGTTAATGTAGAAGCACAGGGGAGGAGGCAGGTCATGGAAGGGGTCCTCCCTCGATTGGCACATCCTGTTCTGGTGGGTCAAGATTTCCGGGGTTTGAGGCGTTACTCCATGAAGGGGAACCCGGGAGGCCAGGGCCCGTAACCAAGGCTATGTTGCTAGGAATCCACGAGGGGTCAGAGGACTCACCCGATTATTTCCTTACAGGCATTGGGACCCCAAGTTGTATGGGGAGGCAGGAAAGTCCCAGAAATCACAAAAGGAATGCAGGGATTGTAGAGTTAGGGACCAAGATACTGGCTGTCAATTGCAGGTCCGTGCTAGTAGGAGGTAGAACCCCACTCCCAGAAGGATGACAGGGTGAATGGTCTGGTGTCCAAGGGAGAGTTGTAGGGAGGAAGAGGAGGACCCAGAAGTGGAGACAGAGTCGAACCTGAATTGAGTACCCTCGGGATAGCTCTCCAGGAACTTTGGTCGGGACCAAATAGGACGAGCTCTCTTTCAGAATATCCGTCAGAGGTTGTGGAGATTAACGGGTGCCGGTAGACAGCAAAGCCAAGGGACCAGGACCATATTTCACGTTAAATAATGACCTCCTATACAGAGGATACTGGTGAGAACATGATGTGGAACAGTTGCTGGTCCCCACCAGCACAGGAAGAGCGGTACTGGATTTGTACACGCTCACCTTCTCGGAGGACACCTTAGGGTCAAACAAATGGTGCACCATGTACTCTGAAGAATCTACTTGCCTGGAATTTACACCGAGGTAAGGAGTTACTTGCTTCGTGCCCAGAATGCCAGTTGACGTCCCGCAGCCGGTTAAAAGCCCGTTGGTATCCTGCCAATCAATGACGAACCTTTCATGAGGATTGCAATGGACCTGGTAGGCCCCTCAGACAGGTCAGCCCAGGGCCATTGACACATCTTAGTCATCCTAGACTACGCCTCAAGATATCCGAAGTGATCCCGCTTCTGTAACACGGCTCCAAGATGATTGCCCATGAACTCATTCAAGTCTTCACAAGGGTCGGATTTCCAAAGGAGATACTGACAGACCAGGGTACTATCTTTGTCTCAAGTTTAATGAAGGATCTTTGCAGACTCCTCCAGATCTGAGCCCTGAGGACTTCAGTGTACCACCCCAGACAGATGGTCTGGTCGAATGATTTAATCAGACTTTGAAGGGATGTTACAGAAAGTCATGAGCCGAGATAGAAAGAACTGGGACTGACCCTTCCCTATTTAATGCTCGCTATCCAAGAAGTCCCACAGACATCCACCAGATTCTCCCCTACGAGTTGTTATTTGCCCCCGCCCAGGGTATCCTCGATATACTAAAGGAGGACTGGGAAGAGCAACACGCCACAAGGAGCCAGTGTGATTGGGTATATCTCCCAAATACAGGAAAGGTTGGCCCGGTCACTCCTATTGTCTGGGAACACTTAGAAAAGGCCCAAGAGACCCAATGGACTTATTATGACCATCAAGCAAGGATCCAGAAGTTCTAGCCAGGGATCGGGTGATGGTCCTAGTTTCCACAATGGAAAGCAAATTGTTCGCCAGGTGGCAGGGTCTGTATGGAGGTCATGGAAGCTGCTGGAGATGTGAACTATAAAGTAAGCCAACCCAATCACAGGAAGAAGTTCCAAATAAAACATATTAATCTCCTGAAGGCATGGCAAGACCAGGAGGTCTGCTGTGTCTCATTGGCTGTAACCCCGCAGAAGGTAAAACAGAGGGGCAAGTCCATATCTCACCCAAGCTGTCTCCTACACAGTACAAAGAAGCAGTGGAAATGGTGCAGCGAAACGGGATGTGTTCTCCAAACGACCTGGTCAGACGGTCACAGCCTACCATGACACTGTGACAGCTCCAGCGAAGGATAAGGGAAAGACCCTACCGTATCCCAGAGGCCAAGAGGAAAGAAATCTGAGCTGAAGTTGACAGAATGTTGAAGCTCGACGTCATAGAAGAGTCCCATAGTGAATGGTCAAGCCCTCATCGCCCTCATGCCAAAACCAGATAACACTTGGAGGTTTTGTAATGATTTTAGAAAACTAAACAAGGTATCGCAGTTTGATGCATACCCCTACCTAGGGTCGATTTAACTGATCGACCAGTTGAGGAAGGCCAGATACCTCTACATCTTGACCTTACGAAGGATACTGGCAGATCCTACTCACAAGGGCAGCCCACAGAAGACTGCCTCTCGTCTCCCAGGGGTTTATACCACTACAAAGTCCTCCCAATCAGTCTGCATGGAGCACCTGTGACCTTCAATGCCTGGCTGACTGACTGTTGCACCCACGCTCACTATGCTGCCGCCACATCGATGATGTGGTAATCCATAGTACGGACTGGAAACTCACCTTCGAAGGTCAAGGCTGTACTAGATACGCTATAAGAAGTTGGGTTGACAGCAAACCCTGCCAAATGTAAGATCAGCTTGTCAGAAGCAAAATACTTGGGCTATGTGGTTGGACGGGATTGGTGAAACCTCAGGTGAAGAAGGTAGAGGCAATCCAAAACTGGCCCCAACCAAACAAAGAAGAAGCAAGTGAGGGCTTTCCTAGGGTTGGTCGGTTACTACCGGAGGTTCATCCTCACTTTGCCACTGGCCGCTTCCATTAACGGAGTTAACTAGGGCGAGCAACGGACATCGTGGAGGTGGTCGGAGGCAGTGGATGGGCATTCACCAACCTCAAGATGGCCTCTGTTCTGATCTGGTACTGTCTTCCCAGATTTTGATAATGAATTCATTCTGCAAGCAGATGCCTCAGATGTTGAATTGGGGCAGTACTCTCCCAGATGCTAGCAGGTGAAGAGCACCCCATCCTGTACGTAAGTAGGAGATTGTTACCCGGAACAGTGGTATGCCATCGTGGAAGAGGAGTGCCTTGCAGTGAAGTGGGTGACAGAAACCTCAGATATTACTTACTAGGTCGCAAGTTCACTCTGGTGATGGACCATGCTCCACTCAAGTGGATGCAAGCAAACAAGGAAAAATGCCAAAGTGACGAGATGATTACTTGCACTACAGAGTGGGGACACTGAATGGAAATGTGGATGGACTCTTCTCAAGACCCCACCTCTCGGCACAGGCTGCCCAACCCTACAGTGCTGAGCTGGGAGGGGGAAATGTGTGGTAATCTCAGGTACTGGAGGAGAGGGGTTTCCTGAATCAGATAGTCAGGTACAGCTGCAGCTGATCTGGCTGATTGGCTGCAGCTGCACAGACAGGAGAGCTTTAAAAACAGGAAGGAAAAGCCAGCAGGTGGTTGCTGCAGGGTAGAAGGCTAACAAGCTGCCTGGATGTGCTCCAGATCAGGAGTCCCTTAGAACCCTCAGGAGACTGGTCTCCTGAATTAAGCCAAAAGAAAAATTTATTTTCATTGTGAGTTTTCCATTTTACTGTTTGTGTTCTTCCAGATGGTCTAGCCTTCTGGAAAAGGGGATTTCTAGTTAGGGCCAGGGATTGTTTAGACAGTGCTCCCACCCAGAGCTAGGCCTCTTTATTTCTGTTTTGTTTCATTTTCCCAGTGGGGCTTAAAGAAAAGGGCAGAAGCCCAAACTTCTGTGTTACCAGCCATATTAAAGAAATAAAAATATACCTGGTTGGTTTAATGTTAACAAACTGGTCTTCCTGAGACTTCTTAACCACCGAGAAGCTGAACCTGAATCCTTGGTGAGGTCATGCCTTGTCACAGTAGACACATATGAAGGTGCCTCTGAGATGGAAGCTGATCTCAAGAAATTAGAAGAGTGGTCAAGAATATGGCAGTTAAAATTTAACGCCAAGAAGTGTAAGGTGGTGAACATAGGTAGATGGGTATGCCCACCATATCGCAACACCATTTCAGTGAAGAGCGATGCCGTCTAAACATTGACAGTTCACTGTAATGGCCCACCGAGACCCTGGCCCTTCATGCCTGGTACTGCACCCCTCTCGAATCAACTCTGACACAGAGTTGGAATCCATTACTTAGGGTGTAGTTCAGGGCAAAGCCCCTGATGGAAAATGATCGGGGTGTCCTGCTGCAATTATGTCATCTGCAACTTGCACTTGACATAATTCCATCACTGTTATGTCAGTCGACAACATAGTTGTCAAACTGGCATTGTAGAGCAGGGTAATGTAACCCAAAAGACATACACACTGAATGGGCATCAATTAGAAGAATCAAAGATGGAACAGGAACGGGAGTAATTGTTACTGATGGTCTAAAAGTGGGGAACACAGAAAAAGCAGCACAGAAGGCCAGTGGCATTCTCAGCTGCATAGGTAGAGGGATTATGAGCAGGAAGCATAAGGTGAGTATCCCACTGAACAGGCCCCTTGGCTAGGGTTGCACCTGGAATACTGTGTGCAGTTTTGGAGGCCCCACCTAAAATGGACAATGACCACTTAGAAAGGATTCAAAGATGGGCCACTAAGATGGTGAAGAGTCTGCATCAAGAACAGTACTGAAACAAGATTTAAACTTATACTCTAGAGCAAAGAAGAAATAAGGGGGCATGATAGAAACATTCAAATACATAAAGGAAAGCAACACAGCCCAGACAGGAAACCTATTCCATGAAAACAAAACATGCGCATAAGGGGCACAATGTACACCTAGTGGGAGGCAGATTTAGAATCAATATAAGGAAATAATTTTTCACAGAGAGGGTGATTAAACCATGGAACAGCCTGCCTCAGAGATGGTAGCACTGAAGACAGTACAGGAACTCAAATTAGCATGGGACAGGCAATGTGGGCACCTGAAGAGGTAATAAAACAGGGAGGGGGAAGACATTTTTGGCAGACTAGATGGATCATGCGGTTCCCATCTGCCGACTACTTCTTACGTCTCAAAGGGTAAGGGAATACAAGTATTGAAGGAATAGGAGGGAGAGATGGGGAAACTTGCTTTTGCAGGAGGGTGATGGGTTTTGAATTAATTTATTCAAATGTTACTGGTTGAACTGTGAAGAGGAGGGAAATGAAGGCCTAGTGGTTGAATAGGAGGGGATATAATTTTAAACTATATGGCATGGTGAGAGGGGAGGGTGTGTATGACCTAGAGGATGGGGTGGTTGTCTTAATTTTTTTTTTTACAGCTGAAACAGTGCATGAGCTAACTGTTATTCACAGGTGAAGTGGTACTTTGCCTGGTGAACACTATGTGAACTGCCACGATGTGTAGAATTTGATGGGTGAAGTAGGTACTTCATCAGAAAATCATGCGACAGTGGTTTTTCATGCAATTATCTGCCTCAGAAATAAATTGTTACCCATCCCCATTTGAAAGGACATTGTAATGAGAAAGAAAGTATGTGAAATAATTGAGACTTGGAATGGGAGGCAGAATACTGTCCCTGTACTCTGCCAG
This sequence comes from Neoceratodus forsteri, assembly GCA_016271365.2. Taxonomy (NCBI): domain Eukaryota; kingdom Metazoa; phylum Chordata; order Ceratodontiformes; family Ceratodontidae; genus Neoceratodus; species Neoceratodus forsteri. The sequence continues at coordinate 326,431,084 of JADMNL010000023.1, forward strand.
CTGCACATTTAGTCCACTATACTAGCCTGAGCATACCACAGAAACAATAATAAAATGTATAATAAGATGGTATAGCTAACTATTAAAATATTAATTATGCAAACAAGCACAGAGCTCAGAAAATGATACATTGTGAATAATAAAAAGGCAAAATGAAGCAAAAATGACTGTTAGGCCATCATAAATAGGTACTCAAACCAGTGACTCTGCTGAAATTATACTGTAGTTCCTAAGAAAAACAATAAATATTCAGGATTAATCTGCAGCAAAAAGCTAATACTATCTGCAGTTACAGGGCTATAATCAGTGAATATTAATTTTGGCCTTGAGATTCAATTTGAGATGAACAACATTTTGGAAAAGTGATTGTTTATGAGGTGGCTAGTATACATATTTATGAGATTGTGTGCTAATGATCAGATTTCTGGAAACACCTCAAACAATGCCCTTTAAAATAAATATGATCTTTTTAAATCATGTCTTGCAAAATATTTTTGAAGAATAACCCACCTTTTATAGGATATATTTTCAAATGCAAACTGAAATATGAAAAGGAAGTGCTATCTTTATGTGACTAATATACAAAATGGCCTGAACAGGGTAGTTATTTATTATTTGAGATTACTGTATCTTGTGTTTATATTGTGCACTAGTCTGTTGTCAGACTTTTTGGGTGTGAGATGCAGTTCTTGCAGATCTGCTATGTGGGACAAAATCAGGAAGGCAAGCCAGTATTTTGCTTGTATCACTTTTGGATTCTCTAGAAAAACTATTTAATCTGTTGGGAGGAGTGATAGACCCTTCAAGGGAGATGCACATTACAGAAAACATCTAGTTTGTTATGTAATCCTGCTTTTAAAAAATAAACTCCACTATACTCAAAGAAATTAAGTATAAATTCAAGTACAAAAGGACTGAACTTTTGTGTTCTACAATTGAAACTGTACATATTTTCATTGTATACAATTATATAATGGTTGGACTTGCAATCATTCTGAATGTTTCAGCTTTGGTAAAGCTAACCTTACTGTCAATTGTCTATTGTAGTTATAGAATTCATACTTGTCATACATTGTTAAATGTGATCGATGCATTATTCACATAATAAAGAGTACCTGATTTTATAAACTGTCTATGCATTAGATGTAATCTTATGAGCTTTCTCCATCCCTGCATTTTCTACAGCCTCTTCTCCAGATGTTACTGTTGCCACCAACCATGCCATCTTTCTAAGTATTTATCCTCCCTTAACTGTAATCTAGAAGTTATGTACTCCATTTTATTGAATTTGATCTACTGTGTTCAAGGTCGGACTAGGGTAGAGGGGCCCACTTAAAGTGGATACAGAGGCCATCCTGGAAAATCAATATGAAAGGGCCAATGGTGACACACTAATATCAGTGTTCCATTTAAATTTGATACACTAGCTTTGAGTTTGCATCTTAAATTTATCTACAGTGCCCTAAATACCCCATTTAATTTGAAAAAGAGGATAAATGCAAAGATTTTCAGAGTTCAGGAAGTGAGCAGGTACTCAACAGAGGGGCATTTCCAGGTAAAATCATGAGTCAGTCCAACTCTGCCTATGTTTACATTCTTCTACTATGGGTGTCTCAGATTGAAGCCCTTTAGAGGTGATATATTTGACTTCTGCTGTCAGTAGAATGTGAGACATGTTTCTATTCTCAGACTTCAACATTATTATGGTGGGCAACCCCAGCACCCATTCAATAAACAACAATAGTATCTGCCTGACAATGACCTTTTGGACAATAATTTGTATTTCCACCCAGAAGATCTGGAATTTAGGGCAGTCCCAAAATATATGCCAGTGGTTGCCCCCCACACACACACAGACACACACATTCTCGAGCAGTCTGCTGTGTTTATGGTTTGTAATGTTTCATTACTGTTGGTGCTCTAAAAATAAATGAGCAGTTTCCAAGAACTCCCTCCATGTGGGTGAGATGTCACTTTCCAGCCCTTTTGTAATCTCTATGTCCATTCCTTATCTATCATGAGGCACTGTGCATTTTCTTCCCACCGTGGTGATCCAGAGACACCCTTAATCCATTTTGTTTTGCAATATTTTGTATATTCCTGAGATATAACTTTTTTCCCATCTGGGATACTGCTCAAAACATATACTCTTCCCAAGTAGTTTAAGGCCTAAGTAATTTGTCTTTTGCAAAGGAGGCTATTAATGACATGCCTAACCTTTATATATTTATAACAATTTTTATTTCCTAGCTGAAATTTTTATTTTGGTCTGGTAAACGAAATGCAGGTCCCAGTCTCTATGAATTGTATACACCTGGTGATGCTCCTCATTTCCAATCTGATGTAGCTGTTATCCAGGCTCAGGAGTAAAATTCAGGTTCATACCTAAAAGGACAGTGGTCTTAGGCCTGTCTGCATTTTTGTTAGTTTTCTGACCTTTGCCAATATTTTCAGGCTATGTCTTACCCATCTATTTTCAATACTTTTCTTAAATTTCCATAACTGGTGTAAGAGCCAGGGTAAATAACAGCTGTCCTCCAGCCTCCTATTTTCTATATCGTGCCAGCCAGAGTCCCTATGTGGCCCTGTCCAGGTATGTATTGCAGACATCTGAAAGCCAAACAATATCTGTATAAGTTTGTTAATGACAACCTCACTTGATCTCTGGATAATTCCAGGATTTTGCTTGTCACCTGGACTGTTTGCTACTCTATATGAATTTCTGAATGCCTTTTGTATGTTATTTCAGAAAGTGTGTGGACATAGTGGAAGCAATTGGAATGCAAATAGGGGCTATGGAAGCATGTTCATTTTTATTGTGCTGATCCTTCCAAATAAAATCAGATGAAGTAGTTTCTACCTAGATAGATCAGTCTGTGCTTGTGGTAATTCAGGTGGGAGAGTTTATTTAGATATACTGCATCTGATTCCCAAATATCTTATTTTGTTCTGAGGATCCCAGGCAAAAGGAGAAAGTGTTAGAAAAATCTGGTGGACAGGTCCCACTAAGTATAATGGCTTTAGACTTTCCAAAATTGATTTTATAGCTAGGCTCTTGTCCAAAGTCATGCCGAATGCGCATTATTCAGGAACCTAGTTTCTTGGGGTTGCTACTGAAAATGGTATCCTCTGCATAAAGTGATACTTTCTGTTCCACTTCTCTCACTGTTATCCCATCCACTCCAATGCCTTGTCTAATCTTGGCTGCCCATGGCTCCAGACAGATATAAAACGGCAAGAAGATAATACGTACCTGTATGGTTCCTCTGGAAAGGGAAAAAGTGAATTAATACCACTAACCATCACTAGTGCCTGTGGGTCTCAGTATAGGAAAGTGCATAGTTACTAATTTGAAGTCAATTTCACTGTTTCCATGGTCTGTTTTAGAAACTACCAGTTAACCCTGTCAAAACTCCACAGCCCAGTGGTGCTGAGGGTGGAGGCATCCACCTTAACTTGCACCACACTGGTGACCTCGGTTCAGGAGCATACTGGGGACACAGAAGGTTGACAGGAGGAGAAGATTGAGCAGCCAGAGGACTGCCTCTTCTCCAGGGAGGGTGACTTGGATCCCTGTCACATAGCAGCTCCCAGTGGAGACTGAGAGCACTACACTCAGCATGATATGTGCTGAGATGAAGGCAAATTGGACATCTGCAGGCGGTGTGGGAGTGTGCCCACCATGCACTGACATCATTGAACATCTGCACCTTCCGGGAGGGAACACCAGAACAAGGAAAAGCCTCAGCCACCAGGAGAACAATGACAACCCTGCAGCTGGTCCCCACGCCCATTGCTGGAGCCTGTCTGCACCAGCACCACTGATTCCTCCTCCACCTCTGTTTGCCAACAAGATTCTGAGAAAGAGTACCAAGAAGGAGTGGTGGCCCACATTGAGGGGTATGCAACCAGAGAGTTGGAAGTTGGAGTGGTGGTAGGAGCCCATGGGTGTGGGAGGATCTTGGGTGGGCTGGAGAAATGACTGACTCCTGAGTTACATCTGAAGGAGTTTCCAGTTTGGCCAGAGGCCAAAGGAAAAGAATAAAAAGAAATCCTGTCAAAAGCTTTATCTGTTTCCATGGAGACTGCTAGTCAGAGTGCCCGTTGTTTCTTCTGTGATGAAACTATGTTGAGAAGTTGATAAATATTATCTTGGGGGCCTTCCATTAAAAAGCCATGTCTGGTCAGGGTGGATTACCTGATTAATTTTACTTTGTATACATTCTGCCAGTATTCCTGAATATCTTTAAATCTGGATTTAATAGGAAACTGGTCTATAAGAGCCATAGTCCAACAAACCTGACCAGGTTTTGGAGTATAGATATTTGCACAAATCTCCAACAGTCAGGAACCATCCCCTGATATCTCCTTAAAAACCTGCTCCATCAATGGTGTCAGCAAATGAGGAAAATGTTTAAAAAGCTCTGACATGAGGGCCGCCCATGAGCAGAGTGGCAGTGCTACTGCCTGCAGTGCTATTGACCAGGATTTGGGATGAGCTCAGGTGTTGGAGGGTTGGCTGGGAGAGGAAGATTGAGCATCTATCCAACAGCCTCCTCTGGGATGGGAGGGTATGCTGCTCTGGCAATGGTATGACCCTGCGGATGGCTGGGGCCAGTGAGCCAAAACACCATAGTAGCTGCGGGAGTGGTGGTGTGGTGGATATCAGCAAGTCGGGCACAGAAGCATGCCTGACACGGTCTAGGACATCACTACATGTCCATACCAACAAGGGAAACATAGAAAGAGTGACCCCTGGTCTGTGCAGCATGACGCTGGTCTCACCTCAGCCCCTCCCACTGACTGCAGACCCTGTACCCAGATTAGCATGGTTTCTCCTCCCTCTGGAGAAACCCTCCTTGATGGGTTACTCCATCTCCCAGAGTGCAGGTGTGTACATGGGTTCGCGGGTGTGTGTGAAGGGGTCAGACCACTGGGCAGAGTATAGGTATATTCCTGCCAGGGACAGGGAGCTATAAATAGAGCTGAAGAAAAAATGCTGAACGGAGACTGTCAATTCCAGGGACATTCCATTTTTCTTTTTTTATTCTCTTTGTTTTTTCTAATTTTGAAGTTCTGTTCTATTTCTGAAGTTTTTGTTCCATTTTAGTGGGGATTGTAATAGTGTCTAAGGATGTTATTTTCCCTTTAATATCTGGGATTATGTCCTGGTACAGAGTTTGGCATAAAGCCTAGCAAATATCTAAGTGATATCCTTCATATTCCCAGTTGTCCATCCATTCCCATCTGGGTCCTGTAATTTCAGAACCACCATATTCCCTTGCTGTTTCCTCAAGGTCATTGCTGACAAAGCGTCCTGCCCTATTCCCTCATTCATAAAACTTTTGTACCTTCCTTAAGTTTCCCTCCGTTTGGACCCTTAACAAGTCTGTAAGTGCTTTCCTCTTTGCCATCAGATTTTCTTTCACTTGATCATCCAGTGTGATTTTATGTTCAGATTCTCTCTCTGTTATCAGCACTCCCAGCTCCTTTTATCTGTCTACTCTAGCTTTTTGTTGTTCTGATGAGTAGTTAATGACCACCCACCATACCACTGCCTTAAGAGCATCCCAGCAGACTACATTGGATATAGTGCCCACTGGATTATGGTCAGAAAATCTTTTATGGTCTGCTGTATAAGTCCCTGAATGGGACAGAATTCAGATGGCCACATCCATTCTCCATTTGGAGTTTCTCAGATTCAATGTAATTTCTAAATAAAGTTTCACTGGTTCTGGATCCGAAGCTGCCATTGGTAATATTCTGCACCTCTTACATTGTGAACCCATTCAGTGGACAACAAAACATATCTGTCCTGGAGTAGCAGTTATTGTGGTTAGTAAAATGAAAAGTCCTTAGTGGTAGGATGCATAAACCTCTACACTTCTGTCAACACCATTTCTTTCTTTTCTTTTTTTAAATTTAGTATGCTTTCTGTTCCTTACTAGCCAAGGCCCATTGGTCTTACCCCACTCATCCATCCCCATCACCTGCCTTCTCCAGGACTTAGCTCTCTCTTCCACCTCTGGAGTACCTCCCAGGTGTGAGGTCATCAGAAGAACCATTTACATCCCTACAAAGACTGGGTAGATGCTCAAGGAAGAGCACTACAATTGGTGGTGTGTGGCTGGTGGTGAGGAATGAACATCCTCCTGCTGCAGGTGATTCTCCCTTTTTCTGTTTTTCTCCTGTATGGATGTCAAGAAGGGCTCCTGGCATGTACATGCCTGCATGTGCATGCACACGAGATTCTGGTGGCATTTGCCCCCAGTTAACAGCTTTGATTTCACTGCCACCTGTGGTCACTCAGGTGGCAGCAGCACAGTGAGACTAATGGTCCCCCCTCCCAGAGCTGCAGATTGTCCTCTGGGATGCTCAGCTCACCTTCCCTGGATGGCCCTCTGACCACCGGGCTCATTCCTTAATCTGGGTCTCCAGTGTCGCGAGCAGCAGCACTACCACTACTCCGGCTGTCAACCCTTTTCACCATTATGTTTATTATTTAGCCTGTTCAGTCTGTTGTCCACTGATGGGGCCCCTCCTGCCTGTCCAGTTCAGAGGACACCACCATGTTAAAGTCCTGTCCTATTACATATGACATGATTGAATCCAGAATGGCTTTTGTATAATTTGTTTCATGAAAGTTTGTTCTCTTTCTCTGCATTTGTGCATGTACTCTATATTCAGAAGGGTACACTTTGTGTCCTGGACCTCCCTCTAAGATGGACAGATCTGCTTTGTGGGTCTTGGTCAACCCCAGTAATTTGTGACAGACTATCTTTATAAATTAAGATGGCCTTCCATCTACAATGCTGGTGTTCTGCCCATGGTGCAGCATACACTTCCCCCACACATTTACAACAACTTTTTCCATGTTCTATATCATTTAGATGCATCTCCTGCATGTATGCAATTGTGGCCCCTGACTTAATAATTTGCTGCAGGAGTCAGGTTTCATTACTGGGCTGCTTATACCCTGGACATTATTATATGGTATTACCTGTGTTGTAGGTCTGCCATATTGTGTTCAAGAAAGTTCTAGTGCTTTCTGGTGAAGTGCACCCTATCAGCCACCCCACCACATACATTATGAGCAAACTTGTTTCATTCCATATATGGTGACAGTTGGCACATAACAAACATGTTGCCAGTGGGCAACTAGCATAATGTAAACTGTAAATGTAATCATAAACTGGAAAACCAGTACACATTATGCATTTATATTTTCCCTTTGTGTGGAGTTTGTGCTCCTTCCAATGGTGTCACCCCAATGTTCGCCTCCCTCACGTAAAGCAAAACCACGTAGTGCAGTGCAACAGTACAGTAGTCTGCACCAATCCTCTTGCTCGATCTATTACCACAGGCAGTGGGTATTAGCTCATCCAATTAGATGTCAAATCTTCCACAAGGTTCTCCACCTAAAGCCTTGTGTTATGATCCATCCAGATATGTAATCTGTGCTCACTCCTCCTATTCTCCAATAGTAAGGAAAAAATAGCAAAAACAGTAACCTCTATGTTCTCCTGCAAAAGAAGCAGTAATGGTTGCTGGAGACAGATGGAGTCAAAACATTGAAAGCATTGAACTGTATAAGCAGTGTCAGTGGCTCAGGAGGTTGTACATGCGCCTCTGAGGCCAGAAGATCAGAAGGCTGTGGGTTTCATCCCCACTCCAGGAACATGGGTTAGTTAAGTCTCAATACTGACACTGTAGTGCAGTATGAGGGTGCTGCACTACTAAGGTGCTGTCTTTCAGATGAGACATGAAACCGATGTCCCGCCTGCCTGTTCGGGTGGTTGTTCAGATGGATGTTAAAGATCCATGGCACTCCTTGAAAACAGTAGGAGAATTTCCCACTGTGCTGGACAAATTTTCTCTATTCAATAAAATACCACTAATAGCTTAATCTGGTTCAGCGTCAGTTAGTCTCCATATGTATACCCCTCCCTCTTGACAACACTGAAATAGCAGAATTGTCTCAGCCCTTCTTGCCTGGTAAAAAACTAACTAAATAATGTCCTAAGCATATCAGGCAGTAAAACAGTCATAATCCATGAATACCAATGTAAATTCACTCTGTACTGAGCCCAGTGTCCTTGTTGGTGGTCAAGCATGTAAGTCTGCAACAGACCAGCAAGATGCACTCATCTTATGTTGTGGATAAGAACAGAAGAACATACAAATTTGCCAGCAGAAGCAGACCATGCAGTATATCTAGTCTGCCGAGATGTCTACCCTCCCCATCTACTGCTCTTGTTGAGGTGACTACATTGACTGTCTCATGCCCTTTTGAATTCTCTGACAGTCTTAGCCACTACCACCCTCAGATGGCAGGCTGTTCCAAGGGTCCATGACCCTCTCTGGAAAAGTACTTCCTAACATTGATTCTAAATTTACTGCAAACCAGGCATAAGTTGTGCCCTCTTGTATGCAGAGTCCTATTTTCCTGAAAAAGGTTACAGATTTACACTGTGTTTATCCCTTTAACAAATTTAAATGTTTCTGTCATGTCTCCTCTGTTCCTTCTCTGCTCTAAGGAGAATAGATTTAATGGGCTGAGGCTATTTTTGTAAGGTTCGTGGTGTAGTCCCTGCACCATCTTGGTGGCTCTCCTCTGCATGGATTCCAGATGGTCCATGTTCTTCTTTAGATGTGGCCTCTAGAACAGCACACAGTACTCCAAGTGAGGCCTCATCAATGACTTATAGAGTGGGATGATTGCCTCATGCTTTCTGCTAGTAATACCCCAACTTATGCATCCACGAATGCCACTTGCCCTTAATGCTGCTTTTCACATTGTTTTCCTACCTTTAAATCATCCTATATCATAACTCCTAAATCCCAGTTCATCTTTGTCTTTTCAATTGCTGCCTTTCCAGGACATAGTTATCTCCTGGGTTCCTCTTACCCAATATAAACAGGCAGACTTTCCCTTTCAGTCCCTCAGCGATGCTGATGATGAATATGTTGAAAAGATTGGGTTAAGTAGTGATCCCTGTGGAACCCCACTTGTTACTCTTCTCTCCTGCGACAAGGTGCTTTTACCATAACTCTTTGAGTCCTGTCCTGTAGCCAGCTATTTATCCAGTTGACCACCTTCTGACCTACGTCTGTTTGCTCCAATTTATTTGCTAGCCTTATGTGTGGAACCCTATCAAAGGTTTTGCTAAAATCCAGATATACTAAGTCCACAACCACACCTTGGTCCACTGCTCTTGTAACCCAGTTGAAGAATTCTATCATATTTGTTTGGCATGAGTATCCTGCCATGAGCCATGCTGCTTTGGGTCAAGTTTCCCACTTTCTTTCTGCTACTCCACTACCCTTTCTTTAAGCAATGTCTCCATTACTTTACCCACCACTGAGGTCAGGCTGACTGAGTGGTAATTTCCTGCTACCTCCTGCTACCACTCTTGTGCAATGGTACAACTGTGGCCCTTTTCCAGTTCTGTGGCACTATGTCATCTTCCAGTGACTTGTTAAATAGTTCAGTTAGTGGGCTGGAAGTTCCTCCCACAGTTCCTTCAGAACTCTTGGGTGAATTCATCCGCTCCATTGCCTTGTCCACCTTTAATTTAGACAACTCCTCAAGGACCCTTTCTTTGTAAAGTGGCTGGTGTCTACTCCCATAGTGTGAAGATTTGCCTTGCCTAAGGCTCGACCATTACCTTTGTCTTCGTGGGTGAAGACCAAACAGAAGAACCTGAGTACTTCCACCTTGTTGTCATTCTCCCGCCAGCTGTCCCTTCTTTAGTTGCTAACCTGGTCATTCCTCCCTTAGTCTTTTGTTTCTTTTCCCATATATAACAAAAGAATGTTTTGTCCCACCTCTTTTCACTCCCCTGCACTATTCTTTCCTCCATCTGGGCCTTGGCTACCTAAATTGCTTTTCCTTGGGTTTAATCCTGTATTCTTCTATCCTTTTTGGATTTGGTATCCTTGTACTTTCAAGCTTTTTTCTTATCTCTAATTATATTCAACACCTCTTTGGAAAACCAGAGGGTTCTTTGATTTTCTGGATTTATTTATTTGTTTTGTGCATTGTGCTGTGACTGTAGTTATAACGTTTTTCAGTTTTATCCAGGTGTGTTCCACATTCCCTATGGCATCAGTTACCAGCAGTTGTTTAATACTTTCCTTATTCTTGAGAAATTTGCTGTTCTGAAATCTGGATGTTAGATTGTTGTACGGTAGTTGAAAAGGTCAGTAGTCTTCCCATCATGTCTCTCAGTCCCAAACATAGTCTGTTACTTACTCAACCTTGCAGCTGAACCAAAAAGAAACTTAAGTAGACCTTTGATGCTTATCATTGTACCTTGCAGAGAAATACATAGCAGGGTGCCTGCTGTAATCATCAATGCAGTCTCAACCATTGGAGTTCTGACTGTGTGCCACCAATACTCCTCCTCCATTATCTTTCTGTGTAACCCTGTATCCTTGTCTGCCTCCTTGCTTGCTGATGTCACTGTTACAGGGAATGGGGAGGGTTGCACCTGGCTGCTATCTTCCCCAAGGACTGTGGTTCCTGCTCTGGTTTCTGGGTCCTCTCCTGCAACTCACCCTTCTCTTTGCAGTCTTCACTGTCTCTGCTCCAGCTCCTTTATTTTTCAGACATCAACCAAATGTTTAGTGTCCACATCCAGTTTTGTGAGTTATGTCTTGACTTCCAGGGGAAGTTAAATATTTTACTCCAGAGTCCAGGAACACTTTTAGGTGAACTGAGTTATCAATATAGGCTTTCAGATCCTTAGCTCGAGCTCCTTTACCACTGCAAAGAACTGCTGGTGCAGTTCCATTGCCATTTGTGCAAAATCATGTTTTGAAGAACAATCTCGCTCAACAGACATTAGAGACTATTCAAGGATGCGAGCTGGGTACACACGAGAGGTGTCACCCAACATGCACAGATCAGCACCGCAGACTAACATATACCACCGCTGGTGCCTGTCCATGTCCCCATCCCACTGGCATACTGCTGTGTGGGGAAGATCGGAGGGTACAGGTGAGCATCCATTTGGATGCTTGACCTTGTCCCATAGTGGATACCCTGTTCCATGCAAAGCATGGAATTCTGGGATGGGATGCCCAGTTTTACAAAAGAGGGGCAATTGCCTGAATAATTGCTCCAGCCTCCCAGAAACCCAGAGAGCTTTTGGAGCATGATGGGGATTCTGAGTCATCCAACTGCAGCCAGCTGAATGTAAATTGAGGGGCATGTAAGCAATACAGCAGGGTCCCTGCTGCAGTATCCTGCACCCCTTGCCTGGCACTCTGTTCCTTCATGAATTGTGCAGAGTTCTATACTGAGCACTGATGTAATGGTTAAAGTTATCACAGCATAAGTATTTACCTATTAAGCACCAGGTGTTTTGTATGGAGTTTGTAGTTATTTAAATAATGACGTTACCACAGTAAACTGTGCCTCTAGGAAGGGTTAATGAACCCCAAGCACAGAGGCAGTGGTTAGTGTAACACTAACTGTTCTTTAACTTGTCCATCAAATAAAAGTTTTGCTGAATCAAGCTACTTGTCTGCAGTTTCTTGGATGAAATGGGATTACTGCGCTAGATGTATGGGTATTACCAATGGACAAAGGTATAGTTACAATCTATTGTGACAAGCGCTGATGCAGTAATTAACTGTTTGTTGTTGCTGACTTCAGGGACCACTGAAGCGACCTGGTGTAATGGGTTCTGGGCAGCAATGACTTTTTTCCGCCATGGATTTGATGTTCGCTTGACACCTATTCAACATATTCCATTGATCGAGCTGAACTTTAGCTCTGTATGTGCTTTACTTTGGTGGATAGCCCCTCTAGTGGTGATTTGATATTACTTTTAATGAACTAAAGACTGGGTGCAGGAAGAAGATGTTTTTACCTATTCTAGTGACCTGACTGTTTGCCTTCACTTGGCCTTGAATCAGAGTGTTACCAAAGTTTTCTTTTCTGCCATGTTCTTCATTTAATTTAAGCTTATAGAAGGACTGTTTCTTGCTTCCAATTATCCTGTGGACTTCTGTGGGACCACAGGAGCAACCCTGTGTGGGGTGCAGTGTGTTCTTTGTTTCTGTTTTTCCTTTCCTCCTCTTTTTTCTTTTTTCTTTTCCCTCTGTCAGATGATTTGCTGTTTATGGGTGTTGGAAATTGATAGGAATGATGACCCCATTTTATTAAACCCTAGTGACATATATATTTATTTTGCATATGAACGTATGAACATATGAAACTGCCAGCAGAAAAAGCCATTTTTGTCTATCGAGTCTATTTGATTTTGCAGCTAACACCTCGCACACTGCAGCTGCCCATCCCGCCCTCACTCTCCCTCCTATGACCCTCCTTTGCCCAATCCCAGACCCTCTTTAAGCATCCCACTGCTTTACAGGCCACCACCTCTGCTGGTAGTGCATTCCACTCTGTTATCACCCTTTCCATAAAGAAATGCCTTCTCATCTCCCTCCTAAACCTTCCACCCTCCAATCTCATGTCATGACCCTGAGTGTCTCTCCCCACCCTCCCATTAAACAGTCCCTCCATGCCTGTCCTGTTTATTCCTCTCATGTACTTAAAGGTCTTAATCATATCACCCTTCCTCCTCTCCTCCAGAAAGTACATGTTCAACTCCCTCAGTCTAACCTCATATGGTAAGTCCCCAGTCCCATTATCATCTTTGTTGCTCTGTGTTGTACCCTTCCAGCAATCTAATGTCCAAAAACTGACCACAGTACTCCAGGTGGGGTCTGACCAGTGATCTGTATAATGGCAGACTCCTCCTCCTTCCTCTTAGAGGTTATACCCTTACAATACAACCCAGCATCTTGTTGGCCACTGCTGCTGCTTTTAACACTGTGTTGAGTTCATTGCTCCCATAATGAGCACCCCAGATCTTTCTCCTCCTCAGTCACAATTAGCTGCAACCCCAGATGGTAGCTTCTCTTTGAATTCTTTTCCGAAATGCAGAACCTTGCATTTTTGGCATTGAAACCAAGTTGCAAGGTGTCAGACCATATCTCCAGCCTTGTTAGGTCTCTCCTGCAATCCCTGCCACCCACCGTGGTCATCCATCACTGTTTCCATCTTAGTGTCATCCACAAATAGACTGATCTTGCTATTTACATGTAACTCCTCACCCTGCCTTTTGCCAAATGACAGGTGGCCTGCTGTTGAAGCTGACAGCAGTACCTGGTGGGGACCTGGGTTCTGGGAGGATGAGGTTACTTCGGCATAGGGGACCTAGGTTTGGCTACTCTGCACAGGGGCACCCAAGTAAATCCGAACACAGGAAGCAATAACTGTAATGTCCAGAACCAGGAATGGGATTCTACAATGTGGCTTTTATTCACGCACTAGCTGAACACAACAAAGCATAGACGGACCGCCATGGGGCTACATTTACTGGTAATGCAGATTAGAGACTACAATGTGGTCCACTGAAAGAATGAACCAATTATACTGTTTTCAGGCTCTGGACCCACCAGGCACACAGCCTGGACTTGCACGCACTTTGGGTACACAGCCCGACTGGCCCAGCTCCCTGCCAGCCACTTGATCCACTTGTCCATTGGAAGAATGAACCACTATCCTGTCGTGGCTCCTCACACCACTTAGAGTCTGCGACTCCTAGAGAGATTTCTTCCTTAGTTCTTATGACTCCCATCTCACAAAGAGAATTCTTCTTTACACTTGTTGTGGCTCCCCACACCACTTAGAGTCTGCAACTCCTAGAGAGATTTTCCCTTGCAACCCCACGTCTGAGTACTTCCATCACTGGCCAAGTGCATGAGGCAAAGTAGCAACCACAGCAGAAATCAGAGAGGTGGGCCTGGTTTCTCAAGATGGGGATTTGCCCACCTCCAGCTCCCAGCCCATACCCGGCCATTTCTCTGAAAACTGAAACTTCTGAATGTAGATCAAATGGTAGATGAACTGTCGATCCCTCTCCAATTTACTTGAAATCACACAACACTCTAGCATTTGACACTACTACACTTGTTTGGCCTAGTCCTATAGGCTTCCCAAATTGTAGCTCAATTCCTAGATTTCCTCACATGTCCCAGGTTGAAGAAACATTTTTTGCCCTCTCATGTTAGAGCAAACACTCACCCTTTAGTTGCAGGTGCCCCACAGGCTAATCACAAATCTTCCAACTTTCCAAAACTAAGGCTGAACTGAATAGGCAGCTTTTCTTCCTCCTGGCAGAATTAAGGGATTGCCCCAGGAATCTGCTTAGATCTTTACCTCCTCGGAGGAGGGCACTGAGACCGTAACAGCGGTCTCCACCACTTGAGCACACCTTCACTTTTCAAAACAAAACTGCAGACTGACTACTAACCTTTGAAAACTCCCAACGTTCTAACTCCCTCTGCTGCAGATTCCAATGTGGCTTATGCAGCTGCGAAAGTTCTATTGGTGATGTTATCCCTCAGTCTCAGCTGAGATTGAGAACAGAGTGAGACAGTGTGAAACCCATTTAACTGGAGTTTCACAAACTGCTTTCCTGCCTACCACTAGGTCTTACTGGGATTCTAGTAACCCCGGTAACAAGGGGTTACACTCACCCTTGATCTAGGAAAATGACTGTCCGCAGTCATTATTTACCTGGCCTTAGGGCCATCCCACCCTATGTGCTACCTGTAGAGGGGTGATCAGGCCTCCTACCATGTGCAAGCACAGGCAGGCAACACTAAGGGCCTAGAGGCCTGTAGCTGACATATCAACCTCTACACTATCCACTTACTATGGACACCTAGTGTCTCTGGTAGAACCATCCAGAGCATAGCCCTGATAGATCAGCACTGCAGTCCCACGGCCGCTCAGGACCACATCCTGTCTATCCCCCCAACCTCTAGGGAAACCTATCTGCCTCTAACATAATATTCCAAAACAAAAACAACCCGGGGACCTCCCGACCTTGGGCAACCTGCAACCACACCATTAAAATACCACATTACTGCCTCCCTACCCCCACAACCACACCTGTGGAAGGAAAAGGGTTAATACAGCAATAACCATAACAATAACAACACAGTACTTAAAATTTCTACACAATAAAGCACTGACGAGGAACTCTGATGAGCCCCTCCTCCTCTTCTTGTCTTCTCTTCTCTTCTGTCTTCCCAGGAACACCTGTAAGAAAAGAAAGACAAAACACACTCTAATCTGCATACACAGGCTACCTAAACTCCTACCATCAAAACACCGAGAATCCTAAAATATTTTTTTTTTTTTAGAAAAAAGGAGAAAAACAGTATTTACATTAGATAACAACATTATTTACAATACACATTTGGGGATGGAGTGCCCTAAAAGTCCCAACTAATGACCACAAGGCCCAAAGGCTAGTCCAATAAAGAGTCTCTCCTGGACCAGAGCCCAGTGAAGCACAGTTCTAACAGGCCAAAGTCCCGAAGGGAGAGTCTTTGTGACAGTTCACACATTTTGAAGTCTGTAGTGAAGGGTGTGTACTGCAATGTCATAAAGATAGAAAAGTTCGGACTTACCAGCCACTTGTAGTATGAGGATTCAGCACCAACCTGCACCTCTGATGAAGACTCTCCCTGGCAGCATTTCTGATACAGCTGGGCAGACATCTTCAGGGAACCACAGGAGGGCACTTCTGGGAACAGTTGGGCTGATGTCATCTCTGGAGACGGAACCTTAGAACAGGAACAAAAGAAAACAGCTGGTCCGATGTCATCCGATTACCAGGCGAGGAACAGGAAACATATGGGCTGGTGTCCTCTCTGGATCTGAAGTCATCTAGTGGGCCAGTGTTGATGGTTGCTGGACAGTACAGTACACTGTAGACTGATGAATGTGGGGCACCTGAGTCCTGGATATTCATATTGGTGGATTAATAAGGCACTTACAGTCTGGTGTGGCAGTATTGACTACCACTGCTCAGCTCTCCATTTTGTAGGCACATTTGCTGAGAGGTCCTTGCACTGAGGCCAATAGTACCAGGGGTCAGGGGCTTGAATTATTACTCTGTCTGGCGCACATAATTCACACAGTGGGAGATTTCACATCCCTCTCCATCCACTATTCTCACTCTGTCCATAAACAGTGTCCTGCCTCTCTTCCACTGGGTATACTTTTCGTGGAACAGTCTATTCTTTACATGCTGATTGGCCCCAGGATGCACATTTTCATTGCTTCATCCCAGATCCAGGATTTCCTGCAGTTCTCAATCTCCTCCTGGACTTTTCGAGGAAAGGTAGGAAAGGTCATACCATAGATCTTATTTGCCTTTCTACTGAACCAGTCTCTCCTCTTTACTTGCTTTGGTCAATCTGAGACCGCTGGCCTGGCTTGGGGTGGACAGTCCTGGTTCTGCCAGCTACGCATCCTTAAGGAAATTAGAAACAGATCCCTGACTTCTTCCTCCTGTAAAGCCAAGGCAGTGGCATCACCATTTTCTTCCATACATTCCTCCAAGGCAAGATCTTGAGGCTGTGTACCGTTCATTTTCACAAGGCCACATAGGTTCCCCTCATCTTCCTCTTCACTGAGGATCTGAGCCCAGAACTAAGCAGTCGTTCTCACCCCTGAGACTATCAACTCATCACTAGGCACGGAGGTCGACACCTCCCATTCAAAGGCCTCCCGCACCTCATCTTCACCTAAGAGATTCGGCTAGGCCCCCACCCAGGGTCTAGTGATGCTTTATCCGAACTTTCTTTCTGGGATCCAGCATCCGAAACTTCAACTTCTGGTTCTGTCTCTAACTCTGCACCCTCTAGCTTTGTGCCACACTCCCCGAGGACCTTCCTCCACAGGCTCCGCCTGGTGCTGTGTGCTGCCAACTGCAGATTCCTGAATTTTTGTCCATGTGGGGCCAAACGAATTGGAGGCACTTTATACAAGCCATATTTTTGTAGGCATCCAGCACAGTGAGGAATCATGAAGACGTCCCTTCCAGGTCCCAAGCATATTTGGCATACACGCACTGGATAATTAGAATCACCACATCAGGAGGCAGTTGCCTTCCATAGCACCACTTTTCAATATCTCTCAGTCTATTTACTGCTGCTGTTACTGCAACCCAGGCATGATCCAGGTAACGAGCTGGTCCTGAGGCCATAACTGCAGAAAAATAAACAAAAGTTCACTGTAACTGAAAGTCCCACTTTATTGAACACGCCTGTAGTTTTAAATGGCTCCTCTGCTGCTGCTTACTTTACTACCCCACCCTGTAATGGCGGCGGCAGCACTTGTGCATCAACATTTAGAATCTGGGTCAAGCCACTGCGCACCGATTTAGACAAGCTACTGATAACTTTTGCTCAAACTGCACAACTTGCTCTGATCTGGCTCCACACACATTCACAGGATTTTCCTTGGACTTTTACATGCTGGTAACATTCATTTTATTTACAGTCCCTTAAAGCTTCAGTTTTTAGCACAGGATTGCCTGCTTTTACTAGTGTTGCATTTTGCTACAACCCACAGTCTCTCTCTGGCTGCAAACTTTAAACTGAGGCTAATTTCACTTCCATGCACACAATCAATGGCTTAACAGACCTGCACTTGCTGGCAGGACTTCACACAATCGTTACTTGCAAAGCGACTACACTGCTGCACACACATTTTATATGGCATAGGCTGAAAATCACTGTTTGAGCAGTTTCTTGGTTATTTGCTTACTGTTATCAATAGCAGCTTTCATGATGAGGAAAACGGCCTGCAGCCAGTTCTTGAAGGCCTCAGTATGCAAACGGGCGGCAGTCCTAAGCGATCGCCTTTTAAACACCAAACTTGCAATTTGGACAATTGATTAGCGGGTTGAGCCTGATTTTAAGCAAGAAAGTCAATTTTGAACTGTTTACAACGCTTTGAACACTCCGCGATGCTCCTCCACTGCCAGTACACGGACGCAATCTCACTCCCTCTCGAATGCTGGGGCAGTTTCTGTAGAGCTGGCTGAGGCGGACTGATTGCAGCCTGACCAACCAACACGACGCCATGCAAATGAGCCCTTCTTCCTCGTGAGGGCTCTTTCTCCTCACGGTGATCGACGAGCAGGCAAATTTAAACTGCAGAATGCAACCTTTTTTTTTTTTTCAACTGACTCACGGCGGAGCCCATTTCAGCCATATAACATAGCCATTTACTCTGCAGTCTCTCAATTCACTCAGAAAGCATTTTCAACATCCAGGGCATAATTTTCCTTTGCTACCCCTAGTCTTCCACACTTTTCTTCACAACAGTTCATTTTGAAAGCATTTCAAATGTCCAGGGCACAATTTTCCTGTTGCTACCCCTAGTCTTCCACACTTTTCTTCACAACAGTTCATTTTAAAGCAGGCAAAATGCTGTAAACAATTTTGGTGCAGGACAAGGGCACACTCTTTGGCTTTACATCTCCTTGGTAAACAGTTGGCATTTTTAAACAGCAGCACAAGATTCACAGCACACAGCAACACACACTAGGGAAATTGTTCAGTTTTTGGGCTACCACTGCCAGATAGCCAAAAACGCTAGCCCTCTTGCCCAAACACCTTCCTCCCTGAACAAAAATCCAAAGCGGTGCCTCCATTTTTGTAACCCCTCACCACTGCTTTTTGTGCAAATGACAGGTGGCCTGCTGTTGAAGCTGGCAGCAGTACTGGTGGGGACCTGGGTCTGGGAGGATGAGGTTACTCGCATAGGGGACCTAGGTTTGGCTACTCTGCACAGGGGCACCCAAGTAAATCCAACACAGAAGCAATAACTGTAATGTCCAGAACCAGGAATGGGATTCTACAGTGTGGCTTTTATTCACATACTAGCTGAACACAACAAAGCATAGACAGACCCCCATGGGGCTACATTTACTGGTAATGCAGATTAGAGATTACAACGTGGTCCACTGGAAGAATGAACCAATTATACTGTTTTCAGGCTCTGGACCCACCAGGCACACAGCCCGGACTTGCACGCCTTGGGTACACAGCCCGACTGGCCCAGCTCCCTGCCAGCCATCTGATCCACGGTCCATTGGAAGAATGAACCAATTATCCTGTCGGGCTCCCCACACCACTTAGAGTCTGCGACTCCTAGAGAGATTCCTCCTTACTTCTTATGACTCCCATCTCACAAAGAGAATTCTTCTTTATACTTGTTGTGGCTCCCCACACCACTTAGAGTCTGCGACTGTGAGAGAGATTTCCCTTTGCAACCCCACGCCTGGGTACTTCCCCATCACTGGCCAAGTGCATGAGGCAAAGTAGCAACCACAGCAGAAATCTGTAGAGGTGGACCTGGTTCTAAAGAGGGGGTTTGCCACCTCCAGCTCCCACAGCCATACCCGCCATTTCTCTGGAAAACTGAAACTTCTGAATGTAGATTAAATGGTAGATGAACTGTCACATCCCCTCTACAATTTACTTGAAATCACACAGCACTCTAGCATTTGACACTACTCCACTTGTTTGGCCTAGTCCTATAGGCTTCCCAAATTGTAGCTCAATTCCTAGATTTCCTCACATGTCCCAGGTTGAAGAAAACATTTTTGCCCTCTCATGTTAGAGCAAACACTCACCCTTTAGTTGCAGGTGCCCCACAGGCTAATCACAAATCTTCCAACTTTTCAAAACTAAGGCTGAACTGAATAGGCAGCTTTTTCTTCCTCCTCAGAATTAAAGGGATTGCCCCAGGAATCTGCATGGGGATCTTACCCCGAGGGAGGGCACTGAGACCCGAACAGCGGTCTCTACCACTGAGCACACCTTCACTTTTCAAAACAAAACTGCAGACTGACTACTAACCTTTGAAAACTCCCAACGTTCTAAATCTCTCTGCTGCAGATTCCAATGTGGCTTATGCAGATGCGAAAGTTCTATTGGTGATGTCATCCTCAGTCTCAGCTGAGACTGAGAACAGAGGAGACAGTGTGAAACCCATTTAACTGGAGTTTCACAAACTGCCTTCCGTGCCTACCACTAGGTCTTACTGGAATTCTAGTAACCCGGTAACAAGGGGTTACATACATCCACTGAGATGTCTGCAATAAATATCCCAAATAATACCAGCCCCAGCACTGACCTCCCTGGGACCCCGCTCATCTCTGCCCTTGGGGATGATAATTCACCTCCCACCACCACACACCACCTCTGCTGCCATCCCTGCAGCCAGTTCTCCACCCATCCCACCAATTTTGCCCCCACTCCTGTGCCTCTTAGCCTACATGCTAGTCTCCCATATCACACTGTGTTGAATGCCTGACTGAAGTCCAGGTACAGGACATCCACTGCATGCCCTTTGTCCATTTTCCTAGTCACTCAATCATAGTAGTCCACTGTTGGTCTGGCAGGATCTGCCCTTGACAAAACCCTGCCAACTCTCATGCATCACATTGACCTCCAGCAGGGTCACCAGCCTCCCTTTAGGCATGATGGCACTATATTTTGCTAATCATATTCCAAATTATTTGACTTGTTAGAGTGTCAACTTAGTTGTTCTGTTCCAGTTGGTGCCTCCCTTATAAGCTTTAGTTCTAAGTCTGCCCTCTTATTACTTTACAGGCACGCATTTTTATGCATGGATGTAGAAATATAATAGTGGATATAATTACGGTTCTAAATTATAGGACCTGTCTTTGATTTATCACTATTATTAAGGTTGGACAGTGTTTTTCTTTTTAGATTTTACAGGGCCGACTGCCTTATTTGTCAGTTTAGGAATAAACATGTTTTTGTACTTGTTGGGCTCTTTTTGTTCGGGGAAAGTGGATTACCCTAGTGATTAGGGATGGAGGAGCTTTCCTTTCCTTCCTCCCTTCCCCTTTTCTTTTGTTCTTTAATCTTTTGGTTGTACCATTTTAAAGGCTTTTAGGGAGGCTGAAGTGGATCTGGCTGGGAAATTCAGTATGTTCACCAAACACCACAGCCTACTGGTGGTGTGGGAGTGTTCCTGCCACTTGTTGGTGTGCCCTGCCCTCTCCCTTTATTTGGGTGGAGTATACAGGGAATTACTATGAGATTCTGTATAAATTATTACCATTTTGGTTTAGGCCTTCTGACCTTCTTATTTAGTTTGTGGTTCCTGTTCTGTTCTTTCTGGGAAGGTACAAAACACAATGTTTCTCAGATTACCGGTGGGTGGTGCTCTGTTGGGTTCTTTATATAAACAAGCTAAAATTATGGTTCCCTATAGTATTGGGGCCTGCATCTAATTTTATGAGTTATGTTTACTTTATTTATCAGAACAGGTTGACTTATTTTATATATCTATAGTGGCTGTATCTCTTTAACTTGTGTAACATGGAAAATTAAACAAGGAAACTCCTGAAACAGAGTAGGGTACTTAAACTCTTGGCTTCCCTGAAACCAGACTTAGCGTTTCTCCAAGAAACACATTTATGCATGACAAATGCACATTTTTCCCAGAGGTTGTGGGTGGGATTTTCTGAAGGGGCTGGGTCCAGCTCTCATAAGGCAGTGGTAGTAATATTAGTTTGTAAGCATTTACCATTTCAGGTAATTCAGGAACATGCAGATTCCGAGGGCAGATATCATATTCTGCATGTGTTAATTGGCACTTTGAGCTTCTGTTGGGTAATATTTATGGTACAAATACAGACAACCCTTCTTTTTCACTAATATTATTAATATTCCTTCTACTGTGCATACAATTTCTCCCAAACATTCTTATGGCAGATTGGAACCTCACAATCTACAATGCTCTGAATAGAACAGACTCAAATAGAAAGGGTCTCTCTCTGGTGCAATGGGCTATGTGGACCCTTTAGATAATTGTGGTCTGGTGGACATTTAGAGAATTCTGCAATCTTTCAGACGGGAATATACTTTTTCTTCTCCAGTCCACCATACTGAATCCCATATAGACTATTCTTTGGTAAACCCCGCCTTTATCCAAACCATCCAATATTGTAAGATGAATAGTGTTTTAATCTTGGATCATGCCCCAGTTTCTCTTTCCTTGGGCCTTTCTCGCACGTGTTGACAAAGATAAGTGTTGGAAACTTAACAACCACATTATGAAAGATGAATGGTGCTCTAATAGGTAAAAGCAAGTGACAGTGGATTTTTCATGATTAATGTCCCTTTGGTCCAGACTTTAGCCACCTGTTGGAGCATATATAAATGTGTGATCCAAGGCGTAACTCATCTGGTTGGTTTCTCACAGATTAGATGTGGAGAAAGAAGGCCTAGGAATTACTCCAAAATATTCACATCTTAGAGAGTACCCAGTGCAACTTCCTCTGAGCAAAAGTGGATTCAACTTAACCAGGCAAGAGCAGCATATGCAGAACTAAACAGGGAATGAGCCAAGCATGCTATATTTTGTTCCTGGTTTACTTATGAGACATTTAGGAGAAGAGCTAGTTATGAGACTTAAGCAGCTTGAAATGGCTCACCTGGTCTGGAGTATTCACTGTAGCTCAGATGGTGTCATTTTGACAGCTCCTAGAGATATTGTAGGGAGTTCAAACAGTTTTACACTAAACTTTACAGTGTGGATATAGACTCTGAACTTGCAAACCTGAATTCATCAGTATGTTACCACTGCTAATCTCCCTCAGCTAGACCCTGTCTTGGCGCTTATACTGTCTGCACCTATTTGTTGATCAGAGGTAGATAACGTTAATTCATCTCTCACTTTAGATAAAGCCCTCAGCCTGACATCTTTTCTCATATGTTTTATGTGTATTAAAATGGAACTAATCCCCATTTGACCAATTTTTATAATTTTGCTATCATAATAATGCTTTTCCTGTGAACTTTCTAGAAACGTTCATTACTTTAATCTCAGACCTGGGAAAGGTCTCTAGAAGTGGGCAATTATCACCTGATTTCCTTGTTAAACATGGATGTTAAGATCCTTTCCACCATTTTAATGAACAAATTGGCTCAGATATGGCACCCATTAATGTGTAGAGAACAAACTGGGTTTATGCATGGGCATCTTGTATACGATCATATGAGAAAAATCTTTCATTTACCTTTTGGCCTCCAGGGATCCCGACACCCCACGTTGCTGGTCTCCTGGATGCTGAAAAGGCATTTGATCAGTATCATGGCCTATTTTATTCCAAATTGTATCTGCTTTTGGGATTCCAGAACCATTTATAAAATGGATATGCCTTTGTACTCTAATCCTTCAACATGCATTTTCTGTATTGGGGTGTTATCAGAGGTTTTTGACTTGTGAAGAGAAACAAAGCAAGGCCCCTTATCATTTTATTTAAATTTTACTTAGAGCTCCTTACTAGACATTTTATCCAACACCCAAAGATATCTGGAATTACTACTGGCCCTCATATTTTTAAGCCTTCTACATATGCCAATGACATCCTTCTTCACCTTACTCACCCTTCAGTTTCTGTACCTTCTGCTTTACAAGCCCTTGCAGAATTTGGCCATTTCTCTGGGTATAAACTACATTTATCTAAAACTGTAATTCTCCCCTCAATGGAGCTACTTATAAAGGAATCTGCCATTGGACCTGGAAAGCTGTTGGTCTGCAACAGCTCTTAAATATTTGGGTATCCAGCTCTCACAGAGTACAAAGAAATTGTTTGAATGTAACTTTAAACCTTAATCAGTACTATAAGGACAGATCTTTCATCAATTCTCACCCTTGTCTCTATGGGGTAGGATATTGGTTGTGCATATGAATGTTCTACTGAAGGTCCTCTATCCCATAAGGATGATTGGCATCACCTTATCTCAAGCTTGGTTTACTGATTTGAACAGGATAATTGCCAATTTTCTTTGGAAAGGTAAAAACCTTGTATTGCTTATTGTAAGTTGGCTTTGGCAAAATGCCATGGATGACTTTGGCTACCCAGTTTTATTGGTATTATTTGTTTTGTTCAGTTTATTGATCAGCTGAACATATATTACAAAGTTAAGCCTTTACAAGGTTAAAAGCATTACATATACAAAAACATTAAGTATCAAGATCATAGGCTGTGATAATACATTCTCCATACTGTGCAAATCTAGTCTGTGCAAATCTCATAAAGTTTTAGCAATCCATGTATAATGAACCTTTATTCAGTGTCTTAGTATGTTTTTGTAATATTTCTTTTCCATCGAGCAACAGCTGTAAGAAAGTGTGCAATCCTTGTAATTTCATCTGTGCACATGGGTATAATAAAATAAAAATTGGGTCATAGGTGGAATCAGAGTATCGCTTTGAGAAAGTCTTCTGAAAATATGTCATTGTACAGAGGGCAAATTTTAATAATGTGTTCCAAGGTCTCCACTGTGCCATTGTTACATGGACATTCCTTATAAATTTGATCTTTGTTTCTATAGATTTTATTATAGCATATGTATTTTGAATTCAATAAGCCAAATCTAGCCCATGTTATTAAACGTCTCTGCTCTGGCATTGTTGACATGAATAAATACTCTTCTTTACAGAGTGAAATTTTGTTATTGCTGTACCATATAGCATATTTATGAGTTCAGATAACCTGCATATCTTGTTCCTTGTAAAGGAGAATACATGACATTTGATCTTTGCTTTTATACTGTATTGATATATGTATTCCTTTGTGAAATCTGTCCATAAATGTCAGATCTCTATTTTATTATGTGAGTCTAAAATGGCTTCAACCAGGAGGACTTTATTCCTTTATTAAGCCACTTTATCTTTTCTAGTAGACATTCCATGGGAATTAAGTTATGGTGTTGTTTAAGATTTTCAACCAATATGAAATAGCTAGATAGATAGATAGATAGATAGATAGATAGATAGATAAATAGATAGATATTTTTATTTATAAAGCACCAATTCCTAGGACTCTGGGTGCTATACAATAAATCACAATACAAAAATATTTAAAATTACCAAACATACATAATAAAATTGATATACGCACAGAATTTCATTCTATCCATCAGCAAACTCACATTATAAAAGCTAGTTTGAATAAGTATGTTTTCAGTCTGCTTTTAAAGGTTTTCCACTGATGGGGCCCCTTAGATAGTCAGACAAGGAGTTCCATAGGGTTGAGTGCGGCCATTGCAAACACTCTATCTCCTGAATGCAACAACTAACCCTGGGAACCCCCAAGAAACCCCTCTCAGTGGAACAGAGCATCTGGGCTGAATGGTAGGGTCAAGGAGATCTTGCAGATAGGTGGGACCCCCATCATGCAGGGTCTTATAGGTAAGGAGCCCTATCTTGAAAACAATCCTCCACCTGACCAGAAAACAATGCAGTCTGTGGAGGACTGGGGTGATATGCTCATACCTCTTACCTCAGTCAATAGTCTTGCCACCACATTCTGCACCAGCTGCAGTCTGGCGGAAATTGCCTCCAGATAACCCACAGTACAGGGCAGTACAGTAATCCAGCCTGGAAGTTATGAAAGCATGCACCACTGTGGGCAGGTCCTCAGGAGGGTTCAGGGCTCAAATTTGGACAATGTTCCTGAGATGATAAAACACTTTGACCACGGCCAACACCTAAGCATCAAGTGTCGGGCCATCATCCAGGATCACACCCAAATCCTCCACCTGTCTAGAAGAGACAAGGGAATGCCTCCAATATTAGATTAGGGACAACCCCCATACTCCCTTCTCCACAACAACCCAGCTCTACCACAAGTACTCAGTATTGTTTGGGTTGAGTCTGAGCCAGTTTTACTCATCCACAACTGGATTTCATCAAGGCAGCTGTTAAATAAGGAGTCCAACACCTGGACATCAGGTGCATAGGACAAGTACTGTTGATATCATCTGCATAGCAGTGAAAACCCAACCTGTACCACCTGATAATGTCTCCCAATGGCAGCATGTACACCATGATCAATAAGGTTGACAAGACTGACCCCTGTGGCATGCCACAGCTCAGAAGCTTTGGGCCGGATGAGACAAGTCCCATTTTCACCCTCTGCACTCTGTCCATCAAGTATGATCTGAACAAGCTGATGACATTGCCAGACAGGCCACACCAGAACTGCAGGCGGTCAAGCAGCACCTGAAGGTCCATGGTGTAACGCTACAGAAAGGTCCAGAAGAACCAGGATGGTATGAACTCTCCTGTCCCTCACCATTAGAAGATCATTAAGCACCCTTACCAGGGTGGTCTCCATACTGCTCCCTGCCCAGAACCCAGACTGAACGGCTCATAGGTAGATGAAGATGCGAGGTGTCTCTCAGCTGAATGGCCACCACTTTCTCTATAACCTTCCCTAAAATGGAAGGTTTGAAACTGGTCTGTAGTTGCTGAGGCAGTCCGGATCCAAAGATGGCTTTAAAAGGGCAACCAGAGCCTCTTTCAAGGACACAGGAAGATCCCACTCCTCAATGAACTCCAGACAACCTCAGCAAGCACAGGTCCTATCAGGTCAAAACATCCAACCACATGGGTGGTCGGACCTGGGTCCAGCTCACAATGTAGGCCACAGAATTGAGATTATCCCATCACCTTTTCCACTCCAACTAGTTCAAACTCATCCCAGACAGGAGGAATGTTTCAGTACATCTCAGGCTGGACACTGCATCCCTTTTGAGGGATACTCAAGGAGTCCTCAGCCCTGATAGAGTACACCTTGTCAGCTAAGAACAGAGCCAATTCCTTGCATCTAGTGCTAGAAACTGCTCCTCCTGTGGGGACAGAGAGGATGTAGAGGTCTGTTGACCATACAGGAGAGATGAACTGGTCTGTTTCACCACAGCAATCTCCCTAGATAGGAACTCCACCCTCTTTCGGAGATTGCACCCTGATAGTCAACATAATGTGACCTCAGGGCCAGTTTGTCCTCCATCTGGCAAGATCTCTTCCAGCATCTCTCTAACCTCCACCCCATAGCCTTTAAACTCCAGAGTTCCTCCTCATACCACGGGGATCTCCGGTGAGTAGGCAAGGGCAGACACGAATGGGTGTGATTGAGTCGAAGGCTGCAGTCACTGCCCCATTATAGGCCACCACTGCTTCCTCTGACCCCATTGCACAAGCTGTCCCCACTATTGATAGGTCCAGCACTCCAACAGTCCCATAATAATTCTATATTTAATTATTGTTTCCACGGGTTCCATGCTGAGCTGTGATCTCACCATAGTAGAGGATCTAGTGATGGGGACCTTAGTAAATCTTTGTAAAAAGCTAAAAGTGGAGTTTCTAATGAGAATTATTTTCAAAACCCCAAACTTGAGCCATAAAGTAGGATTGGTTTTAATTTTGCCTCAGCTGCTCTTAATGCAGGAATTAATGTATTTCCATAACTGATATTAAATTTTAAAATTGCTTTTGTAGAGCTATTCATCTTTATTATTTGATCATTGTGGTGGGGCTGCCAGGAGCTGTTCGATGAAAATTTAACCCCTAAAGAGATATATTCTTTTACATATTCATTCTTGTTTATTGTTCAGAAAAAGAGAAACTTCTAAGGTATTTGTTTTAATCTAGAAAATATAATAATTTTAGTCTTTTTAAGATTAATGTTTATTCTAACTGTTGAGAAACTTCATAAAGCTTTTGATTTGTTTTTTGCATAATGGAATGAGATAGGTATAATAAAGGACATCATCTTTGTATGCCAAAATACTACATGTTAGATTTCCAATCTTGGTGAGTCCTTGTTAGCAAATTCAGGGACGGTTAATAGTAATAAGTTGATGTAGATATTAAACAGAGTGGAGGCAAGTGGGCAACCCTGTTTAGCTCCTCTATTAGTTTTGAAGTATTCTGTTATATTTCCATGTTATCAAAACAAATAGCCATGGATGTATTTGTATATAATAGATATATTGAATGACCAAGGAAGGGCCATCACCTAAATTTACCAGCATATTCCAAAGTGTATTATGATTCATAGGGCCAGATATTCAAAACTTTGCACTGGGCAAAAACTGTTTGCACAGGTTTACCGTGGGATTAGTGCAGGTTTGCTATATTCAGAAGGCAAATAGCACGCCAAGAAACTGCATTAGCGCTATAAAATCATAATGTATGCAAGGCAAACTGAGGATGTGTACATGAATACAGGCATAATGCTATATTCAGTGACTAGTGCCATGCAAAGTGGTTTTGCATGACTTAGTACGACAATTAGCAGTGGTCACATTACTGCCCAGGAAAATAGTATTAACCCTGGGCAATCAGCTTTGCATGACATTTTTGGCTTTATGTTAGCTTTATGCGGACCCTAACAAATACATATGACACATAGACAAAGCCAGACATAGAGGAAACATGTTGCTACTGATGGCATCACAATGATGCCATCATCTGCCACCAGTCCCAGCCATACCAGGCAGTAAGTGGTGACCCTGCCGCCAGTGGACAGCATGGCAGTGTGTCCATACAGCACACACCTGAAGACCACTCTTCTGTGGACACCAACAGATGCCAGCACACACATGCAGCACTGTGAGCATGGAGGAAGTTGAGTGGAGAATGTACGGTGGCCAGGCTGTGCCACAGACCAGGTGTGGCCACAAGGCTGGGACACATCATGCAGTGCACATGGGCCAGTATTGGGAATACCCCAACACCAGTGTACCTTTCTGATAATATATGCCCCCTGGCCACATACCGCACAGCTGTACAACTGCCACAGCACACAAAGCCAGACATGTATATGTTGCTGTGAGCATCCCATGCCAGAGATGCAGCATCTGTGGGTCACACAACAGCTGTAACAGTAATGTCCACTGTCAGGAAACACCTGCATGTTGGGCCTGTCACTGTGTATGGTGCAGTCATCAGCACTGCCCTACACACCATAGGCAGTGCTGTGTCCACACCACTACTGGCCCCTTGCTACTGTGGTGTGTCGCCATGTACTGTAGCATGCCCTACAGTGTAACTAGTTGCATGCAGCACCACCACCATCTGTGCCTATGCTGTGTTGTGCCCTGGGGACAATATTCTATGCTATGCTGTACTGTTTACATGTAGCTTACAGCTATCATCATGCACTGCCAGACTGACCTACAGGTGGAGCTGTGGTCGGACATGGCCAGCTCCTGTACTTCCAGACTGACCTACAGATGGAGCTGTGGGACCCTGCAGTGATGCTGGGCAAACTGC
Organism: Neoceratodus forsteri; assembly: GCA_016271365.2. Lineage (NCBI taxonomy): Eukaryota > Metazoa > Chordata > Ceratodontiformes > Ceratodontidae > Neoceratodus > Neoceratodus forsteri. The sequence continues at coordinate 326,460,077 of JADMNL010000023.1, forward strand.
ATACAAATCAGGGCATAATGAAATGCTAATCTGGATGTTTGCCCAGAAACTGCATAAGTAGGCTCATTTGCATATCACTTTTAAATATGGCAAAGTTTAGCACCAGGCAAATGTGTTTGCACTGAGCTGATGGTTTAGCCTTTGCTAAACCTATGCAAATGTGTGTAGTGCTGTGCAAACATTTTGGGAATATTATACAGTTTTTAACACTGTATTTTCACATATGCTGCTGCCTGCAGCTGTACTGGTACACACACATTTGCTGGCACACACATTGGCCACATAGTTCACCTCTACCTACCTTCACATCGATGTGCACTGTGTTGCTGTTGTGGTTTGCACTTCCTGGTTGCTATATTCAGAGCTGTCTTATTCCAGAGCTAAGTTTGCCCTGCACTCCAGCCCAGTTTGCCCAGCCTCATTCCCATGCTATATTCAGAAGCTGTTTGTCCCAGGCTATTCCTTTTGAATATAGCTTGCTTTGTGCTCTTGGCTAAGTTTACCCACTGGGCACTGTTAATTTAGCCCTGGGGCAAAGTTTTGAATATCTGGCCCATAGACTCAAACCCAGCCTTGAAATTTACAAAAGTGCATAAACTTTATTTTCTCTAATGTGAAAGTCCTTTTCTAGGATATCAGAAAAGCAAAATATATTGTCTGCAGGAGAATAACCTTCTCAAATCCTGCTTGGACATTAGAAAGAGGACTATTTTGTTTTAACCGGGTGATAAGTCATTTCAATATAAGTCTTGAAAATATTTTTGAATTTGTGTCCAAGAGAATGATCAATCTGAAATTTGAGGATCATATATTGAGCCTTTATTGTGTAATGGATTTATGATATTTTTTGTCCAAGAATCAGGAATAAAGTTTTCCTTTAGGCATAAATTATAGAATCTAATCAAAGTAGGAATCCAAAATCTGCACGATCTTTAAAAATATCTGGTGGTAACAAATCTGGACCAGGTGCTTTCCTATTTTTTAAGGACTTAATCCCTTCCTCAGTTTCACTCTCTATAAAGACTAGAGGTGTAGGGAATTTCACCTGCAAACAAATCTGTAATGTTTATATTTATGTTTGTAGGCTATATAAAATGTGTTTAAAATAGCTTATCCATTGTTCTATTGGGATATATACAGCAAGTGAAGGCTGGTAATTATGTGTCCTTTATTCACCAAATGCCAGAACTTTAATAATCTTTTTTCATATTTTGTTTTATTTTCTTAGTTTGTTTTTTACTTTTCAGAAAAGTCTTGTATTGTTTTTCTGGCTCTATTTAATAAATTGAAATTATCTCTTGTCAGATGTGCTTTTGTTCATCAAATTAGTTTGTTTACTTTGTGTTTCTCATTTTTACAGTCTGAATCAAACCATGTTTGTATCAGAGATGTTAGAATAAAATTTTGCTGTCGAAATTGCTGTTAAATCAGCAATTGCGCCTTGCAAAATATTTCATGAAATTGTAAAATTCTGCCCAAATGGGCAGCATAATATGATATAAATTGGTGAAAAGGGTCCGTTAAAAATATTTCAACTGGACCCTTTTCCACCAATTTCATATTTCCTGGTGTCTAGTAATCCTCCCCAGCCAATCATCGGCCCAATTTCAAAATTGTTGAAGACCCCCATCGAGATTATCATCATTTCCGATTTCCATAAGTATAATAATAAAACATGAATGTTCAATCCTTCTTCCTGTTGTCTAGTGCCCCAGATGATCACTGGCCCAATTGCCAAATTCTTGAAGAATCCCCGGCCGAGATTTGCATCATTTTCCCAATCCCCAATTCTCCATCAGTATAATAATTAGAAAATTCCCAATCCCTTCTTGACTCCCTCTCCTGGTCTCTAGTGGACCCCTCCCTGTCATCCAGAAAGTGCCCATGCTCCTCCCAGTACCCCAAGCTGGCCACCAGCCTAGTTTTCCACTCACCTCCACAGCCAGCAGCTAGACTGGAGCACTTATCAATGAGCACATGCTTGCAGCTGCCACGCTACAGTCATTGAATGGTGCTCAGACAGACTGCCAGCCATGGAGGTGAGTGGAGGGCTGTGCTGCTGGTTGCCCACTTGGGATATTGAGGGAGCATGAGGGCACTGTCTGATGACAGGGTGGGGGTTCACTAGACACCAGGAGTCAGGAAGGACTTGGAATTTTTATCATTATACTGATATGGAATGGAGGATTGGGGAAATGATGTCAGTGTCAGTGGCTCAGTAGGTAGCACACTTGCCTCTGAGGCCAGGAGATCAGAGGGCTGTGGGTTCAGTTCCACATCTGGCACTTGGGTTAATATCCCAGTACTGACACTGTAATGCAGCATGAGAGGGTGCTGCATTTCTGAGGTGCCGCCTTTCAGATGAGACGTTAAACCGAGGTCCCATCTGCCTGGATTGGTGGTAGTTCAGGTGGATGTTAAAGATCCCATGGCACTTATCGAAAAGAGTAGGGAATTTCCCAGTGTCCTGGCCAAATTTCCTCATTCACTAAAAATACCACCAACAGCTTAATCTGGTTCAGGTCAGTTGGCATTCATCTGTATCCCTTCCCCAGGTCGTGCCTGAAAATAGGCAGGACTTGTCTAGTGCACTTACCCGGTCAACAAAAGCTAAATAAATAAATGTAAATCTCAGTGGGGGGTGGAGGATTCTTCAAGAATTTGCAGTTTGGCTAGTGATCAGCTGGGGACCACTAGACACCAGGGAGAAGGGATTGGGAATCTATTTTTCATTATACTGATGAGGAAATTGAGAATTGGGGAAATTGTATCATTCTCGGGAGGGATTCTTCAACAATTTTTGAATTGGGGCAGTGATCAGCCAGGAGGGTGGGACCACTAGACACCGGGATGATATTTTTGTTACTGGCAATGGTGGTCATCAGGATGGGGTGAGGAAGCCTGAAAAGGCTTTATTTTACTACAGAGTATACCAGAGAAAATGGCAACATCTCACCCCTGAGTGGAGAATTTTGCCATTTTGCAAGCAAAATTTTATGCTCTGCAGACAAAATTGCATTATTTGCACTAGTGAAACATTTCATGAAATGCACAGATTTTGTGAAATATTTCACAGAGTGAAACTTCCAGTTTTACACAACACTAGTTTGTATAAATGTCTTAATATTATTTCTCACATATAATTTATCTACTAATTTTACACTTAGTTGTTAATTATCTCCTGGTGTAACCAAATTAACTTTTATTTGAATCGAACAATGCTGTTTCATCATTACATCTGTTAAAGATGTCTACTAATGAGGCTGATTATAATTTAGCTCTTAATAATCTCCCCAATGGAGGAAAATTGTATAAATGGAATCTTACTAATTTCATTTTCTTCTGCTTCATACCCTGTGCAGATAAGGGTACTTATGGAAGCATGATTGCTTTCTGTTCTCAGTTTGACTCAAAGAGATTAAAAGAATTGAAAACTTTCTGGAGAGCATAACACATAATCTATGACACTTTGGACATTTGCTGAATGATAAGTAGTGTTTCCATGTTCATCATCTCTAAGTCTGCCATTTAAAATTAGCAGTGAATTTGTTTCAATAAATTGCTGTAGCAATTTGCCTTGGGTATTTAACAATTTATTAAGGCTCCTTCTAGTTCCAACTTGCCTAAAATCAATCATTGACTCTATATTTTCCAAATTATCATATTCTGCCAATCTCGCATTGAAATCTCCTGCTATGATATGCATTCCATTAGGGTATTTGCCACCTGCATCAATTAAATCAGGGGACAACTCTGCCCTTTCAGGCTCTTTCTCTCAAACTGCATTCTGCAGTTTGGTAAGCAGAACAAAGAGAAGCTGCCCGACACTTACCCTCCAAGTAAGGGACAACTCTTCCTTTCGGCTCTCTCTTCTCAAAACAAACTGCATTCTGCAGTTTGGTAAGCAGAACAAAGAGAAGCTGCCTGACACTCACCCTCCAAGCAAGGTATGGGTTGGAACCCTGAATTTTGGCATCTACCCTGGAGGAATATCACTTGCCCCTGTTTGCCAGTGTTTTCACACTTTGTGCAGCAATCCAGAAGTCTTCTAGGAACTGCTGCCAAGAAATTAATGCTAGGACTGACCTCTGCTTGACATGTTCTTGATTTCTCACTTTAAGAAATGTTTATTCTGATGTAGAGATTTCTTTAGAGTTGATTTAAGTTTTGAGAGAGGTCTTACGGTACACTGATTTTGCTATCTGCCTGAGCGCTTACACCCCTTCTCTTAGAGCTGTAAGTCTGTGGCTGCACCCTTGACCTCAGTGTCCCATTGAGGTTGCTGTAGTGCCCCACAAAAAACTTGCTTCAGAACCTCCCTGCCTGTTATGTTTTTTTGTTGACTTTTTATTAGCAGATTATATCCTTTAGCCACTAGAGGGCCCAGTTATAAGCACATCTTACCCAATCCAACACAATATAGTTCCTGTCTCATTTCACTTATTGTGTGGTCAGTCTATCACTGTTCATCTGTCTTTGCCCTCCTCTTCTACTGATTGATACTGATTTTTCCCATTTGCAGCTTATAGTCTTTTGGCCCACTAAAGGGTTTTCCTCAACCATTCCAAAGCTTCTCTACATCTCCTTACTCTCTACTACTCCTGGCACTCTTCCTGTACTGCTCAGCTGCTCCTAAGTCTGCCTCCTTCACCCTCTTGGTACAGACCTCACACAGACTGGAGCACCTTTCCTCCACACTAGGCACCTCATCCCCAGGCTACCCCACAGTGACTCAGCCTTCCCCACACTCGACACACCCTTGACCCCCAACATCCCCACCCTGTCAACACCCCCACTCCCTCCACCCTCCAAGGCCTGCCTGGCTCCCGCTGTCCCCTGCCATTCCCACCCTTTGCACTTTATCTATCCCATGCACCCTGATTCTAAAGTCCTCAGCTGGGTGTCGACCAAAGGGTCTCCATTGCCACCGCCACTGACCAGAATAATTACACTGTTATTATTATTATCTGTAATGTACACCCAAACCCAAGACCTATTTCTTCCAGCCCTTCTAAACCCTGTATTGCAACTGGCCTCCACTTTGCATCCTTAAACATTTGCAGTCTCCTAAAGAAATCTGCTGCCCTCCAGTGCTGGGTCATTCAACATCAACCTGACATAATGCACTGGTAGAGACTTGCTCTCCAACCACCCCTGACTCTGCTATCACTCTCCTGGATATACCATCTACAGAGGAAGACCGAGTAGGCAAATGTGGTGGTGGTTGGCAAGACTGCTCGACGGGACTCCCTTATAGGTCAGGCACTCCCAGCTCCTAAACTTGATTATGGAGTCCAAGCCTTCACCTTAAAATTCACAACTGACCCTGCCCAAGGCCCTCTTCCTCACAGTCTCCCCATACCCCCAAGGAATCAAAACCAAGCAGTCCAGTCCTCATTGACTATCTGACATCTCTCCCACACAAAGTGGATCAAGTCATCCTAGGCGATTTCAGTGTTAACTGGCTTGCCTCTACTGCCTCCCATATAAGGGACTCCTTTGTTGCCCTGGATATGTCCCAGTTAGTCACTCAGCCCACCAGATTCAATCACTCTACTGGCACCAGCACTTCCTAGATGTTGTTATATCTAACCGCCTACAAAATCTGGGATGTCACTGTCCTCCCAACTCTCTTAGTGATCACTCCCCAGTTCATTTTAAAACTGACATCGAATGTATCTTCCCTGATACATTTATTAAAGCATAGATATCTGCTGCTGTAAATGCATAGATGATTTTAATAACTGTCTTGCCACATAGTATCTATCTAGTTGTTATGGGAGGCCTCCCTGTTCCTAAGCCTGACTGCATTTCTCCTTGGTGCCTGTTCAAGTTTATTTTTGAATAAATCAGACATTGTAAAACCTCTGGTGTTAGCATTATTATTGTCAAACCGGTCAATATTACCACTAGCCCCACTGAAGGCCTTCTGTGATTATTTTCCCAGCATTTCTAAGTCAGGTCTGCAAAAGACCGCCCACCCAAAGTGCTGGACTGTTCCTCTGAATAATGTGATTATAGTCTTTCCATGATGTAGTATGTTGTGGGGCCCCATAAACATCCAAATTTGTTACCTGCATGCTGTTTACCAGCTGTCCTCTGGAGCTCCAGTGCATAGGGTCAATTGTTCTCCATGTTGCTGGCCTAGTAATATTTTTGAGCTCCCCTCTTGCCAGCTCGACCCAGTTTGGGTCGAGGATCCAAATCCCACAGTTGTCCTTCATCCAGCCTGACTCCTGTAATGCTAATTCTGCAGACCAAGTGTCATTACTAGGCAGTCCTGTCTTTGATTCCAAATTGTTTCCAGATTTGCTGTGTCACAGTTATCGTGGTTGTTAAAGCTGGCATACCCCCTCATTTCCAGAGGCTGCTCTCATCCTGCAGCTGTTTCTTGCACCTGACCAATCTCTTCCATGGTCGGGTTCTGTCTTGTTACTTCTGATATTAAGATTTCCGTGGTCACTCCTGAAGATGCAGTTCAGTAGGTTTTTGCCTCTGTATTCTCAGGCTATTCTTTTCTCCACAGAATCTGCTTGCGATTCAATCTGTGAATGCATTTATTCATTGATATTGTTCTCTGCACAATCCATGCTGGCTGGGTTAGAGAACACCACACCAGCTTCCACTTCCATCTCCTCCTGCACAGTGTCAGCCATGCTGGTGGACAGAGGTTCCCCTACTGGACGAGTAGGAAATTTTGTTTTTATTAGAAGTCAAGAAGCACCATCAAAAATATATACAAAGAAGAAGAAAAAAGAAAAACCTAATACATCAAGTAACTGGCACATCAGAATCTGTAATCCAGACAAGATTTCTCCAAACATTATCTAGAAATTGACAAGTACAATTCTGAGATTCTAAAAATAAATTCTACACAATTCAGTAACAATTTTACCCAAAGGTTCAGCATAAGAAAAGTCCTTTGCTGTAATGTAAACAAACATCGGGCATTCCTATCGTACTCATTTAATAACAGCAAAATAATATTCAAGGTACCATGATGCCAGTGATGCCATTGGGTACCATAAACCCCATAAACCAATTCCTCAAAAGAAACCCCAAAACAGAACCCAATTTTTAGCTAAAAGGACCAAAAGGTATAATGTAAGAACAAGTAATAAACAAATGTCTCACTGTCTCAAAACAGTTATACAGTCATGATGAGCACAAATCCGTTCCTCTACTGGCTTATGTTTTGATTAGCCTTGACATTTAAACATTCATGACAACAAAGCCACAAAACATTATGAAACTTTTGAGGAATTCATTTATCAGCTATCAGTCGAGTAACAGACTGTTTAAATTCCACAGGGTATAAAGGAAAGGCTCTGGGCTCGGAGAAATGAGAAGCCAGGACCTGTAAATATAATTGCTTTTTGTCAAAGAAAGAACAGCAGTATCTGTAATACCCCATCGCAACAAACAGACAAAACTTTGAAAATATATAAGAAGGCACAGATTTAAAGTTTTTAAGTATGCTTCCACCATTCCCACCATCCAGGAAACCAAGATAATATGTTCTGCTCCAACAAGGGAATCCAACAATAATCAAACTGACAACATAAAGGACGAACATTAATATACAAAAATGAAGAAAGAAAAATAAAACAGGGTTCACCATATTAAACCCACCAGACACCACAGGCAAATAAAGAAAATCCCATTTAATAGGGTTTAATCTGCTACCCCAAATAGCCAAAAAAATAAACCCAGAATTACAGAATCTCTTTCCTTTGAAGGAGGAAACACAGAACAAACATATAAAAAAGGGAGAAGATAAGTATGAACCATATAAACCCATTTCAGTTTCCCATAGAAACTTTTAGTCCATTTGTCTATCATAACTTTCCTTGTTGGAGCTTAATATCCCAATTATATAAATCTTGACGATCACCTCCCCAAAATACCCAAAATTATCATAGGTGGGACAACAATAGGGATCCCAGCAATTGAGGTGTGAGGGCACAGAGATGTACCTAAAACGATCCGTACTCTTATCCATATTAATCTGAACCCCCAAAACTAAGCCATACAAAGAACAAAATCAACAACATGTGAAACAGCAAGATCATCCTTGAGAAGGACACATAAGTCATCAGCATAAGCAATAGCCAAAGTTTGAAGCCGTAATGTGGTAACAGTAAAGGGTGAAAAACAAACATCATTCAACAACCGTAATTGGGAGTAAGGGTAAATACATAAAGAAGGGGACTAAGGGACAACCCTGCCAAAACCACAAGTAACAGAAATCAAACAACCCAAATAACTATTATCCAAAGGCTGTACTATGGCTGTATGATATGCTGCAGAAATCAAGAAATAAAGGAAGAAGGCACCGCACTCTTGCCAGGACAGTCCATAAAAATTTGACAAAACTAAGTCAAAAGCCTTCCTTTGATCCAAAGAAAGAACAAAACCTGGAACATTAAATAAACAACCAGATTCCACTACCTCCAAGCAGCAATAAGTGATCCGTAATAGACCTACCTGGATGCCACAAGTCTGTGCAACAGAAATAACATAAGAAGCCACTTTCAACAATTGATTATGAAGGACTTTCATCAGAATTTTAAAATCTACATTGAGGAGACAAATCAGTCTCCAATTATTTAAATCTCGTCATCACCTTTCTGAAAAATATAAGTAACAATGCCCAAAGACATATCAAGGGAAAAAGGCCTGTATGTAAAATATAATTATAAACAGCAGTCAATTCCTTGCCAATCATAGGAGACAACAACTGGTAAATTTCAGCTGATACCATCCTTTCCGGGCTTTCTCTTTTTCAATGCAAGAATCACAGAAGTAACTTCTTCAACCATCAAATCACAGGAAATCTCATGCAAAACATCAGGAGGACATTCAGGAACAGAGATCATACCAAATAAACGAAAAAGGAAGCATCTGTACTACGAAATTCAAGAAGTTGATCATGTAAATAAGAAAAAACACATCCATAATAGCATTTTGTGACGATGAACAACCCCAGTGGAACCAAAACCTCAGAAATTTTTTTTCTTCCGACCCTGTCAGCACAGCTCAAAAAAGGGCAAAAGGCTGATTTGCCCTGTGTGCCAAAGAATTGCTGCATAAGTAACAAAGACATTTGTTTAGCATGAAATTATCTCATATCAGCCTGTATGGTGGAAATCTGAGCAGTAAAATCATGTCGAGATGACTGAGCTAAACTCATGACAAGCTGCAGCTGTTGACGAAGTGTCTGATACTGAATACAATCCACATCCCTATGATGCCTACTTAAAGACAACAACAGAGAACATAAATCAAATTTCAAACTATCCCACCATGAGGAAGCATTATCAAACAACTCAAATAATGTTTTCTACTGCCAACACAATTCAAAACCTGTTGTCTAAAACTAGCAGTACTCAGGAGAGATGTATTAATCTCCACAGACCAGGTCCCAGAAGCTTATCAGTGGCACCAAGTACAAGCAACAATTCCTTAGGATCTGAAAACTCAACAGATTCCTCAAAACTTTTTAATCACCAAATGCTTACTGATAAAAAAGAAATCTATACGAGTCTAAAAACGACCACGCTTGAAAGGTGGGACAACCCTTACCATGCATAGATTTAAAAGCATCAACTAAGGCCGCCAAATGAACCATAGAGCCAAGGAAATGCATATCACTAAAATCTTAGTAGTCTGAGTAGTACTGGTATGATCCGCACTAGACAAGCCACAGTTAAAGTCACCACCAAGAACCACCGACTGGGCAGAAAAGATAAGAACGTATCACAGTAAACAGATACACCCTGTCAGCTTTAGACTGGGGCATAAATATTAATTAAATGAAAATACTTAGAGTCATACTTAATATCTATAATAAGGCATGCCCAGGTACCAGGTCTAAGACCTTCAACACCTGAACAGGGATAGTAAACAAAATAGCAACACCTGTACAACGTTCTAAACCCCACAGACCAGTAGGAGGCTCCATCAAACCATTCATTAGAAGCAAGTTGAATTTCCCTAGTAGTGTGCAATCTGATAACTTGAATGAATAGAATGTCAACAGGAGTAAATCGAAAATGAGAAAAAACATTCCACATTTAGAAACATTCTGGATACTATTAACATTGACAGTAAGAAAAGATAAGCAAAACATGACAAAATGCAAAGGAAAAAACATTTAATTTTTTCTTAACAGATTTACCAGATAGGTCAGTTTTACCCTTGGCATCATCCGCCACCTGGTTTTGCCTAAAATCTGAACCTCATCCCCTAATTCACTAGAATCAGAGTCAGACAAGGCACCAGACATACTGAGAACATCAGATGAAACACCAGGATCAAGATCAGACAAAGTCTGCAAAGGCCCAAATTTATTAGATAAGGACACAGCAGAAATCTTTGGAACTTTAGACACCAGCTGCTGCCAGGCCTGACAGTGTCAAGAGACTCGCTTACCCACCTCGGTAAATGAAACAGGAGGAGGAGGGGCAGAGGAGGCATGGCAACAGGCTCAGAGACTGGGTCATCAACATTAGGTACTGGGTCAGAAACATCAGGAGGGAAGAGGAAGGTCATCAGGAGGAGGCACAGAAGAAACCTCAAGTACATCTTCCACATCAGGAACAGGACATGAGGCCACAGAAGGGACAAAGACAGGAGGGACCATTGAAGATGAATTCCCAGCATGTCTGTCATGGTCTCATTGGGCCACAGCAACCAATAAGTATTGTTCCTCTCAATCAGCAGACCCAGGTTTTTTATGAGCAGCATGGATACAATCTGGGAAATAATGCCCTCGAGCCCCACAAAGATTACATCTCACCTCGCTGGTACATTGGCTCTACCATGCCCTAGTGAACCACATTAAACACATCTAATTTGATCACAAGAGCAACTAATATGACCATAGGCCCCACACTTATAACAAGTTTTAGGTTGTCCAGGGTAAAACAGAATGCCCTATCACCCCCAAAAAGAATTAGGCAAATGTTGTATTACACCATCCACTAATTTCAAGGAAACCCTAACCTTCTACCCCCAGTCCAAATATTCTCATCATCGAAAATAGCATCAGGATGTCCCAAAACAGTACACCGTTGACGTAGCCAAACCAGGAGATCAGCAATGTTAAAACCCTCATTTCAGAAAAGAACTGTGATAGTTTTTGGGTAGGTTTGGAAGAGGAATAACCTCAAAGGGAGACCACAGAGAAGAAGCTTTGACTCGCTGATAGCCCACACAGAATTGTTCAAGACCATGTGGCAGCTTGAAACTAACATCAGAATTACTTTCCCCAGACACTTGAATTAATGCATGTAATTCCACAGCATGAAATCTCAAGGAATCTTTAATAAAACAAGATCAACATATGACCTGTCCGGAAAGGTATCTAAACCCCTTTATACACCAAATGCACAGCATTATGCCTCTTGGCAGGAAAGACTTGCTAGCAAAAAATGAGGCATAAGATGTTATTCTACTATGAGACCCTCTGGCGCCATCCTCCGAGACACCAACACCAGGGTCCCTGTTAACACGATCATCTGAGTCACTGAGCACAGTCTTGAAGAGGATCCCCAGCAACAGAAGGTAAAACAGGAGCAGAAAGGGAAGTATTAGGGTTAGTGCAAGGCAAAAGGCCAATTTAGGATTCTGGGTCAGTGTTCAGTCTGGGGAGTTATAAATCAGGGACCAAGGCACTGAAGGAGCAACTGATACAGATTTGGTCAAAAACTTAGGAACAGTCAAAGTCTGAGAATTTAAACAAACACCAGGAATTTTAATAGGAGAAAATCCAGATGTCCACTGACTAGTAGTCGGGATTTAACTCAACCAGCAGCCCTTAAAGAACTGTCCAACCACCAGGGACCGGTGGAACAGCGAAGTATCAGCCCAAGAAGCAGGCACAGAGGCTTTTAATAATACAATCGGGGAAACATTAGCTGAAAAGAAAACACCGTAGCTTTCCCTGATCAGCAGCATTTGAGACAAACACTGGAGAGGCCGTAGCCTAGCAGCTGTAGTCACAAGAACTGGTGTATTACGGATACAGCCTGGCAACTCCCGCCACTAGGTACAGAAACAGGCATAAGATCATTAGAACGAGCAGAAATCAACACTGGAGCAACACTTTTCAAAACAGTTCATAAATCCTCCTTTGCTGATGGTACTTTTTTCCGTAGATCATATAAATCCAACAATAGTTTGTCAACTGAAAGAGCAGCCTCACCTGAAGCGAATCCAGAACCACTGAAGAACCTTCAGTACAGAAGATCTCCACCCCTCAGCAAGCACAGGCACAACTGTAGAAACATCAGTAGGAAGAGAAGCAGAATTCAAAGGCAGATCACCACGGGAGACTCCCGCTCCACAACTGGCTGAACATCCATCTCCATCGCTGTTCAGAGGGAAACTGAACAGAGCATGAACCGTGACCCCCTACCAGTAGGGGGAATTTCCCTGTGTCCTGCCAAACCTCCTTCTATACAGTAATACACCAACAAATCAACCTAGTTGAATATCAATCCATTTGCATCGGTATCCAACCTTCCCATGGGACAAACTCAATATAGGAACTACCAGCCTCCTTTCCCAGTGAATAAACACCAACCAAACAACTAACTGAGAAATCAATGACCTTGTAAGGCCAAAGAGAGAGATTTACTGTAATCAATAAGCAACAACATTACAATATTGATAAGGTTCTTAGCAGAAGATTGGTCTAGATAGCAACAGATATATGAGCAGTGTTTTAAAGATGATAGCAAGTAGATTTGAATACCTGAAAGACATGTAAGCAAACATGAGCACAGAATCTAAAGAAACATAAGAACTTTTAACTTTTTGGAGAAGTCAAAATTTCAGTCTAGGAGATTAAGGGAAGGCATAGAACTCTCTTAGGAAAAGATGGATTTCAGTCTTCAAAGCATTAAGGTAGAGAAAACTGACATGAAGTTAGTGTTACTAGTTGATAAACAGGATGCTAAAACATACAATTCAGTCACAGAAGAAGTAAAAAAAAGACTGTATGCAGCTGGGAATCATCATTAAGAGGTATCCCATGAATATAGCAAGTCAATTTCTGAGACTCATTTTGGGTGATGTAAACATAGCGAGTTAAAATGGGCTATGTGCTTAATAACACATAGTAAGTTCAGCACTTTCATGCTTTTGTTTCTGTATGGAGTAGTCATTTTATAGACTACACAGGGCTAGGTCTGTCGGGCCAGTTCTGAGCTAGCCTTTGGTGCTGTGGTTAGAGTCACTGCCTGTGTTGCTGGTGGACCCAGGTTTGGACTGGCTGTGGAGAGGGTGTATTTTTTCTTTGGTATTGCAGTCTCTATTTCGTTTTATCATCTTTACCTCCCGTTCTGCCTGCCCTCCCCACTTTGTTCCCCTCACCTGAAGTTTGCCCACCAACGTTCTCCCCCTGCCACTTGTGTCACTCATTGGAGTAAACCCCTCCTGAGTTTTCCCATCCTCCATCATCATCCCCCCTCCGGTGATGGTTATATAATTTATAGGGTGGTGTAAATTGAATTGCTCTTATGGAAAAACTAAGTACTGGTCACTGTTCCTGCCATCGCTGTAGTGCTCATTGCCATTTTCATTTTGGTAATGTGCACTCACTATTTATTGGCGTTGTTTTGTAGGCACTATTATCACATAGAACCTCATTATGGAAGTAATGAGACGTGTTTGAAATAAGGAAATAGGGGACCAAAGGGATCAAAGTAGATGAGATAGAGAAGAGGAGAGTGACAAGAATTGATAGTGGGGAGGGACACCACCTTTTGAGTTCTTTGATCATACAGCCCATTTTGTCCTGCTTGGCAAAACTCAGATCAAGCAAACATTTGTGGTGCATACTTGGAAAACTCAGTCTCGGTGAGAAGCAGAAAGTGATAGTTTCACTTCCAATCAAGTCATATACAGTATGGCTGAGCATTATCAATAAGGCCAGAAGCTTAAAAACATAGAGGGTTTGTCATAGACAACCCTCCATCTCTAATACTTAATCTTTTGAGATCTACCTTACAGTATTACTCCATTAACCCTGTTTTAAAAATAGAATGGTGGCAATGATTCTCAGCTGAATTATGTCATGCAAGATAAGAACTATAGTAAGATGTTTTGCAACCAGTGACGACAGAACCTCCTCCACTGTGTTAGATTTAAGTGGGAGATCTTATCCATATATGTTGTGTGTGCAGGACTCTCAACAGTGTCCTGCAGGCCTGAGGATGGCGGGCAAATTGGTGATAAAGCATGGTGTATGTATGAGGTAGTGTAACTTTCTGCATACAGTAATGGCAGTTAACTTGGAAAGTAATTTCCAAAATCCCTGAAGATCTCTAAGGAGTCATTTGCAAGATTTCCAGCACAGAAAGTCACAGAGATTTTTTCTCTAGGTAACTCCACAAGAATTTCAGTAGAGACCTTCCAAATCAACTGCTATCAGTGTATGACAGAAGTAACTCTTTGATTGTCAGAGGTTGGGGCAAAAAGTAAAGTTTTGCAGATCCTTATCTTTCCTTGACCCTTTCTGGACTTGCAGCCACTGACTTTAGTGGAAGCATAAACCCTGGTCCTATGGTCCACAGTTTCCCAATATGGTTGAGTACTATGTAATCGAATGGAGCCCTATGTGGTACTGACCCTGTTTTGATTATCTGACTCTGCTATTAATTTCATTAGTCAAATTTAAGTAAAGAGAGAGATATAAGTAACTGACCATTCTGTTTCAAATGAAAGCATACAGTAATGCAGAGAAATGTAATCCAAGAATATCAGTAACCATCTGCACATCTTCAGCCCACACATGAGGATACTGGATCAACTGAGTGCTCCTTAAACCATACACCACTTCATATGTGAATAAAACAATAGCTTTCATAATCCAAGATACTGCACAGTAGGATAATGGTGCTTAAGAAGTGATAACTGTAAAGCATAATTTATTAACAGAAAAATAATTAATGCAGAATTTATTTAACTAGCAATGCTAGAGTGAGATGCAACAGTTGTTTACTGTGCAGTACTGACAAAACCTCCAGTAATTTGTGTTACAGGAAGGACTGAAGCAAAACTTGCCTAAAACTCCAAAATAACAAATTAGCCAATGGAAGTACTGATTCGAACCAGGATCTTTTGGCTCAGTATTTTGCTTTGACCATTAGAACACTTAGGCCTGATATTAAAAAGCACATGCACAGTGCAAATATTTGCACCGCGCTTGTGCTAGTGCCCAACTCAGCAGCTGCAATATTCAGTCAGATTGCAGGCCAGTGATATCTGACTGAATATGGGACCATATAAATGCAGTGCTACGTGAAACTGAGCAGCCCCGACATGGACCTGGGCTCTATATAGCCTACTAGGAATAATGTTGCCCAAAATGGATAGTGCCAAGATCCTGTGAACTATATTCAGCTATAACATGAAAATGAGCCTATTGGGCATGCAAGGCCCAAAACGGTAAATTGCATGCCCACTATGGGCTCATTGGCATGTGTGCAGCAGTGCATTAGTACCCATACTGCAGTGTGACTAAAGAATTCACTGTTGTCTGGTGGCACCCCATCACCTGTTCCATTTACTGAACAGAATTACCTGGTGTCCAGTGGCATCCCAAGCCCCCAATCACCTGTTCTGTTTCATTGGATGCATTCCCTGGTGTCTAGTGTTACCCCAACCCTTGATCACTTGTTCTATTTCATCGATGAATTCCTGGTGTCTAGTGGCCCCCACCCACCCTGATGACTTATTTGATTCTATCATGTCTATCCCTGGTGTTCAGTGGTTCCACCACCTGCTTAATCACCCGTTGACATAATTAAAAGTAATCAGTGGTGGTCCTGTTCCCCAACCCACCCATTCACAGATCACCACCCACACCTCCCCACACCCAGAATTGTGAATGGCACAACCCTACCTCACTTGCTCGGTGGCCACTGTATGAGCTGTCAGTGAGCATATACAGCACTGTATGTGTGCTCACTGAAAGCTCATTCAGTGGCTAGCCAAAGAGGTAAGGGAAGGCTGTGCCACTTGCCATATCAGGTATCTCTCTTCACCACTGGACACCCTTGTAAAGGAGGCTGTGTGCACAGTGGTAGTCTGTAAGCAGGCAGGATGGGAGGGGAACACTATACCACCACTGAATATTTTACTCATGTCAACAGGTGACTGGGGAAGCAGTGGGAATCACTGGACACCTGGAATAGATAAGATAGAATGGACTGGGTGATCAGGGTTGGGGTGCCACTAGACACCAGGAATTCATCAATGAACTGTAACCAGTGATCAAGAGGTTGCCACTAGACACCAAGGAATTCATCAGATGAAATGGAATCAGTAATCACGGTGAGCAGCTGCAATACAGCTGCCCTGCTTCGGGGAGTGGGGTGCATCATTGAGAGGTGGTTTTCAGTGGTGCTAAATAGCGACACTTTGGGGCTGTTTACCACTGCTACCAACCTTTGAAGATATCGTTACACCAATATGCATGGGGTGATCCCTCACTTGCATAGGTGCAGTGGTATTATAGTGCTTTGGTCCTGTGGGATTGCACTGTGCCCCAGGGTTTCTGAATATGAGAAAGCCTGGGTGCCAGCAAACCCAGATTAGCGTGCCCACTAATCCTATGTGCAGTTGGGTTGATCTTTGACTATCTTGGCCCAACTGAACTAGTTAAGCACGTAAGTAAAACACTGAAAGTAAAAATGTTATTAGTCAATTTATGTACTGTAAGTACTCTTGCATTGATATCAGTTGATGACCACATTTTTGCTTTTACTATGCAATTTAAGGACTAATCAAGCAAAAGGGACTGGGGAGGAATTGAAGGTTTAAGAATGTGTGTCGTCTCCTCAATCTACCTAGTGTACTTTTTTTGACGTGAAAAAATTGTGGTGAATTTTTTTTTCTGTGGTTTCTTGCTGATGTTGCCTTTTTCAGTTACAGAGACTGGTTACATCGCTTAGCAGAAACCCTGCAGAAAGCGTTACCATTTACTTCTGGTCAATTCATGCCACGGGTTAGAGAACTGATCAGTATTTACAGTATAAGGTGAATATCAGGTGGAAAGGAACAGCATTAACACGGGTTCCCAAAAGAAAAATACATATATAAAAGCAACAAAAAAAAGTACAGTAGGGATATTATAAAGTACATGCATATTTCTAATTATGGAGGACATGCAGATTTCTAATTATATTTAAAAAGGTAATGCAAGGCTTATGTTTACATTACAAAACTAAAGTCTTCAAGTTCCATCTGTTGAAACAAATAATGTTAAGATTTTGGCTGTTCCTTGTATGGTATGTATGGGCAAGACCTCTGTCCCTTTATCAATTTTCCTTTCTATTTTTTGCAACTAAGTTACTGAATTTAAGAAAGACTTGTACTGCTGGCTATTTCTTTCCTCTCTGAGTATTTACACAAGAGACATGGCTATAAAGTGATTTGTCAAGTAGGGATGGTGACTTGTTCTCTGAAAAACAAACCTGTCTGAACATGATAGGGTCCCATGAATCCAAATCAGAGATTCCTTTAGCTCTGTTTGCATCTGGATTGCATTGCAATTTCACTTCTGTCTTTGGCATGGCACAATGGTCTCATGAATGATAAATGATAAAAAATGTTATTTAAAAATGCATTTAGGTATAGCTTCTCATCCATGATTGAAATGACAGGCCTAATAAACGTGTGCATTGACAAGTCAGGCTCACAATACCTCTACAACACACCTAACAATTATCCAGATGCCTTGTCAGGATTAAAAGGACTACATGCATGTGTGTATTGACAAGATAACCTAGATAGTTGCTCCATTGGGCATGACATGAACAGCTGTAGGGTATTTGGTCACCCAACTTAACTCTGGTATGGGCACCCATGGCCCTTATAGAGGTCCCTAACTCAGAAGGAGGGTAAGATAGCAGCCCTTAGCAGAACACACCCTTCCTTTCACCCCAGAAGACCAAGCTACCAAGGAGATCTCCATTTGGCAGAGGAAAGGGTTGCCCTGCCTTCAGCACCCTCTCCTTCCCAGTCCCAATGATGGTGGGTGCCATGGATCCATCTGGTGGGAGTGGGTTCTACACCTTCCAAACCCACTTGAATACCACAGGGACCTGCCCAGACTGGGTGCCATGTCCACCTACCCAGTGATTGTATCTGACTATCCATAAGCTTTTGCACTCTAGCGATCATAGCAGCACTGATCTCAAAGGAATATGTGTCAAAGTCTATTGAACTAAAACCTGTGGCTTACAAGTCTTGATGTAATACTCAGTAAAACTCATACCAGGTCAAGCAACTCCCATCCTCATGTGTGAAGAAGGCAGCACCCTTACCCACACTAGCTTATGCATACTCTTTCACCTGCTCTCACATGTTCCAATTCAATTGTCAGGAATTATGTGCCAGCACCTAATGACTGACTCTCTGTCTTGAATGTCCTCAACTGATTAAAAAAACTCCACATTGATTACTGCATCTTCTTTAGGCAGCCCATATTTGGTCCTGGGGCTCTAGAGATAGCCACTAGCTCTGACACCAAGAAGGTATCACAATAGGTTACAAAGTATGCTTATGGTAAAAAAGAAATTTCAGATGCCAAACTCAAGAAAACCTCTGAAAGTGGCTTCAGAAGTATAGTTGGCCTCAGAGGTTGCTATATGTCTGATCCATTCAGTATCTTCCAAGGCATACCTCAATTAATTTTGAAAAATAAACTTTTCTAAACATTAGAAACACATCTTTCTTACATATAATTATTATTTCGTTACTCTACTTTATAGTGAATTATAAGCTCCAAGTCTGATGAAGGAACAATGTTCAAGTTCTGAAACGTTACTATTTGGATTAAAACCTTTTCAGGAGCTAATGAAAATTAAACTAAGGGACTATGTATTGATGCAAGTTGTCCCTACAATATATGTGTTTACATCCTGGATGAATTATTTTATTAAATAAGAGAATTTCACGACATTGGATTTAAAATAATAAAATCAATAATACAATTAGGGTAGAGTGAGACTCATATTTTGAAACAGTTAATGTGGTCATTGACAGAATTCCTCTTGGATAAGACAGATGATTATCATCCAGAATTTGACTGAAGTTTTCTTTAGGGCCAAATCTATAGGGAGGCCCTGTGCTGCTATGGGAGAACAATATCGACCCTGGTGCTCCACAAGCAGACCTTTCTTCAAGTTGTGCCCTGACCACCTTTGGTCTCTCCCTACCTGGCCTAAGGTTCTCAGTCTTAATGGTGAGCTCAGGTATCTCAGATGGGGTCATAAAGCCCTCCATAAACCCTGCCAATAAGGTCTCTGCCATGCATCTGTACAAATATCTGCCAAACTACGGCTTAAACCATTTCACTTTATTGGTATTATCAGACTTCCTCACTGGTAACGATGATAGGAGAACTGCTTTCCTAGGCCTGTTTTCTCTTTCAGGCACTGTGATGCAGTTTATGGTTTTCCACAGGATAAGCAGTCATGGCAAAACCTGCAGGCTGAATATCTACAACTTCTTCTGTTAAAGTAATGTCATGTGAATTCGGCCTTATCCTGCTTGGGCCAACCCAAATCCCTGGACTACTGAGACAGGAGGAGGCTGCAGTTTATCTGTTTCAACTCAGCTCTCATCATTGTTTCCACCCGTAGTGGCATATCTAATTTCTCCCAGTTTTTATCTGGGTCATATTGCCTATGACTAAAAGCTCTTTATTGTAATTTAATGATGCATTTCCCCACTTCCTCTTTTAAGAGCTCTTAATCCTATAGCAATAATTTAACGGTGCCAGGCACTTTTCAGGCTTTTCTTGGCAAATGATGTGGCCAGCATAATAACATCAAGCAAACAGTTCTCAAATGAGGTATCAGCCTTAGTATTTTAACCTTCTTATGATCCTTTCTTTTCATCCTTACCCTCATGTTATTTTCCTCTGTTCAGCAGAATGAGATATCCACATGCTCCCTATTTCTGATCTTCTGCCAGACCTTCTCTGTGAGGAGAGACCCCACTGATTCCATCATGCTATCATATGGGGATGCTTGTGGTTTTTCCACTGCTTGACCAGCCATCTAAGGTGTTGCTGGTGTTTCCACCACACCCTGCATCCCCTGCTGCTTGGCCACCATAGCTGCTGTTAGCCACTTCATCACTTTTAAGAGCTGCACCAGCTGTAGCTCTGATGCTGATGTTAGCAGTGCCAGAATGGGAACAGGTCCCATATGTGGAAGAGGTCTTGAATGAGGGAGGGATGCAGCCTCCCTATGACTGGCACTGGGCTAGGGACCAGCAGCTGTATTGGCTGGGGAGCTACAGTAAAAACTACAGGAGAACAATGGGGTCAATGGCAGGAGAGTCACAGGTGGCAGAACCAGCTGTGGCCTTGCTTTGGGTGACACCATCGGAGCTCATGCTGGAGGCACATTTGGGGCTGGATCATGTCTGGTTCTCCTTTTCCAGAGTTTTGGTTGGGGCTTTTGCAGGTGTGGATTGGACTGTCTGGGCTCATGGGGCCTCTCCACCTTCTTTGTTTTTCTTTTAATAATTTTTCGCTCCTCTGCCTAGTGTGGAGGCTATACCACAATCAGGCTGGAATTACTGGCTATCACAAAGCTCAGGCAGAGGGAACTACCCCTTAATTTCCTCCCAAGCTGTAACTTCCAAACTCCTGTGGGGTCACTGATATGGGGCCCTAGGTCTTCGAAGAATATGTTCTGCCCAAATGTATCTCAGCATCCCTCCTTGTCATGGCAACTGCTCCACCACCTGTATACCTACAGCTGGAAGTAGCAAATCGAGGCAATCAGTGGTCCCTCTCTGTAGGAGGACAGCATCCACTGAGACACTCGATCCTCCTCCCTCTGGCCCCAATGAGCCAGGCTCATTCCTGAAACCAGGTTGCTAGTGTTTTGAGAGGTAGCTCTACTGCTGTGCTGAGAGGCTGGCACTCAGGCCTCCCCACCTTTCTGTGCAATGTTTTTCCTCCCTGATCTCTGTGGCAGTTCATGAGGTTTTGGTGATACAATGTGCCCTTCCTCATTCATCAAGTGAGCCATCACCAGGGCCACTGGGAAATTGTGGAATTTATTAGCAGATTTTGCAGGAATTTGCAGGACTTTTTCTCCCAAATTTTGTGGGATTTTGCTGGCTACTGGGCACACATTGTCCTTTGTGAGGTACAAGTATGGGGTTTTCAATTTCAATTGCTTTATAATGCATATCAAGTCAGTCATCAAAAGGTATACATTTTTGTAAAAACAAACAAAAAACACGCACAGACACACACAAAGGTATAGGTTTTTATTAAAACACCACGACTGATCAAAAACAATATACATTATAATAGTAGCATCATTGTCAAAGCAGTACCACTACCACCACCTCTAATAATTCAAACAATAAACATTATTAGTATTCAACAGTAAAAATATAGTACCACCACCACCAGATAATCAAGAAAGGATTTTACATCATAGAATGAGCAGCAACTGTTATCCAACCAAGATCTTTAAAATGTCTTATATACGTCAACATAAGAAGTAGTCTATTGTTGTCATCTGTCAAACGTCACCATCTGTGTACAGCGAAAAGTCCATTCAACATCTGCTGTGCTAATGGAAGTCAGATATACCTTTTGCCACAGCAGCAAGATGTGGAAGTGTATCCCTTTGTGCTTCCACCACTCAGCAATATTAAAATCGTCACTGGGTACTGACTGGGCGAAAGTTCTGCCCATGCCATTCGAATTTTGAAACACCAGCCAGAGATGGTAGCACCTGGCTGTGTTTTACTTATTCTTTGTCCAGTGTTGGCAGCTGCTTTGGGTCAAAGATTTGGGCAGCTTTAAATGTGCCGACTGAGTGATGAGATGTTAAAATTTTGTCCAGTTTCTCACTGCCGTCCAACACAACCTTCTGAAAAGGTTCACACAGTTTGATTTTTATGTAACTGACAGCAGGACAGCATTTCTGCTATATTTGGTCTGTATTCAGTTTCGCCTGCAGTGGCACAGAAGTCCAAAAACATATGCACATTTGCACCCTTCCAAATATGGAGTGTCCCTGTGGCTGGCTGCTTGACTGCAATTGTAGAATAAGGTTAACAAGTTCAGAAGAGTGTTCCACCACAAAAGTGGCTTGTGAAACCAGCTCTGCTGCTTTGTCTTTCAATAAGCACTTCAGGTGCTTCAAGGTTGCTGTATCAGATTGTAGCGTTTCAACAAATTCTGTTACCACAGGCAAATAGTTGAAGTACTGATACCTATGCATTGGGCTCTGGCAAAATATTTTTAACAAAGAAACAGCAGTTTTGCCAAAGCCCAATGCGTAGGCATCAGTACTTTGCCTTCATGGAATCCAAGCAGGGCATTGTACCCAAGATGTCAGTATATGCAGTGGTAACTCGGTGGTGCTCTTGGGTTAATGCTGTTCAGTATTTGGCAGACTATTTGCCTGTGGTAACAGAATTTGTTAAAACGCTACAATCTGATGCAGCAACCTTGAAGCACACAAAACAAGGCTGTAGTCTCCTGGGACCAGCACAGCTTCAGAGCATGTACCTCAAGAACTTCACCAACACCACAGTATCCCAAGCTCTACTAAAAATACTAAACACCAATGGGGGTGAACTTCAATAAAGTCTTTGCATTTCACGGACAATTACAGTTATATGCACAAGGCTTTTGAAACTGTTCTGCACTGTGTCCTACCAAATACAGTGCATATCACTTAGAGTTGCCCACCTCCTCAGTTTGGTCTTGGAGGTCTAGGAGGACACATTGGAAGACCTCCAAGACCAAACTGAGGAGGTGAGGAGTTTCAAAAGCCTTGTGCATATAACTTGCACTGTCCGTGTTTGAAAAGACTTTATTGACGTTCTCACCCCATTGGTGCTTAGCACTTTTAGTAGAGCTTGGGATACTGTGGTGTTGTTCACATGATGCATAAACTCCACACCACTAGGAGTGGCTGCTCCCCAACATTAAGCAAAGGTTGGCCAAAATAGCCAACATGCTATGCCCACAGGCATCTGTTGTCTCATCCAGAAAAATGAAGACATCTTGCTCCTTCACCACCTCTTTCAGGGACTGTTCATGAACAGGTCGAAGTTCTAGGTACATGCTCTGAAGCTGTGCTGGTCCCGGAAGACTACAGCCTTGCTTTGTGTGCTTCTTTAAGAACTCTTGAAAGCCAGAAGCCTTCTCCAGTGGTATGCCTGCACGGGTCAAACAGCGGATGAAGTCCAGAACAAATTCCTTCCGTTCAATGGAAGATTCTGTTGCTTGACTGAAACAAGAAGTCAGCAACTGCTGTTGTAGAGGTGTGCCTAAAACAAAAACAAAAACCCCAAGAAGATATAATATTTTACTGGAAAAATGAACTGTAGGCCAGCCCAGTGTCATGGAGGGCTGAGGTGCTGTGAGCCTTACCTCCTGCCACACTGGCAACCTGTTGGGGAACAAGTTCAGGTCAGTGGGGAGGAGAGAGATTGAGTGTCCAATTGGCTGATCTCCTCCAGCGTGGGTGAGAATCTGCTGTCTTGCTCTTAAAGGCCAGGTGGTAGCGTTGAACTTTAGCAGCAAAGAAGGGGATGCAGGAACAAGGTGCATGTGCACTGGGGGGATGGGGTTTCATGGTGCTAGAGAGATAGAGATGGACTTGGGAGGCAGGGACAGAGCAGATACCAGTCACCCAAGGGAAAAACAGACTATGTAAAAAATAAAATAACTGCAAACATCTGTGCGACTAGTACTTACTTTGCATGTTTTTCTTTGCAGCTTCTTTTCTTTCTAGTTGTTTCTGCGACTTCATGTGTATGTCAACTGTATGCTTCCGCACAGATCGGTGTGTGGGTGCAAAGCACGACAAAACTGCAATCCTCCATCCTTGTAAAGATCCTCCGGATATAACTTAACCCGATCATGGGCACGTACAAGATAAGAGACATGACGGTCCTTGGCCTCTTGCAAGAAAGATGAAAGTGCTTTGGTGGTGGTGTAGACATGGTGTAGTTTAACTAAAACAAAATTAAACCAAATAAAATTAAGACTTGAATGAGAGCATCAGTGCATAGAGGAGGAGAGCTTTCCTTGGGATGCTTGATCCTCCAATATCACACCACTAGTTTGCATCCCACAATGTTCTAAACTGGGCAGATTGGTTTCAAAACCTCAGCTCCTGGAGTTGTCTTGTTATGGCACTGAGCTTGCCCATAGACTTGCTAGTATCCATGGAACAAAAGACTCCAGAAATTCAGTTTTCTTGCTACCTTTCAATTTCTTTTAACCTGGGCACTATATAGAACACAGGAGCAAGGCAATTTGCCATGTTGGCTCAACCCACCCCTCCACTCCATCTCCGAGCAACCACAGCAGCAAGTCAAGGATACACCATGGGAGTGAGGGACAGATGCTAGTGACTACCATACATAAT
Organism: Neoceratodus forsteri; assembly: GCA_016271365.2. Classification (NCBI taxonomy): domain Eukaryota; kingdom Metazoa; phylum Chordata; order Ceratodontiformes; family Ceratodontidae; genus Neoceratodus; species Neoceratodus forsteri. The sequence goes on from JADMNL010000023.1 coordinate 326,484,514, forward strand.
CAGAAAAAATTGTTCTGCACCATTCTGGTCTCCTGCCCCACCCTGCTCCCTCACCAGAGGCAAGAACATTTTTTCACCATGTGTGCCAGTCCATCAGGCCCACCCTCCACTCCATCTCAGGAACCACAGCAGTGAGTCAAGAACACACCATGGGAGTGAGAGATGGATGCTGGTGACTCCATACATGAAGGAACAAAATTGTTCTGTGCCATTCAGGTTGCCCATCCTGCCCTGCTCCCTCACCAGAGACCAGAACAATTTTTCCTCACCATGTGTGCCAGTTCGCCAGGCCTACCCTCCACTCCATCTCCAAGGAACCACACCAGTGAGTCAAGGACACACCACGGGAGTGAGGGACGATGCTGGTAACTGCTGTACGGTCAGAAAAAATTGTTCTGTGCCATTCTGGTCTCCTGCCCCACCCTGCTCCCTCACAGAGACCAGAACATTTTTTCCACCATGTACCAGTCTGCCAGGCTTACCCCTCCACTCCATCAATGAGAAACCACAGCAGTGAGTTATGGACACACCACCGGAGTGAAGGACAGACCCAGGTGACTGTCATACATGATGGAAAAAATTGTTCAGTGCCAGTCTGCTTGCCCGCCTCCACCCCTGCTCCCTCACCAGAGGCCAGAACAATTTTTTCCACCATGTGTCCAGTCCGCTAGGTCCACCCCTTCACTCTCCACCTTCGAGAACCACAGCAGCGAGTTATGAACACACCATGGGAGCGAAGGACGGACCCAGGTGATTGCCATACATGATGGGAAAAATTGTTCTATGCCAGTCTGCTTGCCCGCCTCCCCTGCTCCCTCACCAGAGGCCAGAACAATTTTCTCCACCATTTATGCCAGTCTGCCAGGCCCACCCTCCACTCCATCAATGGGAAACCACAGCGGTGAGCCGTGGACACACCTTGGGAGTGAAGGACGGACCCAGGCGACTGCCATACATGATGGGAAAAACTGTTCTATGCCATCTGCTTGCCCGCTCCACCCTGCTCCCTCACCAGAGGCCAGAACTATTTTTTCCACCATTTATGCCAGTCTGCCAGGACCACCCTCCACTCCATCAAAGAGAACCACAGCAGTGAGGCTTGGACACACCATGGGAGTGAGGGGCAGATTCAGGTGACTGCCATACATGATGGGAAAAATTGTTCTGTGCCAGTCTGCTTGCCTGCTCCACCTGCTCCCTTACTAGAGGCTAGAACAATTTTTCCACCATGTGTGCCAATTTGCTAGGTCCACCCTCCACTCTCCACCTCTGAGGAACCACGGCAGTGAGTTATGGACACACCACGGGAGTGAAGGATGGACCCAGGCGACTGCCATACATGATGGAAAAAATTGTTCTATGCCAATCTGCTTGCCCGCTCCACCCTGCTCCCTCACCAGAGGCCAGAACAATTTTTTCCACCATTTGTGCCAGTCTGCCAGGCCCTCCTCCACTCCATCAATGAGAAACCACTGCAGTGAATCATGGACACACCTCAGGAATGAAGGACGGACCCAGGCGACTGCCATGCATGATGGTAAAATTGTTCTGTGCCAATCTGCTTGCCCGCTCCACACTGCTCCCTCACCAGAGGCCAGAACAATTTTTCCATGTGTGCCAATCCGCTAGGTCCACCCTTCCACTCTCCACTGCCGAGGAACCACAACAGTGAGTTATCGACACACATGGGAGCGGGAAGGATGGACCAAGGCAACTGCCATTCATGATGGGAAAAATTGTTCTGTGCCAGTCTGCTTGCCCACTCCACCCTGCTCCCCACCAGAGGCCAGAACAATTATTTTCACCATGTGTGCCAGTCCGCTAGGTCCACCCTCCACCTCCACCTCTGAGGAACCACAGCACTGAGTTATGGACACACCATGGGAGCGAAGGATGGACCAAGGCGACTGCCCTACTTGATGAAAAAATAATTTCCAACATGTGTGCCAGTCTGCCAGGCACTTCCCTCCACCCTCCAATGCAGAAGAACTACAGCAGCACACTTCTTTATGAGGGCCCAATGTTTTAAAGCACTTCATCCCTAATCAGAACCCTCCTTGGCTCCCACTATTCCTTTTATTTATTTTACTTCCCTCCTGGGCCCCCGAACACCCCCAAAGCAATACAATTTTTATTAAGACAATCCCACCTTAACCCCCAACTTAGCTCCCAGTCTTCCTCCATTTTTAAGTTCTTGTCTGGAGTTGGACCCTTGGCTTCCACCATTCCTCTTCACTTTTTGTCTTACTACTTGCTCTCCAGGGCTGCAGAACGCCCCCCCAAAAAGAGCAACTAGCATATTCTCCCTTACATTATTAATTGCAACTTAAACATACCTGTATTGATTCAACAGCAGCAGCACCTGTTTTGAGAATGTTCAGCAGCAGCAACAGCAGCAGTGGCAGGTTGGCAGCACACTTGAAGACAGCTGTAGTGATTTGCTCTTTTTAGAACAAGTGTTGCCAGCAAGCCAGCCAGCAGTCAGCAGCAAAGTGGGGCTACCAGGCAGGATGCTTCTTCATTGCTTCTCACGTTCTCTCTTTCCTCGGTCCTCACTTGTGCCATTCCTCTCTCGCTCACTCCAGTAGAACACACCTGCTCTGCTCTGACTACCCCCTCACCTGTTTTTATATTGTAGTTGGACTACTTTGGTGGACCTGAGGGGAACAAAGCACACAGATAGGGCGTGAATAAACAAACAAAGAAGCAGGCTTTTCGATTGGGTTTTGCTGGTGTGATGCGCTGTAGTGACATCAGTAGCATGTCACATGCCAGCAAACCCATGTGGTGACCTTGTTCTATATTTCTTTATGGGACTTGTTCTTTGGGTCAACTCAACACTCCGGATTGGGACTCCAAGAGAGATAATGGTCAGGAGGCGGTACTCGGGGAGATGGGGAGGCACAGAGGATTGTGGCGGCATCACCTCGGGGCAGATGGCTGGGGGAATCTACAGTGGGCACAACAAATGCCTTCAAGAAGTATGTCTCAGCCCATGTAAGCCGCATATTTTTGGGAACATATTTTAGAGGGAGGATCAGCTAATCGCACTTTCCACGGCGATATAATTGCTGCCGAATTTTCCAGCAGCCCTGGCCATCTCTACCCTTAATATGTTATCTGGAACAGTACTGCTATTGATAGCAGGATTACCTGCCCTGCATCCTTTAGACTACCTGGAAGCCATGCTGTACTCTTTTTTTTTACCTTTGCTCTGGTCTTCCTACCTGTTTGGAGCTCCTTCTGCTTCTTCATTGGCTGCATAGGCCCCAGATTCTCTCAACATAGGGCCAGACACACCTCAAGCTAAGCCTTCCCATACACACCGCCATTGTTTCCTGATGGTCTCTCAAAGCCTTAGTGGCCTGCTCTTCAGACTGAGGCTGTCTCTCTTCCCTGAAATACTGGCCCCTCACATCAAGGACCCAGTGACTTCATGTCTTGTCTCACCTACTTATCTGGTCAACCAGGGTAAGTTCCAAGCCTACTGGGAGGGCATTGTGACAGTGGTTTGACTTCACACTAACCTCACTGCCTTCACTGTTAATGTCTTTTCACTTTTACCTTATTATATGCCCATCTGTGGATCTACATTGCTCCAGTGCTGTACTTATTGATCTTTGTGCCTGTTTATCACTTTCACATTCACCATGCATGGGCAAAATTCACATTTCATTGGTGAAATTTCACAGTTCTAGAGGTGAAATTTCACATTTACGCACCAGTGAAATATTTCACGGAATTCACAGAATTTTGCAAAATATTTCACGAGGCAATATTCAATTTCACCAGAATTTCACCAGCAAAATAAAATTTCACTGCATCTCTTGCCCAGAGGTGACTCCTCTATTGTTGGGACCTCATCATAATCCCCAGAGCAAACAATGCCCAAAAGGCAATCAACTGCTCAAGATCACTGGCTCCAAAGTTACTGCCCTTTACTTCTGTTATCTTTTTCTGTTTCTCTTTTTATATCTTTATAATTACTGGGGAACATTTTCCCATAGAATAATCCAGTTATAATTCGCCATTATAACCTACCAGTCATAACAGCAAACATGCACTGGATTTCCTTAGTGTGCACATGCATGCACTACTGCTGAAGGGATGTGCTCACTGCTCATGGCTGCCTGCATCACTGACAGACATCAGCCAAGGATTTTCTTATTACCTTCTAATTCCTAACACTACAAAACCCATTTCATAATCTGTGTGCTCCAGTTCAGGGCTCAGCTGGTTTCCACTAACAAAATAAAAAATGAAAGTAAAATGGCATTTAAGCAGCACAGCTGAATCAGTGCTAGATCTGCAGTTACCATACATACATATGGAGGCAGAGACACTGTGTGATACAAAGAGATATGAGAGAGAGAGAACTACATGAGGAGGGGAAGTCATCGCAAAGAAAACCTACTAAAACTTTGCTGTGCGGGGCTTAAACAAACAAAGCATCAGTGCTGCTATGATCCTACTAAACCACAGCACCATCTACTGGCCACACTGTTCCTTTTCGTTAAACGCGCACACATGCACAAAGAGCGTTTGGGAAAAGCACACTTTGGAGGTGTGCCTCTCCCATCCAATACACTGCTCCCTTGAGCAGGCATTAGTGGTCCTGCACCAATGGGTGCAGGAGCTCTGTATGACAGCGGTGTTCCTCTGCTTCAAAGGAAGGCACCGCTGCCATACTGAGCACCACGTCACGCCATCCCCTCGCGTCACGCACTCCCAGCGTGTCACGCCACCCCCAAAGCTTTGGTGCCATGTTGGGAGCCCACCCCAGCGTGGCAAGCGTTGTTGCTGATGGGTGCCCAATCCCCTGTCGGCTCCTCGGCCCCCCATGTGTGGTTTGCCGGCGGGGTGCCCAATCCCCGCTGGCTCCTCGCCCCAACAGCCATCTTCTGCCACGCTGGAGCCCACCCCAGCATGGCAACGTCGTCATCGTTTTTGTTTTTTAAAACATGTAAAATAAAAAGCGGTCCTTGGTGATCTCCAGCCCCCTCCCACAGCTCATACCCACCCACTGCGCACCCAGCCTCCCCACCCCCTCACTATGCCTCCAGACTCCGGCGTGGCGATCTGGTGGACGGGAACACGTCTGCACTCTTCAAAGGCGACCGCGAACTGAGGAAATGCCGGTAAGCTGTATAATGGGCTAGATAGGGGGTTTCAACTTTATTGCATATCTCAGTATTTTTGGAATTTTTGCACCATGGGGTTTTGGGACCCTTCTCATGAATGATGTCACTGTCATGGCGTTGTCCGGGCCGAATGGTGATTTGCGAGGCACTGCGCACTCACTGCGAAATCACCCTTTGGGCTTGAATAATGCCATGACAGTGACATCGATGAAAAGTCCACTCCCATAATTGTTTTGCAAAATTCAAAAATGACTGTTTCACGAGGCGTGCATTGTGCAGTTCTCTGCGAGGCTCATAAGTTCGTGAATTTTCAATATTTTCACTCCAGATTTTCAACATTGCCATTTTATCACACCTTCTTATGAGATGTACAGCTGTCATTTTTCACATCTCACCCAACAACGTGTTTCCTGCTTCCAAGTGTAGCTATTAAATGGCGCAGTCGGTATGCAAAATCAATGTATGGGACAGATTAAGAAAATCACAGTGACACTGTTCATGAGCAGAGGTCTTAAAATGGCTATGTTGAAAATTTGGTGAAAAAATTCTAAAAATTACTGTTTTACGAGTCTGCGTTGCGCAGTTCCTACACACCCCGTAAGTTTGCGAATTTTCAATATTTACACTCCAGATTTTCAACATTGCCATTTTACCACACCTCCTCATGAGCAGTATAGCTTTCATTTTGCATCCTGCCCAAAATGTGTTTCTGCCCATGTAGCGCTTCAATGGCACAGTCGGTGTGCAAACTCAATGTATAGGACACATTAAGAAAATCACAGTGACACTGATCATGAGCAGAGGTCTTAAAATGGCTGTGCTGAAAATTTGGTGAACAAATTCCTAAAAATTACTGTTTTACGAGTCTGCGTTGCACAGTTCCTACGCACGCTCGTAAGTTTGCAATTTTCAATATTTTCACTCCAGATTTTCAACATTGCCATTTTACCACACCTCCTTATGAGCAGTACAGCTGTCATTTTCACATCCTGCCCAAAACGTGTTTCTGCCCATGTAGTGCATAATGGCGCAGTCGGTGTGCAAAATCAATGTATGGCACACAGTAAGACAATCACAGTGACACTGTTCATTAGCAGAGGTTTTAAAATACCAATGTTGACAATTTGATGAAAAATTTCTAACAATGACTGTTTTACAGGCGTGCATTGCACAGTTACCACACCGCTCCTAGATTTGCAATTTTCAATATTTCCACTCCAGATTTTCAACACTGCCATTTTACCACACTTCCTTATGAGCAGTACAGCTGTCATTTTCACACTGCCCAAAACATGTTTCCGCCTATGTAGCGCTGTAAGGGGTAACAAAAGGTCATGCTGACAATTTATTGTGCAAATACCAGCAATCGCACAGGGCATTACGGTAAAGTACCATACATGCCAAACACCACTGCAAATACCTGCAAGCGAATGTTCGGCATTGATAAATGCTTGTTTTAATTAAAATGAACAAGGCTGGAAAATGCTTCCTAGCAATTATATAAAAATACATGGGGTGTTGTGTAAAACTTGCATTTACACACACCATGGAGATGAATCTTACATAAACCCTCGAAGCTTCGCTCTCCAGGGTTTATCTAGCAACCAAAACCATTGTCTGTAAAATTCTCATTATACACACCACCCCAGGTAGCATTCTATAGGTATTTGCTTATTGCCAATATCTGGTCCTTATCATAGACCTAGCCATCTCTTAATCCTGAAACCACCTGCACTCTAACTGGGACCAGTGGGGAAGAGAGGCAGCCAGGTGGTTCCATGCAAAACAAATGACTGAATGCCACTCTTCAGTGTTCAGAGACCCCGCACACCTCTCAACTACAGCACTCACAGATCTTCCTGGACAGCTGCCGCTCCCTTGTCACTCCCTGTGCCCCCCCATGCCACTGAGTAATCTGACCACCCTGAGGGAATAATCGTTGTCCTCTAACAGCATGCCAATGCTGACTCACCCACCGATCTGCTCAGTTCACACCAAGAACACCAGCTGAGACAATTATCTGACACTCTCTCTCCTTTTCCTTGAAGCTCTGTGCTAATTTTGCAGCTGCACGTTCCATGCATCTACCATATAAATAGTGAGAACTACACTTTTACACTGCTCCACAGTAAGCAGCCTTCTACTCCCAGCAGCCAAGTGGGTTACTAATTGTGGAGATAGCTACACTTACCCACACTAACTCAGCTACCCTAAATGGTATGGACTCCAGCCCCAGTAAAAGGATTGACCCAACCAGTCCCTGGCTGCCTATCTATTCCAGTGATCAATAGCTGCTGTAGAGAGAGAGAAGAAAGAGTAGACCTAGCCTTTATGGATCCTTCTCTCCACCCCTTTGGCCCATCTCCCCACCCTAAGGCAGACCAAATGTCATCCCCCACCCCAGAGCAAGCCCAGTCCTCCCATCCACCCACACCCTCTAAGGATGTGCATGGATCACATTCCATGGTCAGCCCTTGAGGGAGGGGCTGCTCTACTGTAAGGAGGGCAACCGAGGAGAATCCACATCCACTGACTCCTGCTACTGCAGTCCTTGGCAACACTGGTCATACATAACAAGAACAGTGGTACTTAAAATCATATACGATAATCCTTTTCAGTATTGTCAGTTAATATTAGATATTTTTAAGTAGCATTCTCTGTACTTTATAAGAGCCTTGGTTGTCACTAAGCATTATAGGGGCAAGTTACTATGTGTTGTTTTGTTATTAATGCCACCACCCCTTGAATGTCAAATAACATCATCTTAGGCCATGATTCTGAGCTGATGTAGCTAACATTTGACATTTCACTTCTTCCCCACTTGTCTCTTTGGGATTTATTTTGTTATAATGCAATATGCTATACAATATGAGGGTGTGCCAAACTGAAGTGGACTTCAGTGAAATGGATGAAAATCATTTCTGTTCTAGTGAAGTGAACACAGTGCTTCTGGGATTCTTTAGAAGAAAGAACTCTGAAAATGTCTAGCTCTACACCCAGATGGCCAATACAACTCCCTCAACCAAACCAGCACCAGGAAGTGCACTCCCAGGCTATCAGGCTTTGCTGCTGTGCTCAACTAAAAACATGAACTGAAAACAAAGGTGTGCCACCAGTGCAGTGACACTCCTACTTCAATGACAGTGTGGGTGCTGCAACCGTCTGACAATGATTCCATCGGCTGGGATTTTACAGCACCATCGGTCTTGCTGCCGAGGGTATTGCACTGTTTCCCCATACCTCTGACCTGGAGGTGATTATATTATTTGTTGGGTGGTGTGGGAGCTTCACTGGGATATGCCCTGGTGCTTTGCTGCCTCCACAGTCGGGTGGCATGATTGCCGGGCAACATGTAGCCATTGGCATTTTGTTGTCCCTGTGGTGTTGGTTGATGTGTCTGATGTCGAACTGACTTGGTGGAACTGAAAACAAAAACTCACAGTGCTCACTCAAGTTCCATTAGGCCATAATTTATTATGCAAAGACTAAACTGTGACACAAGCATCTGATGTTTTGAAGCTCTTTTCTCTTTGTCAAGTCTGTTGACCATCCCTTCCCCACCCAGTAATTATCTGTCCTCCACCTCCCTCCATTCTCCCACACACAATCTTTTTAAGTTATGAGCTCCCATTACTGTGCCAGGAGCTGACGCTGTCTGTTCAAGCATGCATCCCTCTTTAGCTCAAACTCCTTTCCATAAAATATCATCCTATGATGGCCTCCTTCCTGAGACCAAATTCATAATATTTTGGGGAAGGGAATGTTCCCAAACTGTTGGTTAGCTCAATTCCCCTCATGCAATGCACCCGCCTATTCTCTTTTTGAGTGTGGCACATGACTGGGAAGGAAGGGTAAACCAGCCTATATAATGCATAATGCTAGATAGACTGACCAATCAATGAATTAGACATGCATATATTTGCAGAGCAACCTTAGTCATACCTACTTATGTAGCTGAGGAAGAACATGATGGACCTAGTGTCCCTTTTAACCATAAATTAGTATGTTAATATGTTTTGTTACCATTCTGCCCCACTCCTCTTGATCCCATGCTCCACTTGTACAACACGATGACTGTATTAAAGAATGGGATGGGTTGTGTTCTGGAAGTAGGTAACTGAGTTTGTTGGATTTCAATTGTTACCCTCTCCAAATCATAGATCAGGGTGGAACTATTGAAAGATAACATTTGGAGACTGGGCGAAGTGGGTTATAGAAAGAAGGTTGTTTGAAAGACATAGTCAGCTCCTGGCACGGTGCCAACATTTTTATACACATGTTGGTGAATGAAGGGTGAAGTGTGAGAAATGACAAGGGTGGGTCAAGGGTTATTATACATCACTACAGAAATGTAATCACCCTCTGAAAATGTGATGTGAAAGGTTATAGACCACACCAGCAAAACTAAGAGCCCTGCACACACTCACTCTCAGACCACTCAGAACTCAGATACCAAGTACAATAAAAATCAACTATACTTTACAGGTATAGAAAATGTAAATGGCTAGTGTTTTATTTTAAATGACTCTTGGTGGGGATGCTGTATAACCTTTCAAATAAATGAATTCCATGCTCCAAATGTATGATTCTCTGTGTTTTATGAATAACCACTGATGTTTCACTCAATACTTTCAGCTTTTTCAAGGAATTTTATAACTGTTTTAACAGAAAAGAAAAGATTTTTATAGCTGCATTCTACATTGTTCATATAAAGAATATATAACGCATAACAATGTTATTTATCTGATACCTTCTTCTCAGTTGCTTGCTTTCTTATGTTAGTTCAATTAATTGGCTTCATTTAATCAATTTCATGCCTATAATGAGTTTAAAAAATGTCAGCAAAATACAAATAGAAACTTTTAAAAGCTATGATGCCACCACCACCTCCATGTGCAATAGTAAGTCACCAACGCTTAGAAAGCATTTCACCACCTCATATTGGGGTGGAAACATACCACAAAATCTTCTCACTTTAAATTTGAAAATACCCTTCAATGCACTTCTACATGTGCTATATCAAGACTGCAGATAGTCTTGTAATAAGTAAAATACTTCCTTAAATCTGTATTTTAGTCAAAATCAGTAGAGGTCTTACTATAGCTCTTAAATGCCCACTTCAAATGCAGATTCTTTGAAAAATCTTTTACCTTGTTAATTTTGCTGTGCATGCGTGAAATGGTGTCTTGATTGAGGAATGCTGTTTCCTCCTTTCCTTCTTAGGCCATTTGAACTTCCCATGACTAGACATATTATATAAAAATGCACCACATCATGATTATGTCCCTGCTAATGCAGGTCTAGTTGTTAAGCAACTATAACAATCCCCATCACTGTGACAGGGGTAGGAAGCTTTCAAACAGCCCCTTTATGCACTGAGAGATGTAAGTTGTTCACCCAGATCTACCAAAATCGATTGTACCATTTATACAGTATTACATTATTATACTTTGAAAATATTGCAGACACTAAGGAGAAAAGCAATTAAAACTTAGTATACAAATTAATAGATAGATAGGGAAGAAGGGAGTGGGTTTTGAAGGAAAGGAAGGCCATTGCTATGGCCCAAACCAGTAGAGGTATACACATTTAAACATCTTACATGCTGTTTTTTTTGTTATCTTTACATACAGTACTTGAATATTGTGTAGCATTACTGAGCATTGTTGTTTATCAAATTGTTGACCAGCACCTACGTTTTTATATCTTTTATATTAACTGTACTGTCATGCCCTAATGCACTTCCAGCACAAACAACAACCAGTGTCATATTGTTTTTCCAACATATACTACTATTTAAATGAACAATTATTTTCTTATGAATAAGGACTATACATTATACAAACCCTAGTCAGTGTTATCAAATCATTCACCACCATGCTTGCCAGTTTTTAGCTGTATTCATACTCCTCTAGGTTTCAATACATCCATGTAATAAATACATCTCATCTCTGCATAATCCAACTTTTTGTGTAGTTGCCCCTCTGTCAGATGTTAAACTACTTCAAGCCCAAAATCTAAGTGATGCCCTGTATATCCTGCTCTTGTAAATGTTGTGCAACCTGTAAAGTTTCATCCTAGCTCTTATGTCACTTTTGTGCTCCTGTATCCTTGTTTAAGATTTCTACTTGTTTGTCCTGCATAAAGCATGTTGCAGGGCACTTAATCATATATTACTTCCTACATATTGCATGTCATTTGCTGCTTAATCTCAAACCTTTTCCATTATGTGGGTGTACAAATATTTGTTTTTCCTTGTATGGCTACAAAAGAACATCACCCACAGGGCACCATTCCAGCTTGCAAAGGACCTAATAATAACTGCTGTTCTAGTTTTTGCAGAGGCTTGAATTGTGATGTTGCAACCTCTCTTTATGTTTTTCACATGTTTATCTGCTGTGATGGGCCTTGAATTCAAACTTGGAATAGGGGATTATCTTGTCCCACTAGATGCCAGTGATTATTTATGATTTTACATATATCGGTAAACTTATGATTGTATTTAATACTGAATACTAATCTTCCTGGTACAGTGTCCACAATGTTAATGCCTATAGGAGGTAAGAAGCTAGATCATTCAGTGTCTTGTATTCTGAATTCAGCTTGGTGAATAGTGTCATAGTTGTAGCCCCTTGCACTGAACCTATTTCACATTTCACTTTTATGTACTCACATTCCTGACTTGTGCTACAATTCCTTTTACTCTTAGATGTACATATGGTATCTCTTTTCAGACACTGTTCATAATAACTTTTGTCATGAGGTACAGTGTTCCTATCTGTTGGGGTTCTTAAATGTGTTGTTTCTAGAGTCCCATGTTTATTTTTATTTTCAGGTCCAAATAAGATATTTCCTGTACACTGTATTGCATAACCAGTTGTATGTTGGTATCCTTGCTATTTAAATACTGGTAAAACTGATGCAGCTCATTTTCTATTTCATGGCAAATAAAAACACAAACAAATCATCTAGGTACCAACTGGCCCTCTACTTACTAAGCTGAAATGTGTTGCATAATTTAGAGCAAGGTTAAAGCTGGAATGTACTGCATATATAGCATAAGGACTTCTATTGTGTTTACCTCTTGTATTATATTTTTTTCTTTGTTGTTCTACATTTTATATCTCCTGTCTATGTAATTGCGAACTGTATGTGTATGTGCCTCAGGACCTCCTTGTGAATGAGCTTGCTCAACAGAGGCTTTCCTGCAATAAACTTGAACTTGAACTATGTATCTTAACCAAGCACTTATTTTTCCAGGGTATGAATTTTTCACTGGGTCTGACATACTGGCTCCCAAAGTCATACATGAATGAATTTACATAAGCAGGAGCCATGGTGCTGCCCATTGCTGTACCCTGTACCCGCTGATAAAACTTTCCATTAAATCTGAAATAATTTCTAGCCAATATGAATGTGCCAACACTTGGAGAATCTGAGTTCTTGGTCTTACTGATATTTCATGTTGATTCAATATTTTCCATACATTCCACTCCTTCCTGATTTGGTATGGACATATACAAATCTGATACATCTATAGTAACAAGCACTGCATTTTCAGTTAAGCCCAGATCTGATATGTATCTAAGTTTTAAAATCATATCAGTGGAGTCTCTAACATATGTACTTATTCTTTCATATAGTGTCTGTAGATGAAAATTTATGAATTGAGAAATAGGATCAAATACGGACTCAATACCAGACACTATTGGTTTGCCAGAAGGCTGTTCCATAATCTAATGAATCTTGGGGGCAGAGTGGAAGGTTGGGATTCTAGGCATTCCTTATACAGTAACTCTCCCTCCCATAGCAATAACTACCCCGTATCCATATATTCTTCTATCATTTCCTGATCTTGCCTTTTATGATCATAGCACAGTCACTGGTTAAAGCTTCATAGGTAACCCTTTCCTGTAGGAGATTCATGCACATTGTCCTATACTGATCTTTATTCTGAATCCTTATCCAGCCTCCCTTGCTGGTTCCATGTCATATGAGTGATGGAATTATAGTGATGACAAGTGCAGTGATGGACACTTTGGTGACAGCAATAATGGTGATGGTAAGTACAGCAACTGCAATAATGGTGACTATTTCTTTTCTGAGGGTGACTTTTCCCCTGCACTCCCATTGCAGGTGGTTTTGCTCCACCCACCCACCCTAACTATAATAATGCATACAAATGCCTTTGCGCTATATGGATAGAGTGGGTGCTATAATAAATGACAAGAGCAAAACAATAAAAAGAGCACTCAAATAAGCCAGAAAATAACCGTTAGAATTCAAGGCATAAGAGCAATAAAGCGTACACACTACCCCAGCACTTCATGTCCACTCCAGGACACTTCATCAGGAGCCTCCTGATGAAGTGTCCCTAGTGAACATGCAGCGACTGGGGTAGGTGAGGCAGGCTTATGCCTTGAATTCTCATGTATATTTTCTGGCTTATTTGAGTGTTCTTTTATTGTGTTTTTGCTCTACTATAATAACCTACTTCGAGGTTATAGCACCTTGGGAGGAGGAATCTAGTATCACCATTATTGCCATCACCACACTTTCACAGTCACCATAATTGCTATCACCCACTTGACATCACCCAAATTGTAATTTCAATAATTCCATCACTCACTTGACATGCTACCCCGGTCTGCTGGCTTTATTATTGTACTGCTGTCCTTGTTTAAATCATTTAGTGCTTCTCTTTGTGTTCTTGATAAGTTGTTTTATTTTGGAAATTATTAATTTTTATCCTTAAAAGCTGCATTATTTCTTTTTCCACTATTTTATTGAAAATTTCAATACTGTGATTCATGCCAATTGGGGGAGGTTGTACTGTGATCTAACTTGCATAGCCTATCTACTTTTTGTTGATATCCCACCTCCTGTTCAGTTATTCCCAAACATATTTTTTAGACGTAATGCTCTAAAAACTTTGGAGGTCAGTCTCTACTCGAAGAGATTCACTGACCGTGTAGGTGCAATGATAGTTCTAAGTCTCAATACCTGACTCTGTGCTTTAGTCAATTCCTGCTACTCAAATTAAATATAGGTATCATTTCTGTTTTGGTACCTCATCTTTTCCAACCTGTTTGCTTGTTTTGCTTTCCACCTGGCCCTCCTACTAATCCCTGCCTCAGTGCTGATGGAGTGTCCTCACTTCCTGTCCATATCTCTTGGTATGGTTGTCTTGTTTCTTAGATGGTATCTGCCCTCTTGGTCTAATTCCCTTGTGTCACTATTTGTTGTTGTTATTTGTCTAAAAAGGTTTATCTTGGGCTTTTGGTCTCTGTGTATCTATGGTATAGCTACTGTCACTATCTGAAGTGGTGTCTGTACCATGTCCTGTGATATTTCCTGTGTTCATTTCTTGAATTTCTTACATGTAGAACCATGACTGTCCTTGTAATCATTAGTATCTTATTGAATTTTTTACGTTTTATTTGTTTTATTCTTTCCTCATATTCTGTGTATCCAGTATCTGTTTGATATTGTCTATGTTTCTTGTGAATTCTGCTTCTTCTATTTTTAGTTTTAATAAATATTCAACTTGCTGTGCTTCTGTTTCAACTTTCTGACATTCATCAATAATTATTTCAATTAAATCATATGAAATCAACATTTGCCCAGTTCGGATTCCATCCCACTTTGTCATTAATTTTGTTGAATTTATGCCCAGATATGGCTCTATATTGATCTGCAATTCACTGGCAATTCTGTGGTGCTCTAAATATTGAGTGAGTGTTAGCTCATGCCATTCAAGGTGGCAATTTTGAATTTTAAATTTTATATGCTAACTGTTTTGCATTTTCACCCTTCTGGGTTCTTAAATTCCTCTGTCCCTCGTTGTCTGAAATAATTTCTTTCTTTCATCCTCTGAAAATGTAGTATAGTGCAATGTGCTCTGGACACTCTGACATATATCACTAAATACTTGAAGACCCAGACCCTCCATAGCTCTTGTTTTGCAAACTCCCAATACTAAGTATCAGATCCACAATCTTGTATATATTGAGTGGTAAAATTGATACTTTTAATACCTTATTTAACTATTATGCAAGGCATTGGGTATTGCCAGCAGAAAATGGAGGTGGGTTGGGGTCCTGGACCTCAGAGGGAAGCCGGGTTGGCTATATCGGGGTTGTTTCATCCAGGAGATGCCCTGGGACAAAATGGTCTCTGGAACATGGTTCTCCATATCTAGTTACCATAGCCAAGGGCTCCAGTATTTCCAGGCAGATAGCTCGGTCAGCCCTGGAACCCTGTCTAACTCAGTGGTGTTATGCAACATCAGATCTATTAGGAACAAGACAGCAATAATTGCTGATCTTGTTGGGAAAACAGACCTGGTGTGCATCACCAATACCTGACTGGATGATAATGTCGTCCCATTTTGGAGGTGGAAATTCAGGCTGGGTTCTCAGTGATACACTGCTCGAGATTGGACTGCAGGGGCGGGGTGGCCATCTGTTTTAGATTGGAACTGGGCCTTATTGGTGTGCCAGTTGAGGAAGCCAGATCATTTGAGTTTACCATAGTATTAGGTGTGGGCTGCAGGATCATTCTTATCTATCATCCACCGGAGGAAAAAATTTTTCTTGCAGGAAGCAGCAGACTTCATCATCAATATGACATTTGAGTCACCCAGGCTGATAGTCCTTGGCAACTTCAGCACCTGGGGTGATAATGAGCTCTCGTAGTTTGGTCAAGACTTCCTCCAACTTATGAATTCATTGGGGTTCACATAGGTTGTGTCTCTGCCACTCATAATGAAGATCACTCTCTTGATCTGGTCTTCCTCCTGGGGATCCAGTTCTCTGACTTGGTGGTGGAACCAATCATATGGTCCAATCACCACACAGTAAGATTCAGTCTCCAGCCCCCATAGGTCTGCCCCTGAGGAGATGGTCAGATATCACCCATTGAGGGGTGTAACCCCAGAAGGTCTTTGGTGGTGCTAGACCTATCGGGAGTTTCAAGGGTAGGTGAGGATCCAGGGAACCTAGTTCAGACCTATAATAAGGCTATTACTGAGGCACTGGTTTCTATCACCCCAGTCCATGTTCACCTCTCTCTCTCTCTACCCTCAGTCCCCTGGTTTTATGGGACCTTGAGGGAGTTGAGATGTGTAGAACAAAGGTTAGAGCATTGCTGGCAGAAATTGACCCTTGAAGCTGACCACCTAAGATTGCTAGATCATTATCAAAGCTATCAATCAGCAATCACACATAAGAAGGTAGAGTTCCTGTCCAGTGAGATTGCTGCTGCTGAGAATCAACGGCCCAGCTCTTCTGAACCTTGGACAGGCTGTGCAATCCAACCTGTCTACAAGTTCGAGGAGCATTTTCTTTACTTTTTAATCATATGAAATTTTATTAGTTTTCCATTTTCATTTTCCACACATCGATATCACAAAGATTGCTCATAAAAGTCAAAGTTGATACAAATAAACATGAATTTGCAGAAAGAGACTTACTACAAGTCATTCTAAGTGGTAAACATACATATAGTCCTGAAAGACCTAACTAATGAACACTATCTCTTAAGCAGGAGCAGTGAGGATAAGACAGCTAATGTAAGTAGATAAAGCTCTAACTAAAGCCTAGCATATATTCAGCAGGTTATTTATAACTCAATCCAACCAAACAAAATTTATTTTCTGTAGGCGCTGCCAGTCACAACATAGAAAATGGATTGAAGGTATCAAGAACCCAGGTTTGTAGGCTTATCTTGGTGGGTTGCAGGGTGGGGGAGGTTAACTGAACACAAGTCGATTGTAGATAAGCCCCCATTTAGCTTGGAACTTGGCCAGGTTGCCCCAACTGACAAAATACAAGTCTTTCAAGCATGGCCACCCGTGCAAGACCAGATCTTCACATAGTCAAGGGGTGTCAGGTTTTCTCCATGCATTAGAATGGCTCTCTTTGCCTCCAGCAGAGCCACTAAAGCCCATGTCTGAAGGGGGTGTCAATGTACTAAGGAAGTGGGGTCACCCAGTAGTTACAATGGGCTGAAGGCTTCAATATGCTGAGCCACCACCTTGGAGCAATCCTCAGACATGACTGCCCAGAAGGAAGTAAGCTTAGGACAAGCCCAAAAGAACATGCAGGAGGTTCACATCTGGCTGTTGACACCTCCAACAGTTAGAATGAGAGATTAAGCCCATAGCATGTAGGGCCGAGGAGTCCTATACCTCCATAGTAAAATTTTCATTTGAATGTTTGACTTTTAACATCCTGGTATGCAGTGTGGGCTAGCCTGAGGCAGCAGTTCCAGGTGTTGGAGGTGAGAGACATTGCAAGGTTGACTTCCCATTTTCCTTGCATGACTCAGTGGGTCTGGCTGGGCATCCCTTATGGTTCTGTAAAAGCCTCCTGCAAGTCCTTGGTGAGAGGTTGCCTTATGAAGGAAGTGTAGCCATAGCCACTGGTCATCTACTGAGGTTTGGGATTGGTATGCGGTATGGCACTTGTATTTGCAGGAATTTCCAAAAGTCTTTGTTGAAGAGATGGTAATGGACTTTTAACTGCTCAAAAGACATCAAGGTAGCCGAGTCAGGTATAAGGAGATCTTTGACTAAATTAATGCACTTGAGGTCCCAACTGACCCAGTGTATTGGTTGGTTACCTTCAGATATCTGTTTATTATGCCATAGAGGTTGTATACCCATGGGGGTCTCTAGCTTTGGTTAACATGTGTGATAATGACATACACTATGTCACACCCTTGCAGTCTTCACCAGAATTGGGGTTCAAGGAGCATTTTGATAAGTTAAGTGTGATGAGTTTGCTTGATTCTTTGCAGATAAGGTGGCCAACATCAGGGCTGAAATCCATCCAGTGCCTTCTATGGGGGTTGGTGGTGGTCAGTGTATGGTTGCCTCCCATCCTTCTTGGACATCTTTGACCAGCCAGAGATAGTGGACATCATGCAGATTGTCCAGAATTTGTAGCCGCCAACATGCTGAAGTTTGGATCCAGGCCCTACACGCTTATTATTGGGGTGTATGGAGTCCATCAACCAGATCCTTATGAAGATTGTCTGGTGCTCCTTAGATTTGGGTGAGCTCTCTAGCTCCCTGAAGGAGGCAGTGGTGACACTGCTTCTTAAGAAATCTGCTTTGGAGCCAAACAGCTGTGTTAACTACAGACCTAACACTAACATTCACTTTGTCAGGAAGGTGATTGAGAATGTGGTTGCGCTGCAACTAGAGAACCATCTTACCATTCACAATGTCTATGATCCTCTCCAGTCTGGTTTCTGGAAGTGACATATTACTGAGACTGCTCTGGTTCGGGTGCTCCGTGATCTCCTGATGGCTAGGGATCAGAGTGCTGTTCCATCTTGGTGTTTCTTGATCACTCCTCAGCATTTGACACTGTCAACCATGGGATCCTGCTCAGTGCCTGAGGGTTATCTGTGGTCTGGCTGGTCCAGTTCTCAGATGGTGTCATTCCTTCCTAGCTGGCAGATTCCAGAGGGTAGTATCTGGGGTTTTCTCCCTTATCAATTCTCTACCATGCGGGGTCCCTCAGGGCTCGGTGCTGTCCCCATGTTGTTCACAGTGTATATGCTGCCCTCAGAGACATTGTAAGATGATATGAGCTGAGGTTTCACTGCTATGTGGATGATACTCAGCTCTATCTGTCTTTCATATCCAAACAAGATAGTGAGGTCTTGATGTTTAACAGCTGTCTGGCAGAAATCCATGACTGGATGAAGTCAAGCTGGTTGAAATTGAATTCTGGGAAGACTAAAGTGTTGGTAGTGGATCCAGATTGCTGGATAGAGAGGCAGGTAGTGGGTTTATCCTCTGAACTTTGGCTTGAGGGTACAGTTACCTATCTCTGAATGGGTGCACAACCTGGGGTGGTTCTTGATGATGGGCTGACACTGCATAGCAGGTGTCGGCAGTTATCAAGTCTTCCTTTACCATCTTCTGAACATTGCCAAAATTAAGCACCTTGTTCCATCGGTGATTTGCCTATGTTGCTCCATGCCTTTGTGACCTCTCACCTTGACTACTGCAACTCCATTTACCTGGAACTTCCAGGGGTTGATATCCACCACTTGCAGCTGGTGTAGAACGCGTAGCATAACTGTTGACTGGGACCTCACGTTCCAGTCATATTACTCCGTGCTATGCAATCTGCACTGGCTGCCTATACAGTGGTGGATCACTTTCAGGGTTGGTCTTTTGACCTTTAAAGCCCTGCACAGACTGGGACTGAGCTACCTGCAAGAGCTCCTGACCCCTACAGCCCTGGCTGTCCTTCCGCTCAAGTGACGAGGGGTTGTTAGAGGTCTCAGGGTGTGATTGAAAACATCTGGGGTCCAAGCTTTCATGTTTGCAGCCCCATCCCTGTGGAACTCTCTACCTCATCAGATTAGAGAGGGTAGGACCATGGAGAGCTTTAAAACCAGCCTAAAAGCCCATTTATTTAAGCAGGCATTCAGCATTTGATATTTTATGGATTCTGAGATATATTTATTGAAATTTTAATTATTTGTAAAGTTTTATTGAATTCTTGTTTTATGATGTCTATGTATGTACTGTACTTTGATTTTTAGAACTGCTGTATAAATAAAAGTATTATTATGTTATTATTATTTTGACATACTAGCACCACAAATCACCAGCATGCCCTCAAAGCAAGGCCTATAATAGAATATTTCTGATGTTTCTGTGGGAAATGTTGTTTCTCAACAATGCTTTTCAGTGTTCCTGAGGTGCTTCATACATATTTTTTAAATGACTGTTGGAGGGGATGCTGTATAACCTTTCAAATAAATGGATTCTATGCTACAAATGTATGATTCTCTGTGCTTGATTAATATCCTCCTATGTTTGTGCAATACTTTTATTTATTAATTTTTTTATTAACAGTTTATTATTTTAAGTTCGTACCGATATAGCAGACAAAGATACAGAGGCATCGTTTACATGTAACCTATACAAATCATGAGTCTACTATGTTGTCCCCATCCCACTTCCTCCCACCCTCTCCCAGAACTCCCCACCCCTTATCTGCTAGGATAATAAAAGAAAAGTGACGTGGCCTGATGAAATCTATCTTATCAATGCCTTCTGGGTTATTGCTATGGTCGGCTACTTGGGACTTACTTCTGTAGTAAGTAAAGGGTATGAAAGGGGCCCAGATTTTATTATACACGTTCATGGAATTATTCAAATTAGCAATGTTTTTTCTGTGCTTAAGTTGGTTAAAATTTCTGCTAACCATCCATTATAGGAGATCTCCTGTTGGTCCAGCCAGTATTAGCAGGACCAGCTTTTCGACTGACATAGTTATGAGAGTTATATAATACCTCCTGTTACGCACCCCTTACACCTGATAAGTCCCCAGTAGACAAATTTTGGGGGTAATTAGATCATGTAAACCTAAAAGAGGGTCCACGACTGTCTAATCTTAGTCCATAAGGAGTACCTTAAGGCATGACCAAAAATATGCACTAGAGATCCTTCCTGTTGTTGGCATCTGTTACATAAATTAGTGCCCTTTAGGCCTAGTTTAGCCAGTTTAACAGGAGTATAATAGGCATCATGTAAGATAGAAAATTGGGTCAGCCTTAATCTATCCTGTTTAATGAAGTGTTGACAGGCTTGCCATATGTTTGTCAGTTGATGTTCTGGCCTGGAAACAGAGATTCCCATAGCTCGTGGTGGGCCCAAAGCCATTGGGAATTTCCATTGGTATAATGTGTTATAGAGTTTAGAAATTGCCTTGGGACCCCCACTCCACTTAACAAATCTTTACAAAATGGGATAAAATCTCCGTTCTCGGTTTTGACCAAATGATTGTATAAACACGTGTCTAAGTTGACACAGCTTGAAAATATATTTATTAGAGATGTTCCATTTAATCGCAATTTCCTGGTTTGAAAGCCAGGTATTATGGTTCATTATCAATCTGAGATATCTGAGGCCTTTAAAGCAGGGAGCCAGGACTGGGTTATCGGCTTGCCTGCTATTTTAAGGTTTAGGTTGCCAATTATCGGTTGGTTAATATCCTTGGTACAACTATAACTAAGGAATCGGAAATCTGAGCATATATTTTTAAGGACATATGAATTGTCGTGTTTTTAAGTTTCTGGGGTAAGCTACTTTCCTTATATGTAGCAATCCCGCTGATTCAATCTAGTTGCTTACATTAGTGCCAGTTCAATTCTAAGCCAGACCAGGATTGTACGTGAATGTTTTTGTGAAATCCATCACATATATTTATTCACATGTGATGCCCAAAAATAAAGACAGAGATTGGGAAGCTGTAGGCCCCATTATTCTTCAGGGCCATCAAGGTGCGATAGGCTATCCGGGGAGCTTTATTTCTTCAGAGAAATTTTGTGAATAATGCATGGAGTTTCCTGAACCAGGACAAAGGGAGCCTTGTATCGAGCATTGAGAGCGGTATAGTAACCGTGGAAATACATTCATTTTATTAAATTTACTCTTCCCCATAGTGAAATCGGGAGGGATGCCCATCTATTTAAATCTTGTGTGATATTGTTTACTAGTGCGTCAAGGTTCAACTTGACAACTAATTTAGAACTACGGACAGCTCTATACCAAGGTACCTGAGGAGTCTTGTTTCCAGTTAAGTCCGAAAACTGTGATATCTGATCTAAAAAGCCTGTAGTTGAGCAGAAACACTGTCGTTTTACCGATGTTAAGCTTGTAGTTGGACATTTTGCTGAAGGTGCTGATGATCTCCAGCATATGTGGTATGGACAGTGGGGATTAGCAATTTGGAGAAGGTGGTCATCGGTACGTGGATACCTTTACTTCACAAGGGTAAATGGGGATTCCCTGGATTTCTGGGCAGCTTTGTAACCTTCTGATTAGCAGTTCAAGATACAAGTTAAATAGTAGTGGTGACAGGGACAACCTTGCCTTGTACTGGAATAAAGAGTAACATTTTCCGAAATCACCCATTTCCTGAAACCCTCACTGACGGAGATTTATACAACGCTCTTAACCAGTTTATGAAGACTGTTGGGAAACCAAAGGCTTGCAAAGTCAAAAGAAGGTATTGCCAGTGTACTCTGTCGAATGCCTTCTCTGCGTCCAGGGATACCAAGGCCGGATGGTAGGGCACATCCTGGTCCGAGAGAAGTCATGCGACAGGGTCCTTAAGTGGTCCACCAATGATCTACCACCCGGAATCCCGCCTGCTCTGGACCTATCAGCGTATCCATTACCTTTTCCAACCGAGTGGCCAGCAGTTTGGAAAGAATTTTGATGTCCTGATTTATTAATGCTATGGGACTGTGAATTAGTTACCAAATTGGCGGGTTTACCTGGTTTGGGGATCAAGACAATCAATGTCTCGAATAATGAGGGTCTACATCTGCACCAGCAGGATATATTAGTAAAGCAGAATGAGCATTGGGATTAGTTGAGCTTGGAATTTTATAAAAAGAGCCAGTACCCATCTATCCCTGAGGTTTTATGTAATGGCGTCTCCTTGATAATCGTAGCGATCTCTGGGTGTTATCGAGCCAGGAGTCCTTCCTGTTGTTCAGATGTTAATTGGGGTAAATTAGTCTCCATAAGTAATCTTATAGTTGCTGTATTGTGGGGAGGATTCCATGGGCTATATAAGTCCTTATAATATGAGGTGAACTCTCTTGCGATGTCCTCTGGACGTGTTTTGAGAGAGCCATCTTGTGAGGAGACTATGGAGGTAATATATCGGAAGATTCCATTTGCTTGACCCTAGAGCAAGCAACGGCCAGCTTTCCCCTTGGTCGGTATATACAGCCGGGTCTTAATATGGAAAAGTCTGCCTTTTCCAGAGTTCCATATGCATTTCAATCTGATAAGGTCCTGTCACGACCCAGGAGGAGGGTTATCCAGAGTGCTTTAATCTGGGCCAACAGCTGTGCCAGTTTACAATTAGCAGTTTTTTCCTGTGGGAAGCTGTGCTAATCAGGATCCCATGGATATAAGCTTTGAATGCTCCCCACCAAATATCTGGCCTAACTTGGGGTCAGCATTGGTCTGACAGAAAATATCAATTTGCTCTAGTACTCTTTCATTATAGGGGCTTATTTTAATAACAAGTCATTCAACTTCCATCTGGAACCACGGTTTGGGGGTGGTCATTAAAACTGAGCAGGATACAACAGAATGATCCGAGGGAGTCCCAGGTAAAATCGAGGAATCTAATGTTCCCGATATAAGTGAGTGGGAAAGCAGTATATAGTCAATCCTCGATGAGAAGGCATGTCAGAGGAAACATAGATGAATTTTTTATCATTGGGTGCATAACCCTCCAGATGTCACATGTTCCTGTTTGTTCGATGAATTCTCGCTCTGCCCTTTGGGCAGGAGAAAGAGCTAATTTCTGTGCATATGATCAGTCCCAGAATGGATTGAGGACTTAATTAAAATCTTCCCCATTATTATGGGGATAGAGAGGTGGGGTTGGAGGACTCTTGTTAGTTGGGTAAAAACACAGGTGAATCCGCATTGGGTCCATAGACACTGCCTATCATTAGTTCTTTATTGTACAACAAGCCTCATATAAAAATATACCTACCTTTTGGGTCCCTGTATGAATTAAGGGTTTGAAATGGGATAGACCTGCTAATGAGGATCATTACTCCACAACTATTTGTAGTTCCTTCTGCACTGAAAATTTGTCCAACCTGTTGTCTCACGCAGTTGGGCTGCCTCACTATCTAATAAATGTGTTTCCTGGAGACAACTAATATCTATATTCAATAATTTTAAATGATGTAAGACTTGATATTGTTTTTCCTTTTTCTGCCCCTCGGATATTCCATGTAGCAAAACATGTACTGGTAGCCATACTATCAGTGTTCTAAAATCATGTACTGTTCCCCTAAGTCGGTAAGCCAGTGATGGGTCTGCCACTAATGAACACTGTGTTGATGCAATCCTAGCAGATAATCAACCCCCTTTCTTTCCCCATTAACAACACAAAGACACACATAGAAAAATAGTAACATGAAAACTTTCAATACAGTATCCCTCCTATCTTTGGTCCATGATTTTGCTGGACCTGCGCTGTCCACAGACGATCCCCCTCCCCTGACCACCCAGAACTCAGGATCAGCAGCCGTAAATGAAAATGAAGATTATGAACAATGGCCCTTTCCCCTAGGGAGGGCCATCTGACTCAGACCTCATAATAAAAGTAACAGCAACTCAGACATTCAAAGTCCCTAGTCACAGGCATAGTGTCCTGATATCGCCCTCATCTGTGACAGTTCCTCATTGTGCTGCTTTGAGTGCCTTCCTCCTTTCAAAGTGAGTCGGTAAAGCTCCAATTAGTAATACATAGGGCTTTCGTGTAAACCACCATTACTGAATCCACCTGAAAACGTGCTATGGGCCATGTGAAAGGGATGCCCATGAATAGAAACATGCACCAGCTGGATTAGCAAGTCCACGGTAATATGATAGTCGTGGGACTGAATGTGCAGGTAGTGATAGCATCTCTACTGTATTGAGATAAGTTGAAGTAAACACCATAGGTCCCTTATACTAGTTGAAAGAAGTCCTCTCTGGCAGCTTAAAGACTGGAAAATAACCGAAGATATACAGTGTCCTGTTCCAACTCTAATGTAAGGTGCACATTGTCCATAGTACAGGGGGTGCTCAAAGATTCTGAATGATGATGAAAATGCCAGAAATTTGAAGGTATTACCACGAATTCAAGATACTTGACTGGGAGATAGTGGAAATCAAACAACTTTGGGTTCCCCTTTAGGTAGCAGAGATCTCAAAATCCTGCCCTTCGATCACTTAAATAAGTTGGGGAACTCTCTCTGTAAAGCTTTTAGAGTGGGGTCAGCTTCCTCAAAGGAGGACCAGCTACCTGCAATCACAACTTGGAGATGGGCAGGGTAGCTCATTTTAAACTTGATGCCATGCGATAAGTTTTGTTACTATAGGGTGGAAGATGGCATGTCTTTGCCTTCACGGTAACCAGGAGATCCTGGGTTATGTGCAGGTTGTTCCCTCCCACAAGACTTGGTCTAGGTCCTTGACTTTGCGAAGGAGAATTGTTTTCCTGGAAATTGAGGAATTTAAAAATCAGAGGCAGGGGCAGTTGACCAGGGGCAGGCATCGGTCGGAGCGCTCTATGGGTTCTTTCTATTATATATGGAGCTCCGAGGGAGAAGGGCCAGCGAAGCTTCTCAAATAATTTCTGAACAAAGAGCAGAGTGTTGCTGCCTTCTTCCTTTTCGGGATGCCCAGCACCACAACGTTGTTCCTACGGCTTCTCCCTCTAGATCTTCCACCTTTTGTTCGAGTTTTTAATGTGTAAAT
Source organism: Neoceratodus forsteri (assembly GCA_016271365.2). NCBI lineage: Eukaryota > Metazoa > Chordata > Ceratodontiformes > Ceratodontidae > Neoceratodus > Neoceratodus forsteri. The sequence goes on from JADMNL010000023.1 coordinate 326,509,972, forward strand.
GGGCTTCTATTACTGCTGCTATCCTCACGGTTGGCCTTCTTTTCCAAAGAAACAAGCCAGGCTTGAATCCATCATTCAAGTAGAGATCCTCAAGTGCCCGCAATCCTTAACCTCTGAGGCCACCGAATGTAGATCTTCTCTGAAAGGTTGCATTTCTTAAGGAACAGCTCCAAGGTAAGAGGAGTTGCTTCAGAGGTATGGCTGTGGGGCCCGTCATAGTAGAGTGCTTACTGCTTCCGCTGCTTGGGCCTTGCTATGCTTGCCTGGTTACTCCGGGAGACAGGCGGGGTATGCCAGGGCACTCATGGTCACATTTCGCCTCCATCTTCAGCCCAGATTGCTCCTTGCAGGTAGGAGAGGTGTAATATAGGATTAACAGTCACTGATTCACCGAAATAAACTAGAATAAATAGAATAAATGACCTGGGTAGTGGGAGCTGGGCTCAGATGCGACTACGCAGTCTGCTGCACCACGTGACTTGGATTGTGCAATACTTTTAGCTTTTTCAAGGAATTTGTATAACTGTTTTAACAGAAAACAAAACAAATTAATAAATAATTAATTAATATTTTTTAGCAACTAGACCCGCATTAGCAGGGGCATGATGATGATATGGTGTATTGTTGCATATGTCGTCTAGCTGTGGGAACATACAAATGGGCCAGAGAAGTGAAGAGAAGAAACAGTGTTTGTCTCAGTCAAGACACCATTACATGCATCGCAGCAAAATAAACAAGCTAAAACATTTTTCAAAGAATCAGCATTTGAAGTGGGCATTTCAGAGCTCTAGTAAGATCTTTACTGATTTTGACTAAAATACAGACTTAAGGAAGTATTTTTACTTATTACATGAGTCTTTACAGTCTTGATATAGCATACATAGAAGCACATTGAAGGGTATGTTCAAATTTAGAATGAGAAGATATCATGGTACAGTATGTTTCCACCCTGATATGAGATTATAAAATGCTCTTTTAGTCTTGGTGACTTAATATTGGACTGAGTTGTGGTGGCGGCACCATACCTCTTTAAAAGTTTATATTTATATTTTGCTGAAGTTTTTAACTCATTATAAGCATGAAAGTGATCAAATGAAGCCAATTAATTGTACTGTCTAATATAAGAAAGCAATGAAGAAGAAGGTATCAGATAAATAACATTAAGCTATGTGTTATATAAATATTCTTTATGTGAATAATGTAGAATGTATTGATAAAAAAATATTTTCTGTTAAAACAGTTATAACAATCCTTGAAAATGCTCAATGAATTGGGTGAAACATTGGGATAATTAATTAAACATAGATAATCATACATTTGGATATGGAATCCATTTATTTGAAAGGTTATACAGCATCCCTACCAGGAATCATTTAAAAGAATACACAAAGCACATCTGGGAAGCTGAAAAGCATGCTTAAAAGCATCATTTCCACAGATACAACAGAAATGGCTGGTGCTACTTGGGTATACCACCCTCCATGTAGTTAACATAAAATCAAAGAAACACCAATATCATTTTGTGTAGCACTCTGATTTTGCTGTTTTGCTGTTATCATACATCCCTCTTTGAAGTCTGCTTCACTTCCACGCAATTTACTACCCTAAATGCTTGCCCAAATTCCAGAAGTCAAACTGAAGAAAAGAGTTCATAATAGAGATGTGCAAAATGGAAATTCTGCTTTGAAATTTTCAGAATTTCTTTTAATTCCATGAACTTTCATAGAAAGCATGGAAACACTACATTTATCAGCAGAAAAGGACCACTTGGTCCACCCAGTCTGCCAGATGATCCCTGCCAAGTCTGAATTCCCTTTCATAAAGCACTTTTATGTAAATGGAGGAATAATTTTGCATGGATTATGTAAACTGAGGAATAATAATCCACAGATTGTGGAAACAAAATCCACAGTTTATATTAGTCTATGAAAGCACTCGTCTTTAGAAATTTCAGAATTCCACTACTGACTGAATTCCAAAGAAATAGGCTGAATTTCTCAAAAATCCGCACAATTCTTTTCCATCAGAATTTAAAAGTTCATCACAGCCCTAATCCAGAATCACAGCATGACTGAATTTGAAGCTGGCCTCCTTCTCTCACCCTAATCATATCACAGTTAAGGCGAGAGATATACTGAGGTTATTAACAGATTTGGCTTGGCTTTGAGTCCCATGAAATAAATTCTACTTTGATAATTCAAACAATCAGGTGATGCAACACTGACATTACTCTATGTTTGTTACTACCTTGTCAGACAAAGTAAAATACAGACACAGCAATGCTTATGTAAAGGTGCTGAAGTTAGGGTAACATCATTGCAGCATCATGTATTTGTTCCAACCACCAAAGAACAGCACATCATTGACTCACCAAGGCTCCAGTGACTTCCCCATACATTTACACCCTTACTTTTTAACCCTAACATACAAAGTAACATATTGTTTGCAAGATATATACAGTATATAAATATATATTTATAACTTATGTGTTTGGATACATTCAAAGATAAGAAGTGAAATATCTGGTGACTGTGAAAGATATTAGTATCTTTCTATGCACCACTGTGTCATTTGTATATGAGGGTGTATCAGTACATCATCACAGATACAAGAATGACTGCTCAAGCAGAAAGTGAAAGTGGCTTAGCTGAACCATGCTGCTCTGAGAGCTGCTGCTGCGTGCACTGAGAGCTGCTCTGCATGTGTGATACCTTTCTAGGTATTCTGCATGGCTTTTAAATTCTTTAGGCTTCAGGCCTTTATTTGGTGCATCAGTTATATTTCCTTCTTTGAATGTCTTCATTCATTCCTTTTGGGTGGCTTGCCAGAGTAACTATGAGTGCAACCTAATACATTTTTCCCCAATATCCTGCCACCTGTTGTCAGTGTGTGTATCTTGCACTATCCTTCTCTGTTCGTGCATGCCTCTAGCATGACAACAGCATACACTCTGATTTCCATATAATCCCACCACTCAAAACAAAGTTAAGAGGAGGTCTCCTTTGGCTGGTGTTTCTGGCATATTCACAGGTAAAATAACAGATTTAATTCAGTCCATTTTAAGTAAATTCATTAAGGTATTGTATTCTGAATACAGATACCACTTTCAATTCTCTCACACCCACTTTCAGTAGTTACAAGTCAAACCATCACCTGCAGTTGCCTGTAATGTCATGGAAACACTGGAAGTATGTGCTTTTGGTTATAGTGCAGTTTGTTAAAATCTATCACAATGCTCCCATGGGGCCTTTCTCAGGGGCTTTGTGGCAAATTTGGTCTCTGTGAATGCTCAAACCTCCTTTTCTCCACCAGCCCCTAGCATCTTTAATCCATTCTCAAACCCAGGTTACCAGTGTGGCAGAGAACTGCAGCCTGCCACATAACTGGGCTGGCTGCCATGTTCACATTTTAAATGATCAGAAAGAACAATTGTTCCCAGCTGCAAGCAGACTGACCTTAACGTGTCCTTTTACCGCACTGTTTGTAATATGCTTTCAGTGGATTTGCTATGCCATCTGTAGAATACTGTCAGAGAGCAGAGGGTGTCTTTGGCTTTCAAGTGAAAATGAGTACTATGGGGCTGATGCTGGGGCTAGGACATGGCTTTAGGTTTCCTGACTGAGAAACATCCTTTCTTGCTTTCCTCTTTTGATCATCTCTTTAAATTTTCCATCTCCTCCCATGATGGCTTCCACTCTTCAGTATCACAATCCTCATTACTAGTCAGTGGTTTAACTGGCATCACATTCTATACTCCTCTTTTCCTCCTCCTCTCATGCATATGATTCCCTATGACATGCTCGTACCATGTTCCTTCCACCTGTACTGTACTTTCTTCTCCTCTAATGCTTCTCCCGATTCTCCTCCTTCTCTTGTGCTTCTTCTCCTCCTCCTCCTCTTGTGCTTCTTCTCCTCCTCCTCCTACTCTCTTGTTTCCTTCCACCCATCCTCCTTACATGGATGTGCTTCTCCCAGCTCTTCCTCTCCTCCCATTGTGTCCACCATCTTCTGCTGCTGTTTCTATCCCTTCCCTCTGACAGCCACCTTTCATATCCACCTTTTCACTGACTTTCTCCCTTAAAAGCTGCTTTGCTACTTCTTCCTCCATTTTGTAGAACTATGGTATTGATGTGCTGTGCCTTCTCTCTTGAACAACCATGCTTTTCTTCAGTAGTCAGGATTACAGTAGCATCTCTGCCAGTGCCAGACTTAGCATGACAGTGTACATTCATCACACATACTGTATTAGATAAGTAAGCAACACTGCTTGTGTTGTGATACTGAGGTACAGTACAAGCTATCTAGGCAGGAAGACAGAATGCTATTAAAACAAGCTCTAACAGCCAAGGAATGTGGAGTTAAAATATAGAAACTTTGAATTTTAATATTTTACACCAGATTTTCAACATAGCCATGTTAGATCCTGCTGCATGAAGAAGGGCAGAGAAAATGCTCAACTCCTGGCCTAAAGGTGATTTAGTGGAGGGCCGTGAAATCACCTCTTGGGATGTAAAAAAATTTGACCAGGACTTGAAAAATGACAGCTGTCACATTCATGAGTGCTGTAAAGATATGGCTGTTACAAAAGTTACAAGCTTGCATTCACAAAAGTCAATGTACATTGGGCTCGTAACTTTGTTTTTAAATTTTTTACCAAATTTTCAACATAGCCTTCTTATGATCCCATCTCATGAACAAGGGCAGAGAAAATGTTCAGTTCCTGCCCCAATGGTAATTTCATGCAGGGACTATTAAATCACCTTTCAGGACAGGTCTGTAATGACAGTTCAATTGTTCATGAAGTAAGGTTCCCAAAGTGCATGTTGAAAATATGGACAAAAATTTGCAAACATTTTTTAACCAGGAGAGACGCACTAAGCAAAAGCTTGTTTAAAAGTGTGACCTGGGAGCACAAGGACGTTAAGTGACTTGCTCAGGGTCCCACAGTTTACAAATGGGGCTGTGGATTCAAACCCAGGTCTCCAGGTTTTCAGCTCAAAACCTTAAACCATTACGCTCTACTGCCTCCCATTGACTGATCAACATGTCAGAGTACTAAGCAAAGGCCTGACATTTGTTCCTACCAATCAAGTTAACAAATTCCAGATTGAAGCAGATTTGTTTAAGTTCTTCAGAAGACAACAACTGCAAGAATTTTCAGAGAAAATAAAATGCAAACCTGACAGGCAAATTCCTGAAAACAGAGAAATTACACCCTTTATGCCAAAATTTGCCCCACCACTAACAACTCCACCCTTACGACCATTTGCAACATGTTAAAAGGGATGTCAAAACCCTCATAGAGAAATAGAATAACTTCAATCAGAACATAACATCTAGTGACAGAAAGTGTCTTAAAGAACTTAATGAAATGCAAACTTACAGATCAAACCAGCTGACAAAGATGGGGCCATAATGGTTTGCATAGAGATGATTATTTACAGGAAGCAAAAAACAATTATCCAATATTAACATTTACAATAAACTAAAGCAGGACCCCACTCAGGAGATATTGAATAAAGCAGGACAACTTATTACAACTGAATTAGAAATACAATTGATTACACGAGCTGAATCAGAATTTTTGAGGGTAACTTGACCCCCAAAAATGGGCCTATATTTGTTACTCAATGTCAAAAAAACATCGGGCCAGTACCCAGGAGACACATTGTGTCTGCCACCAGATCCATTATTGAACAGATCTCCAAATTTGTGGATTTCAATATAAAAAACAGTTACTGAACTTCACTCTTATATCAAGGACACCAACCATACACCCTACAAAATGCTCTAATTACAGACACAGATTGGCTAGTTACCATCAATGTGGAAAGCATTTACTCAAATATATCACACAAAGGTAGTTTAGAATCACTGGAAAAAGCTCTGAAATACCAAGTAGGCATGTTCCAACCTGTCATTATACAATTGAACTAGCAAGATTAGTTTTAGAAGCCAAATACTGTACTTTGTTTTTGAAATAATTTTTTATACACAGCACAAAGTGACTGCTGTGGGCACCACATCTGAACCAAGCATCGCAACTTTAATTATGGGGACATAGGATGACAAATATATATTTGATCAAAATGTAAATGACTTCTACACTGACATAAAGTTATGGAAGCATTACATTGACAACTGCCTTTTAAAATGGCGTGGCAGTCTAGAAAGATTGCACAGATTCTTAGAATACATTAATTCACCCTCCGAACATCTTAATTTCACACACTGTATTGATTTATGAAAATCGCATTCTTGGATATCACGCTGTTCAAAGACAAAGGCAAACTAGAAATGAGACTGTATAGGAAGCCTTTGTCAAGTAACACTCTATTGAAAATGGAAAGTTTCTTCTGAAAAACATTCCAAAACACCAACCTGGTGGTGCTGAGGGTTGAGGCGCTGGATGTCACATCTTGTGCTATGCCTGTGAACAGAGTTTGGGAATGATCTTGGGCAGTTGGGGTGCCATTGTGGGGAGAGGGTGGAGCAGAATGAAGCATGCTGATAGGCAGCTCTCCTCTCCTGAGGGTGGTAAGGATGGGTTGGTGCCTCCTATAGTTCTCTTCCCACTGGATAGAGGTCTGGTTGCTAGCATAGGCAGAGAGGGGTGACAAACAGTTATGGGAGGTGGAAGGGCTGAGTTGCCACCACAGAGTGTGTAGCATGCCTCTACATACCACACGGTCATGTACTGGGGCCTCGGGGGAGGGCAGGGAGAAAACCTATAAAATACCAATGTGTCCCTGTCACCATTTGGTGGAAGGAGGTGACAGGGACCAAATAGCTATATAGAAAGATAAAATGAAAAAATTCCAAAATTATTTATTTATTGATTTTATTTGACTTTGATAACTGGTAGGTGCACTGGTCCAGTGGACCATTTACAAGCATGACCCAGTCCACAAGGCACTAGTGAACAACAAATTATACAATAAACAAAGTTACAGTAAACAAAAATGAACATACCATGAGATACATAAGTGCTGAGCACAAGGTACAATAGCAAGATACAGTCAGGTCTGATATAAGGTGTGATAACAGGAGCTACAGTCAGGTGAAGAATGGAGAGATATACAAAATAAGTGCACAGGAGGCAAGGTCCAGGAGACAAGAGGTTTGACAAAGGCCAATTCATTAGGGCACACAGAGTATGCTCCACTCTAAATGGGTATACAGAAGCAGCAGAAAATATAACTGAAAGGTTCTTGAAAGCGATTATTCATCATCATTGTTAGGGGAAGCTGAAAATGCAGTGAGGCTCCTTTACAGAAATGAAATTTTAAACAAACAAAGGAATGGCAACACAGATAACAGCCCTATTTGTGTGACACAATACAATCTGATTGCACCACGAATTGGGAACATTATTAAAAGCATTGGTCCCTTTTACAAATAGACCAAAGCTGAAACACCTAGCTAAAGAAACACCTACTGCATGACCACCTTTTGTAGCAAAAAACCTCAGAGACACACTTATGCACCCCTTGTAACACCAATGCCAAGTTCAAACAACTGGCTACCAAGCCCACTGAAAGGAATTTCAAATGTGGGCATGCACCCATTGTTCAAACACTGTGAATACACACAACTTTACATATCCATATTCAGGCAAAAGTGTGACACCAGACAATTTATTAATTGCAGTACATGTGGTGTTATTACCTTTCACATGCCCATGTGGATTGGGGTACATGAGTCAAACTAAGAATGCACTGAAGTTAAGAGTTGGAGAACAAAAGGCAGCTATCCAAAACAATGACATGGAGTATGCCACGCCAGGCATCATCAGGATGCAAGATATGGCTCCCAAGCTAGCTCAATTTTGTATGCTTAGGAAGAAGCAACAAATGTAAAAGGGCAGCCTGAAACAAAGCTCCTCCAAAAGGAATCATTTTGGTATATACACTTGACAAATTGATCCCTTTAGGACTTAAACGATGAGATTCTGTTACACAGTAATCTTTAGCTATTGAGTAGGAACTGTGCATATTAATATGACGTTTTGATACTGCATCTGTCCACTGTCTAAATACTAATAGCATGAATTTCGGCTTTGCTATGATAGATTCTACAGAGTTTTTGGGGAAGGCACCATGACATCTCTGCTCTGCTTCTCTGCCTGTCTTGTGAGACATCCCTGCTCCAATGCTCAGTGTAGCCCCTCATACTGAGATGCCCAACAGCATGACTTTCGGTTCTGCTGTTATGGCTATTACAGATTTGTGCTTTGGCTGGTAACATGACTTTCTGTCTCCACTGCCATTGCTCCAACATATTCTAAGATTTCTGACAGCCTTCATAAAAAGACATCCTGCTCTCCATGTTCAGTGTAGCTCACTATACAAGTTTCCTAACAGCATGACTTTTGGCTCTGCTGTTATGACTATTACAGATATGTGCTTTGGGCTGGTAGCATGCCTTTCTGGCTCTGCTGTCATTGTCCCAACATAATGTAAGATGTCTGACAGCCTTCATAAAAAGTATAACCTACAGGTCAGAGAGTTTTGTTGACATATAGTCAGTTCTTGGGCTGACAACATGATTTTGCTCTGCTGTCCTTGCCAACAGAATTATCCGCCCTACTAAAATATCATGCGGAAACTTTTCTTATCCTTTTGGCTGACAGATAACTTTTCTATTCTGCTTGTACATCTCACTCTTAGACTTGCTTTCATTAATCCAGCAATTTATATTTAGAGGCGCAGTCCTGTAATGCCATCTCTTACTTGGTAAGTATCAATATCACAACTCCACAACATCTGTATAAGCCTTCTTACTATAATGACTTCTATGCTGGTATGTGATTGATGCTTTTCAATGTTTTTTGGGGCTTACATGATTTGTCCAGATATGGGGATGCAACATGAGTATGTCTAGATGTTGGCATTCTCGCAATTAATGCAACACATATATTGTCTGCACGTTATCCACTTTTTGATCACCACATGAATGTAAATATGTATGTACTGCACTTTATGTTTTGCTTTCACTGCATGTTCCTTTGATAATTTACAGTCTCATCCATGCACTAAATTGTTATACGTGTGTGCATGTCTTTAAACCACTGACTCTTAAGCATATCATTGATAGGGTTGAGCATGCTCTGATGAGGATGTTTATCAAAGTGTGGTGCTACCCATAAATCAGTCAGCAGCCACCACAGACTTGATGTTCTGAACTGCACAGGCGCTATTTTTATTGCTCTTATGGAAGATAGAGGGGACGACTCAGGGTAATGTGAGTAAGTATTTTTTTCGCTGAGAGGTTGTGGATGCATGGAACAGCCTCCCTGAGGAGGTCATGGAGTCAAGAACAGTGGGGACTTCAGAATGCATGGGACAGGCATAAGGCAGTCCTAGGGGGCGGGTAAGAGGAAGTAAGCTGTTGGTTAACTAGGATCTGCAGCTTATCTGTTAGGTAGGAAAATGGGCAGACTAGGTGGGCCAAGCGGTCCTTATCTGCCATCAAATTCTATGTTTCTATGTTTCTATTTGTGCTCATTTTTTGGCTTACTCGAATACTGGTTCATTTTGGAATACTATCCTTGTAGTACCTTGAGTGGCATCTGAATCCTTGCTTGGACAGAACAGAAAGCACTACTAAACTTCAGTCTTTAGGTGAGCTCTGGATTCCTGGGTGCACTATTACTACTCAGTTTGATACAATCTAGTGATTAACACTTTTTATTGTCCCACTGTGCCTACTATGTTTATGCTGTGTGTATGTTGTGAAAAACTGTTTCTGCTAAAATCTTTTTCTGCTATTGTGCTAGTCAAGTACTATAAACCGTGCTTCTTTGCATTACAAAGGTGTGCTTCCTGTTTGTACTTAGGTGTGCTAACTTACCCCAACTGAGCTGGAACCTCTTCTTCTTTGAACTCTAGACACTCCCAGGTATGTGCATCCACTACAGGTGAACCCCCACACCCCGTGTTTCTAAGGAAGAGGTCGCCACCTTTGAAGTGCAAGGACTCATTAGTTCAGTCAGGCATAACTTTGGTGTTTTTCAATGCACTGTGTGCAATTAATGCAATATAAACTAAGTATTTAATTGCAAGAGTGCTTTGGTCTCTGTGCTTTCCTTTCATCTTTTGTGGCCTGTTTATATGGTCTCAGAAACAGAACAGGTTTTTACAGCACACACCACTACACCCAGCCTAGTTATTCCCCACAGGTCACAGGTCTCATTCTAGAATTCCATAGCCTAAAACACAGGTTTCTATTCCACCACTTTCTTCACCATATGAAAGACAAGTTGCACCTTGTCCCCATGTTTTTAACTAAGCAATGCTGTGAAACATTGTGCTTCTGCTTGTACTGGTGGAAGAGCTGAGGATGTTTGAGGAATGATGAAAATATCTAGTGATGTCCCACACAGTGTATAGTATTTCTTTCAGCTGTGTATGTTTGCCAGTCACACTTTTCATTACGAGATTCAGTGCATGTGCAAAACAAGGTGCATGGCAGCCAGAAATCCCCATCATTCATGACCATTAGCATGTTATCCTCACTGCCTATCATGAACATTCCCACCTTCAGATCATGAGGGAATGGTATATCTAGATGTCTAGCAGTGACCGGATGAACAACAGAATGTGTTCATCCTTTCTGCTTCCTTTCCATTACTGAAACATTACATAAAGCAGTTCCTCTGTTGGTGTGCCTCTGTGAGTCTGCCTGCATCAATATAACTCTTGCAAGGACTGTTGGTGGCTGAAGTGAGGTGGGAAAGGAGATGGTGCTGCTTGATGTTGACACAAACCAGTGGGTAGTAATACTTAGGAAACTTTGGTTTGCTACTGCTCCAGATATCACTTGTAAAATATACATAATCCCTTCAGCCTTCTTCAAAAGAGTCAATCTTTGTGTGCATGCTGACTTCCACTTACCAGGCAGAACAGGTCTTCAGAATGTGAAGCATGGTGGAATGTTACTTTGGACTTACGTTCATCCAACAGCCTTCAAAAATAAAGTAACTTCTACAGTTGAAAGTGGCTGAAGATCAGGAACCATCATCTCTCCCAATTGCTTGTGTGATTCAGAGGTTGAGTGCCTTGGTGGCAGCTGTGTAGTGCAGGTCTATTATGATTCATGACTCAGGCAATGACATTTGTTTTGTTGGTAGTGGTTGTAGTGGTGCTTTTGAATCAGTGCCAGTACCTGTGGATAAATTAGTTGCCTGTTGTCACTGTCATGGTGGTTGCATTGCTTGAAAAACAGTCTTATCTCACCACCATGCCTGACTGTCCCTGCAGCTGATGGCACATGTAACCTGACTGGAGAATGGGAATTAATGCGACTTTTAGGAAAATACCATGTTTATGCTTTGGATGATTAGCCAGAACACTGGTACCCAATGTCCAGGATTGACTAACCATGGTTGGTCTTTCTGTCACACAAATTATAACATGCTGCCACTAGATTTGGGGATGACAGTAAAATAGTCCTGCGCTTTAGAATATCTCTTTGATTTTTAACTACATGATTGAAGTGCTGGGGTCTTTGGGAGCAATAGGACGAGTAACTGTGAGCTGATTTAAATTTTTCTCACAACAGTAGAATGATAGAGCTGGGTTTAATGCCCTGAGGGCAGCTCTGGCAAAAGCAACACTATGGTTACCATGAGGCTGATTAACTGGGGCTGAGGTGTGCCTGGTCTTTGGATTTTCCTGTCTGACCTGCTTGCTTTCTTGCTTTTGCTTTTGAATTATGTATTTGAATTTCTGTCTCCTCCATGATGGTGTCTACTCCTCCATATCACAGTTATTATCAGAACTTGTTGGTGTAACTAACAGCACACATTTAACTCTGATACATCCTCTTCCTCTCCTGCTTGAGCTTTCTCTGCTCCTGCCTCATTTCCTGCTTCTCCTCCTCTTGACTTCTTCATCCCCTTCCCCAAAGCCCTCATCTCAGTCGTGTGTGATTCTTCAGCTTTTCCCTGCCCTTTTCCACCTTCTCTCCAAGGTGCTTCTGCTTTCTACTTCTCTACCACTTCACTCTCATCAGACCTGCTCCCACAGCTCTACTTGATATAGTCCTCTATAGCATACTGTTACACTATAAGTGAATTTAGTGGTGATGCTTTTGGCATTCTTTTATAAAATTTTGAGCTTGGTATTTCTCACCCTAACTCAAATAATTCCACTTTTCCCTCAGGAGACAAGATAACAGTAGAATAATGGTCAGACATAGATCCACTGTCACCTGCCTCACATAATGACTAAGCATCAAAACCAGTCTTGGTAATGCTACTGCAGCTGAAGCCTGATTTGGAGCCCATGGGAAGAGGGACATCATACAGTGCATCAAAGTAGATAAGCAATTGTTCATACCCACAGTGCAGAGGTAGCTGTGGGGTGCTGGTGCCACTGGAACTGGCAGCTGATGTTGTTTTATTTGTAAAATATAAACAGGGGAGGAGAGCTAGCCTTTACATATTGCAATGGATCTCTTATATCCCTATTTAAGGGGATCTGAAAGTACTTGAAGGAAGAACTGTGTTGAGATGTGTGTGCTACTGCTATGCTCAGGTGCTTTTATCACCAGATGTGCTGGATAGGGACTGGATAGGAATGCTGCTACTTCCAGTGTCTGTGGAACCAGTTGAGTTCTTGGGACTAATGAACCATGGTTTCTTTCAACAGACTGTAACACACCAACCCTAGTCATTTCAGGTGTAGCCTTTGCCCCACCACTATGACTTTCAGTCTCTATCACAACTTCTCCATCACCACCATTTGTAAAACTGATTCATGTTGTAACTGGCATGTGGAACCTTTCCCTGCTCCTATCCATCCCTGCATCCCTTTCTTCTCCAGTTCTTTACTTCATGGTTTCTACACCACATGATAGCAGATGCCCACACAGGCATGCTTGTTTCATCACCCACCAACACTCTCTTAAGTTCTTCTCACCCTCAATGAGAGACCTGTAGCAGTCTACTTCACCTAGTTTTCAACAAGGCAAATAAGTAAGAAAATGAAATATGGTTCAGTGCCCCACACCACTAGTAGAGGAACTGTTTGCCACACAAATATTTTAAACTCTGCCTTGCACCTTTCCCAATCTACTATATTTGCCCTGTTCTGCACCTGCTAGAAGGCAAAACATAAAATATAAAAAGATGGATTTCTGTGTCCTCTACCCTCCTAAAACTCAATAAAACAATACATAATATTAATCTATCACAAATCACTCCACCTTCCCCAGTCTGCTAACTTTGCTGTACCTGTTCCTGCTGTAGGGTCTGCAGTTACTAGTATAGGATTACAGTGTGCACTTTCTCCTCTCATCTGCAGCATAATTGTACCAGCCTGCCTGCCTGAAGCTACAGAGGAATACACATGTTATTAATTAATTAACTGGAACGGTAATGCACAATTTTGTGATGTTTTCTAAGGTTTTCTTATTAAATGGCACTCTTTGTACATAAAAGAGATCCTTTCAAAAGCCATGTCCTTCCCTGTGTGAAAGAGCTGAAAATAGCATTATGATAGGAGCAGTGCAAGGAGTGCACAATCTCCAGTGCCTATGATTGTCTGTTGCAGTTAATGAAGCTTGCCAAAATGTGGACACACTCAGTGTATTCTTCTTCTTGTAAAAAGTGGTGCATCATGATGTTATAGTGCCAAACAGCCAAAGGAAACTGGAGTTGTTTCTGGTCTGCTTCCCAGTGGCCAAAATGCCATATTTTGGCATGTTCACTAAAATGCCTAGTTAGCATCAATCATTCTTATGCTGTAGACTCAACCAGTTACAGAATTTTGGATATGTGGTTAACTGTGATTGATGATTTAAACCAAGATGACTTTATATGGCAGTGCAGCTTAGTGGTCAGAGTACAGAGCATTGAACTTGGATACAGAAATCTGAATCACACCACCACCACTTACTCATTAGATGATCTTGATCTAGTCTTTCCACCTCCTTGACCTTGCACCCTCTCTAGCTCACTTTATGTCCTGTCTCCCCTGAGCCTTGAACAGCTTTCCTTTCCTATACCTCGATTGACTTCAATTTGCTTGCCTATGGCTTCATGGCTTGTAAGTGCTTTGGAAAAAATTTTCAGGAAAGGTAAGTACTATATTTTCTCGTTAATTCACAGCAAGAGTCTGATTGTATATAAAAGGGCAATATGCTTGTGTGGCTTGGTAAACTGATGAGCAATTACACTCTGGTTATGGCTGGACATTTTAAAAAGTGTGTTGCAAATTTCAACACATTCCCACCATGTGTGGCCACTTTTAGGAGCATGTGCCTGCTACTGTCTGAGACCAGGCCAACATGTATATATATCCTATACACATTTACTGGGGCAAATAGGTTTGCCTCCTAAAGAGGCAGACGAGTTGTCCCTGGCCCTGGACAATGGAGTGGATGTAGAAAGGAAAAAGAGGCAGGGAAGGGGAGGGGTTGGGGATGGGGAGCTGAGCTGAGGACATGCCAATTAAGGAGAGAGATGGGCAAGGGACTTCGAAGGGCAGAGCCTCATGACATCACTGAAAGGAGCAGGGAAGTTGATTGGGTAAGGAAAAGAGAGAGGGGTGAGCAAAAGAGGTTTAAAAGAGGCAGGCAAGCAAAGGAAGCTCAACATTTTCTTCTGTAAAATTTCTTTACATGAAAGCACAGCCAGTTGGCAGCTGATTTTAATTTTCTTTAGCTTTTGAGCCAATGAGAGATAATTTTCGGTTGCTGGTTGATTCAGGCAGGTGGTTTTGGATAATTATGGTGATTTTTTGGTGAGTCAGTTGCTTTGCTACAGGGGTCAGTAAAAGAATACATATATAAGATATATGGCATTGGTGGGCTATGCAATAGTAGCACTGGCTATATTGGATAAAGATAATGAATGTAGGCATTGAGGTGAAGTAGGTTTGGTGTGGTATTAATGGCGTGCTTTGGTGGTGAGAACAGTTTTAAAACATATCACGTGTCTGAAATAGTATTGAGAAGATTTGGTCAGGCTATGCCTTGTATGTGAGTCACGGCTCGACATGGTTGGTAAGGGTTTTGTTAGTTCATCCAGGCCATGTGGCAGAGCTGTAGTCAGGAATACCATCGGGTTAGAAGGGAGGTGACTTGGAGTTGCATAGGGCTCAAGCGTAGTAGCACGGTAGCCAGGAGGTTTGGGAATACAAACACTGGGCAGGAATTTAATGCAATGGTACTGGTAGCAGCACGTGCCTGCAACAGCAGGGAGAGTTTGTATGTTAAAGTTCACACAAGGATTATTAGGACCCATGAAATGGCGGGGGGTAATGGGTTGATAGCTGCCTATGGGGTAGATGGTGTGAGTGGGGAGGCTTAGCAAGATCCAAATTTTAAGGATACAGCTGGTAGAGAGAAAGCAAGCACTGCTGTGCGGTAGTAGTGGCATGAGCTCGGGTACTTAAACCCTCAGAGAGCATTTGAGAAGAGGGCAGAGGTAGAGGTAGAGGTAGAGGCTGGTTCCATGAGGGTCATTAGAGAAAGCCAGGGAGCAGATCAATGGACAGGGGTATTAGCTGGGAGAAGAGTTTCCCAGGTCTGAACTCCAGCTGGTAGCTTACCATTTGGATTTGAAACACGGTACCGCACAGAGCTGTAGGTGCAAGTCCTAGAGGGTGAAAGACAGTGTTTCAAAAGTAGCAGATGCTGGGCTAGGGCATGCCGACTGCATTGGGGATTCCAGGAACAAAGGGATTGTACTGGGTGTCCATACAAGAGGCAGCATAAAAAAATGCAATTAGTGGTTTATCTTTCCACCGGGAGGATAATAGGTACAGCAATCCTGGGAGGTGGCCAGCCCTCTGACCCACCAAGAGAGGGGGTAGGAGGGACCCAGAGGTTTGACCGCCAGTTCTGACTAGACATGAGGCCACCATGTGGGGAACTTTGGTTTGGTGGAAACCATTTAAAAGGGCAGGCAACCACAAGGTGGCCACCATCTTAGATAAGGGAGTCCTAGCTCCCCTGGGAGATAAGAATTGAGACCTCAGGAAGGAACTGATTGTAGGATACTGTGGAGACAATGCTGCAGTGGATGGGGTGGTAGACCTTGTTATGAAGGGCAGAGTTCATGCTTTGCTGGAAATAATGTTTTGTTTTGGCAGTCTGATGTTAGTAATGGAGAATATTATTAAAGTGCCTATACATCAGGGAATAGATACTAGGATGTACAACGATAGTGGGTTGGAACAGATGGAATTTCTGTTTGCCATACATTGGGAGAATAGATTCTAGGCCTGTGATGCTATCTGGTTGGAGCAAGCAGTACAATTGACATGGTACCATACATAGCCAAAGACATGAAAAAAGGGGGGCAGGGGTGTGAACGGGCAGAAGACATAAACACTAGATGTTTCAGTTAAGGCAGCGGGGTGCCCAATGGGGTAGGCTAACTCCCTTGCCCGGCCAAGTTTCAGGAGACATGGTCGTTGCATGGCAGCCACCATTTTAAGGTGCCATGTGGCTGGAAGGGGAGGTGCAACTGGGATGGGGCAGGCCTAGTGCATAGAACGATAATATAATAAGAATAAAATAGATACAATAATGCTATGCAAACTGCTATAGATATGGGAGGAGACCAACATGGTAATGCAGTATATGGTGGGTTGGCAGAATTTGGTTCATTAGTGCGAGGAAGGAGACAGGAAGAACTGAGGGTTAGGTTTTTGTAAAGTACTGGCTGAAGCTCCCAAGTAGTACAAGACCTATTGCAGTGGGCTGTCCACGTGGTTAGTGGCTGTTTTAAAGCACACAATGAACCAAGGAGGCAACACACAAGGGGGTTTCCATCGCAGTAAAAAAAAAAAGAAAAGTCAAACAAAAACAGAAGACAGTTTATTTAGGAATTTCAATGGGGACGGGGTAAGCGCATAAAAAGAACCAGGGGAAGGGTTTTGGGGGAGGGACATGAGAAAGTCTGATACTTAAAAGTTAACAGTTTCTGTTTAATTTCAGCGTCAATAGCACAGACGCACAGCAGGCAGCCCAAGGAAGGACCACCATTGAAGGAAGATTGCAGAGCCTTTATGGACTGTGGTGGCGAGGGGCAACCAAGGCCCTGGATGAGCATGGAGGAATGCCAGATGGGGCCAGAGAGAAAGGGTGCTGCAAAATGGGTCATTAGGTGGGGGGCAGAAGGGGGGCTTAAGGCTTATACAGCCAGGAGCAGCAGGCCTGGGCCACCACCGACACTGGTCACAGAACCGGTGCCTGGTCTGCCCCAACACCCCAACCACCCTCTGACTCCACAGCCTCCCTAGAGGTAACATTGCTTTCCTGCTCCTCAGCAACCCCAGTCCACAGGGCAGCGGCCATCAACCAACCCACTAGCTCAAAGCACAGGCGGGCTGGCCCCACAACACAGGAAGGAGGGTCCGCATAGCAGAGGGTACCCTATATGGTGTGGGGAATGGTTGGTAAGCACCTGGGAGAAGAATTCATGGGGGTTCAGATGGCAGGGTGTCAGGAAGGAATTAAGCCAGAGAGAAGTATAGAGCCAGGAATGAGTGTTTTTTGGGGGTCATGGAAGCCTCCATATGTTCGGATTTTCCTGCTACAGTTTTTGTACCTGAGCTGATAATTGAAGGTTACCAGGTTTCTCATGGGCTGCTCAACCCGAATACTGTCACAGGGTCCACATAGAAAATTTATTTCAGATTATGCTACTAAAAGTAAGATAGGGCAATCACCACAGAGCATATTTCCCTAGGCCGGTCATTTTGGCATTAAACACTGTATTGTTTCTATGCAAATGGAAAAGCAGGGAGATTAGTGGCAAGATTTGCTCCCATGTCTCCACCACATAAGAATCTGACCCAGTTCAGTGAAAGTAGGGGTATGTGAGTGGGGGTTGTGGTGAGATGGAACAGTGGAAGTGAAAATGTGTCTCGTGGTCTGCAGGCATTGGATGAAAGGAAAGGTTGAGTCAATATGACAAGGGCCTGGCAGGATAGATGTGAGGGGTTGTTAAACAGGATGGGGGTTTCAGCACACAGGTTTGGAGAAAACCAGAGGAACAGTCAAAATAAATAAATAAATAAATAAATGGTGGTTAGTGGATACTTTGGCACCACTCAAGAAACAAGCAATAATGGACAATAATCCTTTCAATGTGGGAGGTGAGGTAGGCACAGGAGGAATGACAAACAACATTGAGGGAGGGGTCTGAAGCTAGGTCCCATGGGCATGGGATATATAGGTAGCCTGAGCAACATATCAAAGTAAAAAAAGGGGGTCCTTTATTTACTCCTTAGAGACAGAACTGTCAGGTGGCTGGTGGGAGAACCAAAATGAGACCAGCTATCCCGATGATTTCCATTGCACAAGAACATTGCAAAGTGATCCAGTGCCTCTGGCAGATTAGCAGAACAGATTTAGTTACCCTTTCCACGGCCAGGCTAGACCATTTCAAGTTATCAATTAATGAATAATGGGGACCACCACTAGGGTGTCGCAGCCATTAAGGCTCACTCAGAGTGGACATTGTGCCCGGTAAAGGCTGGTGGGGCACACCACAGAGTATAGTATTAAGGCTTTTCAGCCTCTTTGCTGAAGTTTCATTGCCTCCCACCCACCCGTCAAAAGGAGAATGGGAAGAAGGTTTTGATGGGGCTTGGATGGGCTGTCAAAGGTGGATAACAGTAAGGGACCCAGTAGGAGGTTGTTGGACTGCCAGAAGTGGATGGCAGAGGGGCAAAGGGAGGGGAGGAGGGAAGGACGAATGATAAAGGATATGTGGACAAGAAGAAGCAACTGAAGGAGAGAGAAGCGATCTCAGTCCACACGTTACTAAGATGGCACCCAGGTTTTCACCTGGAAAAAGGGAAGAAGAGGAAGAAAGAAAGGTGATTGGATAACTTGCCACTGTGGTGTTTGGCCCACTGGACCACTTAGACATCTATCCTGTGTTAGCCACATGCTCTTACAGTCCAAAGGGAACTGAGTGCTGGGCACTGTGTTCCTTGTAGATTAGGGCAGGTGCAAGGCACAGAATGGTGTAAAAGAAGGGAAATGCCTAAACTTTTGGCAGGGCAGGTCAATCATTTTCAGTTGGGTTTCATGGAATAGGAAAGGAAATGGATTCAGACTTTAGCAGAGCACAATTACTGTAATAGTTGGTTGACAACGTACAATGAGTAAAGTGGTTTAGGAGTAACACAAGGACCAACAGTCCCCTCTTGGGGGTGATTATAGGGTGTCCATGTCCCAAGATAAGAAATCAGTCAGATGCAGGAAATAGAAAGGGGCAGCACCACAGTGTAAATATCATGTTGCCTGCCCAGGCCCAGCAGCATCACTGGTCAGGGGTTTCTGCTGGGTAACTGGGGAATAGGGACTCAGGCCAGGTAGCTCTGGGAAAAGGACAAGCAGGTATACAGCAGCCAGCGGGTGCCCACAGTGAAGAATGGTGGGAAACCAGGGGTCCTTCCATCCAGTCCTTCCCGACAAGTTCAGAGGCTGCTGTTAATTAGCGGGAGCAGTTCAACAAGGAACAGCCAGGTTCATGGGACATGGCTAAGTCACGGGTTCTTAGCACCCATAGGAAGAAAGGATTTCGTATTCCAGAGGAAGTCCTGATGGTAACTCCTCCCTCCTCATATGGATGAGGCGCAGGACACAGAGGTCACTGAGAAAAGGGGAGGGCAGAAGAGGAGAATTAAATATATATATATATATATATTATATATATATGTGTGGGGAGATATATAGCCCAGAGGGCCAGTAGTTATTCTAAAGGATGTATGGCAAAGGGAAAGGAGGCATTGAACCACAAGGTGGAAGAGGAGGTCAGATGGGTGACCTGCAGGGGAGTTTCTACTATGCGAAACTGATAGAAAGGATCTGATTTAAGTCTACCAGAAAAAGGAGTATTGGGGATACCTGTGGGCATGATAGCAGTTATACCCTTTCAGGAGGTGAGTCTTATATTAAAAAAAAAAAAGGAAAGGAGGAGGCGCACCTACTTTGGAAGCACACCATCCATCGGAAGCTGGAGGTGGGCTAGTGGAAAAAGAAAGGTGTAGGTGCACATGAGATGGGCAGACTGCTGGAAGGTGGACAGCAGGTCTGCCGGACTGCCAAGGTGGATGGCAGAGAAGAAGGGCACAGAAAACAGGGAGGGGAGGAGAAGGGGTGGAGAATTTGACTCAGAGGGCCACAGAACAACACCAGACAGATGAGTGGTATGGGTGTACACACATACCCAACAAGAGAGAAGAAAATGATGAGCGGCCCCCAGATGTATGTCTGGGGGCGAAGAGAGAAAACAAGAATGAAAATGTGGTTTATGAATATTGTGGCAACCCCCAGCTTTAAATTGGGGCGAGATGGCAAACAATGAATAAAATGTAGTTAATGGAAATTGTGTATAGTAATGATAATAAGGAACATAATGTTGTAAAATATGATGATGAAAATATTGTGAAGTGAACTTTTGGAAGAGAATATAATAAATTACTTGCCAACTGAGCATCCAGACAATTGGTAGTCTGTGTTTCATTGGACAGGGCTCTAGAGACAATGGCGTAATTCAGGCATTTCAATGTAAAATATGAAAGGGATATAAACTTGAGCTTGTGGCACTTTTGGCAAGGAAGAGAGGTAAGCCACTGATCAACTAGGGTCTATGGTATAGCATTAGGTAGGGAAAAGGGGCAGACTAGGTGGGCCACACAGTCCTTATCTGCCATCACCTTCTATGTTTCTATGTTTCTAAACTGCAGAGCACAAGACCTTATGAAATCCAATTCAAGGATCATATTCTGACTTATCAATTAAAGGAGGACTGGTCACCACCCAAAAAGAATCTCTTCTTAGCATCAGCAGAATGACATTTATAACATTCCTTAAAGGTAACATAAACCTTACTGTTTACATATTTTTACATAACTGTAATGGTGGACACTTGTGAAGTCTGTTTAATAACTCCTGTGTATTCTTTTGTTGTGAGTGTTTGATCTGAGATAATCCTATGTATCCCTTATTTAGTGCCCTTTTCTAGGAGGCCATTTTCTGCTTCCCAGTATTAATATTTGCTATGTAACAGTTTTGGAATCTGGTGACCTCATTTTGAGCTGAAGCCCTTCATAGAACGCTTCATTGTAAGCTCAAACTAACTTGATATCACTGGATTCTAGAATGCATAATAAATTAAAAAATTAATGTTGGACAGGAACAAGGGCAGCATTAACAAGGGATTCTAAATAAGGAATGAATAGGACTATTTCAAAGCAAAACAAATTAGACTGGAATAACAGCCCAGCTCACCACATAAGTGTGATTTAAAGATGCCATATTTTATTGTAATAACACAAAATAAGCAACCAAGTACAACTCCAATGTTTGTAGACTAAAATCATACCTACATACTTTGATTTTCTACAAAATATGATGATCTGTTCTACTGTTCCGGTATTCATGGAACAATTCCAACTCCTCAACTGTTTCTCCACAAATAACAAAAATATCATCAATACAATGCTTCTAGATTTTAATATAAGTGAAGGCACATGTATTAACTTTGTACATTTTCTCTGGTTTTCTACAAACATATTTGAGAGATTTTACTGCATAATAACATGCATGGGCACAAAATAGATTTATAGAATATTTTTGAGATTTGGGACTATATTTGTGGCTAAGGGTGACTGTGTTTATGTTTTATATTTTTAATAGAGCTGTAGGATGAATTTTTAAGCTGTAGAGCTGTTAAACTCTATTTTGTGAAGTAACATTAACTAAATATTTAGGAAAACGGTTTATGTGTTCATGTTAGCTGGTTTATAATTACTTGCTGTTTTTGATTACTGTTACTATAAATTATGTGTATATATATATATATATATATATATATATATATTACAGTGGCATGGTGGCACCACTATATTTAGGGTTGAGTAGGCAGGTTAATGTTAAACCCCATTTTTGTACCTTTAATAACTTCACAACCATACAATGGATTTGATGAAATTTGCTTTTGTGGTCTTGGGGTAGAACAAGTTTTGTTTTGTTGGATATGGAGGTTCTATGCATCCAGAGAGTGTAAAAACTGATTTTTTGGGGTTGCTGTTTTTGGGTGACAGCTGTAGCACCCAGACAGTTTGGAATTTTGGTCTGAAAATTTCAGGCTAGAAAGGGTTTGGCCTTTTGCTGGTTTGGTGAAAATATTAATCCATTTTAAAGGTATTTAAATTAAAAATGTGGGGTTCTGAGCATGTTTAGTAAGCACTTCAAAACATATCGGTATCAAACAAAAAGAATCTTTTTTCATATGGGGACAATAATTTTTTGTGAGGAAAATATCCTTTTTATTTGCTGCCATCTTATTTCCATTTTAAAAAATGTTCAAAACCCCAAATGCGACATCCTGCACAGGGACCAAGATATGTATCTTGCTCAGTGGGACCCTGTTAGGTGGATTAACTGCACTTGACTGGTGGAAAAATGGCCTCAAATGCATTTTCTTAATTTTCTGCAGCCTTTTTCATGACTCACGTCTGCTTTTTCTGTATGGCCTTTTTGTTTATATGAAAATGATATATTCATATGGAAAACATTTAAATCCCTTTTCCCTTGTTTTTTTAATTTATATTTTAACCAGGAAGTGGACTGGGCACAACGCTTTTTCAGTTATGACTAACATTAAATAACAATAAAAGACAATACAAATTCACATACAGTACAGTAAACAATAAGTACCAGACGATCATGTAGAATTACAAGAATATGAATTTACATTCTCATAGAAGTTTTTAACAGAATTTTAAAATTCTTGATGTTGTTTGCTGATACTTGTAGTTTATATAGTCTCTGTCCATTGCCTTAGCAATGTTAATTGCCAACTGTACAACTTCAGCATGCCCATTTTATGCAATCATCTTAAAACACATTTGTCAAAACAATGTGATAAAACATACCAAACTTCTGAATATAAACACAAAGTATAGATTTGTGCTAACACATAGCACATAAAATTTTAACTTTTTCAATACCCCATATGCTTGCCGTACTTCCAGTACCTCACCCATCTTCATTCTCCCCTGCCTCATTCAACAACATCTATTGCAATTGTCCAGCATTATTCAAATAATATTAATGAACAATAGTTCACCCATTGTATTTTACTCTTACAAAATTAATATAGCCATGGAGACTTATATGGGTGATAAATTAAATCAAAATTAAAATTACTGTTGTGCCTTATGAACCTTAAAATCTCACTATTTTATAAATTGTTTGGCAGAAACAAATTATAATAAAGGATCATGCTAGTTTATTGCCTATTTTTATATGTTGTACATCTTAGCCGTCTGTTTCATTACTCTGTCCAATATGGGTGCTCATCTTTAAATAAACATGACTACAACAGTTATAACTTTTGTAAGCAAAAGTGCTCATCCAGTTTTTAAGGGTTAAAACAAATGTGTTTGAAGCCATCTCACTCACCAGAGCAAAAAAAAGTGACTGGCCTGATTAATGAGTGATCATTCTTATACCACCCCATGACACCTTAATAATTTTTAGCTACTTAAGAAAAGCCACCTTGGTTTTCCAACATGTTCATAGCAGGTGTACAATAATTCACTAATTAAACTAACTTTTTGACAGTGGGTTATTTGTAACACCCTCTGAACTTGAAATAATCTGTAACTTTCAATATGTTGCTGGACTTTCTGTGTTCTGAGCCATACTAATGGAAACAATTAATACCACAAATAGGTGCATTAACTCAAAAGTCTCACTGGTATCAAAATTCCCAGTGCTCACCTAAAATACCCAATTCAAGTATTATTACCATATGCTCATGTGTGTCTAATGGCTATCACTGACAAAAGAATCAGCGGTGGTAGCTCTAAATACCCAGTGCCTCAGTATAATGTATTACTACATCCAGCCAACCACTTTACTATTACACTATATCTGGTATAAAGTTAGATGGGACAGTCTCTTACCAGCACACCACTTTTAACCATCAATTCTAATTTTTGCACCTACAAAACTGCACGTATTTACCCCGTGCATCGGCACATCTAGTGCCACTGCTCTGGTGCTGTTGTTCTACTGAAGAAGGTATACAGCCAAATTCTTATTTTTCAGTTCCCTGCCTAAACAAAATAGTTGTTGTACTCTGTCTAGGGGATTGTGTCTTATGGGTGCTCCCATTATGACACTGGCCCCATGTTCCTCATAATTACATGAATGTACATCCATTTTACTCATGGATCAATTCTACTTTGATTACGGAAATAATATTTTCTGAACATGATCAAGCTGCAAGTGTACTAATATTATAAGCCTTGGCTGACTGTTTCATATTAAATTTATTGTTCTGTGCCTCACACCAGTGACTATAATCTTACTTCAATTTGTGATTTATAATTGTGTTGTAATTAATTAAATAAAACATAACAAATGCCAGTCCAAATGATGCAATCAGCATAGTGTACCTGTTCGATCAGCCATCAATAAAAGCTTGTAATGGATTGAATGAAAAGTGCTAGAAAATCAGCAAAGTGTGTTCTGTATCTTGATTAGCTAAAATGACAATCAACCAGGCGGGTATGAGACAACAGAGACCAGGAAATAACTAGTCCCTGTCTCTGCTGTCTCTTTTAATGCTGATATCAATGGGCCAGTAGAACATTGAAAAGGGCAACTGCTGCCATGTTGGTTGTCTCACTAACAGACCTTGAACTGTCCACCCATCTCCCACTGACTCCCTTGCAAGAGTTTCTGTGGCACATATTTTATATTCTTCCTAGGTGTTTTGTTTCTTTTTCCTTTTCAGGAGTAAAGTGAAAGGAATTATGTGATAAGGTGAGTCCTTATTGCACTGCTCACAAAGAGTGATGCAAAATCACCGTGTCAAAGGGTGATCAGAACTTAGAGACCACTGTAAACAGTGATGGTCCTCAACAAAATGCTACAGTGCTTCTTTTGTTTTGCAGGGGCTATGCCTCCACCCCCTTTAGTGAGTTGCAAGCCCCCCACTCCCCTTTGCGTGGTGCAAGCCCTGCATCCCACAAAATAATACAATCAACTCCGGGAGAAGACGTATAAAAAAATTATTTATAGGCCTACTGTAGGACTTGAACCCAGGTCTACTGGCTCTACAGGCAGTGGCTCTAGCCACTATGCCAAATGGCCAGCTCGACAGGGTTTGGGACCACACCTGCTTATATCCTGTCATAGCAAGTGTAGTTCACTGCTATACTCACTATACAGGATTTCTAGCTTTATTGGAGCAGTCACCCTATATAGAAGCGGTATTATTGAGTTGTTCACATAGGGTGCTACCACGTGGAAGCCATGCTTGAGATCAGCTTCACAGCAGTCCAGTGCTGCACCAACAGTCCTCACTTGACACCACTGGTGAACATCCCAAATGCCAGCATTCTGCTGTTCTTTTTATTATTAATAATAATAATAAATAATAATCAAAGGACTTACTGAGCGTTAAAGCCATCAGGTTGGCTTTACCACACATTAGTCTCTGTACAGTACCTCCATTTCCCCACAGACTCCCTTCTCGCTAATGTAAAATACAAGCCATTATTATGATTGGTTTTGAGGTAGTCTCTCCTCATGTCCTCACATTCCCAGCTAACAGTGCTGACACAGTGCTTCACTGATCTATATTCTCTGCCTTCCACCCTGAGTTTCCATCATTTATTAATAAAATCTCTAACCCCAAAACATAGCCACTGTAGTGGGGGTGAGGGTGATCTTCAACTCACTGCAACAACCGTGACTTAATGAGGATGGGGAGAGACGTTGCACAGGCACTTCACACGGTGGTAACATGAAGAGGATGACAACGAAAATATGGACAAACAAAAATAAAATTCAAACCTTAACAGGAAAAAAGGCTTTACAATTTAAGGTGTGTGTGTGTGTGTGGACAGCTAACCATGACAACCATCTCAAAAATGTTAAACTACAGAGGCTTCAGTAGCACAAAAGTCTGTGGCATTGGGTCTCATTACACTCCTGGGTGGTCTGGTATTCCCAATACCACCCACCCTGGAGAGTATTATTACTACTTATCTTGAATGTCTACTATGGCCAAACCATGGTACCACTAATAGACCCAGCTGGGCTATATATGAGTGATCTCTTACTGCAAGTGGTAGAAGGAGGGCTGAAATTGGGGGAGTTGAAGGGAGGAGAACTGGAAGAAGATGGAATAAGATGCTATGAAGGCAAGTTGATATATCTGTTCTAACCTACTCTATATTTAATAGCACAAAAGATTTCCACAGACACACTTAATCCAAAAACTTAGATAGAAATACAAAACTAACAAAATCTCCAATTATAAAATATGACTGAATATCAAACTAAATTACAAAAACAGATGTAAATTCAGTTCTATTGAATGTTAGCTGGGTAGCCCGATAGCAATGGGGCTCTGATGAATAAAGACAAAAATTAACATGCCCAGTTTCCACATCTATAAACAGAAAACATGGAGAGTAAAACATATGACTCGAACTGTGCACCATACTATGGGAATTAAGCAATTGAGCCACAAGTACTGAATAATAAACTATGGACTATTTGGATGACAGGTGCAATTTTCTTGTTCAACACATGTTGTTTATACTGCACTGTATGGAGGTTTGGCCAATTACAAAGTAAAAAGTTTATGGAGATACATATTGGTGACCTTTTGTTTTAAGTGTGCACATGGAATCTTGTTGCCTGTTTTACAGATAGCCTATTTGTTTGTATTATGTTCCCTGCTATGTGCACCTCATAATTGCACTTCCCAAGGGGATGAATTTAGAGTCCAGTGAGCCCAAATACCTACAGATTCTAGCCCCATAATGTTCTTGTCTTTCCTTGGTGTCTAGTGACACCCCCTCCAGTTGCCATCCCTGTAATGTTTTCCTTTTTCAATTGTGTCTAGTGGCACCCCACCCTATGATTGTCCTCACCATAATTTTTTTTATTTCTCTGGTATCTAGTGGAGCCCCCAACCCTCCATTTACCATCCCCATATTTTTTATTTTTCCTCTGTGTCTAGAGGCACCCTACATCCTCTGATTGCTGTCCCAGTATGTAGTATTGAGCACCCACCACCCCACACTGTCCCAACACCCCCATACACCCTTACTCACCAGAACAGGCCCCAGGGTAAAGAGCCATTCTCCGATCAAAGACATGTCTTCCTGCTGGAACTGCTGACTACAATCTGAAAAACTAAGATAGGTGTGGCTCAATGTATTTCAAGAGGTTTTCAACTTTGATGCAAAACTTTTCAGTTTTGCATATTTTGACATCCAACTTTTCAACATGGCCTTTTGGGACCCCACTTCATGACCAATGGTGGTGGAATTGAAAGGTGATTTCATTGTCTATTGGTGACCTCACCTTTTGGGTGAGATTTGAAAATTTTCACTACGCGTGCTTATGGGGTGGGGTCATAAATAGGCTATGTTGAAAAACCGGTATCAAAATATGCAAAAATGGAAAAGTTATGAGCATCCATTAAAATTTTGTTTCGCTCGCTCTTAACTGTGGTAATTTTAAATAATTTTTCACCCCACCTCACGTATGTGACAGTTATAATTTTTCAAATCCTGGCCAAACTGTATTTTCACACCTGTGCATGGAATAATGTTGTGGTGGTGTGGAATAATGTTTTAGTGAGGATTTGAACATTTTCAGTATCAGATTCATGAGGTGGGATAATAAGAAGGCTATGCTGACAATTTGGTTGCTGTTTTGGTATGAATTTAAGCGTAGGGCATACAGGACCCTGTGCTTCCACAGCAACATACATGTATGCATCTATGGAGGGATGGGCATGCAGAGCACCAAAGGGCCCTGCATGCCCACAGGCAAATGAGGATACAATTATACTATCTCAGAAAGTAAGAAATTCTTTGCAAAAAAAACTATGTTAATACAACATTTAGGGTTCAGCCTACAGTGACAAAAGTAGGAAATGTGGCTTTAGGGCTTCCAACCTAAAACCCCACCCAACCCTGATGCAAATCAAGGCTGCAGTTTCCTTGGGGTTGTCAACCCTAAACCTCACCTTGTTCTATACACTTCTGAATCATATAGACCTATGTCCATCACATCTGAGCTTTCTTGCTACTGCAATGGGCTGAGCTTTAGGGTTGACAACCCCAAGAAAGACTGCACCTTTGATTTGCCTCAGGGTGGGGGTGGGGTTTTGGGGTTAGAAAACCCTAAAACCACATTTTCCTACTTTGTCACTGTAGGCAGAACCCTAAATGTTGCATTAACACAGTTTCTTTGAAAATATGTATACAGTGTGTATATATATATATATATTCATTGCAAGAAGCTTTGCTAATGCATCATTTAGGGTTGAAGTGACAAAAGTAGGAAATGAGATGTTAAGGTTAAATCCCTAACCCCACACCCTAGCACCCCACCTCCCCATCCTCCACACACCAACAGGCACCAGGGTGTGCCATGGAGTTAAAGAAGCCCAACTCTCAAACCATTCCACGTGTAAACAGGCTGATGTGGTAGAGCATATGTGAATGGTGTGAGAGTTAAGCCTAATAACCACATGGCACACCGATGCCTGTTGATGTGTAAAGGATGGGGGTGGAATATGCCGGTGAGAGGTTAGGGGTTCAACCCTAATGTCTCATTTCCTACTTTGTCACTTCAACCCTAACTGATGAATTAACAAAGTTTTTGCAAAGAATCTCCTTACTTTCTGAGCAAGTGTAATGTAACTGGTAAGTGGTATGTGTTGGTGGGAGCATGGTCCCTCTGGGCCCCACTGCCTTCAAGCTGCTGATTTTGCTTAACGATATGCGTTTGTGGGAGTGCAGACCCTTTCAGCCCTCAGCTTCCACCTACACTGAACTTCTGAGGCCATACAGTAGCCCTATAGGGCTGAAAAAGAACCCTTGTAACACTAACTTGCCAATATCTCAGTAACCGTAGCAGGTATGAAAATATTACACTGCAATTGTAATCATGACTTCAAAACCTCCATGCATGCTTGGTTAAGCTGTCCAGAGTGAAACATTTTATCTTTTTAAGATACAGGCACCAAAATGCACTGTGTGTGCTGCAATGTTATCCTATGGGAAAAACCTGAACTTTGTAATGGCATATCTATGGAACTGATTAATTTTTTGCACCTAAATAGCATACTTTTCATTTCTGTGACACCCCATTTACACCCTCTGAATCTCAAGCCAAAAAACCAAACCGTTTATTTACATTGCACTTGGAAAGTTAAAAATTCCTAGTTTGTGAGGTGGCAAAATCCCCATTCACGAGGTCAATCCCAGTTCACGAGCTGTCAAAATCACATTTTGTTTGAATTCCTTATTTGTCAGATTTTGTCCATCTGGGCTGGAGTCACAATCAAGGATTTTGTTAGCTTCGAAGGGGACTGACTCATGAAAAGGATTTTGACAACTCATGAATGGGGATTTTGTCATATCATGAAAGAGGATTTAAAAATCAATCCTCTTTCACGATCTGTCAAAATCCCTTTTAGCGAGTTGATCTCCTCTCATGAGGTGTCAAAATCCTTGTTAGCAAGACAATCCTTGTTCAGAATAGGCCATCTGGTCTGGAAATGATGATCAAAGATTTTGTCAGCTCGCAAAGGGGATGTTGACTGCTCGTGAAAGGGATTCAAAACCAATCCCCTTTCACGAGCTGTCAAAATCCTTTCATGAGCCGATCCTTTCATGAGCTGACAAAATCTCAGTTGCGACACAATCCTTGTTCATGAGATAGGGCCATCAGGTCCGAAATCAATCAAGGATTTTGTCAGCTCGTGAAAGGAGGATCAGCTCACGAAAGGATTTTGTCACCTCGAAACGAGGATTGAGGCGAGTCATGAATGAAGAATTTAAAAATGTGAAACAGCCATTTTTGACAAAAGCAAAGAAAACCAAGGGAATGGGTTTGTACAGGGTGTCACCTGAACAAAACCCATGTTTAAGTTACAACAGTACACATCCGTGGGGCAAGCTACAACATTTTGTTTGAAGGAAAAATGAAAACAAGATGGTGGCTCGTGAGAGGAATTTTTCCTCATGAACGGAGATTTTATCAATCTCTGTTCATGAGGTGAAAAATCCTTGATCTTGAGCCCAGGCCCTTTGCAAAACATACATATAAATCTCAGACTGAACTGAGCATGCGCAGAACCCTAAAATTCAAGATTTAATAACTTTTGAATGGATTTATATTTTTCACCAAACCAATGCTAGATTGTTCTTTGAGCAATTTTCTTTCTACCCTAAAAATCACAGATAACAATTCCAAACAGTGTGGCTACAGCCAGATGGGTAAAAATCAGCAAAAGTGGGCAAAACCCCCCAAAAATGCATTTTGTGGAACAGCTGCACGAACACTGCATGTCTGATCAAAACAGAACTTGGCAGATCAAGAGATCTGCCATACGAGACTGCACATTCTGAATATTGTGCACATCCGTTGAACAGTTGCAAAGTTATTAACACACAAAATTTGGGGTTAAAATTAAACTGCCTACTCAACCCAAACTGTATTGGCGCTACTGTACCACTATAATATATACATATATATATATATATATATATATAGTATAGTAGCACAGTAGTACAATTATAGTTGTATAGTTGGGGTTGAGGACCCCAGTTAAGGGTAAATCTGAAATTTGGCAGCTTAATAACTTTGCCACCTATGATGGAATTGCCTGGTCTGGCACCATAGATCTTTGGATCTGCCAAGTTTCATTACAGTGTGTTTGCATTACAGTTAACATTACTATTTTATTTTACCTCACTGTTCCCATCTCCATTTGCATTACCATTACCATTTGTGTTTTCGTTTGCATAGTGCAGTGCAAAATATTATGTTTTAGCTATTTTTCTGTACTGTATTCCATGACACATAGCACAGCCAGTGTGTGGTTGATTGGTCTGAAGGTTGGCAGGACAAAATACCTTTATTCAATAAATATGGCAGTTTTTGTCTGGTGAAAAGTGTTGTTCCGTTCCAGAGTTATGGCCATTTGAAGTTGGCCCATATTGCAGTCCACCATTTTAGTGCATTTTATTGGCGATTTCCACCATTTTGTGTTGGAAGACTTCTTAAAGGTACAGAAACATAAAATCTAATATCTCTGGAAAAGTTTGGTCTTTTCACATGAGATTTGGAGGTTGTTGAGTGGATGTCCTGAATATGTTAATTATGCTGTTTGCATGTTTTAAAAAGAATTCACTGTGGAGATACTTCATGACGCAGTTAACGTTTTAGCATAGTGTTCTGCATGGTACTACTTATTAAATTTATACTGTAGGTAGACCTAGTGGCCTGGAGGTGCCTTGCAGTAGTTTTGTGTAAACATGTACAGGTGTGGGAATTCTGCCACTCCAAAGAATAAAAATTTGGTTCATTACGCTTCAATAACTTCTGAACCATCTGTACGATTTGCCTGCCATTTGGAATGTACAAAGATTTATAATTCATCTTTTACTGTGCCAATAGTTTTGCACAGCTAAGTGCCAAAAATCACATGATGGGCCCCATGCTCCCACCACCACCACAATCCATTCACTATTTATAGTCCACATTCACAAAAGAATGGAAATTCATGGCAAAGCCTCCATTTAATGCATCAGTTAGGGTTGTTCCACAGCGACAAAGTGAGAAATTCAGTGTTAGGGTTGAAAACCCTAACTGCGCATTCCCACCCCCACCCCACCACCACCACACACACACATACATGCAAGTAGGGGAAGGACCAAGGTAACACAACCAATCACACACAATAGCAGCAGGTAACAGGAATAACATACAACTATGTAAACCACGTAAACCACACACCCAAGCTCCCATCGGCCTGTGGCATGGGGTCGTCACTGCTAACTCTCATCCTGGACATTCCACGAACCTCTAAACACATATCACTGCAGACAATTTGATATCTTGGGCCACACGCTGCCACTAACACATAACACAGACTACACATATGGTATTTTGGGGTTCTCAAGATCCAAAACAGGATTTTGCACATTCTCTGAAATACTTTGAAAATCATTTTCGCAAATGCAGGTGTTGTGCTATGACACTTTCCTGTTTGTGAAAGTATTTTGTGAAAGTGTGCTCCTAATGACTACACATCTTTGCCATCATCCTGCAAGCAAACGTTGGGTCCTTTGGGCTGAAATTTGCAGGGCTGGCAAGACCTGGTCCCACAGATGTGTTTTTCCTGCTATTGTGCTAAAAAACTTAAAGATTGCAAATTTACACTGTTCCAAAATTGAGCAATTTGTCATAGACTAACACTCACGGCACCCATAATTCCTTTCGTCACCCATATATTGAAAACAAAGTGAGGTACACCATTTTCACTATGCCAGCTTGGTTTACCTTTATGTGAACTAACCTCGAAGAACAACTTTGTAAATAATGTATGATATCTGAAGTTAGATTTCTCTACTTCATACAGTAACACAGGTATACACCTCCTGCTGGATGTGTGTGATTGGTTGTGTTGCCTTGGTCCGTCCCCTACTTGCATGTATGTGTGTGTGGTGATGGTGGAGGATGTGCAGTTAGGGTTTTCAACCCTAATATCGAGTTTCCACACTTTTGTCGCTGTGGAACAACCCTAACTGATGCATTAAATGGATTTTTTGCCATGAATATATATGTGTGTGTGTGATGTATGTGTGTGTGTGTATATATATATATATATATATATATATATGTATATATATACAATATATATATATATATATATATATATATATCTTTTAGACAACTGCCAATCTTCTTGAGGAAGGAGATTTTTGTCTCAAACACTGAAATTGTAATTGGTTGGTCATTTTGCACCACTACAATAAAATGTGATCTCATCAAATCACACTTATGTGGTGAGGGGCTATTATTCCTTTCTCATTTGTTTAAGCAATAATACTTGACAAGGTGTGGGTTGTGCTGGAATAACCTCATGCCCTGGGTGGTTAGGCACGAGGCGCAGGCGAGTGCATCCAACATCCCAGAAGTGAGGTTATCCCAGCACAACCCACACCCTGGATCGTATTGCTATTAACAATTGCTCATTGTTATACAAAATAAAAAATAAAAATAAAAAAATGTTTTTAAGGAAGCCAAAGGATTATCAATGACATCTAAAGGATCATCAATGACATCCAAAGGATCATCCAAGGCATCAAAACAATACAGTGAGGTTGTGCTGGGATAACCTCACCGTGCCAGAGACACACTGACCAATCAGGAAATTTTCTTACCATTGTATAATTGGTCTTTAACCTTGATTGGAACTAGCCTCTCCCATTTTAATTGATATCTTTATTCTTTTGAGGTTGGCTGAGCTGGAGATCTGTCTATTATTTCAAAACAAATACACAAAACAATACACAGGGTTATTAAACAAACTTCACACGTGCCCAAATAACCAATTATATTAAAAATATAAACACAATCGATGTTCATTTTAAAAGTTAAAATTTTATGGCATTCCATTGATGGGAGTCCTTCTGTGGTAATGGACACCTTTATATTTAGGACCAGCTGTATCCACACCCAGAGATAGTTGGGATACTAATTAAGAGAAGGAACAGCGCATTTAGGGGCATTCCAATTAGAGCATGGGGAAAGGGGCTGGTGCAGTGGAAGGATCACTATGGAAGGAAGTTAGATACACAGGATGATTAAGGGATGGACATTGGAGCAACTAAACAGAAGGCAAATAGCCCTCTCCTGAAGAAACAGAATGGATTCAGGAACAACTATCCTTACTTGCATGGCAAAGATCAAGCAAGGTAAATTCAAGGCACAGGGATAAACTCCAGTATTATAGCAGTGCTCAGGGAACTGTTGGCAGTGCCACTTGCAGTAATCTTTCAGACATCTGTCTGGCAATATGTGTCAGAGGATAAGAATATGGTCAATGTGGTCTCACTTAGAGATGTGCAAAGTTGCTGAATTTCACTCCATGAAATATTTTGTGAAATTCAGCTATTTTGCTAAATTGTTACATAAGCAAATGTGGAATTTCATCCACAGATGATGAAATTTCACTCGTGGATGGTGAAATTTCATCTGTGAAACAGTTAAATTCACCACCAGTGAGCAAACTTTCACTGTTTGAAGTGAAATTTTGCACTTCATAACCCACAAAATATTTTCAGATTGGCCAAATTTTACAGAATATTTCACGGGTGAAATTGGTGGCTTCATGGGAATTTTGCCTGTAAAATTTAATTTTATGACATCTCTAGTCCACCAAAAGATGGGACAAGGTAGGATCCAGTAACTTCAAGTTGATCAGTCATACATCAATGCTGGAGAAGGATCTGGCTGTCATTATTAAGAGCAGAATAATGGAACACCTGCATAAGGACAAGTTCTTGCCCTCTCTCCATAGCTAAATAATGGGAAGATCATGTCAAGCCATCCTGATCATTTTCATTAGGAGTGACAACAGAGCTGAACAGTGGTAGGGCCATGAAATTGTCAGTCTGGACTTCAGCAAAGCCTTTGATCCTGTCACGTGATAAGAATCTGGGTAAATAAAACTAGTGTGTTGTACATGAGAAATACACAAAGGTGTATGCTAACTGGCTTGGGGCTTGACACAGAAGGTGAGGTGGCACTACTCTACTGTATGGGAGTACTCAGCAACATCATTCAGGGATGGGTGTTAGATCCACTGCTTTTCAATGTCTTCATCAGTAATCTGAAAGCCGGGCTCATCAGCAGGCTTCTTATGTTCATAGATGAAACTAAGATAGCCAGGAGGTTGACTCTGTTGATGATGGGGCCAAACTAGAAGGACCTTGACAAGCTGGGCATTTGTTCTGAGTTCTGGAGCCACAGGTTCAATGTAGCCAAATGAAGGTGCCAAACTTGGGGAGAAAAAGTACAGGTAATATCTATACACTGTATGGGGCTCCTCTTCCTGCAGTAAAGGAGGATGAGGACTTGGAGTTCATAATAGATTGGGGGCTACAGCAAGACAACCAGTGCACATCTGCTGTCAAGAGGCCATCAGAATGCCAGGGTACATCAAAGGAGTGACCAGCTTAGTAGGGAAGTAATCCTGCCCATTCACAAGGCCCTGTTAAGGCCCCATCCAAGGACTACATGCTGTTTTGGTCACGTCAACAAAAAGGACATTGAGGCAGTCAAAGTATGCAACAAAGCACCACCAAAATGATCAGCTCTATGGGAAAAAGCTATGCAGTGTGGCTAAAGGTCCATACCATGTTTATCCTGGAGAAAAGGAGGCTGAGAGGGACATGACTTCTGTCTTACATACTTAATGGCATGTATTGACAAAACTAAACAGTCAGAGATATTTGATCTGTTGTTCTGTAGCATGACACGGAACATGCCCTGAAGCTCAGGGATGATCAGTGTGAGCATAATATCAGATGACCCCTTTTCTTCCTGGAGGTGGTGAATCTAAGGTTCTGCCTACCAGTGGTAACTACAGATATGAAAAACATACATCTCTGTAAGGTAAACCTGACACATTTCTGCAATTGCATGATACCCTAGGTAGTAGTGGGGTATGGGATCTCTTTAAATTGGTTCTTGTTTGTGCAGTATACAGTAATTATTCCATCCATGTTTGTGAAGTATGTGGAGGGTAGACATGATGAATTTAGAGTCCTTCCTACCTTATATTATTATGTAAATAGGTAGAGTGCCACCTGCCAAGATCAAGTACTCTTATTATATAGTAGTTTGTGTTCTATCTTGCAGGATACTTCAGAAACTCAAGTTAATCCAATGGCAATTGTTATATGACACACATTAAACTGGGACACCTTAGCAGTGCGCCTCATCCTAGTGAGTGGTATTATATTACACACATCACAGTATCTTTGCCTTTTCACATTGTTAATTGTTAATCTGATGCTTATTACCTTGTATTACTTCCATGTGTGTACTTCTGTGCCTTTTCCTCTCCCATCTCACCCAGGATGCATATGGCAATGAACTGTTATCAGCTCAAGTTATCTTTCCTAGTAAAACTTTTAATTCAATAAAATAAATAGTATTAGAAAGGACATTTAAGTTCAAACTGAACCTGTCTCCCTACAGCTCAGTCACAGCTAACACTTACTCAGGAACTGAAGTCATAATCCCTGCTCTCAGAGTCTGCTGCTGTGGTGGATGTCATAAGCAAGGCATTACAACTTTAGATCCAGAATAAGCCTCAGCTATAGATAAATCTAAAGGGACAAAGCTCCTGTTTTCATGTAAATACCCCCAGTAATGAAGAAAGTCATGTCTTGAAATTCAACTTCTTACTGAACTGTAGTTTCATTAAGTTTTGATGATGCCAGCAGAAATTGTTCTTCTGGTAGCCAGATCCTGTTTAAAGCATTGCCAAGAAAATGTGTGCTATGTCTTTATTGAGGAACATAAAAACAGCTACATTTTAAATAATTAAATATATTACTTTTTCAATTAAATGAGTGTATCTGCTGAATCTGGCCTAGATGTCCAGGTCAAGTAATGCTTTCTGTAAAGATTGTATAGAATAATTAAAGATAAAAAGAACCAGTGTAACACTTTATTTATTTAGTTTTTGGTTACTGGGTAGGTACAACACAGGAGAGTACAAAATTAACCATAACAGCTATATTTACATTGCAAATCATGTGATCTGTTGTATAAAAAGAGTATTGGATGGGTCTGAGTGTGATAATGAAAGTATAAATTCTGTAGGAAGCTGATTTGTATATTTAGCACTGAATGTGTAATCCGTGTATGTTTTGACCTAAATGATTTGTCATATAAGTACACATTTTCGTGTGTGTGTGTGTGTGTGAGTGTGTGTGTGTGTGTTCAAGTATTAGTAAGGAATTATAAGCCACTTAAGCTGACATATCATATCTGAAACCTAATCTTTAAATCCCATATTCTGAGCGCTCGATTTGTACTAAAAATACCTCCTTAAACATATTTTATAATGATTTCATACTATATAAATAAACAATTCATGTAATCATATACTGCATAAAATGTTGAATGTGACCCCTCAAAATGAAGATGGATTCAATAAATTAAATAATGCAGTCTTTGCCTTTACATGATTAAAAATAGTCTTGTCTGCATCTACATAACATTGAACAAAACATTCTGCATCTTAATCCAAAAGGAAAGGCAGGAAACTAGTGGCAGTATTCTTCTATCCATAGTGTAATTTAAATTTAAATCCCTGAGAAACCCAAAGCACTGTGTTTATATATATCAGAACAGCGGGCAGTCGTGCCCTTGACTGGAGGGCATGTCATCCAGTACTCTCCTTCACCACAAAACCATTAGACTGGCAGTAGTGACAGATGAACAGCTTACCATTAATTTCTTCTCTTTCATGCCTTCAATCCAAATGGTGCATATTCTCCACGAGGAGGCATCAAGGTCTTTGCCTTTTTGCTTGCATACTCACTCTGACTTATAAATCAAGTGCAGATAAGACGAGAGGGCAAATATCAATCTTTTTTTCCCTGGCCAGTGCCCAGTGGCATATTGCTGAGCTTTGACTGAAAGACTCTTGCAAGTGCAGAGGTAAAGGAGCTTTCTGAGAGCAGAAACAACAAAGAAGAGGAAGGGAAAGTTTGCATTCCCTTGGTTTTAGTTAGAATTTGCGGTTTGTCAGATGTGAATTCTGCACATTAATACTGTGTTCTACCATTAATCAGGAAATAGGCGTGCAGAGCTTGAACATCATCATTATTTTAATTTCTCTGCTGTTACCAGACCCAGGTTAGCATGCATGCATACATCCTCATGACCTTTATTCAGCTATACTCTGTGGGCTAATACAGCACTCCCAGCAATTGAAGAGTTCATTTGACATCCCTACATAAATGAGAGACAGAGACAGAGAGTAGGTAGATAGATAGATAGATAGATAGATAGATAGATAGATAGATAGATAGATAGATAGATAGATAGATAAATAGATAGATAGACAGACAGACAGACAGACAGACGTGCAGGGATGGGTGAGTGTGTGTGTGTGTGTGTGTGTGTATGTGTGGTCAAAATAATTGCATATATAATCTGGTTGCCCAGAACATTTTAAGAATACATTTTTTGGGGGGCAGAAAAGTGACATTCAGAGAATCAACAGACTCTACCCAAATACATAATTGAGATAAATTCTGACGATGTTCCAATGAACTCTGAACAATCTTTTAAAGGTATTTGGTACTTATCTTTAAACTGCTAAATGTTTTCTTTTTATTTCCATGTCAGCTGTGTAGTGTGATATGCTTTGATCATTTTGTGACACATAGTGATCCAGCTTTGTAGTTCCCTCAGATCTTGTTATGCCTCCAGCAGCTACTGCTCTTTTATTCATATTTCCAAAGCATTCCATGATGTCAGTTATACCCTTCAAGCTGTTCCTCTGAATAGCCCATAATGGTGAGAGTAACTGATGTCATAAAATGTTTAGGCAGTATGAAAAGATAAAGCAGTAGCTGCAAAGATAAGAATTCAATGTAGTTACAAAGGCAATAGAATGATTATTCATTTTTGAGAATATGGGATGGACTCTAAAAAAAAATAGGATGCCATCTAAAGACATAACAACTCTGCATTTCATTACAGAGGGTGGTGGCAAAGTAGAATGCACTACCAGCTGAAGTGGTGGCATGTACTGCAGTGGAATGCTTCAAAAGAGGTGGGACAGGGCAAGGGAGGGTAAAGAAAGGTAAGGGGAGGGGTGGGGCTGCTGCTGAATAGGAGCTAGCTGCATTCACAAGCAGCCTAGATAGACCATGATGGCCTTTGCTGCTGGCAATTTTCATATGATCATATGTTTGTATGTTCATAACTTTACCATGAAAGTGGTTTAAAATTTGCTGTAGCAAACACACTATAGCCCAGATATTCAAACCGCGCCAGGCTGTGGTCCAGGCACAGCTCAATTTGGCTGCACAGGCGTGGACTGAGTGATATTCAATGGAGCTGCACCATGGCTCAGCATCGTTGAATATCACACCTAACCACCGTAATGCGGATGGTGCAGTGGCACTGCACCAGCATCTGTGGCCAGAGTGGAGCATGGGGATGGCTAGCACAAGTTCCATTGCACAAGGTGCAGCAACTGCAATATTCAAAAGCTGACATGCAAATGGGGCCATAATGTATGGAAAGGCTTTACATGGGGCCATTTGCATGCCATTATATTCATTGCATGCAGATCATGCGATCCCTGACGACTTGCGCCTGGCGCCCTGCCATGCAGCAGCCATCGACCGATGCCCCGCAGCATGGCATCAGCC
Organism: Neoceratodus forsteri; assembly: GCA_016271365.2. Taxonomy (NCBI): domain Eukaryota; kingdom Metazoa; phylum Chordata; order Ceratodontiformes; family Ceratodontidae; genus Neoceratodus; species Neoceratodus forsteri. The sequence goes on from JADMNL010000023.1 coordinate 326,549,247, forward strand.
CTACAGCCCGATCGCTGGCCGCAGTAAAAAGAAGAATCATAACCCTGGTGGTCCAGTGGACCTTCCCACCCGATCGCGGGCTAAGTAAGTAAAGAAGAATCATAAATCCCTGGTGGTCCAGTGGACCTTCCTGCCTGATCGTGGGCTAAGTAAATAAAGAAGAATTATACATCCCTGGTGGTCCAGTAGACCTTCCTGCCCGATCATGAGCTAAGTAAATAAAGAAGAATCATAAATCCCTGGTGGTCCAGTGGACCTGCCCGCCTGATCGTGGGCTAAGTAAATAAGAAGAATCATAAATCCCTGGTGGTCCAGTGGACCTGCCTGCCCGATCATGGGCTAAGTAAATAAATGTAAATTATCATTATCCCTGGTGGTCCTGTGGCCCTGCCTGCCTGATCGCAGGCTAAGTAAATGAATGAAAAATCTCAATATCCCTGGTGCTCCAGTGGAACTGCCCGCCCGATCATGGGCTGAGTAAATAAAGAAGAATCATATATCCCTGGTGGTCAGTGGACCTTCCCACCCAATCATGGGCTAAGTAAATAAATGTAAATTATCATTATCCCTGGAGGTCAGTGGACCTGCCGCCCGATCGCGGGCTAAGTAAATGAATGAAAAATCTCAATATCCCTGGTGGTTCAGTGGACCTATCTGCCCGATTGTAGGCTGCAGTAGAATAATAGGAAACCTATCATCCCTGGTAGTCCACTGGATGCCCCACCCACCGCCCACTGATCCCCACCTCCCTGCCCCCTGGTCAGTGGCGGAGGCAGCCACCCGCCTGCCGCCCGCCGCCTGCCAACTCCGCCATTGGTAGGGCTGTACATCCATAGTTCACAGCGTGAGCCAATGGGCATGCAGCCCATACCATACTACACATTCAGATATGTGAATGGATTCCATTTGCATATCTGAAGTAATATAATCGCGTATGGACTGCCGCCCGATAGCTCACGCTATGAACAATGGCATACAGCCCTGCCGATGGTGTCAGTCGGTGGCGGCGCGGAGGACAGGCGGGTGGGGAAGCACCGCCGCCGCTGACCGGGGAGCGGTGGTGGGGATCAGTGGCGTAGGGTGGGTGGTCCACTGGACCACCAGGGATGATAGGTTTCCTTTATTCTACTGCAGCCCATGATCGGGCAGACAGGTCCACTGGACCACCAGGGATAATGAGAATTTACATTTATTTACTTAGCCCACGATCGGGTGGGCAGGTCCACTGGACCACCAGGGATAATGAGAATTTACATTTATTTACCTAGCCCACGATCGGGTGGGAAGGTCCACTGGACCACCAGGATTTCGGATATATCTTTAATTTATCTAGTCCATGATTGGCAGGCAGCGGTCCACTGACCACTCAGGAATTTTGGATATATCTTTATTTACTTAGCTCTGTGATCGGGTGGGCAGTGGTTCACTGGACCACCAGGAATTTTGGATGAATCTTTTCTACTGATGCCCGCAATCCGACATGGGGGCATCACCAGGGAAGGTGCAGCCGGAGCTCAGGTGGCCACCAACAGGTGGCAGCTGCCGTGTTGCGCCCTGCAATACGCGGCAGCTCACCTGTGGGTGGCCATCTGTTGTTCCTTTTTTGGAACAACTTTGTGCTGGCTTGGTTAGGGATTGCGATGCATGGCTCCACATCCGGGCTGCATATCGGGCTGTGCAGAGTATGCATGGAGCAGCCCCACCTGCACCTGCATACATTACTGATGCGCTCGGTGCATGTCGAGGATTTGTCTCCCACTTTTCCATTTGAATATCAGCGTCAGGGTGCATCAGTGGGTTGCGCATGGTGCAACACTGTTGTGCCATGTGCAACCCTTTTGAATATCTGGCCCTATATGTTCAAATAGTTCACATAATGGGCCTATCCACTTAGTTTTGAACTAAACTGATACTCATCGTTTTGACTTAAACCTAAAACCTTATTGATTTATTCATTATTTATTTCAAAGGAAAGAGGTGACATAAAAGCAGTCCTCCCATCCCATTATAGCCAACAGAAAGCAAGGGTGTCAACACTGACAGTTCTTATCATTAAAAATATAAAAGATGGCAAAGGCTATTTTATATTTTTATGTTCACTATTTCTTTTAAATTTCATCAGTTTTATGATGAGCGGTGACTAAGACAAGTTCAGAAATATGGTTTTATATGTATATATATAAATATATATATATATATATATATATATACATATATACAGTATATATGTTGGCTAATATAAAACCAGCTATTCTGAACAACAAATAAAAGCATTATAATCTCCACAGAGCAAAGCAGATCAGGCTTTTAAATCCACAATCCATAGATTGCTAAACACTAGTTACTTAACATAAGCAATGTAGTAAACAACTAAAATGTTTTAGTCATGGTTATTTTGATAGTAATGATGTCCACGTTTAGAAAATAGGCAATACAATGATGAAAATTGTGGTTTTACAAAAAACTGCCATGAAATTATAGCCCAAAACACAGTGGTGCTTGAATCATAAATTTCAATATTTGTCAGCAGCTGAATACAAGGTGTTAAAGTTACTAAATGGTTTCAGATGTTGGTGCGAGACCCTGCCTGCTGGCCATTTGCAGGTGACATATCTTGGGATTCAGGGCTATTTCATTTCCTAACCTTTCTTTTAGGGCCTGAGGCCTGATCCATAAATTACAGTTGATGACAAAAGCGGTAGCTACAGTGGCAAATTAGGCCCAAAGGCAAAATAATTATATATACAGCCTTTAGCTGTGAGGGAGAAAACCATCAATCAGCCCCAATTATTCACTAGTTAATCAGCTCTGCCCTTTCTTTATTGAAGGGTTACAGTGTAATTAAGTTGGCAGCATCCTTTTAATTCATCAAACACACAACACATGGTGGTGTTTGCTGCAATCGGGGATGGCACCTTTGTGAACCTGACCCTGCTGTGGCTATGGGAGCTGAGGAGGACTTTGGAGGTAAGAGGAACAATTTATGCATGAGTAGATGTTGGCTTTTAGCTGGAAGTACAAAAGGCAGAGCGCAAAACTAATGAATTCAGGGAAATAAATATGGCTCAGCATGCAGTCTCTTGAGCAGGATTTATTTTTTAAAGAGCATGAAGGCTTTTCTGATGTGTTATTGATGCCCAGTATAAATATCAAACCAAGCTTTCCCTTTCATTGGGAAACCGAAGAATTTAAATCTCCTCAATTTAATTCCTTTTCAGTGTTTACATGCAAATGCATATATTACCTGTCTAGCCAAAACTATAAGGAAAGCATTTTTTTAAATAGTAATTACTCATTAAAACTGCCCTAAAGAAAACAATTTTTGTCTTAGTTTCTTTTCAAATCATATGTGCTGTATGTATATACAATATACATATGTTTAGATCAGGATTATTTCAATCTGGAAAGATTTTACCGAAGAGTTGGGGCTTCATGTACAATCTATTAACAGAGTCCTAACAGACTTAGCACCATGCTGATGGGATGTAGTCAGCCAAAGTCTGTTAATATGTCTGCTGCTGTATTAAAGGTACACTAGTATGTCACTAATAGTGGTAATTTCTTTATTACAGTGGAGATTGGGTGAGGAGCGGTATACCTAGCACCAGGGATAATTTCTTTATTACAATGGGAATCGGATGAGGTTACCACTAGCGCCAAGAAGCAGGTATTGGGTGGAGGATGGCATACCACTGGGCTACCAAAGATAATATCTTTATTACGACACTTATCAAGTGATGAAGGGCAATATTTAAAATAGCAAATGGGGAGAGGGTGCAGCACCCCATACGTCAAATGGGAAGAACACCTCTCCCCCTCAGCTAGTGGTCAAACAGGGATTCAGCATGTTTGCAGTTCATTTCATCACCGGGTAGAAAAAGATCCATTTCCTCCTCGACACACAGGAAATGCCAGACCCACCCAACAACTAACACACGAAATCTGGACAATAGAAAATCATGTACACAAATGCTCACAGCTTGGGAAATAAGATCCCAGACCTACAGGCAATAATGTCAGAGGCTAAACTGGACATAGTAGCAATAAGTGAGATGTGGTTTACCAGTAACAACATTTGGGAGACTTCAGTACCTGGCTATGTACTGTTCAGAAGAGACCGAGGTGCAAAAGGATGGGGGGTGGTGGGTGGCCCTGTATGTCAATGAAAATATTAAAGCTGCAGAGATTCAGAATACATAAGGAGCCATAAGAACTGTTGGTCACCCTGGAAACAACAAATGGGACAACCATAAGAACTGGGGTTTTCTACGGGCCCCAGACCAGGGGTGGACATAGACACATTACTGTTAGAAGATATATAAAACATGACAGCTAAAGGGAGTTTCTGATAATGGGAGACTTCAACATGCTGCATACAGATTGGTCAATACCAGCAGGAACATCTGCCAGAACTAGACACATGGTGGATTCCTTGCAGGGAGGGCCTCAAACAACTGGTACAACAACCCACAAGAGACAGGGTTATCCTAGATCTAGTACTGACTAATAGGGAAAGGATCACAGATCTCCAGGTAGAAGGTCACCTGGGGGCCAGTGACCATCCCATGGTATGGTTCAGTTTGGCCACTACAACTAAATCATCCCATTCAAGGCAAAAATATGGGACTTCAGAGGAGCTAACTTTGATAAGATGGGCAACAGAGTTAAGCTAGCCCTGGCAAAAGAAACACAGGTGAGGGGTACAGGCAAAGTGGGCAAGCATTAAGGATGCAATACTTGAGGCAACATCCCATTGTGTTAGACAGAAAGGAAGTGCAAAAGAAGAAGGAAATCACTTTGGTTCTCAAATACAGTAGCAGAAAAGGTCAGAGCCAAAGGCTGGCCTTCAAGAAATATAAGGAACACAGCAGGATGAAGATGGGAGGCATATCAAACTGCTCTAAGGGAAGCAGGGAGGCAGTAAGGCAGGCAAAGTCCCAAACTGAGAAAACACTAGCACAAATAGTAAAGAAGACTTCTATAGATCCATTAGTGAAAGGAGAAAGTCCAGAGGGTATTACTATGCAAAGGAGAAAAGGAAGTGAGGAGGAGGACCCTGTAAAGCATCTATCCTAAATAGATACTTTTGCTCAGTATTTACTGAAGAGAAGGTAGGGCAGGGCCCACAGCTCAGCACCATGGACACAGGGGGGAGGAGGTGAGCACTACTCCCTTCACAAAGAGGGTCCTACAATAGCTAGCTGAGCTCAGGGTGGACAAGGCAATGGGACCTGATGGCATACATCCCAGGGTACTTAAGGAGCTAAGGGTGAAACTAGCAGAGCCATTAGCAGAACCGTTTAGTGAGTCTCTGAGCACAGGCAAGGTCCCAGAAGACTGGAGAAGAGCTCATGTGATCCCACTCCACAAGAGTGGCAGCAAGGAGGCGGGAAACTAGAGACCAGTCAGTCTTAACCTCAGTAGTGGGCAAGATAATGGAGGCCGCCTTAAGGAAAGCATAGTGCAACACCTAGAATCCATAGGGGCACAGGATCCAAGACAGCATGGGTTTACAAAGGAAGGTCCTGTCAAACTAATCTCATAGATTTCTTTGACTGGGTAACCAGAGTGGTGGACCAAGGGGGCAGTTTATGTCACCTACCTTGACTTCAGCAAAGCTTTCGACACTGTTCCACATGGAAGATTGATTAATAAGCTGGGTAGGCTCGGGGTGGGTCGGAAGTTGGTCAACTGGGTGGCAAACTGGTTGATGGGCAGAAAATAGAGTGGTGGAAAATGGTATACAGTCAGAAGATACGCAGTCACAAGTGGGGTACCTCAGGGATCAGTCCTGGGGCCAGTCCTCTTCAATATCTTCATTAGTGACATTGCAGATGGACTAGAGGAGAAACTTGTCTGTTTTCAGATGACACCAAGATCTACAACAGAGTAGATGATCCAGATGGGGTGGGCAGAATGTGAAGAGATCTGGATAAACTAGCAAAATGTTCAGAAGAGTGGCAACTGGGATTTAATGCAAAGAAGTGCAAGATCATGCACATAGGGAAGAGAAACCCTGACATCACCTATAGGCTGGGAGGGAGTGCTAGCAGTCACAAAGGAAGAAAAAGACAGGGGCATCATCATCACCTATGACCTGAAATCATCCAAGCGGAGCTCTAAAGCAGTAGGTAAGGCTAGTGGGATGCTAGGGTGTATTAGTAGAGGTATCACAAGTCGTAAGAGGAGGTAATAATCCCTCTTTACAAGACACTAGTTGAAGCCCGATCTGAATTACTGCATTGCAGTACTGAGCCACACCTTCACAAGGACGTTAACCAAATTGAGGCAGTCAGAGAAGGACAACCAAAATGGTGTAGGACTGCATCAGAAGACATATGAGGACAGATTAAGGGAGCTCAATATATATACCCTAGAACAAAGGAGGAGAGGTGATATGATCAAAACATTCCAAACACCTTAAGGGCATTAACAAAGTGAAAGAGTCTAACATGTTTTCAATATGAGAAAAATAGCAGGACAAGAGGACACAGCATGAGATTAGAGAAGACCGATTAAGGGTAATGTGATGTGGAAATTCTTTTTCACAGAAAGGGTGGTGGATGCATGGAAAGGCCTACCTCAGGAAGTGGTGGCTATAAATACAGTGCAGGCTTCAAACAGGCATGGGATAGGCCTAAAGGAGCAATACAGATGAGTATGAATAGATAGGCCACTGACAGAGCAAGGCCAATGGCTCATTATAAGGCAGAAGAAATGGGCAGACTGGATGGGCCTTGGGTCCTTATCTGCCGTCAACTTCTATGTTTCTATGTACCACTAGTACCAAAAATAAGTTCATTATTACAAAGGGGATTAGGTAAGGAGGGTACAACTGGACTACTAGGGATGATTTCTTTATTGTAATGGGGATCAGATGAGGAGAGCAGAAACACTGTGGGACAGCCTGCCTCAGGCAAGCAGTGTGCAGCAGGATGTTATCCAGCTTCCTACAGGCTTGCAGCAGAAAATGAAGCCTACTACCAAGAAGATAATTCTGAGGCATTGGAAGAGACAATGTGGATATCTCCTATAATGAATGGCTAAAGGAATTACTGGCCAATTTAAGAACAGAAAACCATAGCCATTCTTAACAACAATCTCATGACATATAAAAGAAGTGGGAATCATTACATACACTATTTGCTCTTTAGGAGTTCCTGTGTACACATTTTTGATTAGGTTGGTGAATATTTTTTATTTAGAGTGTAATAGGTTTTCACAGGTGTCTCTTAACCGTGTTACAGGGAGGGAGAGGGGGGAGGCGTGTAGGGGAGGGGATGGGGAGGGTAAGGGTACAGTACAGTATAGGATTGTCTTATATATGTCATGTAAAAGAATCAATGGACCCTTACTTATGTAAATGTGTATTTGTTTGTCTGTTTACTGTTTTTGTTGTACTGGATGTAAAATCAATAAAATTATAAATGGAAAAAAAAAAAAAAAAAGAAAATGAAGCCTGGGCATGAATCCAGGCTGCATGCATAACAAGTGACTTCCCAGCCACTGCACTTTGGTCAGACGGAAAGTATCTTTTAAAACATATTTTGCAGCAATATCTTATTCATCTTTCGTGGTACCACAGACAAAATTACTAACAATGTATTTAACACTCTTAAATTATGCGCAATGGCATATTTTACATTTTCTGACAATGTCATTCAGCATTAGAAAAAATCATAAGTATGCTGGATTGCTGGCATTTGGTATAAAGGCACAATCCGAAATGGTGCAAAGAGACTATACACCAGATACTGTGCATGGTGCATAGGCCTGACTCACTAACCAGTGGTCATCATGTTCTGTGATGTGAACCTCTAAGCTGCCTCCAGTCTTCCTCATTCATGGCACACCCTGTGCCTGGGTCCCACGTAGAGCTGTGCACCAGACTCTACATGTAGTGGTGAGGCAATCATTCTTGATGGTGCTCAGGGTCCAGAAGGGCACATAGGCTATGAGACAGTTCCTTACTGTAGTACCGTAGTACTGTAGTTGCTCAACATTTGAATTCCAGTATGGGCCATGTTCTGGTTTCCCAATTAGCAGATGCCACACCCTCCTGCATCCTTGTTTTGGTAAAAGATAACTTTAAAGGCTGACACTGTAATCTGCCATCCCTCCACTGGGAAGGGAATGCAGTAACCCTGGCACATCTTTAACTGTTTACTAAATTACCCTAGTCGGGAGGGGAGGGATCTTCTGACAGCTGGATCAATGCATTTGATTGGATGCCATGTGTCCAGACAAACTAGATACATAGATACACATAGACAGTGTCGGCAGATAAGGGCCTATGGCCCCCAGTCTGCCCATTTGAGCTTGTAAATTCAGTTTGTTTTCCTAGAAGTCTGTTGCCCTTACTCCTGACCTCCAGAATTCCTTTATGTCTATCCCATGCATTCTTAAATCCGTGATTTTTTCAGCCCCACCACTTCCTCTGGCAGGGTGTTCCACTAGTCCACCACCCGTTCTGTGAAGAAATTCTTTCTCATGTTTCCTCTGATACGTCCTCCCTCCAACTTCATCCCATGCCCTCTAGTCCTGGAACATCTTTTCACTTAAAATAGTGTTTTCCTGCACCCTGTTCCTCCTGTAAGATACTTGTATGTCTCTATCATATCCCTCTCTCCCTCCTCTCCTCCAGGGAGTACATGTTCAGTTCCTTCAACCTGCCTTTATAGGACTTGTGATGCAATCCATGCACCATCTTTGTTGCCCTCCTCTGAACCTTCTCTACCCTGTCTATGTCCTTACGTGAGTATGGTCTCCAGAACTGTACACTGTACTCCAGGTGGGGCCTCACTAGTGTCTTGTATAGCAGATTATGACCTCCCTTTTCCTGCTGGTGATGCCCCTACCTATACATTCCAGCATCCTATTTGCTTTACCTGCTGCCTTGTCACACTGTTTCCCTACCTTGAGGTCATCAGAGATGATAACCCCAAGATCCCTCTCCTGCTTGGTGCATGCTATATCCTCACTCCCAACTGACATATTGTGCCAGAGTTTTTGTGCCCCATATGCATTATCTTGCACTTCTTTGCATTGAATTTCAACTGCCAAACCCTGACCATTCTTCAAGTTTCTGCAGGTTGCTTCTCACTCTGCCTACACCCTCTGGTGTGTCTACTCTGTTACAGAGCTTTGTGTCATCAGCGAACAGTGAAATTCTGCCTTCTAGGTCCTGCGCAATGTCACTGATGAAGATGTTGAATAGGACTGGTCCCAGCACTGATCCCTGTGGTACCCACTGGTCACTCTTACCTCTGTGGAGTGACAGCCATTTACCACCACCCTCTGTGTCCTGCCACCCAGCCAGTTACCTACCCACCACACTACTGTCCTGCCCACCCATATTCCCCAGTCTGTGTAATAGTCTTCTATGTGGAACAGTGTCAAGGCCTTGCTGAAATCCAGATAGGCCATGTCCACTGCCCTCCCTGATCCACCTCCCTAGTCACCCAGTCAAAAATTCAATGAGGTTGGTCTGACATGACCTCCCCTGGTGAAACCATGCTGCCTTGGGTCCTGTAGTCCATTGACAACCAGAGTGTTCCACCAAACTCTCCTTCAGTAGTGCTTCCATGATCTTCCCCACTACGAGGTGAGGCTGACTGGTCTGTAGTTCCCTGCTTCCTCTTTCTTCCCACTTTTGTATAAGGGGACTACATCTGCTGTCCTCCAGTCTTGGGTACCTCCCCTGTTTCCAGTGATCGGCTAAACAGGATAGCCAGAGGTTCAGCCACCACCTCTCTTAGTTCTTTAAGGACCCTGGGGTGCACCCCATCTGGTCCCATTGCTTTATCAACTCTTATTACTTCCAGTTCCTTCAGGACCCTTTCTCGTGTAAAGGGACTTGTGTCCATTGCTGCACCATTCTGACCCTTGTACTCCTTCAGACCCATTACCCTCCTCTCCCTCAGTAAAGACTGAGCAGAAATACCGGTTCAATATGTCAGCTTTACTGTCGTCATCCTCCCGTGGCCCCATCCTCCCCTTCAGTCTCACTATCCCTCCCTTTGTCTTTCTTTTTTCACTTATGTACCTGTAAAGGTTTTGTCCCTCTACCCACTGATTTTGCAATGTGCTCTTCTGTCTGAGCTTTGGCTTCCCTTACTGACCTCCTGCCTCCCTTTGCTTCTCCTGGTACTTCTCCCTATCCTCTTCTGCCTGTGTCTTTTGTATTGCCTGAATGCAATCTTTTGGCTTTCACTTTCTTTGCTACCTCTTTGGAAAACCATAATGGTCTCCTTCCTTTTCCTTCTTGCTAACCTGCTTAATGCATAATTCTGTTGTTCTTGTAATCCCCATTTTAAATACTGCCCACTGTTCCTCAACCCTGATTCCTGTCCCATTCCCTTAATGCCTCTTTCAAGTATCTCCCCATTTTCCCAAAGTCTGCCCTCCTAAAATCCAGGATACGTGTTTTTGTGTGGTTTGGTTCTGCTCTTTCTGTGCTTTCAAACCACAATGACTAAGTAGTCACTGTTTCCCAGGTGCTCCCCACTGTTACCCCATCACACTGTCCCTGTTTGTGAGCACAAGGTCCAGTATTGCCTTCTGCGAGTTGGTTCCATGACCAGTTGCTTGAGGAAGGCACCCTGAAGAGTCCAGGATAAATCTGCTCCTAGTTGATGCTGCTGCTGGGATGCTCCAGTCCACGTCTGGAATATTGAAGTCTCCAACCAGTACTACCTCACCCTTGTCTGCCATCCTTTGGATGGCTAGCATCAACTCCTATCTGTTTCTTCCTCCTGGGCTGGTGGTCTATAGACCACACCTGTATGGATGGCTGTCCCCATTTTCCTTTCCAGCTTAACCCACAGTATCTCCCCATTTTGTTCCTCCTGGATCTCTGTGGCCCTTATGTCATTTTTCACATACAGTGCCACCTCCCCCCTTCCTGCCTGCTCTGTCTCTTCTGAATATGTTGTAGCCAGGTATGGCCATCTCCCAGTCATGGTTATCATTAAACCAGGTTTCAGTGATGGCCACAATGTCAGATCTGACTGCACCATGACAGCCTCCAGATCTTCCATCTTGTTGCTAAGGCTCCTGGCATTTGCACATGGCTTTCCATGATTTGACCTCCTAGACTGTTTCACTGTTCTACTCCAGCCCCTTCCTTGGTTGTCATTTATCCCTAGTTCTCCTTGCTGTCTGCCCTTCTGCTGAATTTTGCCCTTTTCTGCTTATCCACCACTTGGGCACTAATCTCCATCTTTTGCACACTGCTTTGCAGAGATAGCCACTCCTCTGGTTCACTGGTTCCACTGCTAGCTGTGGGTGGTGAGCAAGTAGGTACCCTCCTTGCTGGCCTGACACCCCCTTTGCTAGTTTAAATGCTTGTCAATGTAGCATTTAAACTTATCTTAGTCTTGGATTCCCCTCCAGGATGGATGCAGGCCGTCAGGCTTGAACAAACCTCCATCCCTCCAGGTGGGTCCCCAGTCACCAATGATTCCAAACCCTTCCTCACAGCACCAGTTCTTTAACCATGAGTTAAAGTTCCTGGTGCATGCACTCTATGCTCTCCCTTGCCTCTCACAGGTAGTACTTCAGAAAGTGACAGAAGCAGCTACTTGCTTGAGACCCCTCCCCAGTTTCCTAAACTCTTCCTGAACTTCCTTTGGCTCCCCATTTGCCAGGTCATTAGTACCTGGGTGGATAATGACATCCAGCTCACCCTCCCGTCTTGCCTTCCCAGTGATCTCCAGGATTTTCCTTCAATCCCTCCATGCCGTGGCACCTAGTGAGCACCTCACCCCCTGTCCTCCCCCTCCTGTGTTCCTAGCTGGATCCCTCTTATGATGGAGTCCCCACCAGGATTCACTTCCTCCTCCTCTGGGATCCACTGCTTTCCCGCGAGGTCACCTCCTTGGCTAACCTCCACATCCTTTCCTTCCACTTCTCTGGGTACCTCTATTTGGTTGTCCTCATTTGCCAGTGTGGCATATGAGTTCTTAGTGGAATAGGATCTGGGATGTGCCTCTGCCTGACCACTCTAACCCTCCCTGAGCCCACTGTCATCCAAGTGCTCCTTGTTCTCAGCATCCTTTGAGGCAGTTGCATTGGACTCGGTGGTCCCTGGATAGGGATGATGGTACTCCTGACCCAGTTTACTTCTGCCCTGAGTCTGGCTACCTCCTCCCGCAGTCCAGAGATGCATGCAGATAGGGCAGCTCCTCAGTGTCCAGAAGGTCTGCCTGAATATGAATGCCCCACAGCCACTGCATTGCACCTCTCCCCACATTATACTGCAATTCCACTACTTGTCTGCTACTGAAACTCTCCTAGTTCCCTTTTATTAATTTACTGTCCTAAAATCCTGCCACTGATCCTCAGATACTTTTTGTTTTTTAAAGAAAAGAAACCAATAAATAAATAAATGAATCAAAACACTTGTCGTGCTGAGGGTGGGCTTCTTCCCCTTATGCCCCTCCTACTTGCACCTTACTATACCCTGTGTTTAGCTCCTGTCAATCAGATTTAACAGGGCATATAATTAAGAGTTGGGAAGGGGGCGAAAATTTGCAACAATTAAAGACAGCACAGAATTACACCACCACTATGTTTTAAATTTTCAACAGCCCAAAAGCAATTATAAGTAAAGACAACAAAGAAAGTATAGTGTCACTAAACCACACATCTAAGTTTAAAGAAAATAGAATTACCAGTTACTCTAAAGCACTGAATTGAAAATGTTTCCTTCCTTCCCTTCTGGCTTCTTCTGAGAAAATGTCAACTGGCCACCCCATTCCACCCACTAGGTAGTCATACAATGGAGTGTTCACTGCATGTGAATCACTGAACACCATAGAGAAATTTGGAGTGCAGAGGGACAAGGATTATTTACAGTATGCAAGGTTTGCATGCTGAGGAGTCATACAAACTGAGCTCAATGCTAGGAACTAGGTAAGCAATGAGACATAACAGGTTGTGCATTAGACAGTTCTAATGCACTCAGGAGCTTAGTGAGGAATGAGGCTGCCGTTCGAGTGCCTTCAGTCCCTGGAAGTGCATTAGAACTGTCCAATGCACATCAGCGAACTGTCTTATTGTGCTTATAAAATGGAAGCTGTATCTTATATGCATTTCAAAATTAAAACTAATAAACTTAATAATGAATAAGTAAAATCTTTGTCCTATAATGATGTAAACTAGTTTGTCTACCTGCCTGAGTTAGATTTTTTGATTTTTTTTGTTGTTGTTTTTGTTGTTTTTAACTTAGGACATTTGTCTTACTATGGCCTCTATTGCTCTAGCTTTTCTGATTGTTACTCAGGGCTTGCCTTGCCCTTCCCCTTATACAAACTCTCTGGGCATTTCATAGCATATACTGTGCCTGTGTCTTGCCATCACCCTTTCCCCCATGCTCCCTGCAGTTTCTTTTAATTACTAGAAACATTTTATTGTTTTGCAGTCAACATCAGCCCTGAAAGTGCTGCTGCTGCTGACTTCGCTGCCTTGGCCAAGTCATTACCTGGGCTCTGGTGGAGGTTGCAGATACCTGCACTGTTGTGGGTGGTCCCACTAGGCCAGTACCTGGGCGTTGCTGCTGGATCTCCCAACAAGGTTACTGCTGTTCAGCTTGCCTCTCTTCCCACTCTGGCTGTTTGCTTTCTCTGCAGCTAGCAGGAGAACATGTGTCTCTCTCTCTTTGGTTGATGATCAAGATGCTGTTCTTTTTAAAACTTCTGCCACTGGGACATATCAAAACTGTGAGTACTGGGAATGGTAGATGACTGGTGGGAGAGAAGGCACTGGGGAGGATCAGAAGTGTAGTGAGCTACAAATAGTATTTAAAGTTTAAATTCAAGCTAAGTATACTCACTGTGAGCATCGTCTGGGCTGATTTGTTTTTGTAGGTGGTTTTGAATGGAGTACAGTGGGTGGGCAAACAGAATCCTAAAATCTGAACTAAGAGATAAAGTGAGCAGGTGGCATACTTTAACTGAAATATGGATTAAACAAAATGTTTGTGGTTGCTTTGGAGTGTAATGGAGCAGTTAACAAATTGCGCTTTTCTTTTATTAAATATTTAAACAAGACAATATAGATGCAGTTTAACCTGGTATATCAATGGGGAAAAACTGCATGTTTTAAATGTAGAAAATTCTGAGGTTGGCACAAGGATTTTATAACTGGTACTTCATCTAGTTTGCAGGACTAGTTTTCAGCCATCGTTAGACACATCTATCGCACCACTAATAACCAATCGGTTGTAAAATACTTTCCTTCATTCTATAAATGATGTACAAAAGTATCTAAAGAGCCCTGACCTAGGGTTAACTTTAAAGGAACCTGTGACATCTCTGGGAAAACATTAATAAACATTATATTTACATGTTATTTTGATTAAGTTCACATACTGTTTCATCCATCTTTATTATTAAGGATAGCTCTTGAAAATATGATTTTGACATTTAGAATTCATCTACTCTGGCTGCCAGTGTACATGTGATGTCATAGTCTAATGTCATAATCTTCTATTTATGAATCTCGATTGGTCTCCACAGAAATGATTATGGTGCAGTAAATTTTGATATCACATGTAAGCAAGCAGTAAGAATTGTTTCAAGGTCAAGGGTCATCTCTCATATAGATGAACTTTAGTAAAGATTAAGGACACTGTCAACCTTTTTGCATTATATTATTTCTAGGTAGAAACCCACATTTTATGATTGCTTACCCTCTCTAAAATTCATTGATGTTGCTGGTTGTTTAATCTGCCTCCTTGTTATTAGAACTGAAATGCATAGAAATGTATAGTTATACACAGCCTGTTTTGCTCCAGCATGTTTACACCCTCAAACAGTGCAGTCAGCTGTAATACAATAGTCTCATCTACTTTCACTGCATAGAAACATAGAACCTGATGGCAGATAAAGACCACTTGGCCCACCTAGTCTGCCCATTTCCGCACCTAACGGATAAGCTGCAGATCCTAGTTAATCAAAAGCCTTCTTCCTCCTACCACCCACTAGAATTGCCTTATGTCTGTCCCATGCATTCCTGAATTCCCCACTGTTTTTGACTCTATGACCTTCTCAGGAAGGCTGTTCCATGCATCTACAACCCTATCTGTGAAAAATACTTCCTCACATTACCTCTGAGCTGTACCCCTCTATCTTCAAATTGTGCCCTTGGTCTTGCACATATCTATTTCTAAAGATGCTACCCTCTTGGACTTTGTTGATTCCTTGAGGTATTTGAAAGTTTCTATCATGCCCTCCTCTCCCTCCTTTCCTCGAGGCCATACATCTTAAGCTCCTTTAGTCTTGCTTCATATGTCTTCTGGTGCAGACCCTGTACCATTTTGGCTGCCTCTCCTCTGGACAGCCTCCACCCTGTCTGTGTCTTTAGGAGATGGGGTCTCCAGAACTATACACAGTACTTCAGATGCTGTCTTACCAACTGTCTGTACAGAGGACAACAACTTCCTGTTTTCTACTGGTGATGCCTCTCCCTATGCTTCCCAGTATCCCTCAGTCCTCCATACTACCTTTTACATTGCTGGCCCACCTTAGGTCATCCAATTTGACTACTCCCAGGTCCCTTCCATTTTGTTGTTGTCAGTATCTCACCCCCATTGTGTAATCTTCCCTGGTTTTTTTTCCCATGTGCATTAGTTTGCACTTCTTTGCACTGAATCTAAGCTGTCATACATTTGACCATTCCTCCAACTCTTGCCAAGTCCCTTTTCATCCTTTCTATCCCACCTTGCATATCAACCCTGTTGCAGATCTACGTGTCATTTGCAAGAGACATCATTTTCCTTCCAGTCCTTCTGCAATGTCACTTATAAAGACATTAAAAAGGATTGGCCCCAGTACTGAACCCTACGGTACCTCTCTTTCTTCACTGTAGATTCCATTTACTATTACCCTCTGTTTCCTGCTGTCCAGCCAGAGTTTTGCCAAGGCTACCACCCTGAAACCCACTCCCAGACTGGCTAATTTATTTATTAATCTTTGTGCGGGACTGTGTCAAATGCCTTGCTAAAGTCTATGTAGGCCATGTCCACAGCCCCTCCCTGGTCTACTACTTTGGTCAGCCAGTCAAAGAACTCAATTAGATTCATCTGACATGACCTTCCCACTGTGAACCCATGGTGCCTTGGGTCCTGTGCCCCACTGGCCTCTAGGTACTCAACAATTCTTTCTTTCAGAAGTGATTCCATCATTTTCCCTACCACTGAGGTCAAACTGACAGGTCTGTAGGTTCCTGCTTCTGTCTTGCTCCCACTTTGTGAAGGAAATCACATCCACCCTCCTCCAGTCCACAGGTACCACACCATCCTCCCATGATTTATTAAAAGGGTAGTCAGTGGTGTTACTAGTTCTTCCCTTAGTTCATTTAGAATTCTGGGGTGAATCTCATCAGTCCCCATTGCTCTATCCACCTTCAGTTTTAGGAGTTCTTTTCAGAACCCTTTCTTCTGTGAAAGGACTGATATCAACCCCTATCCAGAGTGCTTCTATTCCCTGGATCAGGTATCTCCCCTGATCTTTCTTTGTGAATACTGAGCAGAAGTATTTGTTCAGGATCCCTGCTTTTCACTGCGCTCTCTGCCCAACCACCTTCATCTTCATTCAGCCTCAGTATCCTGCTTTAGTCTTTCTCATCTCTCTTATGTACCTATAAAAGGTTTTATCCCTTCTTAACTGAGTTGGCTATCTTTCCTCAGTTTGGGCCTTTGCTATTCTGACTGCCTTCCCCAATTCCTTCTGCTTTAACTGGTACAGTTCTCTGTCTTGCTCCTTCAGTGTTTCCTTATACTTCCTGAATGCTATCTTTTCTCCCTAACCTTCCCGCCACTTCTTTTGAGAACCATAGCGTTTTACTTTCATTTTGTTTATTTGCTTCACACAAGACTTTTTGCCTCTGTGATGGTGGTTTTGATGTTTCCATTGTTGCTCCACCCACCTTCTTGCCTGTTTGCTAATGCTTTTCTGAGGCACTCTCCCATTTGACAAAATCAGCCCTCCTGAAGTCCAGTACCTTCACTTTTGTATGGCTTGACTCTACAGCAAAGTTTATCATGAACCACACTGTTTGGTGGTCGCTTGTTCCCAGATGGCTACCCACTTCTAGGTCTGAGATCCTCCTTCATCTCCATTTGAGAGTACCAGGTCTAAGACTGTTCCTCCTGAGTGGGTTCCAAAACTAACTATCTGAGGCATTCCCCTATATGGCATTGAGAATGGCCTGTTCTTGGATGTGGCTGCAGAAAAGGTGCTCCAGCTAACATCTGACATATTCAGGCCCCATCAGCAATATCTCACCTTTCTCTGCCATCCTAAGGATGCCTTCTATTATTTCCTTGTCCATTTCCTCCCCTGAGATAGGGGTCTGTATATAACCCTGTACAGATTGTGGTGCCATTTACAGTCTCCAGGGTGACCCACAGTGCCTCCTATCCTTCCTGTTTACCCTTTAGTTCTGTTGCTTTGATCCTTCCCTTATATAGAGAGCTACTCCTCCTCCTCTTCTACCCTCCTGTCCCTCCTGTAGGTTGTGTACCCTGGTATGTTGACATCCCAGTCATGGTTCTCTGTGTACCATGTTTCTGTGACTGCCACAATATCCAGGCATCCCTATTCCATCAAAGCCACCATTTGGGAGCTTTTACCTAGACTACAGGCCTTGTACTTATTACCTCCATTTTTATGACCTTATTTATTTTGCCCCATCCCTGTCCTTACTGCCTTTTCTCCATTTACCTCTGCCCTTCTCCTATTGACTGTGCTGTCTTGGTGTTTACCTCACTAAGTACCCTAATTGTTTTGGGGGGTTAGGATTTCCTTCTCCTTTCAGTGTCTTCCCTTGGCTAGTGTAAATGCTTGCTAATGAAGCATTTAAACATATCTCCTTGGATTCTGGTTCCTTTCTGGACAGATGCAGACTATCGCACCAGTATAGGCCTGCATCCCTCAGATGGAGCCCCAGTCCCTAACAAAGCCAAATCCCTGAGCTCTGCACCAGTTTTCAACCAGTCATTGAATTCAGGTGCAGAGTACCCTAACCTCATCCATGCGATAGACAGGTAGCACTTCCGAGAAAGTTACCTTGTGTGCCACTGGTCTAAGACCCCTCCCAATTCCACACAAACCCTGTTGCACTACTCTGATCCCATTCTCAGCCAGGTCATTTGTCCCTAGGTGGATAATGGCATCCAGTACACTCCTCTTGCAGCTGCTCCATGATCCTGAGGATTTGTTTCCTGTCCTCTGAGCCATGGCAGCAGGCAGGCACTTACCTCCTTTCCCTTCCTCCTCCAGTTCTGCCCCTAACAATTGGAGTCCCCACCAGGAGTTGTTGCCTTCCCCTGTGGGTCCTGTGCCACCCTCCTGTGGGTCTCCATTGGGAGGTTCCCAGCATCCTCCTTGTTCTCCACTGCAGGTGCCTCCATAGTGGAACCATGCTCTGCCAGTGGTGAATGGTGTGGAAGAACAACTGGAGGATGTGCTTCTGTTCCACCACCTCACCCTCTCTGGGCCACTGTGGTCCAACCACTCCTCATTCTTGGCAACCTCTGAGGTAGTGGTGGTGGCCTGGAGTGGTCCCTGGGTGGGGGCAGGTTTCCCAAAGCCCTTCCAGGTCAGCATGGAGTTGAGCAACTTCCTCCCTCAGACCAGAGAGGTGCCTGTAAATAGGGCAGCAATGCAGTCTCCAGAATGTCTCCCAGAAACTGCTGCTCCACAGCCAGTGCATTGCACCATTCCCCATGTCTGTCTCCCTTCCTGTTTCAGATTTTTTCTTGTTTTTTGTGTTCTTGTTTTAGTGTGTGCAAGCTTGTGAGTGTGTCTACCCCTATTCAGTGTGCTGTTTCTTTAAGGATATGAACAGTTGTATGTTGTTAGCAATTTTGGGGAAGTGATGTCAGAACCCCTGCTGTAAAGGAAGTTTGCACTTGGGGTGGGTGGGGTGAGGGGCAGGGTGGGTGGGAGTAAACCTGCGCCTCTAGAAACAATCAACTATGACTCTGACCTCCACACCGGGAGTGCCTACCTTCCTTTCAAGACACCTATTTCACAGAGGTTAAGTAACAGGTCTAGTCACAAATTACTGTAAATCTCTCCCAGCTAGAGTTCCTCCCTGGCAAATAAAAGTTAAACTAAGAAAAGTCAACCATAAAACAAGAATCAAAACTAGTTACTTACACAGGCCCACAAATTAATAATTAAATTCAATAGTCTATTAAATTACCACCTTTTTTAAGGAACCTTTGGGCTGTTCTCTCTCTCTCTCTCTCTCTGTCTCAGCAGTCAGAGCCCACAAACAACTCTTGTTTTAAATCCACAGTTCCCCAGGCCCTTTCAGCTCCTCCCTTAACATACACCTATTTCACAAAGGTTAAGTAACAGGTCTAGTCAAAAATGATTGCAAATCTCTCCCAGCTAGAGTTCCTCCCTGGCAAATAAAAGTTAAACTAAGAAAAGTCAACCATAAAAACAGAGAATCAAAACTAGTTACTTACACAGGCCCACAAATTAATAATTAAATTCAATGTAGTCTATTAAATTACCACCTTATTTTAAGGAACCTTTGGCTGTTCTCTCTCTCTCTCTCTCTCTCTCTCTCTCTCTGTCTCAGCAGTCAGAGCCCACAAACAACTCTTGTTTTAAATCCACAGTTCCCAGGCCCTTTCAGCTCCTCCCTTAACAGACACCTATTTCACAAAGGTTAAGTAACAGGTCTAGTCAAAAATGATTGCAAATCTCTCCCAGTTAGAGTTCCTCCTTGCAAAATAAAGTTAAACTAAGAAAAGTCAACTCCAAAATGTAATGAGTAGTTAGACAGTGTTAGAGGTGTTCCCAAGTCAAGGAAAGATGCAGTTGTAGTTGGTCAAGAAATGTAAACAAACATGTTTTGGTGTGGTAACACCAGCATGGCTGACACTCAGTTTTTACTTTTGAAAAGAAAAGCAATCTGAATCAAACAGCCAGCTGCATCAACAGTCTCTATAGAATGAGAACAATCATAAAATGTGTTTTTAAACTAGGGACACTTTGATGCCAAATGGGGTTGACAGTGTCCCTTTAATTACAGGAATATAAAACAGGAAATCTAAGAAACACAAGTCAAACTCACTTATGCTTTCTAAAGCTTTTGTCAGATGCATTGCATGCTTTAAAAAACACAATTTTAGAAACAGTTCAGCTTATTCAGATAGTTTTGTATTAGGGTACCCCATATGTTTCTTGATAACTATGTACTGCACATCCTTCCAATAGCTCTGTATGAAGTCCAAACCATCCATTGCTTTACCTGATACAAAATGGACAACCAGGTGTTAATGAGTTATTATCCCATATGCTCTATATGTTCAGGCTACGTGTCTACACCCAACATCATAATTCTCTGATTGTGACATCACGTTCTATTGCTGTGGAAAGCATTATGATGTCAGAAACAGAGGATTAGGATGACAATGTAGAAAAGCATCAAAAGCAGACAAAGTTTAGAGGACAGTAATCTGGACTTTATGATATTGTGCCTAAACACTGAATTTAAAAAGAGAAAGCTAAAACAGAAATATACCAATATATAAGCTGAAGTATGCCTAAAATGATGTTTTCCAAAACTGTTGCCTTTGACATCAGGAACCCTTTAAAGTTATCAGGATAATATCCACTGTTTCAATGAGTAACTGAGTATTGTGTGTAAGATGCTTGTGCAGTATAAGTACAATACTCAGTACATATTGTAGAGTACTTATATTATGTGGCTTTGGCAGTTTATTTTCTCCTTTGAGGTATCACAGAGTTTAATCCTTTCAGCAAAAGTACCCTCATGAAGAGAGCTGCTTCTGTGGAGATGCTGCAGGGGTGATCCTTTGCCAGGACAATAGGCAGTGGGTAGTTCCATAACATAGGTATGGAGCCCAGCAGGAGCAGGCAAGCTGATGGTGAAACATGCAGAAACTGCATGCTACCTGATGGTTGGTGGTGTAATACCACTGGAGAAAAGTAACAGAAGGTGCAAAAATGTACAGCACATACAAAACAGCCACATTAAATGCTTTATTGAATGCAAAGAAGCTTCTCCTTCCTACAGTGCAGTACTGTGTGTAAAGACTGAAAAGAACTTTGATCATGGTGTTGGGAGAGTACTGTATATCTGGCAACAGAAACCTGAACAAGTGTCAGCCTGAAGCCTTTATTTTGTCACAGCACACTGGAAATATGACAGTGTTCACAGTATAATTTGAAGAAAGTTCTGGGGTTATGAACTACAGTTTGCACTGAGAATGTGTTATTTGTCTGAACACAACTGCTACAACAGCTTCAAATTAGGTGTTCAAGCAACCATTACATCAATGACATATCACAGTAATTGTTGGTTTGTAGTTACAGATAATGGGTCAAATATCAGTAAGGCATTGGAGTAGGGTGTTTAGTTCACAACACATGTATATACATTTTACAAAAAGATAAATTGAAATATGTCCAAAATTATGATTTTTATGTTGATTGCATGCATGCACAAGAAACATATTGTGGCAGCTTGCCAGAAGCAGGTTGTGGAGGCGTGGCACTGTTGTGGCCAGTGATCCCACAGCCTTTAAAGACTTGGTCAGCTTTCTCCGTGGGTGGCACGCTGTTGCCGACATTAGTTCGCCAGCATGCCACCACCTTGAAATGTTTCAGCCTCTGCAATCAGGCGCTGCTCATCATTGCAGCATCAGCGGAACCGCTGCAATGAGGGAGCAACCCATCATTGCTGGGCGGAATATTGGAAAGAGTATTATTGTTTCAGAACATGGCGCAGCGGCTTGCCACTGTGTTCACAAACAATATTCCTGAGTCTCCAGTGCCGAGGAGTGCCCAATCCCCTCAGCAGCATGTGCTCCTCCCACAGCAGAGTGTTTTTGCTGACAGGGCCCCAATTCCGTCGGCTTCCATCCCTGGTACTAGTTGACTTCTACCAATGGGGGAGCCCACTCTCCATTGGCATTATGTCCCCTCCCAGTTTGAAGTGCTGACAGGGAGCTCACTCCCATCTGCAAATTCCTCCCCAAAGAGTAGCATGAGAGTTGTGCTGAGTGGGTGCCCAATCCCTTGGCTCTTGCACCCTCCCAGTTTGATGTGCCAATGGAGGAGCCCACCCCTGTCAGCATAAGTTCCCCCAAGAGTAGCATGACAGTTGTGCGAGGGGCTGCCAATCCCCTGCGGCTCTTGCATCCCCACTTTTGTACTGGCCAGGGGATGCCCAATCCCTGTTGGTACAGCTGGCCCCCAACAGTCAATTAGCATGCTGGGAGACCACCCCAGTGTGCCAAATGCCCCTAAAAAAAAGTCCCGCTATATCTTTTTTAACCTGTAAAGTAAGAAATGGTCCCTCGCTGTCTCCTGCCCCTCCCACAACCTGCACCCACCCTCGTGCCCCAAGTCCCCACACCCCACCCATACTTACCTCTGGCGTCTGGGATGATCTTCAGTGGACCGGAACATGTCTGCACTCTTCAAAGCTGATCGCTGACCTGAAGAAATGCCGGTAAGCTGTGTATAATGGGATAAATAGGTTTTTTCAACTTTGATGCATATCTCAGGCATTTTTTGAATTTTGGCACCAAATTTTCAACATTGGTTTTGGACCCCTCCTCATGAGTTCAGCCACTGTCATGGCGTTATTTGGTCCAGAAAGGTGATTTTGCTGTCACTACATGGAACCACCTTTCAGGACTGAGTAACAAAATGACAGTACCAGTGTTCATGGGGTGGGCTCTCAAAAGTGTATGTTGCCATTTGGTGGGAAAATCCAAAAATAAGTGTTTTAAGCTTGCATTGTGCAGTTGTGACGACACTCATAACTTCATGAATTTGCAATATTTTTACTCCAGATTTTCAACATTGCCATTTTCAGCACCTCTTTATGAACAATATAGCTGTCATTTTTCACATCCTGGCCAAAATGTGTTTTCGCACTTCGGCACAGATAACATGGTCTCTGTGGGAAATCAGCATCGGGACACATGACGAAAATCACAGTGACACTGCTCATGAGCAGAGGACCTAAAATGTCTATGTTGAAAATTTGGTGATGAAAGTCTATAAAATGAGAGTGTTATGAGCATGCATTAAGCAGTTCCATGCACACTTGTAACTTCACGATTTGCAAGATTTTCACTCAGATTTTCAACATGCCGATTTTCTTTCACCTCTTATGAACAGTACAGCTGTTATTTTTCACATCCTGTCCGTAGTGTGTTTTGCCCTTCCAGAGCAGAATACCACAGTCACTGTCGGAAATCAGTGTTTGGGACTGATTAGGATCATGCGAGTGAGACAGGAGGAGTGACCGAACTCAACTGAGCTCTGTCGAGTGCTGCAGATTTCTTTGTGGGCAGGAAAGAGCACCAACAGGCAGGAGCCCAGTACAAAGGGCAGCCTGCAGTGCCGGGAGACACACAGAATGAGCGAGTGAGGGAGGGGAAGTGAGTGAGCTCAATGGAGCTGTGTTGGGACTGCTGTGGATTTCTTTGTGGGCAGAAAAAGGCAGCAATGCACCTCAGGGGCCCAGTACAAGAGGGCAGCCTGCAGCGGTGGGAGAAACAGAACAAGTGAGTGAGAGAGAGGCAGTGAGCGAGGCTCAGCGGACCTCTGTCAGGACTGCTGTAGATTTCTTTGTCAGCAGAAAAAGGTGCCAACAGAGGCAGGAGGACAGTACAAAGGGCAGCCTTCAGCACCAGGAGAAACAGAATGAGTTAGTGAGATAGGGGAGTGAGCGACCTCAATGCAACTGTGTCAGGGCAGCTGCAGATTTCTTATGGGCACAAAAGGTGCCAACACAGGCAGAAGCCACTACAAAGGCAGCCTGCAGTGGTGGGAGAAACAGAATGAGTGAGTGAGAGAGGGTGAGTGAGCGAGCCTAGCAGGGCTCTATAATGACTCCTGCAGATTTCTTTGTGGCAGAAAAAGGCCAACGCAGGCAGAAGTGCAATACAAAAAGCCAGACTGCAGCACTGGCAGAAACAGAATGAGTGAGTGAGAGAGGGGGACTGAGTGAGCAACAGAGCTGTGTTGGGACTGCTACACATTTCTTTGTGGGCAGAAAAAGCTGCCAACAGAGGCAGGAGCCCAGTACAAAGGGCAGCCTTCAGCTCCAGGAGAAACAGAATGAATGAGTGAGAGAGGTGGAGAGTGAGCCACCTCAACAGGAGCTCTGTCAGGACAGCTGCAGATTTCTTTGTGGGCAGAAAAGGTGCCGATGCAGGCAGGAGCACTGTACAAGGGATAGCCTGCAGCACTGGAACAAACAGAATGAGCATGTGACAGAGGGGCACTGAGAGACCTCAGCGGACCAAAGCAATCAACATTCGGCATTGACAAATGCTTGTAAATATTATTTCTTGTGACATACTGTATGTTAGAGCACTTCAGACAATTTGGCTTTGGCAAGTCCCTTTCTCTCTCTCTCTCTCCCCTAATCATGATATTGACTACTGCCCTATTGAGGTATCAGTGTTCAATCCTGTGAACAAAAGTTCCCTCATGCAGAGATCTATCTCCACAGAGATGCTGCAGGGCATAATCCTGTGTCAGGACAATTGGCAGCAGAAAGTCCCCATAAAATGGTTATGTAGAGAGACAGGAGCAGGCAGGCTGATGGTGAAAGCAGTTGTACACAAGCACTGTGGTTTGTGGGGAGGGCAGCCTGTAAGGTGGTAGCATGACAGAATTGCAAAATCATGGTTCATGTTTATTTAAATGCTTATTCAAAGCAGTGAATTAAACAAGAAACCATGGAGTTATTGTTTATTTTCAGTGGTGTCCTGTGTTGAACAAAAACAATGGACATGTTGCTTTTACATAGCTTGTATAAATCTCCATATTAAAACTATACAGATTCCTTAAAGTAGAAAAATAAACACACCAATATACTGTATACAAGATTTTTAGCAGAAATACATCATTTCAACATGCAAGTGTTCCATATCCAAATAGAGGATGGCAGGAAGCTGGTGGACAGCCAGAAAGTAGAGAGCAAAGAGTAAGCAGCCAGCAGCAGCCAACAAAGAAAACAGACATCTAAATGATGCTGAGTGCATACCCTTTAAAAAGTGCTGGGGGGCAGGATGGGAGTTGCTGCTGCTGCCTTAGTGACCCACAGGTGTAGCCTCGTACTACATGAAAGAGATTCTTGGGAGGAGGAACTTGATGGACTGCTGGTCTTCTTTGCCCCAAGTACTGTATATGTATGTATGTATTACTTCTAAGTCTCTCTGGTTAGGACTTATAAATGCTGAGCTGGCTCTACATATTATGTATTTGTGGGACTATCACCAATAAGCAGTATTACTGCCTCTGTTCCATTGACCTCTACTATTTTTGTTGGTCTCACACCAAGACCACTGCAGAGCAGTCTGTCTTCTCTACTGACTCCCAAGCTTTGGTCTAGCAGCCTCCTCTGCCCACTCAGCTTCCTCTCCAGTTGACCTGAAAGTCATCCTCTGTTACCACACCTTTCTTGTCTGCCCTGTTTTAATTTACCTATTCAGGTCCCTTCCTTCTTTCCTTCCTTCCTGCCTTCTTTGGCTTTCTCCTCATATAAGCTGCCATACTGCTATTTTCCTTTAGTAGGGATACTTGATCTGCTGCAGGTCTTCTGATTGCCCATTTAAGATGTCCCCTTCTTTACTTCCACCACAGTTTTTTTACTTTTTGCTGCTGTTACTGCTTTTGCACCTTGTACTACTGGTGATTTATTATACTGTGTACAGTATAATGTATTATCTTATGTTTTGTTGTACTGTTCAAACTTTATTGCACTTAATTGTATTGAACTGGTAAATTACCTGTCTGGTATTTTTCCCAATGCCCATTCCCCAGGATGCCTCTTCAAACTTTATCTTCAGCTCAATACGCCTTGCCTGATGAACCTTCTATAAATTAGTCAATCAGCCAATGAATAAATACATAAACAGTGGTGCACCTCACACCTAAAATATTCAGAGAAACTCTACAAAATGCTTGTCATTTTTCCAAGTTTTAAAAAAATCTTTCTATAATTCTCTCAACAAAGAATGCCATTTTGTAAAGTTAATTTTGTTGTGTTTTAGTTGCATGATTATAGTTTATTACTAGTAGAATGGCAGACATTTATTGATAAAAGTACCTTTCCAAGGCTCAGGTTGATTGAGGTCACAATATAAACAGAGAAAAGTGATGAAGCAAGACAAAGCAACACAGACAATGTGACATTCATTAAGATATTACTATGAAAAGGACAGCCAAATAGTACAACACGTCAAACCAGTAATTATGGAAGAAAACAAAACCGTGATTAAGCCAATACTAAACAATCAGAAGTAGGTTATCGGTACATTTCATACCCAAACATGCAGGAAATGGCTGTGGTCATCAAGTGGGTCTGGCCACCTTGTGATGGTACAGTGCATTATCAATACAGTATATAATAATGTTACTAAGAACCTGCTATTTTCTGCCTGTCAAACGAAATAAAATTAAACAGTAAAAACAACAAAAGGCCAATGAAGGTCTGGCTGTGCTGGTATTTCTGGATTTATAATTTTAAGCCCTTTAAGGAAGATGACTAGTGGATGTCAAATGGGAGTGCATTCCTAAGGACAGGACTCAACCACAACAAAGCTTGATCACCTGCATATTTTAAGTGATGGGTGACTCCAAAGCAGTTCCTACTCCAAAGATGTAGTTGTTTTGCCAGAAGTATAAAATATTAGAAACGTGTAGAGTTGATGGGAAGATCATTCAGGGCCTTAAACATTAACAAACACACTTATAGTTGATGCACTGCATTGCAGGAAGCCTACAAGCCCCAAATCCATAAAAAATAGAGTAATGCAGTATGTTTTAACTTCTGCACAGACGTCAAAGCTTTTCTTCTGCAGTTTGGACAAGCAGCAGGTGACAAACCTGACCACCAGGTAATCCCATATAGAAGCATATTATAGTAACCTAAATTAATTGATGGCCTTCATCAGTGTATGCAGATTGGCTGAATCAAGGAATGAGATCAGTCGAGTAGTGTTCTTTAGATGGTAAAACAGCCCTTGACTGTGGCAAAACTTGAGATTCAAGTGAGAACAATTTGTCATGCATTAGTCCCAGATTATGAACTGCCTCCATTGGCTCTAGATGAAACCTGTGAAGGGCAAGGCCAGAGGCAACCTCTGAGCCCAAGAGTAGAAGTTTTGTTTTCCAGGTTCACTACCACTCAGTTGGAGGTCATCCAGATCATGAATTTTGTCAGGCATTTTTCTCATAATAACATGGATGAGCTCCTGTCCATCACAGTTGGGTATTATCCACATAGCACTGAAATCCCATGCTGTATCATCTTATGAGATCTACCAGAGTAGGCATTTGCAACGTGAACAACAGTGAAAGATTGATCTCTGAGGCAATTAAATGCATTGGGACTTGGCCAGTATAGACTGATCAAAAGCGAACTCTTCCACCCTGAGAAGAATGACTGGAACCATTCAGGGACAGCTCTTACAGACTACCCTTGCACCTTGAGTCTATCAGTCAACACCCATTGACTGGGTTGAACACTAATGACAGGTTGAGGAAAAAGGGTAGAAACCTCTGCAAGATTCATCACTATGGAAAGGTAATTGCAAACCTTTTTCTGAGCAGTTTCAGTACTATGTTATTTTCTGAATCCACATTGGAATGGTTCATAGAAACATAAGAGATAGAAAACATAGACATCAGCAGGAAAGGCGTGCTTGGCCCACCCAGTCTGCCTGTTCTTTGCCAGCAGACCTAACTGATCTCCCCCAACACACACACACACACACACACACTACTGTAGGATCAAAGATATTATTGTTACTGAGGTTCTAAATCAGTTGCTCTGACACCACAATGCCAACACTTCACCAGTAATGGCAGGCTGGAGGCAACGTAATAATTTACAAGATCATAAGGATCTAAGGATGGCATCCTGAGTGCTATACCACTGCCTCCTTCAGAGGCACAGGAAAAATATCACTCACCCAAAGAAACATTAGAAATTCCAGGAAAGGTAGGAGACAGTTCTCAGAAAGCCTTAAGAATTAGCTGCATGAAAGCAGGGTCCAGCATAAAAGGTCATACAAACACAAACCTACAGTCATTCAGGTAACACATATTTAATACACAAGCAGAACTCAGCGCAAAACAAGTCGTCTTCTCAGTCACCCCACTTGAGCCCATCTTCCCAGTTATATCACTGGAGGAAACATGATTCATGATGAGAAGTGCTGGAAGGAGTGAGGTAACCATGCTAATGGCACATAATGCAATACACAGGAGCTTGTTTGGCCTCCACTGAGCTGATCATACATTTCTGATCCTTCCTGTCTGCCTGTATTACAGGCAGGCAGTAGATACATTCAAAGGTATCTCTAGACCCTTTGGAACCAGTGAAGGATGGAGCTCAGTGAGGACCAACATCATGGAAGAGGTTTCTGGTCAGATGGTGGTAAGGGCGAGGATCCACTGGACTAGCAGAGAGACCATAAGGAACTGAATGTAAACTGCTCAACTGGGCCCAACAGCAGACCAAAGGTGCAAGTGGGTGACTGGGAGGATGACAGTATGAGGCACACGTCAGTGCATGGCAGTGCACCTTGCACAGATGTACTTGAGTTCTAAAACTGTGATGTTACTGGACCCTAATCTAGTTTACAATCAGTATATCTGAATGCCTAATTTGCATTCTGACATATAGGCAGAAAGAACTCCTTCCTTGGTGCATAAATGTAGTTTTGGCCACAGCAAATTTTTGATGAGTTGTAACAGGGATCCCTCTCTGTGCCTTGTTTTACAGTCGAACAGTGTGTGACTGAGAGGCATAGTCCCATTTTTTATATTATAGGTTTATGTTTCAGAATCATTAAAGACATGATTTAAGGACTGCATGTGACAACATTTCAGATTGAACACTTTCATAGGCAGTGACTGGTTCAGTTTTAGTGGACTACTAACTAAGTAACCAGGTAGTCCATCTGGCTGCCAATATATAATGAGTTCCTGCTTCTGAATTTGTTGGAAATGTATGGTTTTAATCAACCACATGACCTGACATTGTCAATATCATCAGACATCTGAAAATGACTTTGATTAAAACCTGGTTAGGAACTCACTATATTGTGTTTATTCAAAAGGTTCACATAAAGTACTGATTTGATTTTCTGCCCTAAATCTATTTAGAATACTTTATCAGCATTTAACTTCTATACACATATTATTAAAAAATATATTTAATAATACTGTAGTTATGCTAAGCTATTTAACTTTATAGCAGATGTTTCTTTGAAGCAGTGCCTAGCATAGCATTTTAGATGATACAATTTAAAATAATAGTCTGTCTGACAGTAATGTATCTCAGAGTTGTGTGATGGTAAATAGTGCTGCTTTCAAAACCACTCTGGCCCAACTGGACCCACTTTTCCAGTCTTTTTTCCATTTTCCCAAACACTCTCCAATATTGCTATAGAGCAGCTAAGGCTTCAAGGAGCTAAGGCTGGTACAGGGGATCAGAGAATGGGAAAAGGATTTCAGGTATATTAGAGGAGAAAAGAAGCTGCAAAGACAAGACTGAAGGATCAAGTGATGGGGGTGAGCAGAAAGGGGTGGACCAGGCAGAGGCACTCAATGGGTACTTCTGTTCAGTGTTAGCCAGAGAAAAGGATGTGCCTGTGCCACATTGGAGGGAGGAGTGGGTACAGAAGGAGCAGGAGTAACAGATGGGCTAATCCCAGAGTACAGGGTTCTGGAGGGCCTTACATCCCTGAGGGTGGATAAGGTGCCGGGACCAGAAGGTGTGGATCTAAGAGTCCTGAGGGAGTTGGCAGAGATCTTGGTGAGCCCTCTAGGAGACCTGTTCAACACCTCTCTGGAGACAGGGTACATGCCCCAGGACTGGAGGATGGCACATGTGATGCCGCTTACAAGAGTGGACCCAGGAACAGGCAGGTAACTACCAACTGGTCAGCCTTACCACCATTGTAAGGAAGTTGATGCAGACCATGCTTTTTTTTTAGACTCTTTTTATCCTCCTACTCTGGACCTCAGAGACTCTATCCAGTGGGGCACTCGACCAACCTGATCCTGCCCACCTGAAATCCCCAGCCTACTTACTGGATGGGAAGGGCCTCCTTGCTCGCCCTTCGTCTGCCAGCCCCTGGATGTAAGCCCCCAAGGCGGGACTGCCAACTCCTACCAGCGGCCTTTCTGAAATCTAGTGGGTGGCCAGGACTCTGCAGAGGGAGCATCTGGGGCAGGCAGAAGGATCCGTGCTGGCCGTGTGGTTGGTCCCCATCTCACCTTTGCCTAGTGGGGCTCCAGGATTTTCCTTGTTTCAATGTTTCCCCGAGCATGGATGTGCAATGATGCCCTGCACATGATGGATGCATTCCCACCTCTGTACATAAGGTTCCGCTGCTGCTCCACCCCATGTATGTGCGCTGTATGTTGTGGCAACTCCTAACCACTGCAGGAGCCGCTCAAACAGCGTAAGCATCCCAATCCTCCCTCAGAAAAGAGAGCAGTCCTCCTGACACTCAGTCCTTTCCTGCTCCCACTGACCCCGATGGCCCAAGTCCATTCCCGAACCCGGTCACAGGCATGGCGCAAGGTGTGGCATCCAGTGCCTCAACCCTCAGTGCCACTGGGCCAGCTGATGCAGACCATTCTTAAAGACAAGCCTGTGACCTTTCTGGAAATTAATGGTCTCCAGAATGGAAGGCAATGTGGATTTGTCTCAGGAAGATCCTGCCAGACCAACCTGATTGACATTTTCAATTGGGTGACAGAGGCACTCGATAGGGGCCATGTGGTGGATGTTCTGTGTCTGGGCTTCAGCAAAGCCTTCAGTTCAGTGCCACATGGAAGAATGCTTAGTAAACTGAGGAACATGGGAGCCTGGGAGAAACTGGTAGGATAAGTTAGGATCTGGCTACAGGATAGGCAGCAGAGGGTAATGGTAGGGAAGAATCCTCAAGTCCCTGAGCTGTAACCAGGATGTCCCACAAGACTCAGTATTAGGACCAGTGTTATTTAACATCTTCATTGGTGACACAGCAGAAATGACCAAGAATAAAATTAGCCTGCTCACAGATGACACAAAGATCTGAGTGAGGGTGGACAGGGAGGAAAGGAGGCAAGAACTACAGGAGGACGTGGCAAAGCATGAGTGCTGGTCAGACATTTGGCAGTTGGGGTTCAATGCTCAGGAGTGCAAGGTCATGCACTTGGGAGCCAGAAACCCTGGGGCTGGCTTCTGGCTGGAGAGGTGCAGATAGCCACTTCAGAAGAGGAAAAGGATCTGGGGTTACTAGTCACAGGGACATAAAACATTCTGAGCAGTGCAGGAAGGCATTTGCCAAAGTTAATAAACTGCTGGGGTGCATTGCCACAGGAATCACCTCAAGGAGTGAGGAAGTCATCCTGCCACTGTACAGGTCACTGGTGAGACTGCACTGGGAGTACTGTGTGCAGTTCTGGTGCACCTATTTAAAGAAGGATGTCAAACTGTTGGAGGGGTTCAGCATAGGGCGACAAAGATAATCTGTGGCCTGGGGACCAAACCCTATGAGGAGAGACTGAGGAAGCTCAACATGTATTCTCTGGAGGATAGGAGGCAGAGAGAGGGTATGATTGAGATCTTCAAATACATAAAGGGCATAAATAAGGTTAGTACTGAGGGCATTTTCTGACTAAAAGGGAAGGATCATGAGGGCACAATCTGGAATTGAAGGGGTACATTCAAGAGGAAATGAGGAGGCACTATTTCACAGAAAGGGTGCTCAGCAAGGTGGTATAGAACTGCCATAGGAGGTGGTATCGCTGAAAAAATTGTGGCCAGTTTTAAGAGTAGGATGGGACAGGGTCAAAGGTAAGGTTAAAACTGAGGAGGGAGGGAGGGTGGGTGAACTGGGAGGATAAATCAGGTGAATGGGAAATGGGTGGGGGACAGCTTCAGTAGACTAGACTGGTAGCTGCACATTCAAGCAGACTAGCTAGAACTTTATGGCCTGTGTCTTCTGGCATTTTTGTATGTTTGTATGTTCATATCTCCATCACAGTTCCCTTTATTCTTCCTCCCTCCTCCCTCCCTTCAGGGTAGACCACTCTCATTGTGTCTCCCTTATTTCTAAGTTCAGGCTTGGTTCCCTACCTGGTTTACCCTTAGCTGTCCCCTGAACCATCTGCCTTCTTCTTCCCTCCTACCCTTAATTCTCATTCTTTCACTATCCCCACCCTAAGATTGCTGCTTGACAGGCTACCATCTCTAAAGGTGCTCATATGTCTGATTTAACATCCTGTCTCCTCCACTGCTCCTACTTCCCAAATTCTCTGAAACTTTTCATTAACACATCATTTATGTCTGTTCCTGCTTTGGTGAATATATATCACACCATATGCATCACATATTTTGAGCATGTAACTGTTTCTTTTGTTTTCCTTGTTAATTATCTATCCATCCATCTCCTGTCCGTCAGGACTTAGATACCTAGAAAAGAACTGTTCGCAGCTTGAGATGCTCTCTGGGCTAAATATTTTAAATAAACAAATATATAATTCATAATGGAACTACAGCTGGTGTAATACATAGCTTTTTAACTATATGTTTACATTTTGTCTTAATTTTCAGGAAAACAAATATTTTGCAGGTGATTATTTTTATTGACTAATAAAACTGCTTTTGAGACTAGCTATTGAGAGTTATACTCTCTTCATCAGATAAGTTGAAGCAGAACTGAATTGTATGCCAGATATACAAGTTGGCTGTTGGTCTAAACAGACAATCAAAGTGCTTAAGATGTCAGTTCAAATTAATAAAAAGGTATACCATGTATACAAGGCAACTGCGATTGAGCACTTTCAAAAAGGGAAGACTCAATAACGGCACCTGTGTTTAAGGCTATCTGGGAGGGTAGCAACTGGATACCTGGGTGGGCGATGTTGGGCAACGGAAGTATGTGCATCTACATGTGCACACATGCAAGGGGAGAGAGAAGGGAGGGTGCAGGTATGTGGGAGGGAGTGTGCCAGGCAGCTGCCAAGCTGGTCAGCTAAGCGTGGTGGGGAGGGTGGTCGGTTGGGATTGGCAGGGTTCGGTCCGGGCGCTCTTTTTTTTGCACTGGCAGGTGGCTTTTTTTTAAGAAATCCCCCTCCCCAACATACTCCCCCTGGAGTTGAGAATCATTAAGTAGGGGGTTTGGGGGCAAAGCCCCACATAACAATGAAAACCAGTCACGCTTTTCTGGTCGCTGCGAGTGTAGATCGCTAATTCATTTCTGCAATGTACACTCGCCCAAATGGTGATCGCTATCTGCGATTGCCATTATCACATGGAACCATAAAAAAAAAGACAGGAAGGTTTAGAATAGGTTTCAGAAACTCCCATTTACATTAAACTAGAAGGCAAGGTGATCTTAATGAAAATGGGACATTCTGCAACCTAACTTCTGCTGTTTTTCAAAAAGCTGAACTGACTCTGAGGTGCTGTGATGTTTACACAAGGTACATAATGTATCATTTGAATCAGCATCCAGGTTGTATATCTGGGGCCAGATATTGAAAACTTGGCCCCAGGGCTAACTTAGCACTACATGGCACTTCAAATTAGCCCTAAACCAGTAGCAAGCTACATTCAGAGGACTAGTCCTGGGGCTAAACCTGCTGAATATAGCATGCAAAGAAAACAGTATAAACAGGGCTGAGAGTGCTGTGCTGAAATAGCCCAGGAAATCAAGACAGCTCTGAATACAGCGACAGGGAAGTGCAAAACACAACAGCAGCTCAGTAGACAGAGTTGGAGTAAGGCAGAGTTGAAGTTTGTGGACAAAGTGTATGATAGCAATGAAGTGTTGCACAACTGCAAACAAAATGTAGGCCACACACTGCAGAACTGTGCTATGCTATTGGAGAGGTTTGCCCAGGGCTAACCTGATTGCACAGTACTAACACACATCAGTCCAGTACAACAGGTTAGCCAAGCAAAAGTATGCTATATTCAAAGATCCTATACAAATGAGCCTACTCAGGGAATCCATGGGAAAACAGTCACATTTGCATCTTATTATAGCCTACTTTACGTGCACTCCAATCTACTTTACCGGCGCTATTGCATGGAGTTCACAGTAACCCCTGTTGGTCGGAAATGGAAGTACAGGCTGTGCTGCAGGCCAGGGTGTGCTCATAGCAACCCCCTGTTGGTCAGAAAGTACGCACAGGCTGGATGCTGCAGGAAATGGGTGTTTGCAGGCACAGTCAGTGCATACCACCCACCTATGCCACACTGCAATGAGGGACACAGACATGCTGACTGAGGGGCAATGAGGGACACTGACTCTCACAGTGAGGGACACAGAAGCATACCTCTCAGCTTTTCCCATAAATCAAGGACAAAGCTAAGGAACCTCGGGGCAGACTCCAATTCATGCACATATCTGACAAAGTGGTACCATTCATTCAGAACGCTGACTGAATAAGAAGATTAGTGTGAGACATGTTCTCAAGAAGAACAAGCCTGTAATGTTAATGCTTGACATTATTATGTGCTTACAGTCCCCACTGTTCTGTATGTATAAACACATGTTATACCATGGACAGAAGACAATCATCAGGCAAGATAAGGACATCCCTGAAAATCAGGGACAATTGAGAGGTATGTGACCGCATCAAACATGGAGATGCAAGCTCAGAACACTGGAACCATTTCCTTTTCTTGCACAAAGTTACCAATTTATGTATCAGTGGAGAATATTATTAATAACTGCCTGAACGTATGAATTGACAGCACATTCTCAGCATGTGCAGCACCTTTTCCATGAGGGACAGAGGAGGAGAGGACAATTTACAGGAGTAAAATGAGGAATGGCCCTCATAATGTGGGACACTTGGGAAGTATAATCCCATCCAGTACACAGTCATCCACATCTCTGGTAGTCTAGTGTCCCCTCTACCCCACACTGCCATCCTTGACCCTCATAGCTTTCATTATTAAGTATTTCCCTGGTAGTCCAGTGGCCCCCACCCCCAGCACGATCCCCAGCCCCGTAGTTTCCATAAATAAGTATTTTTGGCCAGCCTGGTGGCGTGAGGGGCTGAGGCACTGGACGCCTTACTTGGGCGGCACGCCGCAACCTGGGTTCAGGAATGAGCCCGACCATCGGAGGTCGGCGGGGGTGATGGAGCTGCCAACAGGCAAGCTCTCCTCGCTGGGGAGGTGCAAGTGGCTTTCTCCAGCTGATGGCTGCCACCTGGTGGAGGCTGGGGCAGCACGGGCCAGGAGGAAGCAGGCGCTAGGCCTAGTGGGAGGAAAGAGGCTGTTACCGGGCTGTGGGACTAATGCATGCCTCCACACTCATGTATACACTCCTGGGGCCCTGGGTTAAAACAGAGGAAAAAGCTGGCGGCAGGATGAGCCGACTCCCCACAGGCTCCACTCCTGGCTGGCGTGAGGTAAGCCCCAGTAATTCAGGTGATGGGGCTGGGGTCGGGTCAAATAGAGGCTGTCTGGGGGGGCAACAAAATGTTAAATAAATATTTTCACGGGTAGTCTAGTGGCCCCCAACATCACGATCCCCAATGCCTGTAGCTTTCATTATTAAGTATTTTCCTGTTGGTCAAGTATTTACCCACCCCCAGCATGATCCTGACCCCAGTAGTTTCCATAAATAATGTTTTCCTGGTAGTGCAGTGGCCCTCACCCCCAACCCTGCAGTGCTGACCTCCTGATCTCTCTCCCAACCATCCCTAAATGAAGCTGGTGATTTGCTCAATCCACAGCTCACCTCCCTGCCAGCCACTGACTGAGTGCTGAATAAATGTGTACCATAGTGAGTAACAAATGGTCATTCATTACTAACTACAGTATCGCTCATTCAACACTCAGTCGGCTGGACAGAGAATGTGGTGGGTTGACCATTCACCGGCTCCATTCAAGGATAGTTAGGAGAACGGGGTTGGCACTGCCTGGTGAGGGGCAGAGCAATTAGACTACCAGGAAAATACTTATTTATGGAAACTACAGGGGTCGGATCATGCTGGGGGTTGGGGACCATAGACTACCAAGGTAAACATTGGAGTTATTTAAAGTTCCACTTAGGATGACTTTGTTTCAATGCTGCATTACCACATGCTTTTTGCAGGCGACATTCAGCACTGCACTACAGGTGGCACAAACACCTGTAGTGTGGTGTAATTCTTTGAATATGCCAGTGCATGAGCATTCATGGCCACTCCTCTCCTCCCTCCCTAAATACATTAAATTTTAGCATCAGCGCTATTACTAAGTGCCAGTGTTAAATGGGCTTTTGAATATTGCAGCCAAGTGCAAATTTGGTGCTATTCCAGTGCAATGGATTTGTGCAGGGTGCAAAGCTTTGAATATCTGGCCCCTGGCATGTAGAAACATGGAAGCATAGGTACTGTTGACAGATAAATATCTTACTGCCCATTCATTCTGCCCAAACCTGCCTAATATTGGGAAATGCCCTAATGGTCATTCCACCACCCTCCCCACTGTCCTATTCCCATGTGGCTGCCCACCCTTTTCTTTTTTAAATTACTGTTTCTCCTCCTTCCCAGCCTGCCATCCCGACCATCAGGAGATCCAAGGCAGACATCCCTCTGCCTCTCACCCTACTTGAATGGCCTCTGGAAACCCATTAAGCTGAAGCACCAGCTGAGCCGAGGATGAGGTAGGGGCCCAGAGCCCCTGTAACTTACATTTCGTCGGTCTGGGGCCGTTGGGAGGTGAAGTCACATTGAGGTACATCTCTGGAACTCCATCTCACCGCGATGGCAGGCTATTTTCCTCCATTACTCCCAATGTGTGGTGTGAACCCTTGACATCATGGCCTTCGCGTCCGACGTCCACACCATTGTGACCTGCCCTCCTCAGGCTGCAGGATTTGTCATACCCTGAGCTTCCACTCGGGCAAGGCAAGCTTGGGATTTTGGTCCCCTCCCTCCCCCAGACAAAGGCGAGCAGTCGTAGAACACTCCAGCCTTATCTCCTAGCCAGCCCTCCAGCAACCCGAGTCCGCTCCTGAACCTGGGTCACTAGCCTCAAGTGGAAATCCAACTGCTGGCCGGACGGGCCGGTACACTTACTCTTTTGAACCCCCATGCTAGTTCAACACAGATTACTTCTTCTGGGAGTTTCTTCCAGCTTTATACTACTCTTTTGTAAAGAAATACTTCTCCCAAGGAAGACATTACAAATAAAGAGATCTGTGTACTGCACAGAGGTGGGAAAGAGAATCGTTAAAGAGAATGAGTACTCACTAGTAGCAAGGACAGTGGTCTGTTACACTTTGAGGGTAATGGGTTAGAACAGAATGTGTTACTAGGGTAAAAGTATTCATGTCTTGTAAAAATTTCAGAATGTATGAACCTGTAACTTGACCTATGTATACCCTCCCTGCTCGCCTCTATGATATGTATGGTATCTATCTGTAATAAAAATGAGTTAAAAAAAAATACTTCTCCCTGGTGTCTGTGTTCCCACTCAGTGTAAACAATGCCCTGCTGCATACCTTGTTAATCTGGTTGAGTTACTTAAATGTCTGGATCATGCCCCAATCTCATTCCTATGCACCGGCAAATAATGAGGTCCTCCAACTTCTCCCTTTATGACTTCAGAGAAAACTCCTGACGAAGTGTCACATCCAAGTGCAGCAGCTAGTGCTGCATTTCTAGTATCTGTTCTGAGAATAAATTTTATGACCTATACTACTGACTTGTGAGTAGATTTATGAGTTTGAAGTTTCTCTCTCTGAGTACTACTGTTTGCGCTTTCTTGTATGGTTCTTTTTGGTTGGCACCCATTCCTCTGTGTCAGCATGTGTGCTTGTGTTCTTTGTCCCTATATGACTTCCCTTCTGTTCCTGGATCAATTAAGTTGCTTCAGTAGCTAATGACTCCAGCCTCTCTGTCCTTCTTCAAGCGCGAGCTATAAAACTGTACACAGGTGCTGCCATATCAGAGGTCAATACAAGAGCAGTATCAACTCTTTTCTCCTGCTACTGATCCCCTCCCTATGAATCCCAGGATCCTATTTGCCATATATGCCCTGCACACAGCTCTTGTATACCATAACAACTCTTTCAAGTTCTCCATTATTAACATTCTCAGGTCCTTTCTCTGTTGTCCTCTCTACCCCCACCCCAACCATCATCTATTCTGTTCTCAGGCTCTTGGCTATATGTGCCTTACCTTGAACTGTTTTATGATCCTCACTCATGGCCCTTACCCTTTTCACTCTCTACTGTTTCACAGATCTTAGTATCATCTGCAAAAGGCATATCTTTCCATGGATCAACTCCCAAAGATGACATATGAATATGTTAAGGAAGATCTATCCAAAACCAATCACTGGGGCATTCCACCTGGGCTTCCTTTACCTTTGTATGCTACCCATTCTAGATTACCCTCTGGGTCCTCTGTCTCTGACAGCTTCTCACCCACCCAGTTATCTATCTGCCACCCCACCTTGGCCATTTATTAACCAGTTTCCATGTGGAACAGAGTCAAAGGCCTTGCTGAAATCTAGGTAAAGGACATTCACTTCCTACCCTTTATTCACATTATAACATAGTAGTCACATAAGAGATTTGCTGTTACAATTTGCAATAGCTATTAGATGTGTAAATGTCCTTGTAAGAACAAATTACATAATGCAAAAGAGATACAGCAGTAGCTGTACATTAGATTTTCTGTTACACTTTGCAACAGCTATCAAATGTGTAGTTACACTTGTCAGAATGAATTGATTTGTGCCAAGAGGGAGGCAGTAGTACTTGTCGGGTAACTATTTCTTCATTCAAACTGTGTAAGTACACAACATGCAAACATGCAATCTGAAACTAGTTAACAACTACATAGTAGTTAAATGTAACTGCACAGTAGTCACAATGTAGTCAGTGTAGTTATACAGTAGTTACAGTGTAGTTAGCAACACTTAAAGTGTTACCCACAGTGGTTTCCTCCAGCACACCCCATTAAATAAGTCCCATTGCTTTTAACTCCTTTTGCTGCTTTCATGCTCTGCGATTTTTTTCCCTAACACTTCACTCATCTTCTTGATATCCACCATCCTGAAGTCCAAAACCTCAGCCACAGAGATCACCATATCTGCCTCCAGCTAAACTTCAACCCATAAGGCCCTGTGATTGCTTGCTCCCAGTAGTTCCACCACTTAACCTGCCACCACCACCTTTGTCCCTGTTTGTCAAGATCAAATCCAGTATGGCCCCTTCTCTAGTGGGTTTTGTGCCTTCTGGAATAAAATACATCCTGCATTTCATCTACCAGGGTCTGACTCCATGTATTCCCTGCTATTGGGATTCTCCAGTCTACATCTGGCATGTTTAAGTCCCTTAATATCTGCAGCTTTCCTAGTTCAGTCACCCTCTTTATCCCTCATCTAGATCTTTTGGTTTCTTCCATCTGTTTTGGGGGTCCCATAAATCATTTGGACCTAACCACCTTCCTCCTCATCCAATAACCTGCGTTCAAACTGCTTCAGGCCATACACCCTCCCAATGTCCTGCATTTCTGAGGCTTTGAAAGCATTTCTAACATAAAGGGCAACCCCACCCTCTCATTTTACTCTGTTCCTTCTGAACAATGTGTATCTCAGTGCCCTTAACTCACCCTCATTGTACCATGCTGCCCATTTTTCACTTAAAGCTGCCCTGTCCAGTGGTGCAATCAGCCCCAGACTCCTAGAATTAGTGCACATCCTTTTCCACTTTCTGTTTCTTCCTGTTGTCTGGGTCCCCCATTTCTATAACCTTGAACTCCTGTGCTGCTCTTCTCCATATGTTTTCCTGCTCTTTCTTGTCTCCACTGCCCCTTTCTCCCTACTCCTGTCCAAACCTATCAGTATGTCAGTTTTCTCACTCCTATTGGTTATACTGTAAACTCCCTGTAAAGCACCTAGCCGCATTCAGCTGTCATGCAGGGTGATGCTCCCCCTCTCAGCTGTTTGACTGTGCCTATACTCAACTGCTGCCCATACCTCTCAACTGTACCACATTACGAGGGCGTTCCTCATTTTCTTCACAAAAGCTCCCTGTTCCACATTGTGAGAACATGTTCCACATTCAGTATTAACATTTTAAAGCAAAATCTATAGTAAATGATGCAAAAATATATTATTCAATTAATAACAGACTTTCTGAACATAAATGCAAATATTTTAACAGTGTTCTGAGCCTCCAAGGTAAAGATTTGATTAAGTGTTCCACATTTTGCTCATTTCTTCCACATTCTGAGAGGCAATGTTCACATTTGGGGACAAAAGGTTGAGATGTATGGTGCTGCCTCTCTCATTCTTAGTTTAAAGGCTTTGTTATGTGTTGTGTGAACGTGTGCCCCACTACTCTGGTTCCCTCCTCATTAGGGTGCAGGCCATCTTTAGAGCAGGCTCTAATCTCACCAAGTGTAGCCCTGATCTCCTAGGAACCGGACACTGTCTGCCATATAACATCTCAATAGACATACAATTAACTAGTCTATTTGCACTGCTTCCTGTGATTATAGCATGGCTGTGGTAGGACCACATAAAGGATAAAACACCACTACTCATTTGATAAGAATCCTATCTAGGGTGCAGAAGCTCTTTCTTTGTTTCTCTTCTCCTCTTCTCTCTCCTGGCCAGATCATCTGTACCTATATGCACTTTTAGATTTGCCCACCCTTCCTTCTCTGTGCAATGCAACACTTTATTCTTGAGGATAGCCACTGTTGCTACAGGAAACAATGAATCTCACTCTTGATGTCTGGGGTAGAACTCACTATTCCACTTGTACACCTAACAATGGAGTCTCCAGTATCATGGCTAGTCTCTGTCTCTTTTAGGGCTCCCATTCATCCATGGCTCATTTTCAATGGACAAAGTCCCTTCCTGAAGCACTGGCCTTTACCCCATCCTGGCTGGATTCCAGGAGGCACCCTCCAACAAGGCTACTGTAGGTACTTGTTAGAGATGAACACACCTCACCACAGTTTTTCTTCCCCTTGCCCTTTTTCCTTTCTACCTATAGTCTATTTGCTCCCATTATGTTGCTGGCCCTCTGCGACAATGGAGCCTGTAGTCTCCTAGTTCTTTGGTGATGCTGACTCCCAAGTTATGGATGTTTGTCAATGTAAACTCAAGCTCAGCTCCCAACACTTGAAACCTCCTGCAGTTTAGGCATTGGCTATGTACCCAGAACACCTCTGAATTACAACTGCCCCACAAGCCCTAAACTCCCTCCCACTCCCCAGCAGTGCCCCTCGCATGATTATATGTGATGTGATTTAGTGTCTTACTATTGTTATTTACTGTCTATGTCCTACAGCTCAGCTATACCCCTATAGGGCTTTGACTTTACCTTCGAAAAAAAAATACATAAGTTTACTCTGCACTAACAGACAGCAATGAATCCCTACATCAGCTATGGATTTGAGCAGTCACAGCAAGAGTA
The DNA here is from genome assembly GCA_016271365.2 of Neoceratodus forsteri. Taxonomy (NCBI): domain Eukaryota; kingdom Metazoa; phylum Chordata; order Ceratodontiformes; family Ceratodontidae; genus Neoceratodus; species Neoceratodus forsteri. The sequence continues at coordinate 326,590,714 of JADMNL010000023.1, forward strand.
ATTACTGTAAATTACAATGTCAATGAAGCTTCTCCCAGATAGGGACAGGGCTACATTCAGTAAACGTACTACATTATTCTTTTGAATCAGTGATGAGTGAAGTGATCTTACCTCACTGGCTGACCACAAGGGCCAGAGGTAAACTGCAGAAAAAGTTACCCAAAATTGTGGAGTTTCTTGCAAAATTGCAGGAAATTCCAGGAGTTCTACTATAGACCCTGAGTGCTTCACAATAAATCTTTTAATATTTTCTGCAGCATTTATAAGTCAGTACAAACTGCTAAATGAATACACTGCCACTTGAATATACTTAAAACATTAAGAAAGTTGATGTTCCTAAAACAAATACTAAACTGATGCGCTATTGTAAGCATTGCCTAACTTCAAAATTTAAAAACATCTGTCTCATACAGTGCTAAATAGATTCTATAAAGTGAGCCACAGCAAATCAAAATTAAATAAATCCAGAAGAAATACATTTATCTGTTTCTGGATGTAGAATAATGAAGCCTAATCAGCAGCTGTTTACAGTGCTCTGCCAGCTATTCACCCACTTTAGTGTAAGAAAAGTAAGCAAATAGAGTGGTGAATAATTGAGTTTCAGTAAAATGTTGTTAAAGTGTTTAATGTTCATTATTTGCACTGTAGGTACTGTACACTGTTTTGAAATTGCATATTTAAACATTAAATCTTGAGGTTATTGGGGCTGGCAGTATAGACTAGAGGTTAGAGCTTGGGACATCTAGCAGACCTGGACTTGATTCCCATAACCTCCACTTGCATGCTGTGTGACTATAATCAAGTCACAGGCACTTGTGCCTAGGGGGCCTTACCACTTACCTAAAAATACCAATATATATTTTACTGCATCATACAGTAGTCAGGGTAACTTGTAATTTACCTTTGTATTATTATGGCTGCAATTACTTTGTTTAGTTAAAGATAAATGTTCAGGTACATTTTATGTGTTTTATAAGCTTGTTTTTATACTTTAGTCAGGTTTTTATTGTAGTCTTTGCATGTGAGCATCTAGGTGGTAGATTGTTAAGAGTAAGATCACTGTTAGCAACTAGCTTATTCAAGTTTAAAATCAGCAGGGCCATCCAAAATCCTCAGCTGTTTGTATCAAAACTAGTCTGAATGAAAGTATTCTCAAAAGGAAAAACCTGTCCTACCACTTGCAAAAGGCTTCATACTGTAGTTAGCATCCAACTTAGGTGAATGGGATAATTTGCACCTTTCCTCCCATCTTTTGTTTCAGTCTCTGTGGTAACAAAAGTTTTCTGATAGACTGCTTCAACATGAAACAAATGTGAAGTGTTTAAGTGTACTTATGCTTGGCCAGTGGATTTTGAAACCAGACAAGACAAGGATTCAAAAGGAAGCAGTGTCACATAAAACCATTGCCCTACCTTGCACTGTATTGTTTCAGCTAAACCCAAGTCTGCATGTAAAACTATCAATATATTTGAGAGTATTTTATTTAAAATATTAATACTTTTTACACAGTTCAATGTAAAACTCAAAATCGCAAGAAATTGTGGAACATGTCAGTTTTTTCAGAGAATGGTGAAAATTGTGGATTCTGCAAAAAATTGTGGGCTCAATTTTCCAGTGGCCCTGCTGATCGCCCTTTCCTAATTGATCAGGGTCATGAACCAGGCAGGGGCTATACCCTCACATTACCAAAGAAGAGTCACCTGCAAAACTGTGGACTCCTGTGTATATCCCTTCGGACTGAGTCCTCCTGTTCTGTGGTCCTCACACTCCAGGGTCTCACACACCAGGATCATCTGGTGAACCTAGAAATACAGTAAATACTAACAGCAAGTGCCCTTTTTTTGCTTGCAGTCACATGCTCTAGCCACATAAACATTATTACATATGTAATTCAAACCTGCTTTCACTGATGTGATGAAGAGTACAACTCTAAAAGCTGGTTTCAAAAACAATGTTGTTAGTCCAGTAAAATCTATCACCTGCAACATATTTAATGTTTCTCCATGTCATTAATTTGATACACATGGCTACCACATCTCTTTGTGATATGTTTTACAAACATAACTTACAAAATATTTTTTAAACTGTGGTAGAATAGGAATGAAACATACATATCTAAAACGTATCCACCACCCACTGATTAATATATTTTATATTATCAATTTTTATGACATGTAATCATGCATTTTAGTAACCATTTTATTACTTGAAATACTTTATCATGGTCAAAGGTCAAACAAGTAATAAGAGGCACACAAAATATACAGTATCTCATGTTTTACCAGAACATTATGTCAAGAGATTTTCTGTAGGGACATACAATTTAAAATTAATTTCAGGAAACATTTAATTACACAATGAGGGTTTCCCCAGATCAAAAAGTTTTATTTAAATGGGAATTTTGAGGCACATTTTTATTAATGTTGTTAGTTTTGTTGTCTGGGAAAGGAGGGCTAGGCAATGCTGCTTATTTTCAGCCTCATCCGGGCTGGGGGAGGTCATGCAGATGCAAACTGACTTATTGAATCATGTTAAGCTGTTGGTGGTATTTTCAGTGAATAGGAAATCTGGCTAGGACACAGGGAAAATTCCCTACTCTTTTGAGAACTGACATGGGATCTCTAATGTCCACATGAAAAACCCAGAACAGGCAGACAGGACCACCATTTAAACTCCCATCTGGAAGACATCACCTGAGGAGTGGAACCCCTTCATGCTCCACTACAGTGTCAGTTTTGGGATTTACCCCAAGTTCCTGGTGTGGGCTAGAACCCACAACCTTCTGCTCTTCCAGCCTCGGAGGTGAGTGTGCAACCTGCTTAGCCACTGACATTAATGCACGTGTAAAATTTACACCCATCCTTCACATCTATGGGGATGATTGCTCTGTATTATGTACCAGAGTATCATGACACTGGAAAAGCTATATCATATTTGTTCATTCTCATTTAACTTAAGTGTCATCATTGTGGCTGAATCAGAAACCATCAACTAACATGCTCCTATCTCCCATGGCCACCCCTAGATTGGTACTTTATATAGGATGAATCCCGCTCAGTATCAGCTCCCAAGAACAGTACACATTCCAGCATGGAAGGAAAAAGGCTAAACATTTTACTTTTATGTGAATTTCTACTTTTCACAAGAGTTAGACCCCTACTGAGGTATCCTTACTGAGATAATATGATTGTTCAGATACTCAGGATCATTTGAGGATGTCAGAGCCTTCTTATAATTCATAGGTCTCTATGCATTACTTATAGACTAACTTTGACTCCAGAATAACATTCAGTCACTAAAATAATTTTCATGTTTGAAATAACCTATTCAAGTAAATGGTATTTAAAATTACATACATTAAAATGTACAGTACATTTTGTACTTTACTGTAATTAATAAACTATCATAACAGGTTGAGACAATTTGTATAAAGTTCCTCCTATTAAAACTGTTTGAAATTTATACTAGGGATATATATTACTATAGCAAAACATTCAAATGAAAAAATCCATCTTCACTTTTAGTATATGGCTGTACTGCAAAAGTGTAATCCACCTTTAATTTCTTTTCATTTATGTAAAGCCAGCTAGTGCATCAGGCAGTGAATAGTGAAATGAAGCCTAGCTTAATAACTGACTTGTTATATCTGCTTGTGTCTTACTTTGCCCACTAATATTGTTTTGATACATTTCTTGGAAAACATCTATCTATTCTAATTTCCTCTGTCATTAGAAGTATCTAAGCGATTTACTTCCAACACCAGTTCTGAACAGGACTGATGGGAACGGATGACTGGTGCAGGCAAATGGTTTTGCATCATACAGGTGCACATAGGAATATAATCATGCCCAAGGTCAAACATTAGAAAAAGGTTGGGAGTTTGGGGCAATGAAAGCAATGCTGTCAGATATTGAAATCTCAGCGGAGATTCAGCTCCATTAAAACTGAATACACAATTACCTTCCGTCTCCTACCTTCTATGTATCTAGAACTAGTTTGCTCTTCTCACATCTTAATGCCCTTTGTGTTAGAAAAAGCAAAGCAGGTTATACTTGCTATGTCGTCTTCTTGGTGGTTTAATTGAAACCAAATGAAAACATTGTTTTTATTGTCATGTCTCCTACTTTTTCTTGATGTTCACTTAAGTAGTTGACTCATACCAACTGATACTCATCACGTCATCAAAATCTGTAGATTTATTATAAACCACATTGTTAAAGAGTTCTATCAAAGGTATCCAATTGACACTGGCAGTAATCTCTAATCTGCATGATTGTTCTGATTTGTATGGAAGGCTATTCCTCCATATCCATACTAGCTACAATCTCTACTTATACTTTCATCATTTTCAATTCATAGTTGCTTTTTCTCTGGAAAGCATGACTAGTCAAGGTTATCCCATCTGTACAGTTTTGTATCATTTAGTGACAGGCAATAAATACATCTATGTACAAATTACATTTTAAAGATGAGTTTCCCCAATGTGATGGCCAGCATAACAATAAAACAGATTCAGGTAGCCCACTCCCAGGACATACCTGCAAACAAGTAATTGCAGATCAGTGTTCCTTTCCTTCCCCACAGTTACACATACCTCTAATTAATGGCTGTTTTTCCTCAAAGCTTGCTATGGTTAACTTAGAATGTTTTGTAAATATTTTACTCTATATCCAAGATTATATTATTTGGGATCTTTTGGTTCCTTTCCTTTGAATTCTCTAGCCCCAGTTAAGGTATTTCTAGATATTGTTGCCACATGGTAACAGCAGATGGGTGCTACAAACATGGAATCAAGAATTAGCAGTCTCTATGGTCGACCTGTGTCCATGACTGTTTCTGAATTTGCAGAGTATGGTTGAATGGAACAACCAACAAATAATGTTCACACACCACTAACTGCAGAAGTTTTTCATAATCAGTGGCACATAAGGCATGATTTGTGATATAATTGATGTAATTCTCCACATTCTGCAGTTCTTCATATAGATATTTATTTAAGAGAATTTAAGAGACTCCAAAAAGGCCATTAGTATAAGTTTGTACAAAATAAGAGCAGTTAATAAAAGTGTGTTAGTCATATGTGACAAACATTTTTATCATACTATGAGAGACAGGAGCATGTTGCAGGAAGCAGCATTTATTGCACAGCTGGAAAAACATCACTTGTTTGTAGGCTTTTTTCAGATCATTCAGCTTTAGAATATAAATAACACACTTTACAATGAATGCATTCATTATGAATATCATGCATGTGTTTCCACAGACATAGCTGTTGTATAGTTGCCCTGGGATTATGAGAACAGGCATAACTCACATTCAGTTTTATGTTAATGGCTCAAGTGTATGATATTAAAGCTACTGAAAAGAGAACTGCCAAGGTTAACACTTTTCATCTTTCTATCATGTATTGATATAGGCCTAATAAAATTAGTAGACTGATTAAAAGCACCACTCTCTTTCACTAAGACATAATTTTCTAATTAACTGCAATAATTATTGATCTTGACATGGGGGCCACGAAGACTACAGTGGTAGCAATGCCATCTGTAGACAGAGCAGGACATGACATTTGTTACTAAGGGTTAGGCCATTTGCAACTTCCATTTGGCTTCAAGTTGAAACCCTTAAATTCAATTGGGCTTTAAAATTTGCCTGAATCACTTTAACTACCAGCACAGTAATTTTCATGTGCTAAAGCAGATTACATATTGAGGTAAAGAAGCCTTGAAGTTAGCAATGAATATTAATTAATGTAGCTTAATTTATGCAGGTGCCGTTGGCATGCATCTACTATGGATTACTATTTGCGGTGTTGTGACAGTCTACAAAACCCAGTAAGACTGCCACAGCCCCATATGAGCAACAGTAATAGTTACTGTTCATTGCTGGCCTCAAAATGTATACCCTCATAGTCTTTGATTTTCTTCCATTCCAGTTACTATATTCTCACTGCCTACATTGATTTTCAAAATAATACAAAAATAGCAACCCAAAGGAAAACACATCTTGCATCACAAAACCAAACAAGAAAAATAAATGAAAGAATTAATGGATAGCTTTTTGGGAGGTTTTCTTTTTTTTTTTTATATTTACCACTTTTACGTGAATTGAACTTTATTTGAACACAGACACTTTCGCTGGCAGCAAAGGTTCTAGTAGTGAACTATTGACTAAAGGCTGGACTACAAAACTGTGCCTAATGGTGTGTGGCTTATTAGGTCACTCATTTAGTTGCTGTCCCATTAACACTGGTGGGGCAGCTGGTCATATTTAACCAATACTGACTGTGTGCTCAATGGAACACCTGATCATATGGAGCTTGATGGTCATCTTATTGTATAAGTTGCTGTAGTGTCATCTGGAGGAGGAGGCGGAGTTGTGTTGTTATCCTGCTGGGAGGCGGCATGCTGGACTGTGGTGTCATTGTGAGGAGTCTGGGAAAACTTGCCACCAGGAAGAGTAGGGGTACAGTTCGGGATAGTAACAGATGTCACTTGTTGGACATGTCAGTAATCGAATAGATAGTGTGAAGGTGATCCTTTGGTACAACTTTGTCAAAGAGGCAGAGGTTCATAGTATCAACAAGAAGACATCCATAACAGTTACAATGAAAAGATTTTCCCTGGTGTAGGCTGAATGCCTATATGTAAGCATCACTAGCTGTGTGCCATCCACGTGCACTTCCATTGCATGATCGAGGCTTCCTGCACCATGAGGTGATAAATTATACTGTTAGCACTTTTTCACTGTACCTGTCATGGATATGTCCTTGTTGATGCTGTAAACCTCTGACTCTTTTGAATAAAAGATATCCTACATGGATCAAAGGTAAGTACTAAACCCATAATAAATGACTTGTGTTGTTATTGTTAGTGCAGCCACAAAATGCCAGTTTTGAACAACCTTTCATTGTGCTTTTATGGTGAATAAGATGACTGCTCCTACTGGATGCTGTATAAGAGGAGTTGAGCCCAAGACCCTTTGTATTTATTGATCCTCAGCTATTTGAGTTTAAGAAATACTAAGAATTCAAGATTTTCTGGATCTAACCTTGAGTGACGTGGTGTGAAACATCTGTTGTAGTTGCACAAAACAGCTTTCTATGAATACCCTTGAGGAAAGAAGGAGAGGGCACATGATAGAAACTTTCAAGTACCTCAAGGGAATCAACAAAAGTCCAAGAGGGTAGTATCTTTCAGAAAAAGAGATGTGCAAGAACAAGGGGCACAATTTGAAGATAGAGGGCAGATGGCTCAGAGGTAATGTGAGAAGTATTTTTTTTCACAGAGAGGGTTGTGGATGGATAGAACAGCCTTCCTGAGGAGGTCATGGAGTCAAGAACAGTGGGGAATTCAAGAATCCATGGAACAGACATAAGGCAGTTCTAGTGGGGGTAGGAGGAAGTAGGCTATTGGTTAACTAGGATCTGCAGTTTATCCATCAAGTAGGAAAATGGGCAGACTAGGTGGGTCAAGCGGTCCTTATCTGCCATCAAATTCTATGTTTCTGAAGTGAGCAGTGTTAGAGGGCATCCAAGAAAATGTGAAGCCAAACAAGCTAACAACATGCAGCTCCAAAGGGCTGCATGGTGTTCTTATTAAATATTTTCCCAATCAGCCAAAATAGTGTCTCTGATAAAGTGCCCCATAGGTGCAGGATTGGTTGCCACCATGACTGATTGTACTGGAACTCACCGTGTGCAGTTCAAGTGAATTTTTACACTGTTCTCAAAATGGTGTAATATATTTTCTTATATTTGTAAATCCAACTGAGTTTGGTATATCTAACTGTTGGTCTATTCCCATTCAGGTTGGTTGTGTGTCTTTGCTTTTGGCTGATTGGGAAAATAGAAAGCCACTTTGGCTAGAGCAAGCTAAATGACATGTCAGTATGCCAAAATTTATTGTGTCACTATTTCTGCTAGGCAGTGTCTCTGCTTGATAAGTCTACATCTTGTGCTCTAACAGGTCTGAGTCTTCCTCCAGAATGTTTGAGTGGTGTGGGCAGTCTGTATCAAAAAGCTCTAAATATCCTTGGTTGTGTCAGGATCATGTCTATCAATTCTTTATCTTCCATCTCATGCTGATGCTGGCACAGACCCCAAGCAAAGTCAGCAGAAGAGGAGAAGCAGTATGACTAGGAGGTTGTATATGCACATTCTTGTCACTTTCTTCAAGCTGTCTTTGCTGTTTAATCATAACGGTCAGCAACACTTTTTGCTTGATATACGCTTATGCATGCTGAGGAATGAAGACATCTTTATATATGAGATCCAGTAGTGTTGCCATACCACATAGTATGTGCATTCTAATGTTGTCAAACCTTCCAGCAAGTTGTGTCATAAACATTTCTGACACTTCTTTAATGAAACTATAATAGCATAGAATTTTTGGCAGAAAAGTACCACTTGGCCCTCCCTGTCTGCCCAGATGGTCCCTGTCTAATCTGTCTCAGGAGAACCTAACTGGTTTCCAGTGACCTTTGCCCTCCGTGTCTATTTACTAATATTTCCCTATGTCTATATCATGCATGCTTGAAGCTTCCCACTGTTTTTGCCTCCACCACTTTTACTGGCAGTCTGTTCCAGGTGCCGCCAATTTTGTTAGTAAAGTAACTCTTCCTTAAATTCCTCTTAACCCCTCCCCCAGCTTCATCATTGCCCCCTGGTCCTGGTGCTCTTTCTCTGCCTGTTTGCCACCTGGCTGACTTAACTGTTGCTGATTATATGTTATTCTGGCTCAAAAGACCTGTAATTACCCTGAAACTTAGAGAATTGTTTAAACTGTAGGAATTTAACAAGCCTATTTACAGTTTTTAAGTGATTCCAGTCCTTTCCTGAATATTTACTTTCGCTCAGCCCCTTTGGTGCCTAAAATCCTTTGTCTTGCTAATTCTCCCCTGCTGTGACTGTCTGCTTCACAGCTCTCGCCCTGCTCTTAATTTCCCTCTCTCTCTCTCTCTCTCTCTCTCTCTCTCCTGCATAGAAGCCACCCCTTGACCAGGGCTCACAGCTCTGCTGGTTCCCAGGACTCAGGCCCCTGGACAGACAGCATCCCTAGACCGCCACCCAAGACCACAAGCCTGGCCAGCCAGACCTGACTAGGTACTGCTGCTGCTCCTCCAATCTGAAAACGTGCGCTTTCTATGGCACACTCCGATTGCTCACTTTCTGCTCTCTGCCTGTTTGCCACCTGGTGCTGACTTAACTGTTGCTGATTATATGTAAGTCTGCCTAAAAGACCTGTAATTACCCTGAAACTTGAGAATTGTTTGAACTGCAGAATTTAAGAAGCCTGTTTACAGTTTTTAAGTGATTCCAGCCCTTTCCTGAATATTTACTCTCACTCAGCCCTTTGGCACCTAAAATCCTTTGTCTTGGTAATTCTCCTCTGCTGCAACTGCCCTGCCGGTGCTGTGCACGGCTCCCCACCCATCCCACCCTCCCGCCCTATCTCAACTATTTATTTATAGCTGAACCCAGCCACATGATTGCTGCATTTTCCTAACAGTCTACTTTCCCATTGGCTCCTTATATTCTCTCACCAGTAGGGGTCCTAGGAAATCAGCACTCAGGCTATCATTATCTCTGCATTCCCTGCACTGCTACCTAACTCTATCTCTTGCCACTATGCCACTCTAACAGGTACCTGCAATACCCACATCACTTTGTCTCAGTGATATTTTTAAGTATCCTTCTTGGTCCATCAGTTTCGCCTGTATCCCTGGCTAAATATCCAGTTATCCAGCTTGCAGCCACCACCATAAACTATGCTGTGCGCTACATTACACCTGACCCTGTGCCACTTTAATGACCCACCATTACTCATCGCAACCATGTGCCTCACTTTCCGCCCTGCCTAATCTACTGATCACATTGCTAGAAATCTCCTCATCTGCCCCTATTGTGTACAACTATCCATAACACTTTACTAGGTGCTGCTCATTAACCCATAAATACCGTAAAGCTAGATTTCTCACTTTACTGCTCCTCCTACTGTTTGCTGGTGATGTCCACCTAACCCTGGACCCTCCTCCATGATCTCCCCTACCCCCAGCTCACCCCTCACTCACCCAGCCCTCCCCAAATGGCCTAAAAATTGTCCACCTAAATGCCTGGAGCCTTACCAGTAAACTACCTATGCTGCAGATAATGGTCCTTGAGTATAAACCTGACCTCATCATCATCTCAGAAACGTGGCTCTCTGAACATATCACGGACCAAAGTTTCAATTCCTGGGTTCATTATAACTCAGATGGACATACTCGGATGAGGAGGCAGAGTGGTGATCTATGCCTCTACCTCCTGAGCACACAATTGTGCTGAAAGCCACCTCTCTTTCCTCTCCTGGGGCTATCCTTCTCACCTAAGCTACCTTACTCCTCCCTATTTATTGCAGGAGTTTATTGTCATCCTGGCCAACCTTCCAAGTCACGGGCTGATAAAGAGCAGATGGCCCTTGCCCACTCAGGAGAGCTGTACATACTGGGTGACCCCAACATCAACTGGCTCTCAAACAAGCTAGCCAAAACTCGCTCCCTACATCGAGTCACTAAATTTAACACAGTTAATGCAGGAACCTACTCCACGAACAACAAAACTAAAACCCTCCTTCTGGACCTAGTCCTTACGTCGCATCTCCACAGGGTCAAGGCCGCTGGCCTCCTGCCTGATGCACTAAGGGACCACCATCCTGTGTACATGGTGTGCAAAATACATAGGCAAAAATACCACAAAATCCTCCTAACCTGTATCTACTCCTCTCTTGACACTTGACCTCTTCATAATGATCTAGCCAACACTGACTGGTCCCCACTTGCAGCTTGCTCTTCAATTGACACTGCTCTCCAACTGTTCAGTGACAAGTTCCTTCATGTTTGGAATCAACACACCCCTTGCATAAAACCAGAGTCCGAGAAACCACCTACCCTGGGTATCCCCTGAGCTCCTCTCCTGTCAAAGAGCCTGGGACACTGCTTGGCATAAACACAAGGCAACCAACTGCCCCAGGAATCTCCAACGATACAGGGGAGCTATGAAATAAGTGTAAAAGCTATTCAACTGGCCAAAACTGAACACTACCAGGCTACCTTCCAAGCTAACACAAACAAACCTTCTAAATTCTGGAAAGTTGCTCCATCCCTCTTTTCCCTTCCACCAAAGCCCCCACTCCTACCCTTAGGCAGAATCTCTCAGTCATCTTGGAATCTATGTCAGTCGCAGAATCCTTTAATTCCTATTTTATGTCTTGTATCTCAGTGCTCCAAGCGGCCCCCTGATGCTCATGCAGCTTTCTGGTTGCCCCCCTCCTCGGTGGACACCTGCCCTCTTGGTCTCATCCCTCTCTCCTTGCAGCCCCTCTTTCTTCCCCTAGCTCCTCTCCCTTGACACCTGCCCACCCCTCATTATCCCTGGCTACTACCCCTTCCTTCCACTACTTTAACATCTACCTGCCCCACCTCTCTCTGCTCCCTCACCTGCTACCATCTTCTCTGCTTCCTCCTCCTCCTCCTCCTCCTCCTCGACTCCTCTGGCCCCTCTTCATCTACTCCCTACTTCTTCATCCACATCTCCCTGCTGCTGTCTTTCAAGCCCTTTTGTCCATTAACCCTGCCAAGGCTTCTCTCCTGATAGCCTGGACCCTGTCTGCTCCTGCTATAGCCTATCCTATCTCCCTCTTGCTAAACCTCTCCTTTGTCTCTTCCACTGTCCCTACAGCTTGAAACACACTACAGTTCTACCTGTCCCTAAAGAAGGTGTGCCTTCCTCCTTGCAACTACCACCCTATCTCTCTCCTTCCCTACACTGGCTAAGCTCCAGGAACACATAGCACTTGAACAACTCTCCTCCTATCTTACTGACTCCACCTTTCTCCTCCATTCCAATCTGGCTTTTAAAAGCACCACTCCACTGCCACATCCCTGCTACAGCTGACTGACTATCTCTACGGGCATGGACAATGACCTCATAACCTGGCCTGTTTTTATTGACCTAGCCAAGACCTTTGATATGGTCTCTCACCCTATACTCCTGTCCTGTCTCAGGTCTGTTGGTCTTTCCCTAATGCCACTGATTGGTTTAAGTCTTATCTGTCAGGCAGATCCCGATCTGTCCCTATGGCTGATGCCATTTCCCCACCACTCCCATTACCAAGGAGTCCCTCAGGGATCTGTACTTGGGTCTCTCATTTTTTCAATCTTCCTTAATGATCTCCCTCTGACTTGCACATCAACAAACATGCACATGTATGCTGATGACACGGTATTATACACAACAAACAAATCAGTCCCGATGTCACCTCAGGCTCCAAATGGATTTCAACAATGTACAACGCTGGTTTAGAGAGCACCACCTCTTCCTAAATTCAAAGAAACAGTCTCTATGACTTTTGATACCAAGCAGAAGCTAGGAAGGCTCTCCTCCTTGCCTACTTTCACACCATTGATGGGACTGTATTAGAGACTCCTCCTCCTTCTGCTACCTCAGAGTTTGGCTGGCCAGGTACCTAAACTTCTCTGTCCACATTGATGTCATTCAGAAGAAACTCCAGCCTAAGCTTGGGGCCCTCTTCTTCTACCACAACAGTAGAAGTATCCTCTTCCGAAGGCGTGAATTGGTACATAAAATGATTATGCCAATATTTGACTACTGTGACATAGTATATGGAGCTGCCTCCCAATCCTCCTTATCCAGGTTAGGTCTTCTCTTTAACTCCTTCTGCTGGTTTGCCTTAGATGCTTCTGCCCTGACCACCACTGCACACTCTACCACTCTCTAAATTTTCCCACACATGCTGATAGGAGAACCATGCATGCAGCCAAATTCACCTCAAATTCTGGTTGGGTTCTCTCCCTCTTACCTCTCACCTCCTTATCTGCCTTCTCCCTCAAATACTCCCTCAGATCTGATGACTCACATTCTCTGAATATACCTTACAGAAGCACTATGTCAGGCTAAATGGCTTTATCCATCACCTACCTAAACTTTGGAATCAACTACTGGCCCAAATCTGACACTCTTCCTCAGTCAATTCTCTCTACATCCCTAACAAACTACCTAGGGATGAACTGCAACTGCACCTAGTCCCTATAGGCTTGTCTCAGCTGCTGGTCTATAACCCTCCTTCCTCCAGTGAGGCCAAATAAGTCTCCCCTATCCTAACCCCTCCTGCATCCTAGCACTTTATGTATCTCTCCCGTACCACCCTTCCGTAGTCTCCAAATCCCCCTTCCTGCTAGACTTCCTTCATGTATTCCATGCTGGTAATGTTAATACTCGTGATAGTTGTCATCTCATATGGTCTGGCTATGTACAGTTAAGCCATTACCTGATTTATGTATACTGTTGTATTATGTAATGCTTCCTCCCTTCCCCAGGACTTACCATGAGATGAACATTTTGTTGCTCAGTGTAATTTTTCCTGGTGAAACTTTTCAATAAATAAATAGACTCCCCTACTGAACACTGTTCATCCCTGTGAGAGTACTTGTAGGTTTCTATCATGTCACCACTTCCTCTCCACTCTTCCAGGGGTGTACATGCTAAGATCTCTCAGTCTCTCCTTCTATGGCTTTTAGTGCAAACCCAGCACCATTTAGTTGCCCTCTTTTGGACTGCCTCCACCCTGTCTATGTTCTTTGTGAGATGTGGCCTTCAGAACTGGACAAATAATCTAAGGTGGGGACTCACCTGTGAGCAATACAGTGGCAACACCACCACCCTCCTCATGCTGGTGATACTTGTCCCAATGCATCCCAGCATCACACTGGAATTACCCACTGCTTTGTTATACTATCTCCCAGTTTGAGGTCATCAGATATGATAACCCCAAGGTACCCTTCCTGCTTACTGACCAACAGTATCCTCCCATCCTATATTCACTTTCGGGTTCCTATGCCTTAGGTGAATAATGTTACACTTTGGCATTGAAACCCAGTTGCCATGTTTTTGACCACTTCTTGAGTTTCCCAAGATCCCTAGGCATTCTTTCTACCCCTCTTGATTTTCCACCCAATTAAAGATTTTAGTATCACCTGCAAAATACATTATTTTCCTTCCAGTTCATCTGCAATGTTGCTTTATGAAAACATTGAAGAAGATTGATCAGTACTAAGTCCTTTGGTTATCCTTCCATCTTTACAGTGAGCACCATTAACCACAACACTTTGCCTCCTATCTGTTAACCAATTTCTAACCCAGTATAGCACTTTGGATCACACCTCTAGTCTGCTCAGTTTCTTAATTAGTCTCCTGTGTTAAAGGGACAGTGTCAAATGCCTTGATAAAGTCCAGTAAGTCACATCCACTGTCTTCTAATCTGTTTCCCTGTCATCCAGTCAAATAAATCAATCAGGATAATCTGATATAACCTTCCCCGTGGATCCATGCTGCCTTTGGTCTGGCAGCCCATTTGATTCAAGATACTCTGCCAATCTTCCCTTTAACAGTGTTTCCATTAATTTCCCCAGCTCTGAGGTGATGCTCACTGGACTATAGTTGCTAGCCTCTTCCTTGCTGCCACTCTTACTTTATGTAGAAGGACTCTATCAACTCTCCTCCAGTTCTCTTGCATCACATCCAATTCTAGCGAGCTGTTGAATAAGGCCACCAGCAGGCAGCCAGCACCTCCTGAATTATTTTAGTATCCTTGTATATATTTTGTCAAGTCCCATAGCCTTGTCCCGTTTCAGAGCTGCTAGTCTCCTCAGGACTCTTTCATCTGAAAATGAACTTGAGTCTGCTTCTCCCATTCCTGCTGCTACCTAGTGGTCTGCTCACCTACTGTGAAGACTGGGCAGAAGTACCTGTTTAGGTTGTCTTCTTTTCTTGGTCACCGTCTGTGTCCTCCTTATCCTCACTGTCCTTCCCTTGCTTTCTTCTTCTCACTTATGTGCCTAAAGAGGTCTTATCCCCATTCATTACTCCTTTATCTGTCCTGTCTTCTGATGTGCTTTTGCCCTCCTCACTGCCTTATATCTTCCTCTGCTTTACCTGGTACACTTCTCTGTCTTCCTCCACCTGCATTTCCTTACACATCCAGAAAGCCACCCTTTTTCCATCACCACCATGGCCACTTCCCTTGAGTATCATAATGGTCTCTCTCTTTCCTTTTGCTTTTATTCAGTTCTTTCATGTAGAGTGTGGTTGTCTAAATTGTGCTTTTCCTTATTTTTACCCACTGTTCCTCTACCCCCTCACTGGCATTCCCCCCTCACTAGGCAGTTCCTGAGGTAGTCTCCCATTTCTTTAAAATCCACCCTCCAAAAGTCCAGGACCTGCATCCTCTGGTAGTTTGCATCTGCTCCTACCGTAATGTTAAACCCACTGTACAGTGATCATTGGTACCCAGTGGATTACTCCCAACAAAGTTGGCAATACTGTCCCTGTTTGTAAGACCCAGGTCCAGCACTGCCCATTCCTAGTGGGTTTGTTGACTAGCTGCCTAAGAAAAGCCTGTTGTAGGGATTCAGTGATGGCTCTGATCCTCTCTGAAGCTGCAGAAGGTGGTCTCCAATCCATCATCAGCAGATTGAAGACCCAACTGGCAACACCTACCCCTTATTTACCATCCTGATGATGTCTTCCCCAAGTGTCTTATCCATCTCCACTCTCTGTGCTGAGGTCTGTATACAATCATTGGGGCCTATTCAGTAATGTGCACCCCAAGGCATGTATCAGGGTGTGCAGCTCCACCCTGGGAAATCTACACAGGGCAGCATTCACAAACACTGACCCCCATACAAAGCTCTCCTCAGTGTGCAGGTCTGTGGAGGGCTGGCAGGTGCAAAGTGGCAGATCTGGGTGGGCAGCCAATTGGCTGCCTGGGCAGAGTCCTGCAGTGGATCCCTTGCACGCATGGGGTACCATGATGATGCCAGTGTGCAGAGCCCTGATCATGATATTGAGGGGGATTCCAGCTGACCACCCCAAACTCCCAGTGTGCCTTGAAGGCAGGGGCTTTTCTGCTGAAGAGGCCAATGCCCCCCACCGAGTCCACTGCAGCTGGTGGCTGCTTCCCTGGGTGGGCATGTAACCAGCAGCTCAGGGTTATGGGTGCCCCAAGGATGCGTTGCCACCAGCTACCATGTGCAACATTCTGCAGCTTTGAGAATCACATGGAGTGCTGTCACAGCCCCGGCCTGCCCGCCCCACCCCAGTGTGGAGTTGCATGTTTGGCCAGGGGATCGGGTGCATAAGGGCATGTAAACACTTTGTAAATGCACAAGGGGCTGACAGGTGCAGAATGGGCTACACACCAGAGATGCATGGTGTGTATCCCACTCTGCACCTTTGTGCATATGCCACATTGTGTGGATAGAGGCCCCAGCTCCTGTGTCTAGGGTGACTCACAGCACCTACAGCCCTTCCCTTTCCTTTGGGTACCCTGTATTTCCATAGTCTTGATTCCCTCCCTCAAATCTACTGCAATCCCTTCCCCTTTCCTTCCTTCCCTGTGTCTTCTGAACAGAGAGTATCCTGATATGCCCATTCCAGTCATGATTGTCAGTGCACCATGACTCCATTATGGCCACCAAATCCAGGGTAGCATCCACTATGATTGCCTCCAGGTCTAGAATTTTATTTCCTCAACTTTTAGCATTGGCTTACATGGCTCTCATACCTTCCTCCTCCTGCCTTCCTCCTGCTTTCTCCTCCCTTGCTAGTGCTGCTCCCTGGAGCTCCACTGACCCCTTGTCCCTTTTCATCTTTTACTACCTCTTCCTTTCTTGATTTGTACCTGCCTTATACTCTGTCTTATCCCTATCCCAGTCTTCTTGAGCCTCTGCCTGGGGAAGCTTCCTCCACTGAGGCCCTCCTCCTTGGTACTTAATCATTGGGGGTAATTTATGCATCCCTTGGTATTACAGCCACCTCCTTGCTTGTCTAAATGCTTTTACAAGTAACATTTCAACCTCCATTTATGACTGTGGTCCCCTCCTGGAAGGATACCTGCCATCTCCTTATAGAAGCACATATCCTCCTGGCTGGCCCCAGTCCCCACTGCAGCTGAAACTCTTCTCCATGTACCATGCCTTCAACAAATTGTTAAAAGCCCTACTCCAATGCCTTTTCCTCTCTCTCACCATACACAGATACCACATCAACAAACTCCACAATATGTGCTGCCTGCTTACCGTCCCTCCACAGCTCTCTGAAATTACTTGCACTGCTCCTATCCTATCCTTGCCAGGTAATGTGTCCCCAGGTGAACAATGAATCTAGTTCTCTCCATCTTCTGCTGCTGTGGTAATCCTCTGGATCTGCTTCCCATCCTCCAAGTTGAAGCATCAGGAGCCACTTCATCTCCCTCTCCTTCCACCACCTGTTTC
Organism: Neoceratodus forsteri; assembly: GCA_016271365.2. Lineage (NCBI taxonomy): Eukaryota > Metazoa > Chordata > Ceratodontiformes > Ceratodontidae > Neoceratodus > Neoceratodus forsteri. The sequence goes on from JADMNL010000023.1 coordinate 326,608,042, forward strand.
CTAGTCTGTCACTCTGATGATAGAATCCCTCACAACCAGCTGCTTCCTTCTCAGCTGAGGGCCTCTTCCTCCCTCTTTTGGCCTCACCTTCTGAAGACCCCCCACATCCTCTATTCCAACTGCTGTGGGTGCCTTCTCCCAGTAACCCCATCCCACTGGTATGGTTGAGGAATTTTGCAGTGGTACAGACTGAGAAGTGTGTGCCCTACCAGCCACCACCACCCTCCCAGAGCCCATGAGGATCCAACCATTCTGCCTCTGCTAGGCATCTTCTGGGCAGTGGCAGCAAACTTTATTACATCTGGGTGGGGAAAATTGTTCTCTGCACCATTACCAGTTTGGCTCACAGTCCAGCCACCTCTGCCCTCAACCCAGAGGGGTGAGTGCAAGAGCTGCACCTCAGTCTCAAATTATGTTCCAAGGACTGCAGCTCTACACCCATTACATTGTACCACTCACATGCTCTTTTCCTGTTAAACTTTCCCTGTACCCTCCACCACCTTTCTATGCCTGTTTACTTCATCTTCCCTCCTTTCCTTTCCTGAAAAGTATTTATTACTCTACACAAGATAGGATGTTTCATACTTTCCCTACTACCAGTAGCTATCCTTTCCTGGGGTTTACTATCTCTTACCACTAAGTTATTACCACTACCTGTAGTTACTTAATTTTACTCTGTCTAATGTAGTATATTTTTATTTTATTTTTATTTATTTATTTAAAATTGGTGACGGGAAAGGCACACTGAGCGAGGCTTGTTTCCAGGTGTGACCCGGGTACAAGTAGTACAAGGTGGGAGACAGAGAAATACAGCAAATATCAAGTAACAGATGAATAATACAGTATAGTACATTACATAGAGTTTGATAGTGAGGTTTCACTTTTGTTTGAACAGCAGAGTGGAAAAAATAATTTCATTACATTTCAAGACCATATTACCGTAAATTACAGGTGCGTGTCTTGACATATTTACGAAGTGGATTAACCAAAAATTGAGTTTTGGGAGAGGGTACCAGTGGGGGTGGTTTAGCAGTAGAAGCTGGCATGTGGAGTTATTATTTACCTGGCGAGGCCACTGAGGGTAGTACTAGGTCCAGGTAAGGAGGGATTGGGTGCACAGCTGTGGCGGGGAGTGGGAGGGAGAAACCTGAGGAGCTGTTTATAGGCTGATAGGGATGGGGCCAGGTGGAGGTGGGTGGGAGGTTGTTCCATAGGAGTGGGAGCCAGTAGGAAAAGGCAGCTTGCCCAGAGGCTGAGAGGGGTGTGAGAGGTGGAAGGTACGTGCATGTCTATGGTGAAGTGAGTAGCCAGGGGTTGGCTGAGAGAGGCAGGAGGAGAGGTAGAGGGAAAGGAGCCAAGCCAATATTTAGCTATGAGGAAGTGCTGCGGTGGTCCGCCTATGTGAGAGTGGCATCAGAGATAGAGTTGAGAATAGTTGGCAGTGATGAGTGAGGTGGGGAGGCAGTGGTGAAGCACATGAAGGAGTTTAGCAGGACATCGAGTTTTGCAAGGGAGGAGGAAGAGGCTGTGCCGTAAATGGCGTTCCACGTAGTCCAGTGCTGGTAGAATGGTTTTCGTGTGAGTTCACTCCGAGTAGGGAGGGTGAGGCAGTCTTTGTGGCAGTAGAGGATGGCAAGTTTGGGCCAGAGTTTGGTGCAGATGGTGTCAACGTGGGTGGAGAAGTTGAGGTTTGTGTCCAGCCAGACTCCCCAGTACTTAAAAGTGGGTACAGACTCAAGGGTATTTCATCCAGGGTGGAGATCAGAGCGGGGCAGGCAGGGAGGCGAGTTTTGTCTTGTGTCGAATACCATGGAGACAGTTTTTTCATTGAGTTTTAACTGATTTTTCAGGAGCCAGGCTTGTACTCAGTTGAAATCGCTTTGGAGGTTTGGGTGAACACTGACATGGGAGGGGTCTGAGGCGTAGATAATGGTATCATCAGCGTATGGGTACGTCGGGTGAGACAGGCTGGGAGAGGTTGTTTATAAATAGGGAGAAAAGGATGGGGCCAAGGATGGAGCCTTGGGGACGCCCATGAGGATGGGTCGAGGGTTGGAGAGGTGTCTCCTATTTGTACTTGCTGCATCCTGTTTTGGAGGTAGGAATGGAACCAGTTTATGGCTGGTTGGGCAAGGCCTAAGGAGCTCAATTTGCCTAGCAGTAGACGGTGGGAGACTGAATCAAAGGCTTTAGCCAGGTCAATGAAAATGGCAGTATTTGTATCTTGGATCACACCTTTGAGAACAAACTCGTTACATAGGTTCCATGTCAAAGTCAAACATAAGAGTCATAATATCACAACTGAGTTAGGCATTAGCAAAGTGGTTACATCGCATGAAACTTAAAATACAACACCATATCTACTAATGAGTGACAGAACACTGGGGAAAAGGAGAAGGTGAGACAGAAGGAGGTAAAGGCATAGGAGGGAGGAGGAGCAGAGACAACTACAGGAGGGTTGTGCAGGAATCAACCCTGGTTGGGGGCCTTGTTGGAAGAGATATAAGACAGCATATGTACCAGGCAATGGGAAGGCCATGTCCAGTACAAGAAGCAGGTGCTGAAATGCCTAGGGGGCTAGTAATGGGCTGGGGCAGGACCAATTAAGGGGTAATATGAGCAGAAGAGCTTACAGTAGATGATGTTTGGGGAGGACAGGAAGGAGGGGGGGAGGAGGAGGACATTCGGTGGTTTAGCAAGGTGTATGATGGGATAGAGAGGCAGATGTGTGGTGGGATTACAGTCAGGGGAGCCAGGGGCCTATTTGAAACAGCTGCAACAAGCATTAGCAACCAGGTGAGTCCTAAGCACATGCTTAAAAGGGACCTAACATAGGTTTGTCAGTGATGCTTGCAGGCAGTTTATTAAGCCATTTAGGTGCATGACAGGCAAAGCTCATTTTCTCAGCGGTGCGACATCTTGGGATCTTGAGGATCACACCCGGAGCTTCTTGTTGGTCAGGAACTTTCATAAGGGTAAGGAGCTTCTGGAAACCAGTGGGCAACACACTTAGACATGCTTTTGGCCAGGAAGCAGGTCTGGAACTCAAGTCTGCCCTCAAACTGCAGCCAGTTGGCTTGGGCATATAGGTCATGAAGTGTGCATCTACCACTTGGAGCTTGTGGAGAGCAGCAGGCCTTATTTAAGAACATTTTAATATGATTGAGGCTGAGTCCATTGCAGATTCATATATTACAATTCCATACTCAACCAGGGAGATAACAGAGCTGTGGATGGCCAGGTTGAGGGCTTCAGAGTCAGGCTGTGCCTATGCCTATAGAGAAGGCCAGTACATATGTTGAGGGCCTTTACAACATTGTCAATGTGATTGAAAAAGGACAGGTGTGTGTCAACTGTAAGCCCCAGGTATTTAAAGTGCTGTATCTAGACCAGTGATCGCCATCAACATTGGTAATGGTGAGCAGGTGCATTTGGTGCCTACTCTGCTGACTGGAGAACATCATTGACTAATTTTTTTATAATTCATGACCAGTTTGTGGTCCTTGAACCATCTTTCAACAGAAGCGAAGTTATCCTGTACAGTGTGCTCCAGGAAATAGGGTCCTTGTCATTAGTAAATAGAACTGCATCATCAGCATAGATCAAGATTTTGGTGTGGCAGGCACGAGGTAGCTGATTTGGGACTATGCTGAACATAAGGGGCCTAGTATAGAGCCCTGAGGAACTCCAGAATGAACAGGTCTGCTGTCAGATAGGACATTATTAATCCTAACTTGCTTGGTCCGGTTGGAGAGGTATGACTTCATCCAATCAACTGTGTCACCAGACAGACCAATAGCCACAAGTTGGTCAGCTAGAAGGTCATGAGTAACCATGTTGAATGCTTTTGACAGATCGATGTAGGTTGTGCCAGCTAGATCGCCCTGCTCAAGGGAGCTGTGAATATAGCCTGTAAACTCAAGCAGGGCTGTTGTGGTGCTATGACCTTTGCAGAAGCCATGTTGTTCAGCACATCAAATGTTATATTTATCCAGGTATTCCACCAATTGATCTGCAACAATACTCTCGAGAGCCTTAGATAGGGCTGGAGAATCAAAATAGGTCTATAGTTACCAAGAGAGGAACGATCACCACTCTTGTGGACTGGAGTCACTAGTGTCACTTTCCAGGTCTGGAGGAACTCCAAGAATCTAAGTGAGGCATTGATTATGTAGATAAGAGGCAAGAGTATCTTCCAAGGTGAGGACTACAAATTTTAGGTCAAGGGAGTCCCTGCTGTAGTGGATTACCCAAGACCTTTAGGAGGTATTTCCTGACTTCATTTGGAGAGATGGTTCTAAAATGAAATGGTGGGGGTAGGAGGTGATTGGTCTTCAGTTTGCATAGCTGCAACAGAGTGAGTAGGAGGAAGTAGTCCAGTGGTAGCACTCCACAGAGATCTGTGAATGCTTTGTTGAATCGTTTGAGATAGTTTGCGGTTGGCAGTGGGTGAGCCTTCAATGTTGAGCATCAAAGGTGCTGATTTACTATCTTTATCCGTGACTTCCTTCAGGTTAGCCCAGAATTTTCTATCATCACTCCAAGACCGGTGAGTGCTTCCTGATAGTATAGATTTTTGAAACATGTACTGCCCTAGTACAGTTGTTTCAAGCCTTTATGTAATTTTGGATATCAACCTGTTTGCCAGTCTCCTGGACTCTATACCAAGGAGGTCTCTAACTTTCAAGTCTCAAGAAGAGTAGTAGAAAACAAGGGTTTTCCGTCCTTTCATTTTATACTTTTTGGGGTGTGTGTTTATCATAGGCCGCATTAAAAGCCGGATGAACCACTGAAGAGCTGCATCAACAGTATTGGAAGAGTAGACTTGGGACCAGTCCTGTCTGCATAGGTCAGTTCTGAGTTGGTCCAGGTGACCATGTTTAAGGACTCTGTTGGTGACTGTCCTGGTAGGGGTTTGGAGAAGAAAAGGACCAGCAACAAAGGACAGGAGAGTGATCGCTAAAGGCATCAGGAGGACAGTGGTTTGAGATACATGGTCTGGCCAATTAGATTGGACCCAGTCTAGTAATATGGAAGTGCCAGTCTTATAGTTTACCCTAGTGGGTGAAGTGATGAGTTGGGAGAAGTGCACAGTTGACACTGCATCCATCTAGGAAGTTGCTGCTGGGGAGAGTCAATTAGCGTTGAAGTCACCCAACAGCAGGGTTTCCATATTGAGGTTGAGGGCACTGAGACACTGCACTAAGGAGTTAAGCCCAGGGCTTTTAGGCCCAGAGGCATATACACAGAGAGGACTGTGCGGGTTCTGTTGTGATTCCCAAGGAATATTTTATTGCTAGGGTTTGAATGCTGGACCCAGTGTTAGCTAGATGTAGGATGTGAGCCTGTAGGTAATGCTTGAGGTGGATTACACCCACCACCCTCTTTTGGTAGGCGATCGGCCCTGAACACAGTGTATTCTGGGATGGAGATTGAGGCATCCACAATATTAGTGGAGAGCCAGGTCTCAACTACAGACAAGATGTCTGGGTTATGCTGCTGTGTCCAGGCGTACAAGCTGTCCATTTTAGGGAGGAGACTACAGTATTAAGTGAGCCTATTTTGAACTGACCAGCATTGCCTTGTGTCCCTACCGGATGAGTTAGAGGACCGGGTTGGGGTGCTGGGTTGTTGCCAGCTAGTAGCAAGAGCAGGAGGGCTATATGACAAAGTATTCCCTCAATAGTTTGGAGCTAAGTTTCAGCTTTTGGCACCGACTATGGTAGAGAAGGTGTCCATCCTTGATGTTGATAAGCCAAAGTTAGAGGGCCACAAGTGCAAGCACCTAGGATAGGGAGCATGATCTACACATATACTAGTCATTTTCAGCTCCATAGGAGGAGTGGTTATGTGACAGAATATGACAGCATCACTGTGGAGTGCACATTTAGGGATGTCCATGGAGGGATGGAGTCATACCCTGGGGTGATATGATGCTAGTGTGGCTGTGTGGGTACAGGAGGGAGAAGCATAGCACCCCACAAGTGTTGCAATAGAAGAAGCTGTAATTAGGGTGAAAAAATTCAGACAGGAAGAAGCCACTGTGGGGTCACCCTTTAAGAGGGAGAGGTGTAGTGAGAGGTCAAATGAGGAACACTAATAGGAGGCTATGGGAGGAGATGCCAAGAGCATTTAATAGAGGCCAAGGTCAGGAGGCAGGCGGGACAAAATATGGGAGACAGAGTTAGTCTAGGGCACGGTAGGCAGGCACCAAGTTTTTCAAAGTAAAGTGAGAGCACTACAGCAGCCAAAGATCAGCCTGCTGTAGCACCGAGCATCCCATAGGAAATGTGGCTTTTAATTCAAGTTCCCCACTGGAAGCCAGGGATCGTACCTGTTTCTTTCCTGGGTCAGGAGGTGGGTGGCAGCTGCCGATAGGAAATGCAGTGGGAGCAGAAGGGCTGTACTAAAGCGGGGGCTGCTTGAGGAGATCTCAGTCTTGCGCATTTCGGTGGGTCAGGAGGAGTTTGCAGCCCACGGTCAGAGGACCAAGAGCGCTTCTATGGCCAATAAGCCGCATGGGCTAAGGACTGAAAGAGAGGGGAGAAGAGAATATAGTAGGCAGGAGGGATAAAGGGCAGGGGAAAAGAGGCGGGCAAAGCAAGAGTTGCTGGGGAAGAAGAATAGCACTTAGAAGAGGTGCTAAGTGGGCAGGAGGTATGCAGAGAAAGGGTGGGGATGGCAAAAATTCCAGGTGCCAGTTACAAGAAAGAGAAATTAGCAGGATAATAGGTCATGTAGACAGGGCAGAAGACATGAGGAGCTGTGCCTGGGGTAGTGAGGTCTGGGGTGGGGAAAACATGGCGTGAAGCAGACTGGTTAGGATTTAACAGTTAGGAGAGTTGGGGGAGTGAGAGTGGAGCAGAGGTGGAAAAAACAAGTGGGCTGATGGGGAAATGATGAGGTTGTAAGGGTTAGGACAGAGCAGTGACTAAAGAACAAGCAGAAACAGTTGGTAGGGGAGACACTAGGGAGAACAAGCAGAAAATTAAGATAATGCAATCAATCCTAATTCACTGTAGGCACTCTATGTTAAACACTGAACACAGGCTTTCTGAGATTGTACAACCAGTGGTGAGTCACACTCAACTGGCACAACAGGTTAAATTAACAAATGAATATGAAACATTCAAGGAAGCCTTAAACTTTGGGAGCAGAAACCACAGTTAACAGCAAATATGGGAGACTGAGTTAGTCTCTGACCACCGCAGCAGGCAGGCACCAAGTTTTTCAAAGTAAAATTGAGTGAACCACAGCAGCAGCAGCAGCCAATATTTCTACCCAGTACTGTGTTTTCTCCTACCTTAATCTGTTGTGTTCCTGCAGAGTTTCTGGCGTATCTGTAGATGCCTGCAGATGCCTTCAGAAATAGATGTTCCATTCCTGCTCTGCCCTCTTACCATAATGGGACATGCCGGAGTATCTGAATTTACCCTCCAATACAGCCCTCTAGCAGCCTTCTGATTTACTCAACTGATAAACATCCAACCCTTTCTATCCTCCAGCTGTAGTAATATTGCCAAACTTTCCCTTCCTATGAGGAAAGAAACAACAGAGCCTCAAAGGTGAATTACAGCCCAAAGTTTGAAAAAAGCAGTGTAGTTTAGCTGCTTACTCCATCCTTATTTATTTATTTGAAAGTTTGTGACCACTAGAGGCACACTGAGTCATAACTCATTTCCAGGTGTGACCTGGGGGCAAGGGAAGGAATATTTGTACAGATGTAAACCGACTTGCGAAGCAGATTAAGCTGTTGGTGGTATTTTAGTGAATACCACTAGTTTATTTATTTAAAATGTTTGTAACGGAATGGCACACTGGGATGGGGCTCATTTCCAGGTGTGACCAGAGGAAAGGGAGTGGGATATACAAAGGCAGTACAGAGCAATATACTAGCACATCAACTGAACAAAAATGAGGCAAATCCATGAACAAGATGAGCCAAAACATGCAATATTATTTACAAAAAGTGCATTTAAACTAATATAGAATGTCAATAGTGCAATAGGAATACAGAAGAAGGTGCCAGTGCTATTTGATGAGGTAGTGACTGGCGTTATAGGAGGGATGATGGTGGGATAAAGGGTGGCTAGTAGAGGGAGGAAGGGTGGCTAGTGAAGGGTGGAGTCAAAAGCTAACTGAAGCAGGAGAAGTTAGAACAAGGTGAGATACATGAGGAGGAGCATAGAGGTGGCATTAAGGAGGGAGGGCAGAAACAGGGAGGAGGTGGGAGACACTTCAGCTGGTGTTTTAGTGTGGACTGAGTCAGGGCAAGGCGGGTGGAGAGTGCGAGTTGGTTCCTGAGAGCTGGTAGTCTGTGGGAAAGGGCAGATTTGCCCACTTGGGAGTGCTGGGTGGGATATGGAATGATCAACAATCACGCGATCTGAGGCCATAGCCAGATGAGGGGAGGAGGGGGACTGATCAGTAACTAGGGAGAGAGGCCAACCAGTACTTGCCAATGAACACAGCACAATTAGCAAGGTGGCAAAGTAGCAAGGGATGGTAGTCCAATGGCTGAATAGAGGAGCAGTGATGGATGCGGAAGAGGAGGTTCGAGACAAAGTATCAGAAAGCATTGAAGACAGCGTCTAGCTTGGCATGGAAAGATAGTAGAGCCACGCTGTATACAACATCTGCTTAGTCAAAGGGAGGGTAGGAGAATGATCCTATTGACTAGTTCTTTTCAGATAGAAGGAGAGAGGCAGTCATTGATTCTATACAGGAATCGTTTAGGGCGGAGATTGGCATGAATGGAGTCGATGTGTTTGGAAAAATCTAGCTCAGTGTCCAGCCACACCCCAACATACTTAAAGAACTGTATTGCATCTATTGGGCTGCCATCCAGGGAAGAAGGAGGGTGGAGATGATAGTTTGGCCAAGTGCTGGGGAGCCAAGGCCATGGCAACATTTTTTTCTGTATTGCGCCTCAAGTCATTTGCCTCAAACCACTTTAGGGCTTTCGTAAAGACCTCTTGGAGGGATGACTGGGTGGTGGAGAGTGATGGACCAGAGGCAAAGAAGACTGTGTCATCAGCATACATGTGTATGAGCGTAGGTGAGCAGATGAAAGGAGGTCATTGACAAAGATGGAGAAGAGATTGTGCCAAGAATAGAGCCTGTCAAACACCTGAATGGATGGGGAGGGAGGACTTGGCCTGTCTGAGTTGCACATACTGGCTTCTAACCATGAGATAGGACTTGAACCAGGCTGTGGAGGAGGAGAGACCCTAATGATGATAGTGTTCCTAGGAGGAGATTGTGGGAGACTGAGTCAAATACTTTAGCGAGATCGACGAGTTAACACCTACCACTTAGCTGGCACTCCTCTCCAAACTTCTGTACCTCATGTCATGCAAACTTCATGATTTTAACTTCCTCTGCAGCACTCTAGCAGCGCCCAATTGTTTCAGCCCTAATTGCCCTCCTCTCTGTCTTCCAGCCATGGACATATGGGCAAACATCTTCTTCTTATGAAAAGAAACAACAGAGCCTCAAAAATGAATTACAGCCCAGAGTTAAAAAAATATAAATGTGGTTTAGCTGCTTTCTGTCTCCTTAGTCGGTGCTCCTTGCTGCTGTGACAACTTAGATGAACTAGTGATGTCAACACCAACTCCTCCACCACCATCATTTCTGTCATTCTTGCCCATCGATGTGGAGCTGGGGGACAGGAGGGCAGTCACCTCCATTGGGCCCTTGACCATGAAACTGGTGCCTTTCACCAAATATGTGTCAATTCCCAATATCATCTGTCTGAGATTGGGTAACAAGATATGCTGGTTGTACTGGGATGGGATGGACCCATATACAGTATCATGCAGCTAGCCTCCATTGCCAGACAGTTATTAGAGAACTCTCTTAACTGCCCACTGAGAACCTGCACACTCACACACACCAAGCACATACCTCCAAGCAAACTCTATGTCACCAACATTACCACACAGTGTTACACACATGATAGAGATCAGCATCAGTCAGAGTTTACAGCTTGGAAGCTTGGTGTGTGCATGCAATGTGTTTTGGTTTGTGGGGAAGTCTGTTGATGTCAGATGGTGGGTTGGATGACTGCTACTCTCCTGCATTGTGTACAATTATCTCTTTCTTCTGTTTTCTATTTTCTATTTAGAGTAGTGCCTTGTATATATAATTAAAAATGTAACCCTGAGGTTGAATTTGGAAGAGAGACAGAAAAGGAGGGAAGATCATGAAGTGGGGGCCCATGGGGTGGGAGAAGCCTGAATCCTATCTGGACTGCCAGCTTCTGAATGAGATAAAGGTGGTGTGAGTTACATTAGTGAGTAAATTTCTGCCAAAAAGAAAGGTCAGTAAATAAAAAAAAAAATTAGCCTTCAAAAACAAAATCCTGAGGAGAAAATAGGACAGCCAGGCTTGGAGGTTGGAAGAACATGAGGTGGGGACCATGCCATGCAGATCAGGGATACCAGCTGTGCAACTCTGTGAGACTGACAGGAGGGGTGGTCATTGGGAGTATAGAAAAGTTGTCTTTGTCATGCAGATCCAGGTTTTTCATTAAAAATAAATCCTAAAGAGGATTAGGATTCCTCCACCTGGAATCACAAGTGGGCTGAGACCTAAGAAAGTGTTTATATATTCTTATAAAGCCACAAAATGCACCTGAGAGCTTCTGGGTGCCTAGTAGCCCCTAGATCCCCAGCTTCATGTCAACATTTTTGTGCATCCTTTGAATGTGTATCTTCTATCCAGCAATTTTGCCTGTTTCTAAATTAGGAAATCTGGTCACCCTATTCTAACATGCTTTAAGTTGTAAAATAGTGTATTGCTGCATTTCACTACTAGATGAATGTGACAGAGCAGACTGCCCATATTTCTTGCAAAGAGTCCAGACTGCCTTTAGTTTGAAATGAAGAGGCTTTGGCCAAGTGCCCAGTGATGTGGGGTAGGCACCACTCTCAGCCACTGTCTCTATACTCACTTCTCAAAAAACATGCATCTCTGACTAGACTCACAGTTTTTTCAGGTCCTGCCCTGTTGTCAAAACTGGGACACAGTTTACACAGTGGGACATTACTGCTCCTAGAGCCCAAATAGACAAAAGTTTTAAAGTCCTACCTGCAACTTACCTAACAAAAAAAGTCTTGCCCTGCCCCAATCAATACACATCATGTGTGCTGGTGCTGTTGGGATACTTAGGTTGTTACATTTTGCCCATTATCGATACAAACCACTGATTAGGCAGCAGATACCATCACATTTTTAAAGTACAACACACTTGCTGGCATATTGGAGCATCTTGGTGCCCTTGGTTGACTGTTGTGTCCCTTTGGTCCCCAAATCTGATTCCACCACTTGGTTTTGTACATTATTTACTGGTAAAACCCTGTTCCTTACATGTATCTTGGGCTACTGTAAGAACTAAAGATAAAACCCATTTGGAAACAATATGTTTTAAAGCATGTGGCTCACCACTAGATTGTGGGTGTGTGCAAAACAAGTTGCATGGGGGATAAGCTGATCATTTATTACCTTCAGCATGTTGGTGCTGCTGTCATCATGAAGATTCGTACTCTCAGATCATGAGGGTATATTCATATGTCATGCAGTATTAGATATACTGCAGAATGTGTTTTTCTGCTGGGCTTCCCCTCCATGCCTGAAACATTATGCAAGGCACTTACTACTGGTGTGTAAGGTTGTCTGTTTGAATAAAACTCCTGAAAAGGCTGATGGTGGCAAAGGTGGTACAGGAATGGTGGTGGAGCTTGATTTGGACACAACCCAATCATCAGTGGCACTAGAAAACTTTGATTTGCACCACTGTTCCAGATATCACTAGTTAGACACATATAGCTCCACTCTTCCTCTTTTAGAATGTTACCATCTGCATGCACATACTACATACATACATACATACATACATACTGGGAACACAATGTAAAGCATGATAGAATGGTGTATTTGTGCTTCACATGTGCTTCAATTCATGCAACAGTCTTCAAAAAGCTGATGTCCTCTAAAATAGAAAATGTTTGCAGATCAAGGGTCATCAGCTCATGTCATTCAGAACAGGGTGAGTAGGTGTCAGTTTAGTGTAGGAATGTAAGGACTCATGCAGTGCAGTTTGTTTTCTTGGGGGTTGGGCGATGCTTTTGAAGCAATGTCACTACCTGGGGATGTTGGCTGCTGCTGCTGCTATGGTCGCAGTTCAGGTAACTGTCAGATTGGGAGTTTCTGAAGCTGGTGGCAGCATTGACCAAGTCCTCTTTTTGTCTGGGAGTCATCACTGCCAATGGCAACATCAAGACAGCCCTCAAGGAGCAGAGGACACCACTGCATATTGCAACATCGATAATGCCCTCTAGTACAAAGCACTGCCACTGCAAGCTGTAACGTACATTTGTACAGGTGTGTGTGAGTGTGTTTGTGCATGCATGTGAGTGTGTTTGTGTATGAAAGTATTTGTGTGACTGTATTTTTATGGATGTACTGTCATTAAAACTTTGCCACCACCTGTGGTACTTTGATCACTAGTTACTTGTAACAAACGATAACACCTGTTTGTAATCAAAAATAATTGCCATTTTTTATTGTTTTACAGTAATTGTTTCTCAGTTTACCCATTTTATAAGTGTAACAAAAGTATCCAAGACCCAGTTTTGTGCACAAGCAATGACAGCTAATGCTAAATGCTGTACAAAACAGGGATAGTAAGATATTCTGGACCCTGGCTGCCAAAGGTACCAACAAATACAAAACAGAGGTTGCTACATATATCTCAGAAACAAGATGGATCCAGTTTTTTCAATATATTTAATGATCACTCAGAGTATCTGTATAAATAATCTGCCTGATGCCATCATAAACTATAAAGCTATAATGAGAGATGAGGTTTACTTAGCAATTTATTCCCTTAAGAAAAGAAAGCTGCTGGTCCGATGGCATACCTGCAGAAGTATATCTATGTAAAGCCCCCTTTGGACAAAGTTTCTAACTATTTTGTGTAATAAATGAATATTGTTTAGCAGTTATCTGGATACCTGTAAAGGAGCTAACAATTCCATTAAAAAAAACTACTTCAGATCCTGTGACTTATAGGCCTGCTAGCCTGTTAGATGTTATTTTTTTTAATTTGGTCATTTCTCACACGTGGCCCCTTGGTCTGTCATTATGTCCAGGCATCCAATTCATCTGGCCGCCATCCAGAGTGACCCGGCTCCTTCTTGGACCCCACTGCTCTACCCCATGGCTTGCCCCCTGTGGCGGGGTGGTGGAGAGCCTCCCTGCCCTCTCCTAACCAGGACTGGATCCAGTATTCAGCAGTGCTGCTCTTGAAGCAGGGCATCCTGCCGAACAGCCATCAAGCCGATGTGACCGGTCACCATTTTTCCTTGTTCCAAATCCCTCGTGAGTGGGGGCATGCAATGACACCAATGGAAGGGCACACTTCCACATGTGCTCCCTCCTGGTGCCATGCCCCAGCTCACCCTTGTGTTGCCCATGCCACTGTACCACCCCAACCTCTTCTAGGGGCCACAAGTGCACCGACAGCCACAAATCCCCCACCCAATAGAGGAGAGTAGTCCATCGGATGCTCAATTCCTTTCCTCCCCTGCTGACCCGAGACAGCAGGCTCACTCCCGAACCCAGGTCACCAGCGTGGTGCGTGTGTCATCCAGTGCCTCAACCCTCAGTGCCACCAGGCCAGCTACCTGTTAGATATTAATCTGAAGATCTTTTCAAAAACTTATTGACTAGGTTAATCACTGAAGTTGAAAGAACTGTGGGCATATCAATCTAACAAACTGGCTTCAGGTCTAACTATTCTACAATAGATAATATTTGTGTGCTTAGACACTGTATTGAAAAATAAGTTAAATTAAGGGGTTAAAAATGATATACAGTTTTATAGATTATTCAACAGCTTTTGCTACCATTTACGTATAACCTATTATGGACTATGTTTTCAATAGAGGCATAGATAGCAATTTGGTGGCTATTACAGCCCAACTATGTAACTATGAACATGGGCTAAGATTAGGCAGTGGGAAAAATGGTCATTTATCTTTCCATTTAAAATTAATTGAGGAGTCAGACAAGGCTGCGTGTTAGCCCTCTATCATTTTCACTTTACATTGATAATATGCTAAAGGATTGTGAAAAATCAGACACAGACTCACCAAAGATTAAATCTTTGGTTTGTCTTCTCTTCGCTTATGCAGATGATGTTGCCTTATACTCTTTATCTCAAAGTGGTTTGCAGAGGAAGCTGGACTTTCTCCAGTTTACACCACAGAATTAAAACTGAAATTAAATCTAAATAAAACAAAAGCTGCAATCTGTGGAGGTAATAAAAGATCTGGCAGCTAGTATATTGGGAAAGATAAAATTGAGGTTGTCTCCAGTTATATATATTTGGGCATTACTTTTCAAGCAAATTGAGGACAGTCAGTTCATATGACAACAATTTCAGAAAACTTAAAAAAATTCTTGGAGGACTGATAAGGTTCTACTCAAAATATGGAGGCTTTACTCTACATTCACTTTTGGAAACTATTAGAGTAAACTTTGAGGCACAATTATTTGTGGTTCAGATATTTGGGAATACAAGAATATGAATAAAATACTGTCACCCTTATACAAAGTCATATGAAATATTTTGAGAATGGGATTTGCATGTCCTGCACCATATCTGAGAGCAGAACTTGGTCTCCCTAATATCAATGCTCCGATAAGTCAAGGAAGTTAAATTACTGGATCAGACTACTAAGACCAGAAAGTAATTCCCTGGTGAAACAGTGTTACTATAAGACCCGGTTCAATTTAGGCTTCAGAGATGGCTATTGGTATACCTCCCTAGTCCACCTTATCAAAAGCATAAGCTATCCAGATTAAAACATGCAGTTGACAAAGGCATATTATTAAGTACTAAGTATAGAAAATATATAACTAAAAGGTTATTAATCAATGGAATATACAGGATTTGGAGCTTATAGCCAATTCACACTATTCAAAATGGTTTGCTCAGAATAATCATTATTTTGGACTTAAACCTTATATGGATGCCCTGATTAACTCAGAACTAAGGGTGATATTCAGTATGGATACATTTGTACAATTTCCCAGCAATATGCTTTTATTAAGATATAAAAACCAGGAACTGAGTCTGTAAATTGTGATTATAGACATGGGAAATCAAGAATCTGATGCATGTTATGTGGTACTGTATATGGTATGTTAAAAAGGTCATATTGATTAGCACCTTTTGTCACTTGTATCTCTGAGATTGATAAGGATAGTCTTACTAATATATTATTGAATAGTGAAGACCCTTGGTCTCTGGATAGGTTGCAAAATATTTCTAGGCTGTGTGAAAATTAAGAAGAAAATATCTGTTACTTGAGTACTAATGTATATAGCTGAGTGTTTTATAGGCACCTACAGGCCTTCTAAGGATTTTTAAATCTGTATGTCTGCATTTATTTTTGTAAAAGCTTTTAAGTTATACAATAAACTTGAAATATTAAAATGTTGTTATAAATTGAAATTGCATAAGCAATGAAGCAATAATAAAAAGATCTCTCACTAGTTATCCTGTACAAAAAGGGAGAAAGTCTGGAACAAGTACAAACTTTAAATACATCAGCATCTTTTTGGATGATAGCCTCGTTTGCTCCACACATGAATAACATCATGGCCACCACTGACAGAAGACTGGGTGCCTTTTGTTGTCTCTAGCACTATCATGTCCCTCATTGACTATGGCCTTGCTGGGTATACTTAAATAGGATCAAAGTGATCTGAAAAAGCATGTCAATTCATTCTAAGAACTGATAAGCTCACCCACATCTGTACGCTATACTCACTGACTAACTGGCTACCACTGCATGGCAGAATAAAATACCAATCCTGTCTACTTGCCAAAAGGCAGTACTGGGTCTCACTCTGCTGGCCATATGAAGCTGCTCTAAATATGTTAACAATCAGTATGGCATTAGAAGCATGTCAAGATCTGCCCTAGAACTTCCTCGCTGGAGAATCAATCTAGGGAATTGTTCCTTTGCATTGCAGGCAGCTATCTGGATGAATGAACTACATGAATATATTCTTAGTCTTTCAAATATTAACCAATTTAAAAAGCTTGCCTGCAGCCCTCTCCCCATCTCGAACTGCACTTGCCACCAGTATCCATAATCATGCATTGAAGGTCTTAAAACTCTACATAGTAACATAACTGTTCGCTTAATCATTCCTAACCATCCTATGACATGTTCTGTTAGTACTGACTACATTCAACTGGAACTGCTATAATTGTTTTTGTTCTGTTTGTAACTATACTTTGACATGGAACCTTTGTAAACAAGCACATGTGTGCAAATGTGCACTCTGAATATATTAAAATAAAAACAAACACTCCAGGTCACTGTCTGTATGGAGTTAATACACTTTCAGGTGCTAAAAGCTCATGATGCAAATGCCTTCTGATTCATTATGTACCTGGGACTGCATCATCCCCAGATAACCAATGCCCTGTCATGCGTTACTGTTTATGCAAAAACTGGGTCTTGGAGGTTGTTTTAGATCCTGCCCAGCACATAAAAGTTGTAATGCTGATAGTATTCTGCAGCCAGTGAAGAAGGTATGGCTCCCCAAATAAACAGTACTTTCAAAAGGTAGCTAGCTAAATACAATATAAATGTATGTCAAACCTGGGGTTGTTTTGAGGTATCCAACTCAAAGATGTAGGTAATTACAGGGGCTAATGACATTTACCTTGCTGCATTTCAAGAATAAATACACTCACTAAGTCAGTTTCTTCCACAAATACACTTGTTTATCTGTATGTATGCCATCTCCTGTAAACACCAAAGACTGTCACCAATAATGTTTTTCTTAGGAAGCAACAGTGTTTTAGTTGCAACATGATGACAAAATCGAACTTTATCATAAAAAGCTGTTAGTTCAATAAATGCGTCTTTGAAACTGAGAGGCTTCATAAAGCTTCATAAATGTTCCTTTTGAAGCAAGCAGATTAAGGAAGTGCAGCATAACAAATCTCTGAAAAGCATGCTTGTTTAAAACTCTTCACACCATTTCTGGCTGGGAATACAGGTGGCCAAGCACTGAAAGTTCCTGCCAATTTCTAAAGTTTCACTTTTATCCACTAAACAAGCATCCTGATCCGGTTACCAAACAGGGCACTCAACAGGAGCACCAGAGTGTATATATTAAATATCACTTATTCTACAGCCTGGTCTGTCTAGCTTAGCAAAGCTTACATCTAATACTGTTTCACCCTCTTCCTGTACTAACTGGCTTTGGGTAATGGACCTTCCCAAGAGACATTTCTCTAAAAGCATCTTCTTGTAGAACAGTGGATGCACATGCTTCTATTTTAGAAAACACATGTTCAGCACATTTTGCTTTTGTGAAATGGAATATGGTTTAAGTTTGATTTAATCAAAGAAGGACTTTACTAGAAGGACTTGTGTCAAAGTGCAAAGGTTCTGCATACACTGAATGGAATTTTCTCTCATGGACAAGTAAGAGAATCATTTACTATAGCTTCCTTTGTTCTAGTAACCTAAACATTCAAAAATATATTATTCAGTATATCTATCCTGAGTGTTGTTTCACATGAACTGATAAAATATTAATAGTGTATACATTAGACTTAAATGCTAAACATATAGGTTATTAAGGAACTAATACAGTTGTTTAAGTTCAGTACGTAGCCTTCAGCACCTTTCTGGCAACAAATGAATTTTGATAGTCAACATATTAATAAGTGAACAGCCAACACACTGCATGTAATGTATGTAAAACAGTTCTGGATGAAGATGGAGCAGTTCTTACAATTGCCTATGTGAATTATTTAGAAAGATGCTTAAGTATGGGAACCTACCCTTGGCTATGGATATCATGTCATTGTATCTCACATTGGTCAGATGCTTAAAAGCAATGGTTTGTGAAGTTCTCAGATGTGTGAATTTTTAAATTAGCAAGCAGCAGTCGAAATGTATTTATGACTTACTGCGATCGTTAACTAGCTTGGCATTAACAGGCCAGTTCTCACTTCATTAGTTTTTATAATGCATGTCCCTTTTGGTACCCATGAGTCCAAACTAAATCAATTTCCCATCAATAATATGCATTCCACTGATAGAAAACAATGATTAAGGGAGATGATAACAGCCCATCTTCACAGCATTCACTGTTCTTGACTTTAATTGATTACAAGCAGATTTCTATATAGTTTTGTCAGCAATTGCTGTACTTTTGGATAATAATGGCATTGTGAACTAAATGTTTGTTTTAAAACACTTGTGCAGCACACTTAAAAGCAGCTGATTGCTGCTATCAGGAGTCATTGAAATATTCTGTAGTTTTTTAACTTAAAAAGTTGGAGAACATTATCTACACCTAACAAGATGATATAGTTCACCTCCTTCTAGCAGAGGTCAGTTTAATCAGGATTACCATTTCCTGCTGTTTGAGGGAAATGCTGAGCCTAACATGACATTGACAAATTGCCAGGTATTTATTTAAATGGTGTAATGCAATCTACCAGTAGTCCTGCAATGTACGTGTTTAAAGCAGTTGACCCTTCCAACTAATACAAACAAATTAGCCCTCTGGGCACTATAGTTTGGTTTCTTGTACTTAAATGAATATTATAATGTGGCATCAGCTAAATCATATCATATGTTAACATCGGCAGCATAATAATTCTGCAAAATTAAACCTATATGCTTGTAGTACTATACCAGGAGGAGGTGACTAGAGATTAAGTTTAATTCATAGAAACATGTCACTATGTTGTCTTGTTTGATTTTTAAAATTAAGTGTAAATCAGATGACATACACAGTTGAAGGGTCTCATTTCTAATCTGAGGAGCAAAGAAATGGGAGTCTGTACCATTTCTTTCTCTTCAGATGAGACACGCTGTAATCTCTAAGCAAGCTGCAAAACTAGCAAAATATGGCTAGTTTACCTGCAGCTGGTATAGTGGAGAATTGCACATTCAGATTAAATAATTGCTCACAGTGGGGCCTCTAAACAAAGTGCAGGTCTCCTACACGCCATGAATTTGTGGTGTGTAGGCAACCCTATGTTTCTAAGCCACACAGCAGGGGTCTCGTCACAACCACTATGGCATGCAAGGAAGGACATATATCTGTTCTGCACCCGATGCCATGACCAGCTGCACAGCTACCCACATGGGTTGTCCAGGGAGTTTCTGGAGCATGCCCACACTCTGCCATTCACAAAGGTGCAGAGTGCTGGGCAAGGGCTGTAAGATATGACAGTGAGGACACTGCCTTATCCTTTATGTGCATTCCCCCAATGACACCTGCTGGCTGTGGCAGGACAGGCCATCCATCCACCCAACATGTTTCTCCGACCCACCAGGCTGTCAGGGAGGGCTGGTGGCAGCCATTTTGATGCTCTCCTTACAAATAAACTCAACTGGTACCTGCACCATCCCAGAATTGCCTGCTCATGTGGAGCAGAGGATCCACTCAGGACCTAGAACCCAGCATGAGCACCCAACTTGGTGCCCACCAGTGTACCTTGAACCACCTCCCAAAAAACTGCAGAGGAGGCACTGACAGGCACCCAGTGGTGTGTGCAATTGTGCACACTAGTATGCCCCTCTGACAGTGACATGTTGACAGCGATCAACACTACAGTGACTACAGTGCTAGGTCACTGAAGTGTCAGCTGGACCCCAACACTATGTTCTGAAGTCTTGCACCCTCCCTAATCAGCTCTGACTTGGAGTTGATCATATTTAGTGGGTGGTGCAGGGGCATAAGTTATAACCCACAAAGAAAACATGTTTTCAGTGAGAAACTATATGCCAACCACAGATGTGGTCAACATGATGGTTTTACTGTACAGTCATTTGACAAAACTTTTGTCGATGACCAGTCATGGATCCATGCATACCATGCACAGTGCCTCTCCCCAAGTGCATAGCGCTATGGGCTGGGTATGTGTAAATTTTACATGCCTGACTGCACCTTGGTGCATAGGCTAATTTGCTTGCTGTTTTTGCCCATATTTATGCTTGCAATATACAAACAGTAAGCAATAGTTATGCATAGACAAATAATGCAAATGCATTTTGCATAGGTGCACAGCTCACTGCTTTTGAAATCAAGCCCTGTATTGACTTTAAAAGTTTTATAGCTTCTATTTCCTAATACCTTATAGGATCAATAGATAGCTGGAGTATATCAAGCCACATACTATACTGCACAAAATTTCATTAACAGGAGCTAATAAAAATGAAAAACATAGACAAGAAGGGCATCTAGAATGGCCAGCACTGTCACGAAAAAAAAATGAATTTAGTTTATCCAAAAGAACCCATATTTTGTAATTCCATTTTGTTCCAGTGAAGTTTGACTGTTGGTTTCACATATATTTTTCAGAATGCATGATATATTGTGTAATACATGATGACAGAATTCTGCCTCAGACCATGAAAATCGGGCATGAAAGGCTTACAATAATATAAGGGTTATCTGCATTGTTTAAGACCTGATATGTGGGGTTTCCCAAGGAGAGCAGAAGGGAAATTTAAAGCCTAATGGATTGGATTTGACCATGGTAAACAAAGAAGAATGCAAGCCTCAATGAGTTCCTCACCCTCTGGAGTGTGATCATTGAAGTAGGTGTTGAAAAGCAGATTGTGCTTGGTCCTTATTGGTCCAAGGGCCAAGAGAGAAAGTGCTGAAGGTTGTGATGTACAGTGGCTATCACCACAGTACCCATTTTTCTGTAACATTCTCTTTTCTGTTACATCTGTGGACCACTGCAGTACCATTTGCTGTGCATTTCTTTCCTGCTGCTCTCAGCTACCCCATTGTAAAGACTATTGTTCAGCTATAGTAGGTTTAACAGTCCAACACATGCCAATCATTATTAGCATAAGTGATAGCACAGTACATATTAACAATCTTTTTCTGCACAAATTACTTAGCACATGTTTTGAGGCTTTACTGTGTTATTGGGAGTACCTGCCCTATGAAGAATCAAAATATTCAGAACCATTCCTTCTGCAGTTTAATGGCTCAGTCCAGTAGGTCTACACTGTATGTGTCCTTGCGTGGTGCTTATGGAGATCTTCTGCTTGAACAGTTGGCTACTGCTTTGACTTCTGTCTGATTAGTAGCCAGCAGTCTTTTGCGTGATGCATTAGATACCTGGTTGAGGTATTGTTGCCCATTCACTTGCAGTAGGGGCATTTAATATTACCATTACCTCCATCTACACATGCTCAATTGATGGCTGAATTTGCAGTAGCTGATCCAATGCTGTAGAATGCATTGTCCTTCTGTATTGTGTTGTCCCTCTGTCCATCTTTTTAGGAGGACAAAGCAAACACTGATTTAGAGGAAGGTAAATTGGCCTACAAAGGAAGCAGTTTGACTTGGTGGTTAGAGCACAGAAATGTGACCTAGAACACCAGGTTTGAATCCACAGCTGTCACTCACTGTGTGTGCTTGAACAAGTCCTTCCTGTGCTCAGTCTCTCTCTAGTATCTCTCAATCTAGCTCTGTGATGTCTGAGCCTCCTGGTGTGCTAAAATGGCAGCAATATTATTTGTCCTCCCTCTTCTGGATGTTAAAGGACTTTGGGATATACATTTGATAAGTGTAATATAAAATCAAATTCCTTGCTTACCATTAGATTCCATTCTACAGAGAAATATGACCATTTTAATGCAGGTCTATTTCTCTAAATGAAGATATTTGATTTGTTTGTTTAAGTAATTTCTACTTAACCATTTTATATAGTGCATTTTCTGTCCATGTTTGCCAAAAAGAGTTTGATGTATAAACAGATCAGTTAATACATTGCCTGTATGCATGGAAAGAAAAGGTTGCTAATGAACCTGATCAAGGATGCCTATCAGGATGCTTATGGTATTTACAAAGACCAAAGGGGTGTATCTACCTGAAAAGATAGAGTGTGACACTATTTTCAGTCTGTGTTGTATAGTGGTTGCAGCATCAGCTTGGGAACCAGGATATCATAGATTCAAACCCCACCAGAGTCAACTATTTACAGTGTAACATTAGCTAAGTAACTTTGCCTTCTAGTACTCCATTCCCTTCAGCTGCAGAAATGGGTAGAAACTGAACCAACTGAAAAAGATTTTACATCTCGGTTGAGCTGTTCTGGGTAAATAAATTCTATAATAATTATATATACTGTATCGTGTATATATATATATGTAATAGATAACCCTTTCCGGAGTGTGCGGTCATGCTCTGATGTATGCATGCCTTGGTGTGCATTGTTACATACATGGCGCAGGCCGAGTCCATCAACCACCCAAGGCTGCTCATATCCTGGCCAGGCTGCACACGCCTCAAATGGTTATCTTATAAAATAGTAAAATTGTTTTTGAGGGGTAAAAGTGCAGGTGTCGTTTGCTCTCTGATATACGATGGTCATGAGATGCTCATGATCCAATAAAAGCAGCAATTCCCTACCCATTTTATAAATATATGAACATATGAAAATTGCCAGAAGAAATTAAGCCTCTAGGTGTATCTAGTCTGCTTGAGTGTGCAGCTAACCCTACTTTTTCCTTCATGACATTGTTCTATCTTCATGATGTTAATGTGGAATAAAACAAATGTTTGCTAAATAAAGCTAAGTTAGTGGTATATTTATTCTCGTTCTTTGCCTATTGATATAATTTGTGTCCCTGTTATGCTTCTGTTTCCAGTCAAAAAGTGTGAGTATTCTGTGCTGAGATATGATGGCAGAAAGATAATATTAAAGGAGTAAACACTAATGAATGTCAAACAGTAGAGAGCATTTCAATCAACACGGAAAATAAATCTGTTCAATTATGTGCACAGTGGCAGAATGTCAGAACAAAATTGGTTTTCTCATGATTATCAGAAGAGAATTATAAATGTTGCTTCTATCTTTAAAGAGGTAAACTGCATGCAATTTACCTAATTTAAGGATATGATTGCAGAGAAAGTAGATAAGACAGTTTAAAATTATATACAGCAGTTCATGCTGGCAGTGTTTATGCAACAGAGGGCCTTCAGCAGCTCATGCTGGCAATGTTTATGCAACAGAGGGCCTTACAATTGACAAGGTTCCTGTTCTAGATAGCATATACTATAGGAGGTGTTAAAGAAGCAGGGATAGAACTCAGAAAAATGCTAATTTTAAAGGAGATCCCAGAAGACAAGAAAGCTGTTAACTTAACTCTGTAATAAAAAAAAATCTAGGTGCAAATTGAGAGTTTGCAGACCAGTCAGTCTGACATCAGCCGGAGGGAACAGTTTGTCCTTATTTTAAAGGAAAGCCCCTCAACCTATTTTTGCCTAGGTAATGCGTGAAAATAGTCAACTTTGGCTAGCGCACCTAACCTGGTTAACAAAAGCGAAATAAATAAAAATAAATAAATTTGATGTATACCTGTGTAGTTTGTAGGCAAGAACAATGGTTCCTTCTCTTACACCCCTAATTTCATCATAATTTAAATTTAAATGAAGTTACTTCACTCTCTTCTGCTCTGGGATGAAAACTGTGTGTGAGTCCATTGCAAAGTCATAACCCAACTCATGCAAGGCATCATGGTAGTTGAAAATGGGTAAAAGCACAAGCCAGTGGAAGTGATACTCTCACTCACTTCTGTTGTATATCTTTGGAGCTGTGTTCCTGTCTTCTGCTGACAAACATTTCAAGTTAAGTTTCCTACTGTTCTGTTGTTTAACATGAGTTTAAGTTGAAAAGATACTTAAATACACACACACACACACACACACACACACACTCTCACACACACACACACACACACACACACACACACACACACACACTTACACAAAATATAGGGCCCATGTCCCATTTGATGTGAAACCAGGTTTGTAGGATTTCACCACACAGATAGTAGAGGATAGCATACTATATTTTTTGAACTGTTTAATTCCAGTGGCTCCCACAATGATTCATTATATATTCCCATACAGTAATTATAAGAAGCCTAGGAATTTGAAAGGTGAAAGATTAATTAGGACACCAGTGTAAATGAGCCCAGTGGTTAGAATGGCACTTACGATTCATTGACCTGTGTAAATCTTATGGCCTTTGTAGTAATTTTAACAATTATTTTATAACG
Organism: Neoceratodus forsteri; assembly: GCA_016271365.2. Classification (NCBI taxonomy): domain Eukaryota; kingdom Metazoa; phylum Chordata; order Ceratodontiformes; family Ceratodontidae; genus Neoceratodus; species Neoceratodus forsteri. Next base: position 326,632,185 of record JADMNL010000023.1, read on the forward strand.
ACTATAAGGAGCTGCAATTAGAGTCTAAGTATACCCATAACACCTTAGTTTTGAATGTATAGTAACTGATAGCATTCAGTATGGGCTTTTACTATAGCGTGAATATAGGTAGTTTTCTTTTGGTTCCTGCATATCGTAGAACCTTTGTGTTTAACATGTAATTGGCATGCAGTGATGACATTGAATACATTGAGCATATTTGGGACAACAGTGCAATTAAGATCAATCATAGTCCAAAGAGTTACTTATACATAATGAATTAAGGTAATTACTTGTACTATTTAACCCTTACAGGGACTGATATATCAGTCCAAAATTCCTATACTTTGTAATTCTATTAGCAGCCTAAGGGTTAATATAGCAAATATGTTCCAACATTATCTAATAGAAAAGCATTTGTTTTTATATTAAAATCATGATAAAGGAACATGTTAAACCATGGTTTAAAATGTTGTTGCACTGATACTTAGTCAATTCTCTAGGCTGCTGTTAGAAAAGAAAGTTAAATGTATTGTATGCATGTTAACTTTGTTTTCAACACTGAATTACATATTAGATGCATTCATTGAACTTGAATTGAATTTTGAATGATTTTTGAATTTTCTTTGATGCAGTAGAATATTCAATGTTCGATTTCTAGTTAATTCCAATAACATTTGATTGGTGAGGTTATGTTACTAATTTATTGTTACATTGGCCACGTATTTTTCTGTATAAATTATACATTGAGGTACCAGAACCATGCCCCTGAGGAAGCCTTGTGGTGAGCGCTGGGATTAATGTGGCTGGCTGTTGGACCACGATAAAGTGTGTCTGTTTATTTTACCATCTGTTTTCATATCACAATAAAGCCAAGAAGGATTGCTGGAAAAGTTGCTTGTGAGAGTTTTTACTCTTGACCACTTGCCCCATTACTCACGTTCTGTTTTGTGCTTTGCACAAAGGCTGCTCAGTATTATACTATATATATATATAGCAGGACATATCATATACTATATAGCTTCCCTTTTATTAATAAATCAACTGTAGGAATTACATTCTAAAAACTGCAAGGTGGTTTGTAGAACTTTACAGACCATTTGTGGGTACTGTATTTCAGGGCTAGCGCTGGTTCAATAAAATTAAATAGGAATTTGGGCACACAGTAACTTAATTACCAGACCATGTTTCAGGCTAGGCTTTCAGCAGAGAACCCCCACTTGGCACTTACTGACTTTCTGGTTTTTGCACCTCAAACTCATGGTTTCAGGCCAGGCTTTTTGCACATGTATTCCCCCTCCACTGGTGCTTACAAATAATACATGAAGACAAATGTACTTGCAGCCCCCTCCCCAGGTTTCAGGCTAGACATTCAGCACAGATATCCCCCTACCTGGCACTTCCAAAGGCATACAAGAAAAACACATACTTGTTGTCCCTTCCACACAGGTTTCAGGCCATGCTTTCAGCACAGATATCCTCCTCCCTGGCTCTTCCAAGGCATACTGAAACAAACAAACAGACTTGCTGTCTACCCCAAAGGTTTGGGGCCAGGCTTTCAGCATAGATATCCCCTCCCCTGGTACTTACAAACACAACAGGATCTAGAACTTCTTCATTTATGGTTCCTACCCTGTGGAATTCTCTGCCTCATTGGGTTCAGGAGTGCCTGACAGTGGAGAGCTTTAAGACCACCTTGAAACATATTTATTTTAGCTGGCATTTGGTGATGTACTATATTGATTAATTATTTCTGTTTTATGGTTTTAATCTTTGTATGTTGAATTTTATAGTTGTTGTGGTTTATTGTGAAGCACTCTGATACTCGTTGGAGTGCTATATAAATAAAGATTATAGTACCTTACCTTAAAAAGCAAAGAAAACAGTATTTTTTTGCCTCCGCCCATTCAGGCTAGGCTTTCAAATATTCCCTGGCACTGGAGGATATCTTAGGGGCCATAGAGCAGGGATGCTGGGCACACAAATATGGTACCTTCCCTTTAATACCATGAGCTTGATTTTCAAAGAGCCTTTAGAGCAAGACAAGTTGCATCACTCTAGGGCTGCCACAAACTGCAGGTGTGTCAGGGACCCTACACCCAGTTTTATAATGGGGCAGTCCCTGCCAAAACCAGGAGCTGCCACAGCTGCAGGCTAGCAACAAACATTTGGCATACCAGTGGGAATTGCCACAGGGATCTGCCCCCAAGCCAGCACAACACTAGAGGGACTGAGCTTGTTGGGAAGGTGGTGAATCTCCATGTCAGGAAGGGACATAGGGCAAGAGACATGGGAGTACCATAGTAGGTGTTGGAGAGACAGTGGGCATGGCAGGTTGTGATGTGGCACCCAGAGGGGTGTTGTTTACTGAACCAAGTGCCTAGTGGATGGGACCTCTTTAGGGGGTCCAGGGATGAGACAAGAACATTATCCCAGGTGGACACAGCCCTGGAAGCTTCCCCATATGTGGCCACATCGCATATGCATGTAGGCTGGAGGCAGCCTGCTACAACATGGGAGGGTGGGTAGGGGGACTGTGGCATTGTCCAGAGAATGTTACCATCACCACTGGAATTCCTCAATAAGCAACTCCAGCTACCACCTACAGAGTTATGAAAGGTGGCCACCTATGGGGCAGCTGCCAGTCTTTGTCCACTTAAAGCCATGTCGCTGTTTGTCCCTGGATCCCCAAAACAGACCCTATCCCACGGCCATTATGGCTCCAGCCATAGGCCCCCTGCTGGATGCCACATCACAATCTGTTATGCCTGCTGTCTCAGATGCCCCTACAGCACCCCCATGATCCTTCTGTCCCAGCCCACTATTTTCAGGTTCCCCCAAATGCCACAGTGTGTGCCTGTGGTGCAAGTCCCTTAGACCACCTCCTTCCTGGTCTAAGTGGAGCCTCTTGCTGCATTCACAGTGGGGCTTCCAGAATTGCAAGAGGGGATGTTGTGGCCCAGCTATGGCACAAGCCCTTGCAATGTGGTGCACCCCAGTTTTCATCACAAAGGGTGGCACAGTGCCAGTTTGGCACAACTGCTCCTCTTTTGACACAGACTGCATTTGAAAGTTAGGATTGCCACATCTTTTGATACAAGGTGACACTTGTGTCAATTATGTTTGACACAGGCACCTTGAGTCATACTCAGGGCTTTGAAAATTGGGCCTTCTGTGGCCAAGGGATGCTCACATAGTGTTCATCTTTTCTGAGGTTCAAGTATTCTGCCAAAGTAGAAGTACAGCTTCAAAACAAAACTCCTTTAAAAACACTTTCTCAGACTCTGCCGCATATTTTTATTAGCTTGCATGGGAAAAGAACATGAGAACAAAGGGCTGTATGCTCAGTCTGCAAAATAAGAACTTGTAACATAAAACTGCCACGCAAGAAGAAATAAAACTTTGCAAACGCAAACATCATGTAAGGCATTTTTCCAACTAAGACACACTTTAAACCAATAAAGCAGGTCATTCGCTGAGAAGTTCATTTGATAGCAGGAGTCAAGAACAAAGGGCTGTAAGCTTAGTGAGCAAAACCCAAAAGGCTTTTGGTAATGGACTGAGGGTGTAGTACATGTATAGTTTTTTAGATTTGATATGGTGTGAGCATATTCATTAATACATTACATTTATCTCATGCATACTGTAGCTCCATTGTGCCTTAATTCTGATTGACTTGGTGAGTTGTGAGGCTTTCATGTTTAATAATTCTATTTCCATTCAGAAATGAAACCACAAGAAAGCAGGTCACTTGCTTGAGCAAAGTTTGTTTGCCAGCAGGAGTCAAACATAATGACATCAAATGGACTGCAAGCTCAGTAAGCAAGAAAACAAAACTCCTAGCACATTTACAATTATTTAGTCAAATAGCAAAACGTCACTTGTAACAGCACTCTTCCAACTGAATTTTTGCCAACTCAGGCACACATTAAACAACAGAAAACAGTAGGGAACTTCATTTCAATTCATTTCACTGTATTTGTTTTATCAGGAAAAGCTTCACTGAGCAAAGCTCATTTGCAAGGAGGTCTTGGTTAGGACAGTACAGTACAGAAGAAAATCACAGCTTTGAAAAGTAGAGTGAGAGGTCGGCCCGTGGCACTGAGGGTTGAGGCGCTGGACGCCACACCGCGCTCCACGCCCGCGACCCAGGTCTGGGTGTCAGCAGGGAGGGAAAGGATTGAGCGTCCGGAGGACAGCTCCTTCCGGGAGAGAGGACACACACACTCAGCACCTGACTGGTCTCTGGTAGAAGCCAGAGGCACATGCAAGCACGCGAGTGCACAGAGGGGGCTGGGAGTGGTTGACGTGGGCAGCGACGCCTTGACGTTGGGGCACGACCACTCCCACAAGAAAAGGGAAAAATCACCCCGCAGCACCTCGGTAGATGGAGCACCAGGCCGTGATCCACAATGCCCCTTCCTGTCCTGGTACCAGCGTGCCGACAACAACATGAAGAACTCGGGGTGGCCCAGCCCGTGCCATCCTGGGGATATATCCATGGCTACATGGGGACGGACTGCACCAGGCTCCAGGTAAGAAGGTGGGGACTAGAAGGCCATGGTGTCTCCCGAAGAGGGGAGTGCTGCGAGCAGCGGGAGTATAAAAAAAAGAAAAGTAGAGTGAGGCAAAGTATAAATTACAACAGTGTATAGTGTGCTATGTCATAATAGATGCAGAATCAGAAGCAAAAAAACGTATAGTATAAGGCATAAAAGATGAAAATCAGAGCTGATTATAGTTGGAGCAACATTAAAGCAGCAATCAAAAAAGCAATAAGTAGCAATAGGATGGTCTACAAGCAAGTGCAACTGCTAGTGCAGTGGGGATCAATCAGTAATTTGAAGGTGCATAAGCTCACAAATGAGCTCAGTTTGAGGTAGGCCTGAAGTTTGTTCCAGTATGTTGGGGCAATCCATCTGAATGCTATTTTCTCCTATCTGTGCAATTCTTGATGTTTTGAGTAAAATATACATGCATGCTCACATGTTATATAACCTAGAGACTTTACAGAGCAGATCAGAGATATATTGTGGTACAATATCCTAAGACTTTTAAAGAACCACAGATAAAGGATTTTGAGGTGCCTAGCAGTGAGGAAAGACCACTCAACAGTTGCATAGAGGGTGCAGTGATGGGTTCTTGCAGGCAACCCAGTGATGAACAGTTTGCTGACCAGCACAAGATAAAAACACAGCTCATAAAACATACAGCAGAACTGACTGAGAGTAAAACATCTGTTGGCTTGTGTATTTATGCATCATCAACTACAATGATGTCTTGCATGAGTCAGGTCATGACCCGTGCAATGGAGTCAAACAGGTTTTCACACCAGGGCAGAACAGAGTGAAGCAACATTATTTAAATTTAAATTAGGATCAATGTAAGAGAGGACATCATTGTTTATGGCAACAAACTACACAGGTATACAGAAAAATTTCCCATTAAGAGAATGACTGGAATAGTACAGTACCTACAAAAACATAGTTTCCTCAAAGCATAGAGTCCAACATCTGAGCATGGACAAGGCTATGGGGCTGGGTGGGTTAAATCTAAGTGTATATACTGATTGCGTCTCTGTGGGAGGGACACAGAAGGTAAATTATACAGTTACAAGACAACATAGGTAAAAGTCTTGAGCCAGTCAATAACCTTCAGATCTGCTGTATTCAGTTTGGAGAGACCTCCAGGAGTCGACTTTTCTTGATGCCCCAGGCATGGGCAGTCATGGCACGCAGACCACTCCACATCTATACTTGTTAAGCTTGCACCAGAGGCAGTCCAAAGCCAGGCAGTCACTCATTTGGTCTGTTTATGATATGGTAGTTTCTAGTAATAGTAGATGCTTTTCTAGGGAGAAGGAGATGAGGAGGTAGGTACTGGCTGCATCTCTGACAGTCCAGTGGTTCCATATGATCGGGATGAAAACACAAAGAGCTTGGTGAAAAGGTAGCAACAAAAAAGAGCGCTCATCAAAGAGATGACAGGCAAAAGGTGGAAGGGACTAAATGTCACCACAAACCCAACTCCTAAAAGACGGCACTGCACATAACATCACGTCATAATGTTGCAGGGCTCCACCCCATATCCCCAAATTACTACAACAGACTCTGCATCGGGGCACATCAGAAAGCGGGAAGCAGTGTGATACCCTCACTGCACCACAAGTCCCTGCACCCACTTCAGGTGCACCCACATACAGCACCCTTGTTTTCACTCCTTTATTCCACACCCTTTAGACTGGATACCAGTCCTATTTAATAATGCACTAGATACAGGGGTGGTCCCAGAGGGACTGTAGAAGGGCAGATGTAGTCCCACTATATAAGAAGAGCAGCAGGGAAGAGGCTGGCAACTATAGACTGGTTCTGAAATCAGTAGTGGGAAACTAATGGAGTCACTTCTAAAAGAATGACTGGTGGATTACCTTGCATTTGGGGGATTACAGGACCCAAGGCAGCACAGATTCATGGGAGAGATATAATGTCAGACAGACCAGATAGATTTCTTTGACTGGGTGACCAGAGAAATAGATTGGGGGTGAATGGTGTACATGGCCTATTTAGACTTCAGCAAGGTATTTGACACTGTGCCACATAGGAGGCTCATAAAACTGGGAAGACTGAGTGTGGGAACTAAGGTGGTGCACTGAGTACATAATTGGCTGATGGATAGGTGACAGAGGGTGGTGGTTAAGACAACCACTCTGCAGAACAGAGAGTGACCAGCTGGGTTCCTTAGAGCTCAATATTGGGTCCAGCCCTCTTTACTGTCTTTATAAGTGACATTGCAGATGAACTGGAAGGAAAGGTGTGCCTCTTTTCAGATGATTCCAAGATCTGCAATAGGGTGAACACTCTAGAGGGCATGGAGAGAATGAACAGAGACCTGAATAAGCTTGAAGCATGGTAAAGGATATGGCAGCTAGATTTCAATGCAAAAGGTACCATATCATGCACCTTGGATATAGAAACCCAGAGGCAGAGTATAGAATGGAGAAGTATTAATGTTTACTAAACAGGAAAGGTTTTAGGGTAATAATAGGGGATTACCTTAAGGTTCCAAGATAATTCAACAAAGCAGTTGGAAAAGTCAGTAGGATGCTGGGTTATATAGGAGTGTATCATTAGCAGAGAGTAGTGGTGTTGCTACTGTATCACTCATTGGTGAGATCACACCTAGGTATTGTGTCCAATTCTGGAGATCACATCTCAGAAAAGACATATACAGGCTAGAGGCCATCAAAGAAGGGCAACCAAATTCTGCAGGGGCTGCATCAAATTTTCTATGAGGAGAGACAGAGATCTAAACATGTGGTGGCCAGAGACCAGTTAGGGTCTCTGATGGTAGAAATAGGCCAGGAAAAAGGGTCAGATTAGTTGGATGAAGCAATCCTTATTTGCTGATAAATTTTATGTTTCTATAAAAATCACCTAGTACAGTCATGGGTAGGAAGGTTACACTTGCTAAGTTTGATAGAATTTGTGAAGGATATCAATGCTGCTGTGGACAAAGGCAATGCACTGCACGCTGTATACAACATAAACTTCTAATGCTCTATTCCTTTTAATAGATGTTACCTCCTGATTTAAGATAGTAGAACCCTGTTATGGTGAAAATTTAAAGCTCAACATTTTATAACATATGCATCCGTGATCTGCATACAATATAATGTAGCTTCTGAAACACTAGTACAGTCGTTTTAGGGGAATACAGTATGTGTTTTGATTGTATGCCTGCTTTAGGAGAAATTACTATCATGACTTAGTTTCATTAATTTTATATTTTGTAAATAAAATCAGTATTGTATTTAAATGCAAATGATCCACACAGTTTAGAAAGCTGAATGCCTCTTATAGTGAAACTCCTGTCATAGCTGGTGTTTACAGTGCAAATAGGAACTATAATAGGTCTAGTGTCTAAAATTTCTTAAAGCATCTAAACAAGTTTATTTAGAGGCTAATCTCGTAGACATTAGACAATAGGGGTTGGAGGAAATTAGTGGCTGGATATAAAATTGTTCAAGGAAATAAAACAGTTGGTACTTGCAGACAGAAGCTTTTCAACATTAAAAAGATTACTGGTTGTGGTAGACTAGGGAACTCGAGGGACATTGTTGATATTGCTGCTTTTATTATTTATTTCAATATTTCTTCAGTAATGATATATACAATATGAATTACACATTTCAGATCATACTAAAATGGAGACAAAGTAAATAAATCTTGCACAACTAGGGTCAATAGACTGTTTATGACAACTACTTCACTTAGAAGGTAATACATTACCAAGGAAGTGCACTGAAGCAGGGAACATCAAGGTTTTCATAATAGAAGTAGATGAGTTATTGAGAAGGAATATACAGTGGCAGCCAGAGTTACATCCCTAGCAATATTTAGATGTATACAGATATAATAAAGGAAAGGCTATAGAAATTAATGGAGATTTCCTGTGTCAAATATAGATACAGTATATTTGGACATACAGTGGAGTCATCAGTGATGCAACACAGTAACATGAAGTAAATGACATGTCACAAAATTCAGCAGTAAAAGGGCTTAATAAAGGAATAATGCACAACAGGGTGGGTGTCATGATGGGATAACACCTTGCCTCAGGTGGCAGTGTCCAAGGCTGCAGGCTGAGGGCATCCAACACCCACAAAGGGATATTAGCTCAGTATAACATCCACCCTGTAGTGCACTATTCCTATCATAAAATGGCTCGTTTACATTTAGATTAGAAAAATAGTAAACAAAAATAGTGTTTTTATTGTATTTTTGTGTTTTTTTTTTTATTGTGGAAGGATATTGGTTTAAAACATAGTGTCTTATTTGTGTTTTGCCCAGCAGGTGGAGCTGTTATTCTTCCTGCCTGTCTATGTGTTTATTTTGTGGCTGACTAATAGCTGCTCCACCCCACCCTGCCCCGGTGCTGTCATGTTGGGTTCACGTTTGCTGGTATTGTTTGGTACATTAAAAAAAAAAGAAATACAGAAAGAAGAGGAGCTGAACAGCGAGCGAGCATTTCTATTACAGTCACGTGCTGACTGTTGAAAAACAACATTGTTCACTCACTTGTTCAGCTCTGTTTTCACTGGAATGGAGTGTTGTTTTACTGTTTATTTAAAGTCAAACTAGAAAGACAGTTAATATCACTGGTTGTGGAAAATGAGCAACAGAGGAAGCCAGAAGCAGGAAGTGAAGATGATCGTAGTGTTAGTAGAGGCAGGTAGTAGGGAAGGGTGGAGGACTGCTGCAAAGCCGATCATGAAGATAGCTTTCATTTTGGTTTGTTTTCTTGTTTTCTTTTTTAAATAATACAAAGCAACTTTGTTTGGGGGAATGTGTGAAGGCTCTGGTTTATTGTAGTGTGTGTGAAGTCAATGAACCCCGGCTTTCACTTTGCCTGGGAGCAGGAAGCAATGGATGACTGTGAACTGATTTTCTTTACTTTTAATGCAGCCTTGATTGTGTTGGGATTAGAGCCAGGATGTTATGCTGTGATAGCATCCCAGGTCTGGTCCCAGAAGGACCAATCAGAGTTCAGCATTTTTCCTGTCATTGTATAATTGCCATTGAATTACACTGCTCCCTGCAGCATACTGAAACATTTTCTGATATACTGCAGCACTTCTACATTGCATCCTGATTGGCACTGCTGTATCTTTGACTACCTCTATAGTTTAGGTGTATGGCAGGAAAGCAGGTATTGTTCCTGCAACATAATGCAGCATTTTGCAGAATGCTGCAAGCCACTACATTGTATCCTAGCTGACACCAGTGTAACTAGAAATGAAGAAAACAAATAGGGCAGGCTATTGGGGTCCAATGGCATGCATATGTTCATTAAAATCAACAAACAGTACCCAAAACTGAGTATGCTGAAAAGTCTACTCAAGAAGTAAGCAGTCAGAGGTTTATAGGTATTCAACATTTCTGAGCCAGAATGCTGTTTCATCAGGGAACAGATAACAGCTTAAAGAGTACTACAACTTCATATCTTATTTTATTTGTTTACATTTCAACAGACAACTGTGATTGTGTAGCTGCTGGGATATATGCATTTTCTTTCATTTTATTTTCACTGTTCATACTAGTCAATTCTAGCTATCCTGTGTGTGGCAGGGTTGAATAAGACCCTGTCCCATTTGTTATGTAGAAAAGTTTAAAAGCAAAGATCTGTTCAATCATCTCCTTGTCTGTCTCTTTCTGTCTGGTTACACAATCAAATTATCTTGTGAGACCTAGGAGCTGATCACCTGATGGTCTCATAATTCTCCTCCTCCCACTAGTTCAATGCCTTTACTTGCTTTTCTGTCTTTTCTTCACCCTTGTGTAACTGGGGTTATAAAATATATGTGAATCTCTTTGTGAAACTGGAATCCTTGGTTTTAAAAAGGTGTATTACTATATTGCTGTTATATAGGTCCTTTGTCTTCTTGACTCCTTCTGTTTTGAGTGCCCTTCTGGAGGCCCTAAAACACTCTAAATCTTTTCCTGCTTCAAAAATAGGCTAAAGACATATTTACTTGAAAGCTGCTTATGTATCTGTTATCGGCAATTGTCCCTACTTAATTATTTTTAAGTTTTATTGCTCATTACAATGTAATCCATGCTCTTGGTCACTGTGTAGCCAAGCCCTCTACTGTATATAACACATAACCAATCACTGTCTTATTTATTAGTGTCTAAATAAACTGAATTTAACATGTACAGTACTTGTTCACCTTGTAAATTGCACTGTATCTTGTATTCTTATGTACTTTGTCATGTATATCTGTAATTAATCCTGGGTCACCCCTGAAAAGGGACTTCTAATCTCAGTGAGCCTACCTGGTTATCAAAATGAAATAAACAAATATTGTTAAATAGTTCTATTGTTGAAATGATTGCAAAAAGCTATTTGGAACTCAGGAGGTTAACTTTGAGATGCAGTCTAACTTCAAAAACTATTTTGTACAGTTTTCAACAGGAGATTAGTTCTGGGACACCATGGTCTATTTTGTTGTGCCTGCAAGGAAAGAAACTGACAAAGTTCTGATACATTTTGTAAGAAACAGGATGCCTGTTAACGAGCTCAGGATGCAGAAATTAATTATCAGGCAAAGACGTCTTATAAAAAGAGCAGCAATGTTTGTTAGAAAGAGAGTTGAAATTTAGAATTAGAGACACCCTCAAAAGAAGTAGTTTGTTTTGTTTGAACTGACTGTAAAAGAGCTATCCTGCACAATTTAATTGTTTATATTATTGCTTATTGATAATAACAAAACACTGCTTTCAAATTTTATAACTGCTCCCTGGTTTTCCTATGCTTCCTGACCTTTGCCTCAATGACACTGGAAGACTCGCTTTTCTGGCTGTTTAAATGTCGTTGTCCCTGAGAACTGCATTAGCATATGAGAACATGATGTTTCAGCACCCTTTAGACACCACAGTATACCCTGTCTGCATCATTAGAGGTCAACAAAACAAGTTGTAGCTAGGTGTGACAGTATACCTATCTGATTCATTAGAGTTCAATAAAACAAGTTGTAGCTAGGTGTGAAATACCACATTTACCATGGATTAGCTTTGCAAACTGAATTTTAATGCAGGGCTTTTCCTTTGAAATTGCATTCAATTTATGTGTTTCAGAGAGCTTTTTCCAGGATGTTTGTACTTTCAGCATAGAGATATATGGTATGAATGCAGCTCTCATGGATGAGATTTCAATGACCATAAGGTGAAGACCCTAGGATAGTTACAGGGAACTGGTATGAACAGTGAAAACAAACTAAAGCACTGAAACAAACTATCCCCAATATCTACCTGAAAACAGTTGTCTACTGACATAGAGACAAATACAATTTACAAGATGTGAAAGTGTAGTATTCCTACAGTGTTCCTACAGATGTTATGTTATTGGATTACAGTAGAGCATTTGACTCTGTACTGCGCCACAGCCTTATCAACAAACTGATTAAGATGTGATACTCACGATGTCTAATTATGTTGGTTGATAATCGGTTGTCAAATAGAACTCAAAGGGCAGAATAAACAGTGTCCTATTCAGTGTTGGTATCATCAGTAGGGGGATACCTCAGGGTTCTGTCCTGGGGCCATCACTGTTAAACATCTATATTAGTGATATGAGATAATAATTCACTCATGCCATATCTGTGTCTTAGCCCAGGTAGAGGAGACAGCCACCCTTAAGGGGATGTTATTTGTTTGGGTCATGGGGAGCCAGTCCAAATTCTCTCATGGGGATTTGCATATGCTTCCCATGATGCTTTGCATTATTGGGGTATGTGCAATTGTGTTTCCTTTAAAACTTGAGCGTTTGGCCAATATCCTCTGGGATAACCCATGCCTCAGTGCATTTGCTCTGGGCTTCTTTTGTAGTTCTTTTCATTCTCTATGTTGGGGTCTCCATGACCCAAACAAATAACATCCCCTTAAGGAGTGGCTGGCTCCCTCTCCTGGGCTGAGACACAGATATGGCACACTGATGAGTCCAAATGAGGAAGAAACACGTGTATGTGTCTGCTGTTCTTAGCCTTTACTGATTGCACTGTGAGGTCTTCTGGCATCATGCAATTCTGCTTAAAGTAAAGCCAGTCCAAATTCTCTCATGGGGATTTGCATATATTTCCCATGATACTTTGCATTATTGGGGTATGTGTGCATTGTGTTTTCTTTAAAACTTGGCTGTATGGCCCATATCCTGTGGGATAACCCATGCCTCAATGCATTTGCTCTGGGGTTCTTTTGTAACTCAGAAATGCGACATCTAAATTAGCCATATTCAAGAAGTCAGTCATTACTATGCATGTTCTGTGTGGTTATGCATAGTACTACAGATCATATTATCAATTTATGTCTATAGATACTCTGTTTACAAACCTGCTGGGAAAACTATGTTAGACAAACTTTTCTTTTCAATTTTGTTTTTCTTGTGTGGTCCTTAATGGGTGGGCTGCCACTCAGTGCCTTGGCAGACATACATTTCCAGTGATGGGGAAAGGATTGTCACTTTTTAGTTTTGGACAGGCTCTTTAGCTTTAGGATCTTTATCTGGTCTTCCATATTTCTACTCAGTTACTCAATTTTTTGGAAGTGTTTTATGTGGCCATTCATTGCTTTTGTTGATCATACTGGTTGCACACTAGTGTCTGGTGTCACACAGGTATTTTCTTATAAGACCCGCTAAGTAAGGGAATAAAAATTATAGCTGTTCTTAACTCAACTATTTAAGTACTGTCTTTAATGCTCCATGAATGTCTTTTGTGATATACAAATGGATCTGAAGGAGGAACAGCAAAAGTACTTTTCAGTTGTGAACAGAAGTGGGGCTCAGAGAAGAGTTTGAGGTGTTTTCATTTTATATTCATTCAAAGGGTAACCTCAGGCATGAGGCACTCAGTTGGTGGATCAGGAATAGAGATTTTGCGAGTTGCAAAATTTGCCTTTGTGAATTACTTCATGAAGTTCTCACTTCACAACGTTGCCTAACTTCACCTGTAAGGCAGCAAAGTTAAGTGATGTTGGGTGGATTTACTGTAAGTCAATTTTCCTAGAAAAGGACAACTTCACCTTGCAAAACATCTCAGATTCGAACTTTGCACTTCATGAATTTCACCAACTTCACAAATTAATTCATGGAGCACACTTTATCTACTTGAACCATCTCTAACCAGGAATGGGGCAGGAGAAGCCTTGATGGATGTTGGGGTGGTTAGAGGATCCTCCAGCCAAGCAACTGCTCATTTTACTCAGCTTTCTGTGATGATCCCACAGCCAGGATGCAGGGACAGTAGTGCAGGCATACCAGATGCAACACACATGCTGTACTGCAATCCCCTGCTGTTCACTGTTACATGTGTTTACCCAGGAGGCAGTAATGTAATGAGTGCAGGAACTCTCCCTCACCAGAGGATAGTGTCCAATGGGATGCTCAGTCATCCATTGGCCCATTATAATTTTCTGGGATTGTGACACAAACCTAGAATACCAGCAAAGCAAACACGTCCACTAGCCACAGTGAAATTAGGTCTTCTTAAATTAATGTATTTGTCCATTATGGGTTAACTAGATTTGTACTGTGATGTTACATAGGGACTTACTGTGTAGTGCGATCAGGTCTGAACTGTCTATTGCAGGCATAATGACATAGGAAACATCAAAGCTGGCTATAAATCCTCAACCAGTTGTTTGATGGGCTGACTGTCTTGAAGCTGCTGGCCCCAAACACTAGTCATTTCTTTTAAAAACAACTATAGATTTTCAGTTACCTAATGTTAAGTCCACATTATTTAAAGCTAGTCCTTGGGTACTCAGTTGCCCATTCCTGGAATTCTCTTCCCTCCCCTGCTACTGCATGCAATGCTAATTTTGTCAGGATTTTAAATGGTTCTGAAAGCTCAGCCTAATACAATGGGTTCCATTTTAAAGGGCGATGCAGAGCTTCTGTCAAGCCCTGCGTCAAACCCACTTTATGGCACAGCTGCACCAAGCTCCTTTGACACAGCTGCACCCAATTTTAGTACATCGGACACAATTGTGACAGTTTCCTCAATTTATGGCAGCTTATTGCCAAAGATTTGGCACAAGCCCCTTAAAAAGAGCCCCAAAATGGCATAGTTAGATCAAGAAAAGCTGGTCTAACTTGTGGCATTTGATGCTTGGGATGAAAATCTGATCAATGGATGGGAGAATGCCACAAGCCACATGCACCAAAGCATCACCACAACAGGACCTTGTGGCATTTAAGGGGCTTTGAAAATCAAGCACAATTTTTCTAACAGCAATTTTCAGTTTTGTGCATAATACTTGTCTCAGCTTTTTGGCTTCTAGCCATAGAATGTCACCAGAAATAAGTTGTCTGACCTTACTGGGGCTGATCCTGGAAAAACAAATCTAAGTAAAATTGAGAGAAAATAACATCACAGAAATGGGTTACACTGTGAACCGATTGATACTGTGGCAGTGCTCCATGCAGCCACATGAAAATCCTGTGGTCACAAATGAACTATGGTCTCCCATTCTGTGATCAGTCAGGGACTGAGGTAAGGTGCTCAGATGCTCAGGAGTATGTGAATGTGCTACCCAGCATTTTTATGCACCCTAGAGGCCAACAACAAAGTAGCACTGGCATTGACTAGAGACTAGAAGAAAACATGTGGCCATGATTTTCCTGATGATTGGAGTAGGCAAGGATTAAAACTCAGGGAGAAAATGATAGAAACATAGAATTTGTTAGGAGAAAGGACAACTTTGCCCATCCAGTCTGCCCAGATGGTCCCTGCCTAGCCTGTCTCTGCAGACCCCACAAGAGGCCTCCAGCAATCCTCCCTTCTTTCTGCCTATTTACTAATAGCCCTCTATGTCTACCCCATGCATGCTTGGAGCCATCACCTGTTTTCACTTCCACCACTTCCAGACCCAGTTTGTTCCAGGCATCCACCACTCTTTCACTCTTTTTATATACCTGAAAGCTTATCCAACTCTTGTCCCTCTGCTGGAGGTTTGTATACCACCCTTGTATTGATTGTGGCCCCAGTACCTGTTTCCAGTATGACCCACAGTACTGACAGCCCTTTGTTTTCCTCCATATGCCCTTGTACTTCCATGGCCCTGATTCCTTCCCTCACATATAGTACAGCTCCTATTCCCTCCTTCCATCCCTGGCTTTCATGAACAAGAGTAGTCTGGTATTGCCATGTCCCAGCCATGGCTATCAGTGCATCACAACTCTGTTATGGCCACCACATCCAGGCTAGCCTCTACCATGATGGCCTCCAGGTCTGGAACTTTATTTCCTAGAATCCTTGCATTAATGCCTATGGCTCTCCATACCTGACATTCTCCCTGCCTGCTTCCTTGCTTCTCCCACCACCACCGGTGCTGTTTCCTGAAGCTACAGCTAACACCACTCTTCTCTTGTTACCTTCTCTGTTATCTGTTTCCTTCCTCCTTTCTTCTTGCTTCCTTATTTATAATCCCTTGTCTTCTGCCTTGTCTCCACCACTGTCTTCTTGTAGCCTTGCCCTATGAGGTCTTACTCCCTCAGACCCACCCTCCCTGTTGCTTCCTCTTCTGGGGGTCTGTTGCCTCCCTGGTTTTATAGTCCCCTTACTAGTTAAAATGCTCATCCATACAGTATTTAAACTTCTCACTAAGGACTCTGGTCCTCTTCTTGGAAAATGCAGGTTGTTTCCCTCATGAGGCCCATATCATCACAGGTTGGCACCCAGTCCCCAATGTAGCTGAATCTCTCCTCCATACACCATGCCTTTAACCAATTGTAAAAGGCCTGGTGTGGACACTTCTTCTGCTCTCCACTGTACATGGGTAACACCTCATCAAAAGCCACTGTGCAGCCAGCCCAGTGGTGCTGAGGATTAGGAGCTGGATGCCACACCTTGTGCCACACTGGTGACCCAGGTTCAGGAGCAAACTCGGGTGCCAGGGGTGCCAGGGGTTGGCAGGGGAGGAAAGGATCAAGCACCCACTGGGTAGCTCTCCTTTCCCAGGGGAGGGCATTGGGTTGTCTGGTGCTCCAGCGGCCCTTGGTGGAGACTGAGGGCTATAGAGCACTGGACTGCACATAGACAGCATGGCCCGATGCAGGTAGGGTTGTCATGTGCTGCAGTGTTGGAGCATACACCACGCATGTGGTGGGAGGGTGGAAGGACTTACATGGGGAAAAAGCCCTCCAGCCAGATGGGTGATGGCTCCTCCAGTGCCACCGCCACACCCAATGCTGGTTCCCCACCACTGCCCCTTCTATCTCACCTAGGCCATAGCCCCCATATCCATGGAAACATAATGACTTTGAAGATGGTAGAGAACACAGCAGGTGGTAGGCGGTATCAGAGGTGAGGTAGCCAGAGAGTTCCGAGTCTGGAGAGACAAAATAGAATAAAAGCCACCATGCATGTCACATACTTGAGGCCCCTCCCTAGCTCTCTGAAATTTCCCTGCACTACCCTATGCTCTCCATTGCTAGGTCAGTTGTCCCCAGTTGGGCAATGGCATCTAGCTCCCTCCCATCTAATGCTGCCCTAAGCAATCATTGGAATCTGCTCTCCATCCCTCCAAGCTGAAGCACCTCTCAGGCACATCGCTTCTCTCTCTCCCTTCCTCTCCCCACTCCCAAGATTATCCCGCAGCAATATATTTCCCACAAGCAGCTACTTCATCCTTGGCTGGGGGCCTCTTTTCCCTCCCTCCCTTACTTGGGCTCCCTTTTGGGGTCCCTTGTGTCCCGTCTGCCAGCACAGTGAGGAGTTATGCAGTGGTAAATGCTGAGGTGTATGTACCCTTCCCACCTTTTCTAACCTCCCGGGCCCAACAAAGTCTCATATAAAGTTTATGATCAGGGAGCTGGGGAGTTGGAAGAGGGTTTCATGCAGGTGGCATGCATGGTGGCTATTGATGAAGTGTTACCTTTGTAGAGCTAGTGAGAGGAAGGAACTGCACCAGGGCTTCAAAAATAAAGTATAATTTATAGAATATGTTTGTCTCAATTAAAGAGTCACACAAAGAATGCTGTGTGCTCTGAAAGTAGCATAGTTTTCAGAAAAGTCAGAAATCCAGGGCCAAAACATCATAAAAAAACTGAAATCAAAGACCAGTATAAGCCCCATGATCTCTCCTGGGCATACTACAAATTATCCACTCACTTCCCAACATCTGCTCTTACAGAGCTATTAGAAACTCTTGCACCACGGCTTTTCAGGATGCAAAACTGAAATATTTTAAGGTCAACCTCCAGAACAGCCTTAAAGCTCCAGCTAAATTCTGAATGGTAATTCACTCCCTTTTTGAAGTTCCTACCAGTAAACTTCCCAGTCCTCTTGGTTAATAGTTCACCTGTTTCTGGCCCTCCCTCTGCTCACTTCAACAAGTTCTTCGCTATCTAGTCCCTACCTTGTCCCCCGATGGGTCTTGTCCTCCCTCTCTTGTTTCCCTTCTTCTCTTCTCTGGTTTCCATTTCATATGGTCACTATGCAGGAAACCCTGCTTGCCCTTTCCTCCCTCAATCTGTCCAAGTCCATCCCTGACAGGCTGGATACCAAACTCCTTCATCTCTCAGCTCCTGCCATCACCTTGCTGCTTACTGACCTCCTTAACCTCTCATTCTTTCCAGTGCTGTTCCTCAGTCCTGTATGATTGCCAAGGTTCTTACAGTTCATAAAGGGGACTCCTCGTTCCTAGTAACTTCCACCCAATCTCCCTCCTCCCTCTCTAGCAATGCTGCCAAGAGAAACTGGTCTATTCCAGATTTTCTGACTTCCTCTTTCTTACAACTTCCAACCCCCTTCCAGTCTATCTTCTGAAGTACCATTCCACGACCTCCTTGCTGCTGTATATCACTGACTCCATCTTTTCTGGAATGCATCAGGAGCACATCATGGCTGCCATCTTCACTGATATGGCCAAAGCTTTCGATTCGGTGTCACCTCCACTCTTCCTGGTCAAGCTGAGTTCTTTTTTTCATTTGAATTTTGGTAACTGTGTCAGCCCACTAAGAATGAATGTCCCTTTTCAGGGTGACCTGGGGAGGTTAAAGGAGAACTACAGAGATACAATGGACAGCAATAGATTAGTGTGCAAAGAGACTTTTACAATAGTATGCTGTACACAGTATATACACAGAAGGCATGTACATTATTTACAAATACTGTATTATAGTAAATACAGGTACAGAAGTAGCAAACGTTACAGATATATACAAATTTTATGGGCAAGGTTTTATATTTATACAGTAAATATTTGAAGCAATACAGCAGATTCAGGCAAGAGTTCTGCTGGCCTCTCAGATCTTCCTGTTGACTGCTTCTGTTTCTACCTCATGGTTCATCAACAGTTGGTACAGGTAGGAGGCATCCTATCACCTCCAATATCTTTCCAGGCTGGGGTCCCACAGGGCTTCATCTTTGGACCCATCCTGTTCTCAATTTTTCTTAATGAACTCCCATCTACCTGTGCAAAACTCTCATATTCTCATGTGGGGGATAGTGAGACTTAATTGGGAGAAAGGAGGGCCTGCTGAGAGGACCATGAAAATGCTGAAATTCTGAATAAATATTTCTGCTCAGTGTTTATGGAAGAAGGAGGAGAGACCACTATTGAGAGAAAAGGAAGTCAGAAGCAGGGGTGGATACCAATCCATTCACAAAGGAGAGGGTCCTAATAGAGCTTGAAAAATTGAGAACAGGCAAAGGTGATGGGACCAGATGAAATTCACCCAGAATACTAAAAGTACAGAAATGAAGTAGATAGCACCCTGGCAGAACTAATCAATAAATCATTAGAGACAGGGGTGGTCCCATCGGATTGGAGGACAAATGTTGTCCCTCTCCTCAAAAGTGGAAGCAGGGAGGAGGCGGGCAATTACAGGCTGGTAAGCCTAACATTGAGTAGTGGGAAACTGATGGAATCATTGCTCAAGTAAGGGGCTGTGGAGTATGTCGAATTCAGTGGGAAGCAGGATCCAAAGCAACATGGTTTCACAGCAAGTAGGTCTTGCCTAACAAACCTGATAGATTTCTTCAACTGGGTGACCAGAGTGGAAGATCCGGGGGTTGGATGTGGCCTGCTTGGATTTTGTAAGGCCTTCAACACCATTCCACATAGAATGCTAGTAAACAACTTGAGCAGTCTGGGGTTGGGACACAGGGTGGTGAACTAGTTGGAAGCTGGTTGAGTGGGATGACACAAAGAGTGGTAGTGAATGGAGCTCAATCTATGGAGAGGAAGTGACCAGAGGGTGCCCCCTGGTTTGGTGCTGAGGCCAGTCCACTTTAATGTCTTCATAAATGATATTGCAGAGTGGATGGAGGAAAAGGTGGGTCTATTTGCAGATGACACAAAGATCTACAATAGAGTCAATACTCCAGAGGGATGGAAAGCATGTGAAGAGACCTAGGTAGGCCAGAAGAATGGTCAAGTGGTGTGGCAAATGAAAGTTAATGCAAAATTATGCATTTGGAGCCTAGAAACCCAGGATAAAAGTACTGAATGATGTGGGGATTACTGACACCAACCAAGCAAAGAGGGATCTGGGGCATTTATAACAGATGACCTAAAGGCAGCCAGACAGTGCGAGAAAGTGATAAGGAAGGCCAGTGGAATGTTGGGGTGTATAGGGAGGGTGACTCCAGCAGAAATAGGGAACTGATGATGCCACTTGACAGATCACTGGTGAGACCTCATATGGAATACTGCATTCAGTTATGAGGCAGCATCTCAGAAAAGACATAGACAAAGTGGAGGCAGTCAGAGGAAGGCTTCAAAGATGGTGCAGGGACTACACCAGAAGACATATGAGGAGAGGCTAATAGACCTTAACATGTAATCACTGGAGATGAGAAGGGAGAGAGGGGCTATGATAGAGACTTTTAAATACCTCAAGGGTTTTAGTTGGGTCCAGGAGGAGATTCTCAAAAGAAAGAATGTTCAAAACAAAGAGGCTGGAGGGAGGTAGACTCAGGGCAAATGTGAGGAAGTGCTTCTTCACGGAAAGGTGGTGGATGCATGGAACAGCCTCCCCAGAAGTGGTATGGATGCAAACAGTGAAGGCATTCAAAAATGTTAGGGATAGACATGAAGGGACCCTAGTGATGATGAAGAAAGGGTAAACAAGGGACACTTGGGGTTAGGGTATATGGGCAGACAAGATGGGCCAGCCAGTCTTCATCTGCCAACAATTTCTATGTATCTATGTATCATCTATGTATGCAGTATGACACAGTCATGTTCACCTCCAGTCCCTCTGCTGCAGCTGTGGAAGGCCTCCTCTAGCAAGACTTCCACAATTTCCTGTACTGGTTCCACTCTAAGCAACTCCAAGTCAACAGTGAAAAACAGTGTCCATAACCTGTGGAACCAGCCAGAAACTGGCCAGATTCCCCACTCTCCTGTCTTCCCATGTTGGACAGCATCCCTCTTGATGTGGTTAAGTCCTTCAAATAACTTGGTGTGTGGCTTGACAGCAAACTTGACTTCTCAGGCCACAGTGATGCTCATCCATGCCAAGCTAGGTGCCACCATGCATGGTGATACAGGAATTCACCGATCGTCACTACAGCAAGGCACAACACCACCAATTGGTGTTGTGCCATCACTAGAAAGAAGTGTGTTTTCTGTGGGGTGCATCACCCCACACACCCCATGCAGAGGCTCTGCACCCACACCCCACACTAGGATTTCCAACTCTGAGTCAGAGTTGATTTGAGATGGCGAATTCCCTGGAGGCAGCAGCATCAGGAACATAGCAGATCATCACAGCGAACTGCCAAAAATGCAGCTGTGATGGTGTTCACTGTATTCCCATCGCTGTTGTGACATGATACCGTAAACTACACCCCAAATATAGTGCCTGAAAGGACTGTTTGTTTCTGCAGGTCTGCCAGTAGCTTGTTACCAAAATGGTGCTCCTGATTATTGACTACATGGATGTGGTCTATGGCACTACCCAATCCACTTTCCTTGCCACACTGAACACCATCTGTAATGCCATCTGCTGCTTTCCTACCAACTCAACCCTTGTACTCACCACTGCTCCTCTACTCTCTTTACTAGCCATCATCCCCTACCTTCACCTCACCAGTCACACTGTGCATCCCACATATCAAATATTAAATTGGGTCCCTTCCCTTATGCTTTCCTCACACCTCTCTCCATCCCCCATCCTCATGATCCCTCTGCTCTAGGGATCACTGCACTTTCTCCATTCCCAATCCCCTGCCTGGCAATCTGCCTTTTCCTATAATATTCCCGCACTCTGGAACCTGCTCCCATTCTCCCTTCTCCTGTCCCCTCCTCTGGCTCCCTTAGGCTCCAGCTGAATCTCCTCCCTTTCTCCCTTGCACTGTGACCCTTCTCCTTGACTTCTCACCTGCTTGGAGCTGCTACTATCCACGTGTTGAGCCTACTTAAGGGTTCTCTCCCTAGCCTTCATTCAGGCTCCAACACGCTCTACCTCTACACTGCCATCTGTCCCCAGCAAACAATTTCATTTGCTTGTTATGCCCTCTTGTCCTGCAGTATGTTAGTTTCTCTTAATTCCATGACAAGGTTTGATCTTAAATCTACATAATTATATCATACATTAATGGAAGATCACCTCTAATTCGGCTGACAATCCAGACTGAGATTTACCGTGCAGACTTTTAAGATGCATTTTTCTTTCAAAAGAGAGTTCTTACAGTTATTGTTTTAATGATAAAAGTCAACTTTCAAGGTGATGTTTTGTTTCACTTCAGTGATTAATATTTTCACATATTCTGGTAGCCTGGCAGGTAAAATAAAGACCTTGCTTCATTAAGAGCAAAAAAATGCATTTCCACCTTCGCTTACCTGCATGTAATGCACACTGGCAGCCTATTAGAATCTAAAAGAATAACCTGTCATAAAGTACTAATACCAACAATAAATGGTTGATTCTATCATCTTATGTCCCTGTGTGCTGCCAACAAATATAATGGGCTAGCCTAAAGGAAAGCCAATAGGTCGTGCCCTTGGCAGTCATAAAACATGTCATAGAACTTTATAGGGCTAGCAACAAAGCTAATGGACTGCACATTATATGCCTGAGAACAAATATAGTTGGATTAAGCATGATGCTCTCTATAAGTAAGCTGTTATTCCTTCTCAGTAATAAAATTATTTAAAAAAAACTAACTCATCCTGTGAACTATAAATGTATCCCCACCCTGAAGGACAGCAGCTTGTGATTTTAGTGATGTGAACAATAAAAAAACAGCAAGGGCAGTTGCATTACCAATGAAAGGAGGTTGTCAATGGGACTATTACAGCAACATCAGACGAAACATAAACAGCTAGAATTTATAAAGCTGTTCTCCGTTTTCATTCTTCTGTTTTATGCTTCTTGTGCTAGATAATTGGTCTGACTGAAGGCTTGATGGAACAGGGTCATATGGAATACAAATTAATATTTATGACTGGACATTTACATTTGTTTTGATGCAGAGGGTACTGAGGATTTTGTATTGTACGCTTTGCTTCTGAGGCACTGACATTTTATTCATTTAGCAGAAGTTCTCAGCCTAATTTTGTTTTTTAACTGAAGTTTTGTGATATTATAATTAGGAGCCACTATACTCTCTTTCATAATGAAACAGCAGTGTGACAAAGCTTGCATAAATGAATGTCTACTTTGTTTGCAATGATGGACATTTTGTGACGTACATTAAGATACCAAGTTGCCTTCTTGTTTAAATATGAAATACAGTTGCTGATCCACGTGCAATCCAGGGTAAAACCTAAACAGTATGTCATAAAAAATAATGATTTATATTTATTTTTCTTTTATTTTTTAACATTTAACAGTGCAGTAGATTGAAACACTTGTCTTAAAAATGCTATTCAATGTTCACTGCAGAATATGTACACAATATAATCACAGAAGAATAGTCTAACAGGTTGATGTAATTATGATATAAAGTGTACACCCCCATGTTCACTCCCCTATCCAACCCTCCTATTACATTGTTGCTGTTTATTAGTGCCCATCCACTAGCCAAGAGGGCAAGCAGCTGCTTGCATTGCAGGAGGCAATGCTGGGCCATGGTGCACACATAGGAGGTGCCCTTTAATGATGTGGTCAATGCCTCACCCTGGAGACCAAGCACATTATCTTGCAGCTGAGCCTGCTGTGGCCTGGGGCTTGGAAACCTGATTCCCCTCAATGCACAGTCAGCAGAGCAATATGAATTTCCACACCACCAGACCATCTAAAACATTTGTTTATGCATTGATCAATGGCACTCTGCCACAGAGAATATGAGATTTGTGCTATTCAGTGCTTTTCTATACTGTCATTCAAGAGTGAAATTAACATTTTCTTCACTTCTACTGAAGCAATACTTATAATAATTTCATTTATCATTACCCCATAAACAAACCTTTTGAACCCAAAACTGCTGGTTAGTTTGGAAGCTGTGATATTCCATATGGAGTCCTAAGAATGTCTTGCAAAAAAACAAATTAAAAGAGCCAGTTAAAATGTAATAAGAAGGTTTCTAAAGTGCAAAATGAGGCTCAGAGTCAATTGAAAGATTGTGAATGAAGTGATAATTGCACTAGACCAAAAAAACAGATGTTTCCTTTTGTAAGATTTATTTTATGTTTAAACCTTAACATTACAAGTTTAATCATGGATACCTTTTTCATTTTGAATTTGTAGCCTTTAGTTCTTCAAGTGTCCTATTTCCAGCTTTAAATATAGGGATTCATCAGAGGGTAGGTTAATAGATGCATTTTCTTACATTTTGTTTGTTTGTGACATATCTTCTTTTCAGAGACTAAATGTCTCCCAACCAAATTAACAATCTGACTCCAGTATGAACTATAGCAATCTAATTCAGAGGCGATCAAGAATCATGGCTTGATAAGATATATTACAGATGCTGTACAATAAAGGATGTTAGGTAATCATTAAATTTGACCTCAGAACCATTTCTTCAGTTCAGTTGGTGTAAGCTCAGATATGCAGCTGGTAATAATGATGTAAACATGCCGGGTTGGTCAGTGTCTACCCAAACATGACCAAGTTTAATGGAAGTTAAACATACGGATCCATTATCCCTAGTGATGCTTTTTTTCTCTCACTTTGGTTTTGTTCTTTTGGCTCTGTGCCTACTTTTGTTATTTGATTTACCTTGGATATTTCTAACTTGTCTTTACTCTTCTGAGTAGTACTCCTGCTCCTGATTTCCTAACACTACCTTTACACTCCCTGCCCTTTATCCTCTAGTGATGCTTTTCCATCTCTCACTTTTGCTTTGTTCATTTGGCTCTTTGCTTACCTTTGGTTATTTGATTACCTCGAATGTTGTCTGCCAGTACATACATGAATTATATACATACTTTGCTGTTTGCTGTTTCTCACTCACTCACTACCATACCTAAGTCCTTCTACTTAATTCAGGTCTACTTACGGTGCTGTTATTTTTGCTAATTGCATGTCTATAGCTGTCTGCTTTCTGTTCTGTATTACGTCATTTGTACTATTATTACTGTTTTATTTCATTTGTAGATATATTTTTTAGAAACTCTGTGTATGCTTTGTACATTCTGCCTTTTGCTTATCTTGCTTTGTGCATTGTTACCATGCTGTTGTACTTGTTCCTGGGTCATGCTTGAAAATAGGCATTTTATTTGCTTAGTGCACTTACCGGGTCAACAAAAAAACTAAATAAATAACTCCCAATGTAAAAAAAGTAAGTCAAAATCTCAGGTACGGCATTGTAGGTAGGTAAAGTTATATTAAAGCCATATTTCAGAATGTCCTATCTATAATACTATAATTGTGCTTACATGACTTAAAACTATATTTTCAATCAAGCAGCACAAACAGCTAATGGATCTGCATTGTTCAGTTAACTCTATAAACACTATAGCAGGTTCTTACTTTATATGTTTATATATCTTATACTGTATATGCTACGATTGAGCAGGCACTTTAATGTTAAACCTCAAATTTTGCACTTTAATAACAACTTTGCAACTGTTCAACAATTTTACATGAACTTTTGCATGTGCAGTCTTATAGGGTAGATATCTTGACATGCCAAGTTTAATTCTGGTCAGTTTGGCAGTTTACAGGGTGCACATAATAAAAAAAGTGTGAAATGTACCTATTTTGCACTTTTGCACTGAGTCCAAATGGTTTGGACTTTTGGTCTGACATTTTGTGGTAGAAAGGGCTTGCCCCACAAAACAAGCCTTTAGTTGGTTTGGTGAAAAATATTCATGCATTCCAAAGTTAAAGAAAAGGATGCAGAAAGAAATTACTACAAAAGGATTTTTCAGTATTATGGGTTCTCTCTGAATCCTACTTGTAATGATCCCTAGTGTCTAGTGACACCCCGCCCCCCCAACCCTGGATACACATGTTGAATGTTTTATTTCATTTTATTTTTTATATTTTCATCTCCCCAACTTTTAGGATCCCTAATGCTGTAAATGATAACATTCCAGCAACTGTTGGATGTCAAGATCCAGAAGGCATAGAAAGCAAACTCACACCACTGGTACCTATGACTGACCCAACCACAAAACTGCAATGAGACCAAAAGAACCCAACAAGGCAAGTGTCAGGATGGCAATTGTCTTTGTGGCTGTGATGTCTGAAAAAGATGGTCCTCTTATGTAATCTGAGCATGCACTCAGCCAGCTGTAGCCCTTCCCTTACTGTACTGCCTGATGGCTGAGAAAAGTTATGAGATTGACTGCAAAAGTGCCACTAGGAAGAGAAAAATCTAATGCTTGGAAACAGAAGCATGATGTTCCAATCAACACTTGGCTGTCCCCTGGGAGCCAACATGTAGCTGCACATTTTGCTGCAGGAGCTGTAGTTTCAGCGTTATCTCTTGAGTAGCAATACTAGGAATTGCAGCTAGACCACAATTCATTACTCATGAGACAACCACCATAACCACTGTCCTCTGTTTGGTAATCACCACCTTTTATGGAGAGGTTTCAGGTCTGCAATGCTTCTCTCACTGGACAGCAAAAATATGATTGTAATGGACACAAAAGTGCAGCCTGCAAAATGGGTCCTATTAGAACACACAGCTGAATCATTTTGATAGCTGGCATTTCAGACTTGTCTCCATGATCACCCTAAAACTTTCTCATTAATTCTGTGTAAACAGGTAAGGACCAGTCAAGATCCTGACAGTGAGATCAACCAAAGCTTATGAGGTCTTCAGATATCTCTGTGGGTGCTAAACTGTCTGGATCCCATAAGTAGTAAAAGACTTGCACACATTTCGGTCCCTGTCCATCCAACTGCCCAGGCTAACACTAGACCTACACTGGGACCTCTGACTAGGCAGACCAATGTGCAACCAACTCAGTTGCTGATGTCAATGATTTCCAGCTGTGGCCAGAATTGTGTGTGAGCATTAATAAAATGAAGTCATATAATAGCCATAGCTGTATGATTTGCCTACATGATGAAACTCAGACTTCCTCTACCACACCAAGGGAAAGTCCCACAGTTAGTTGCAAACATGTTTCCTAAGGTCACCATGATATACACTGTAGTACTGTACTGCTGCAACATTTAAAGAGAGAGAACAGGGTGCCAAGTTTGTTTATGCATAAATATAGCAAATATCGGTCAGATTAAAAAATGCAAATATCTGATATATGAAAAAATAGCAGATTCTCTCAGTCTATGGGAATGCACAAACACATAATATGGTACAAAACCTAAGTCACAAATACTGTAGGAACCCTCTCAGAGCCAACACTCCCTACATGATTTAGAAGTTATAGTCCTTGTACAATACAATAATACATAACCACGATTATTCACACTGCCTGTTTCCAATCCCTTTCCTTACCCCTTGATCTATAAACCATCTTAATTTCCTTAATTACATGTTGCTGTATCATCCTATATTGATCTTAAACATATGTTTTTCCTTCTGTATTATTATTGTACAACACTGTAGACAGTATGATGGTCCTTCTCTTCCATTATGACCCTATGTGACTGTGTACTGGAGGATGATGTTTATTTCTTGTATGCAACAATAATAATAATAAAAGATTAACCACAAAAGAAATTACAGTCCTAGGCCTGATTCTGAAGCTTAGCACAAGTCGCCACCAAAAGCGACTTATGTTACCATGCGACATGGACACTTTACCCTATTCTAGAAGATCAGGGTCTCCACGGCTAAGTCCCATGACTTGTAACATGTGGACAGGTACACCAACTAAGGGTGTACCTGAGGCATATCAATACCAGATTATATACCAACAAGCATAAGTGCTCCCCAAAACCACAGAGCAGCTATGTCTCCCCCATCCATTCCCGACTGATATTGTGCTGCAAATGGTTAACAATTAAAACCCTGAGATCCCTGGTAGTCTAGTAGCCCCCACCCACCCCACCCAGCAGTGCCAGTCACCATCCCCCACCCATCTATACTCATTAATTTCTGAGCACGTCTATACAGTAAGTGCTCATGCAAACTCAGTTGGTGGCTGGCCATGGCAGCAAGAGGTGGGCTGTACCAGTCACCAGCTGGGGGTGGGTGGGAGGATGTGGATGGACTGGCACTGCTAGGTGGGATGAGTGTGGGGCCACTAGACTACCAGGGATCTCAGAGTTTAAATATTTAACCATTTGTAGCAAAACATTGGGTTGGGAATGGATTGGAATTGGACACAGCTGCCCCTGTGGGGCTGATAGTGGTGTGGGTTTGGGGCATGATGTGTGTGGGCTGTCCCTGCAGGGCATTTAGGGTTTGGGGATTCTGGGGCTGGGGTGTGAGGATGCCCAGCTGGGCACCTCTTCTATGGGGATCAGGGGCGGGGGTTGTAGGCTGCCCTGTGGCATCCGTTACAGGGGTGTTCTGGGCATGGGGGACACTTCATGGAGTGGGTGCAGCTGGTCTACAGAACCCCTGGAGGGCATTATGTACAGTTACGCCAGCTAAATGCTGGTATAACTTACATTGACAGTTCTCTGGGGATTCTTATAGAATCCGACATTGGGGACTTTTGCTGCTCTACCAGAATAAGGCGCAACTGCTGCCATAAACCCCTTAGTGTCATGTCACAGGGGTTTATGGTGCAACTACTGGCATAACTGCTCTTTGGTGCAAGTGGCCTGAGACATGTGCATGAGCCACATTGTTGAATCCTGCACGTTGCAACTGCTGGCGTAACTTGCTACTTAGCCATTCTTTTGGCGTAAGTGCTGTTATGCCAGGTGTATCTGTTTTAGAATTGGGCCCCTAACATTTATAGTCTTACAGATAAGTGTAACAATTAAGAACTGCATTTACCTCAGTTTCTCATATTGCAATCACCTGTTCAAGCAGCAACACATGTATTTGATGAGAGAGTGGATCTCGAACCTCAGACCTGTTCAGGTGAGTGGGGGTATACTTGGGAATGTGGAGTGGTGGGTGCTGAGTCGGAGGTGGGGGTGGGGAGCTGATTGGAGGGATAATTTTTACAGGTTTAAAAAATAACAACATCGAGGACTGTTTTCTTAATTTCAGATTTGGCTGCTATCAGAGGTGGGAGATGCCACTAGACACCAGGAAATATAAGAAAACAGAAAATAGAGGTGTAAGTGGCTGGTGGAGGGTGCCACTAGATACCAGGAGATACAAATATATCTTTACAGGGACTTGGAGACAACGATCTGTGGGTTGCGGGTTGTCAATAGACCCCAGGAAATTATATGGCAATCAGGAGGGTGGGGTGGGAGGTGCCACTAGATACAAGAGAAATATATTACAGAACAGTGGACAGCAATAAAAATTCATGAAAAGGATCCTTTTCATGACTCATGATATGAAAAGATTCTTTTTTATATCACGCGATCCCGAAAAAGATTCAGAAAAGTAAAAACAAATTTCAGGACATGTCTGCAACTGTGAAGTGCAGATTACAACTAAAGGTGTTCTGATCAGCCAGCCAGGTGTTTTGGTCTCACACCAGGATGTCATTTTGTAGGTTTTCAAAAATGTTTTGTGAAAAAACAGAAAACAAGATGGTAGCTCACGAAAAGGAATTTTCTCTCACAAAAAAAGATTTTGTTCTCATGAAAAGAAAATGCCCTCGTGAGATTGAATCTGTTTCGTGAGATCAACTCCTTTGTCAAATGTTTTACCTCTATCCTGAAAATGAACTTCACATAGGAAATAATGGGAATTTAAAACTGAGTAACTTTGCAACATGTTAATATTTTGCACCAAATAAACACTGACAGTTCTATTTACCCAAGTCTTTTATACCATAAAATAATTGCACCAAATTCCACACCTTCTGGGCCTAAAGATGAGGAAAAAATGCCAAAAATAATGACTTTTAACTTTTTACACTATCTAGGATCTCAGAATCCACACATCCAACTGGAACAAAACTTACCACATCAAAAGATCTATACAACAGAACAGTACATACCAAATTTTGTGAAACTCCATTGAATGGTTGCAAGGTTATTAATGTGCAAATGTTGAGGATTAACATTAAACAGGCTACGACCTTAACTATAGAAGCATGACCATGCCCTATAATATATACATATGGTATATATATATATTATAGGGCATGGTCGTCTCTAATAGCTAGGCTGAGTAGCCTGTTTAATGTTAAACCTCAAATTGTACACTTTAATATCTCTGCAACCGATCAGTGGAGTTGCACAAAATTTGGTGTGCACTTCCTGTAGGATAGATCTCCTGACATGACAAGTTTAATTCAGGATGGATATGCAGATTCTGAGATCCAAGAGTTCAAAAACTTTAAAAGTCATCACTTTATGCAGTTTTTCTCATCACTTTGAGCCCAGATGGTGTAGAATTGTGGTGTGAATATTCTTTGATAGAAAGAACTCGGGTAATAGAAATACCATGCTTTATTTGGTGAAATAATATCAATCTGTTGCAAAGTTATTCAGTTTTAATTTCTCATTATTTCCTATGGAAGATCACTCTCCAGGATAGATGTAAAATTTTGACAAAGGATTGATCTCACAAAAAGATTCTTTCTGATGCTATCCATTCCTTTTCTTGAGGAAAAATTCTTTTTGTGAGCTGCCATCTTGTTTTCTTTCCATGAACTAAAAATGTGGAAAATACATTAAAATGTTGTAATTTTACAAATCAGACACCTGAACCTAACTAAACAGGCCACGCTTATCTAGATTCTGATGTTTATTTTTCAAAATTAAGGTTAGAAATACTTTGTCTGGGCACCCAAAATCCCTTTTGCCCAGTTTAATGAGAGGAGCCTTCCTCACATTCTCTGTATGAGAACAGTGTATTTTCCTGACTTCTGCAGCCATAGCTGAACTCGTGCTGCTGGCTGCACTGTATGCTGTGAGCTGCCCCACCTTTTCTCTGGTGTTCATTGGCACAACCCTCCCCACACACACACTGTCCCCATAATTAATATAATATCTTCCTTGATATCTAGTGGCACCCCATCCTTCAATCTCCCTCCCCTTGTAAACATTATATTCCTGGTGTCCAGTGATGCATCACACCCTACGATCACCATCCCATTTCTAAATTATATTCCCTGGTGTCTAGTGGCACCCCACCCCACTGATTGCCATCCCCATTGTAAATGATTACATTTCCTGGTGTCTAGTGTAGCCCTACCTACCAATCACTGTCCCCATTTGTGAGACACTGAGAAGCCCATCCCCAGTACCCCAGGATGGTTTAATAATGTTATTTATACCTTCACTAGGAAAACCATCCCCATCTTTTTAATCTGAAATAAAGAAAATGGTCTCTCGTTGTCACTGCTGACTCCCTCCCCATCCTGACCCTCTCACTGAGCACCCACCTTTCCACACACCCTTACCCTAAACTTACCAGTAGATGTAGTATTCTGTCATCTTCTCTGGACCGAGACACGTCTGCACTCTTCAAAGCTAAACCATGAACTGAGGAATAAAGGTAAGTTCCTTATAATGTATTTCAATAGGATTTTGAACTTATGTTCATAACTTTGAAATTTTAGGAATTTTTCACAGATTTTCAACATGGTCTTTTGGGACCCCATCTCATGAACACTGGCACTGTCATTTTGTTGATTGGGCCAAGACATTGATTAGCCGTCGCTGCACAAAATCACCTTTAAGGACCAAATAATGAAACAGCAAATGTTCATGAGGTGGGGTCCCAAAAAGACCATGTTGAAAATTTGGTGAAAACATTCCTAACAAGCATTTGTCAATGCCGAACGCTCGCTTGCAGGTATTTGGCAGTGGTGTTTGGCACGTATGGTGCTTTCACCGTAATGCCCTGTGTGATAACTGGTATTTGCACAATAAATTTTCAGCATGACCTTTTGTTACCCCATTGTGCGCTACAGAGGCGGAAACACGTTTTTGGCAGGATGTGAAAATGACAGCTGTACTGCTCATAAGGAAGTGTGGTAAAATGGCAATGCTGAAAATCTGGGTGGAAATATTGAAAATTCGCAAACCTACGAACATGCTTGGGAACTGTGCAATGCACGCTCGTAAAACAGTCATTGTTAGGAATTTTTCACCAAATTGTCAACATTGGCATTTTAAAACCTCTGCTAATGAACAGTGTCACTGTGATTGTCTTACTGTGTGCCATACATTGATTTTGCACACCGACTCGCCCATTATACACTACATGGGCGGAAACACGTTTTAGGCAGGATGTGAAAAATGACAGCTGTACTGCTCATAAGGAGGTGTGGTAAAATGGCAATATTGAAAATATGGGTAGAAAATATTGAAAATTCGCAAACTTACGGCGTGCATGAACTGCACAGCATAACAAGTAAACAGTTATTACAGGAATTTGTTCACCAAATTTTCAACATAGCCATTTAAGATCTCTGCTCATGAACAGTGACACTGTGATTTTCTTAATGTGTCCCATACCTCGAGTTCACACAGTGACTGTGCCATTGTGCACTACAAGAGGCGGAAACACGTTTTGGGCAAGATGTGAAAATGACAGCTGTACTGCTCATAAAGAGGTGTGGTAAAATGGCAATGTTGAAAATGTGGGTGAAAATATTGAAAATTCGCAAACTTACAGCGTGCATAGGAACTGCGCCAATGAACACTCGTAAAACAGTCATTTTAGGAATTTTGTCACCAAATTTTCAACACAGCCATTTAAGACCTCTGCTCATGAACAGTGTCACTGTGATTTTCTTAATGTGTCCCATACATTGAGTTCGCACACCGACTGTGCCATTGTGCGCTACATGGGCAGAAACACATGTTGGGCAGGATGTGGAAAATGACAGCTGTACTGCTCATGAGGAGGTGTGGTAAAATGGCAATGTTGAAAATCTGGGTGAAAATATTGAAAATTCGCAAACTTACGAGCATGCGTAGGAACAATGCACACTCTAGTAAAACAGTCATTTTTAGGAATTTCTTCACCAAATTTTCAACATAGCCATTTTAAGACCTCTGCTCATGAACAGTGTCACTGTGATTTTCTTAATGTGTCCCATACATTGATTTCACACCGACTGTGCCATTATGCGCTACATGGGGGAAACACGTTTTGGGTGAGATGTGAAAAATGACAGCTGTACTACTCATAAGAAGGTGTGGTAAAATGGCAATGTTGAAAATCTGGAGTAGAAATATTGAAAATTGCAAACCTATCAGCGTGCGTAGGAACTGCGCAATGCAGACTAAGTAAAACAGTCATTTTAGGAATTTTGCCAAATTTTCAACATGGGGTTTGGGACCCCTTCTCATGAATGATGTCACTGTCATGGTGCTATTCCAGCCTGAAGGGTGATTTTGTGCAGTGACTGTGAAATCACCCTTGGACCCGAATAGCGCCATGACAGTGACATCATTCATGAAGGGGTCCCAAAACTCCCATGTTGAAAATTTGGTGCAAAATTCCCAAAAATACCTGGGATATGCAATAAAGTTGAAACCCCCCTATCTAGCCCATTATACAGCTTACGGCATTTCCTCAGTTTGCAGTCGGCTTTGAAGAGTGCAGACATGTTCCAGTCCACGAAGATCGTTGTGCCAAGCTCCAGATGTAAGTATGGGTGGGGTTGTGGGAGGCTGGTGTGCAGTGGATGGGTGCAGGTTGTGGGAGGTGGGACTGGGAGATGCGCCTTGGGACCGTTTTCCATTTACAGGTAAAAAAACAATGGCGTGGGGCGTTGCCATGCTGGGGTGGGCTCCCGCATGGCAGAAGATGGATGGGGGGCGAGGGCTGGCGGGGGATTGGGCACCCCCATCGGCAAACTACCTTCATGTTGCCATGCTGCGGTGGGCTCCAGTGCAGCAGGATGGCTTGGGGGATCTGTGGAGCCGACAGAGGATTAGGCACCCGGCCAGCAAACAATGTTTGCCATGCTGGGGTGGGCTCCCAGCGTGGCATCAAAGCTTGGGGGGGGGACGCGATGAGGGGAGCGCGTGATGCAAGGGGGTGGCGTGACGACGGTGCTTGATGACAGCGGTGGTTTTCTTAGTGAAGACCACCGCTGTCATACAGCTCGCACCCATTGGTGCAGGACTGCCACGCCTGCTCAATGGAGCACTGGATTGCAGGGAGGAGGCACACCTCCAAAGTGTGCTACTCTCCCAAAATGTTCCTTGCGCGATGCACGAAGTGAACGTGAAAATGGCTGAGTTATGAGCATTCATTGACATTTTTTCTATGCACGATATAACTGGTAATTTTCAATATTTTGACTCACATTTTCTACATAGCCATTTTTCACACCACCTCATGAACAGTACAGCTGTCATTTTTCACATCCTGTCCAAAATGTGTTTGCACCTGTGCACGGAATGTCATTTTGGCACGGTTTTGAAAATTTTCACCTATGGGATTTATGAGGTGGGGTCATAAGAAGACTATGTTGAGAATTTGGTGTCAAAATATGAAAAAAATGCCAAAGTTTGACCATTCATTGCAGTTTCTCTATGCATGCTTGTAACTTTGGAAATTTTAAATATTTTGACCTCAGGTTTTCCACATAGCTTTTTCTTACCCCACCTCATGTATTCTACAGCTGTAATTTTTTCAAATCCTGCCCAAACTATGTTTTCATACCTCTGGTACAGAATGGTGTTGCAGTTGTGCAGAATAACATTCTGATGGGATTCAAAAATTTCCTGTACCAGGTAGATAAGCGGGTAATAAAAGGTGGCTATGCTGAAATTTGGTCACTGTTGTCCTATAATGTAAGTCCAGGGCCTAGACAACCCTGTGGTTCCACAGTTTATATATATATATATATATATATATATATATATATATATACAGTATCTATCTATCTATATATATATATATATATATATATATATACACACACACACACATATATATATATATATATATATATATATATATATATATATATATATATACAATAGGGTGAGTGATAAATGAGTGTGATAAATTATGTTATTTTCACAGGCGGCTGATAACTGTAAGAAATGACATTTATCACACCCAAAACCCATACTAAACCCACTTTAAACTCATAAAAGCCACACAATTGTGCAAAGCCATGCAAAGCTGGGCAAATGGTACATTTGCAGCAGTGAGGGCCCCATTGTATAAATAGGACACATGATGTGCACATGTCGTGGAATATGAAAAATATTTTTCACTCCTGCCGCATGAGCACTGTATATTTCACTCGTGCTTTCAGCACTCATGAAATATCCAGGCTCACTCTGCAGGAGTGAAAATATTTTCCATATTCCACTCGTGCCATCATGTATCTCATAATATATATATATGTATGTATAGATATATATATATATATATATATATATATATATATATATACACACATATATGTATTATATATATGTAATAGATAAACCACTCTGAGGCGTGCGGTTGCACTCGATATCACATGCCTTGGTGTGCATTGTTGTCTGAAGAGCCGCAAGCTAGGTGCATCAACCACCCAAGGTGTGCGTATATCAGACTGCATGCGACCGCACACCTCAGAGTGGTTTATCTATCTTATAAAATGTCAAAATTTGTTTTAGAGGGGTAAGTGCAGGTGTGCGGTCGCACTCTGATATACCACGGTATATGATGCTGTTCAGCCAATAATATTGCTGCAATTTCCCTACCCATTTTATAAATACACACACACACACATATATATATATATATATATATATATATATATATATATATATATATACACGCATCTACAGAAGGATAGGGCAGGGTCCAAAGGACCCTGCACTCCCACAATGAGATAAGGATACTATTATACTATCTCAAAGGGTAAGGAAATAAGTTTCAAAAATGTTATTAATGCTTCTATTTGGGTCAAAGCAATGGAAGTTGGGAAATGAGGTGTTATAATTTCCAACCTAACACCATCCCAAACCAGGCAGGAGAGCAGGTGTGGGGTGTGCCATGGGCTTCTCAAGCCTCCACGCTCCCCATTCTCATAAAGTCTACACATCTGACCTTATTTACAGATGGAATGGGGTGAGTGTTAGGCTTGGGGACCCCAAGTCACACCTCACACCTGCTGTGTTGCTTGGGGGTGTAAAGTTGGAACCCCTAATGCCTAATTTCTCAACTTTTGTCACTTTGACCCTAACTGGAGCATTAACAAAGTTTTGATGTGTGTGTGTGTATATATATATATACATATATATATATATATATATATATATAATATATATATATATATATATATATATTTATTTATACACCCTTTGCAAATTGTGTGAGAGGCCTTTGGCACCATGCATTTCTGCTAAAAGCTGAACCAGCATAATATTCTGTGGTGATTTGCATATGTAGCCCATGATGCTTTGCATTGTGGGGGCATGTGTGATTTTGTATTTCTTTGAAACTTGGCTTCCAGCCAAATGCCCTTTGGGCAACCATTGCCTCAGTGCTTGCACACAGAGGTTCTTTGTCATATATATATATATATATATATATATATATTTTATTTATTTATTTTTATTTATTCAGTCTTGGATTACAATACCTTTGAGCGGAGACCACTCTTTGCAAGGGTTCCATGTCGTAAAGGGTGGGTATACATACATTGTGGGTTTGGGAGTATCAAACTAGGTGATTAAACATGGACAAAAATACATTGTAAATAGGAAACAGAGATGGTTTTAATACTAGGATAATTCAGGTAACAGTTGCAGCTGTCAGGTAAAAGACAGTAAGCAGCTATACAGAAAGGAGAGTAGGGCACTGTGTGAGGGCATGATGACTATTTAGGGAGGTGGGAGAGGAGGTGCAGGGTATTGCAGGGCAAAAATGGGGACAATTCAGGGTAGCAGGACAAAGTAGGAGCAGCAAGGAGATGGTAATAACCTGAAAGGTGAATAATACCGGGTCAGAGTGTGTGTGTGTGTGTGTGGAGTAATTAGAAAGTACAGTCACAGGAGCTTTTCTTTAGTAGGTGTTGTCTTAGTTTGGTCTTGAAAAGCCCCAATCTCTGCGTGGCGTTATGTTCAGTGCCGAGTTTATTGAGCCAAAGTGGTGCCTGGTAGGCATATAACCTCTCTGCCCTTGGGAGGTTCTGCAGTGAGGATGGTGAGAACCTGATGGTCAGTGTTCCTGGTGCAGTGCAGGCCTGTGAATAAGCTGATAGGCTTGTGACTCCAGGAGCTGAAATCCAGGTAAATTTTTGGCTAAGAGGCAGGTTTGGTATTCTATCCTGTTTTTCAAGTTGTAGCCACCCGTCTTGATCATAAAGGTCACATGTGTCGTTAGTCAGAATTGGTGAGCAGTCTGCAGGCTTTGTTTAGGGCTACTGCTATCCTACGTGAGTGAGGTGGGAGTGGCTGAGCTGTATATGACCAATCCATAGTCGATGCGGAGACAACTGTGCTATGGATTGCGGTTTGGAGTGCTTCAGGTGTTAGGCATTTGTTGTGCCTGTGCAGGAGCCCAATTCTTATGTTGACCGTTTTGGCCACATTCTCAATGTGTTCTCGTAGGAGAAGAACAGTCAGCGTAACCCCAGGTATTTGAATTGCTCCCTTGTTCAAGTGAAACCCTGCATGATTAGTGATGTTAAGGGATGCTGCTTTGTGTTTGCTTCTAGTACCACTAAAAGCATTACTTTTGTCTTTTATAGTTCAGAACCATCTTGTGGGCTCTGAACCAATCTTCAGTTGTTTAAAAGCATGTTGTAGCTGATAGTTTAGGGTGTGAGGTCATGTAAAGTAGAAATAACAGCATCATCCGCATAGAAAGTATCCATTGGTCACATGATTGAGGTAGGATATTTAGAAAAATGCTGAAAAGGAGGGTCCTAGGATTGACCCTGGGGACCCCACAATGAACTGGTAGGGCCCGGATGTGATGTTTCCAATCTTTACCTGTTGGTAATGATCAGCTAGCTAGCTTTTGAACCAGTTAGTAGCGGGTTAGAGAGCCTATTGAGGTGAGTTGTTGAAGTAGTAGGGAGTAACTGACCATGTCAAAGGCGCCTTTGTTAGATCAATAAAGGCCATGCCAGCAAAGGTTACCCTGGTCCAGCGAACTGTGTATGCAGCTGGTGAACTCCAAAAGAGCTGCGAATGTACTGTGCCCTTTCCGAAATCCATGTTGTTCTGGACACTGAATGTTGTATTTATTAAGGTCTTCAACCAGCTGGTCTGAGACTATGCGCTCCAGTGGTTTTGACAGTGGTGGAAGGATAGAAATAGGTCTGTAATTGGCATGCAGTGCCGGTCACCACTCTTGTGCACCAGAGTTACCAGGGCTGACTTCCAAACTTGGGGAATTGAGCCAGCTGCAGGGATAAGTTCAGCAGTTTAGTAATAGAGCTAGGATTTCCTCACGTGCAAGGGAAATAAATTTGAGGTCGAGTGTGTCGCCACTTTTCCTGGATTTTCCAAGTTCCTTACGAATGTACTTTCTTGCTTAGTTGTAGTTGACAGATTTTAAATAGAAGGGAGGTGCAGATGTTTGAGTGTGCCCTAGGCTTTGGCTTGAGCTTGGGTTGGTTTCTTGAAAAACATTTGTCAGAAGTACACTATTAAGGTCAGTAAATGCTTTGTTAAACTTGTTGGCAATAGTCAGGGGTCAAGGGTAGGGGCACCATTGATGAGCATTTGTTCAGCCTCTTTCTTGACTTTCCCTGTTACATCTTTTAGAGTTATTCCAAAAAGACTTGCTGTTTCCCATGATGTTTGTAATGCTTCCATAAAATGTTTACTTTTGGCAGAGCGGATGGTTGGTGCAGTCATTCCATAGTTTTCTGTATTCCTGGAAGTCTGATTGTTTGCCAGAGTTCTGTGCCCTATGCTACCAGTTGTCCCTGTTTTTTATGTGGCCTATTAAGTCTGGTGTGATCCAGGGCTGTATCTTCCACGGATCTTTGTCCTCTACACTGGGGCATGGCAGTCTA
The DNA here is from genome assembly GCA_016271365.2 of Neoceratodus forsteri. NCBI lineage: Eukaryota > Metazoa > Chordata > Ceratodontiformes > Ceratodontidae > Neoceratodus > Neoceratodus forsteri. Next base: position 326,671,061 of record JADMNL010000023.1, read on the forward strand.
AGCAGCACTGAATTATTTGATGACGTACTGTAGTGCAGTGTCAGTATCCTCTGATTTGTCAAGGGGCTCCAGTCAATGTTGTGTAGCTGTTCCTTAAGGTACTCCAGGTGACCACTTTTAGATTATGATTAGAGATTAATTGGGGGTTGCATTGAATTTGTTGGTCTAGCTGCAGGTTACTGGAGAGTGGTCACTCAATGAGTCTGGGTGGACTGTCACATTGGAAATATGATCCAGGTGGTTTGTGAGGATCCAGTCAAGTAGCGTGCTAGATCCAGTTTTGTAATTCGTTCTGATGGGTGAGTCAACGAGCTGTGTAAGATGCAGTACAGCTATAGAGTCCTTATATGTGCCAGTCGGTGGTGCCCACCAATTGATATTGTAGTCCCCTAGAATGATGGATTCAGCATTGAGTGCTGACATCTGATAACCTCCTTGAGTTCTTCAGATCCTGGAAATTTCACTTCAGGAGGGATGTATACAGTAAGTATAGATAGTGCTTTTTGTGGGCCCCAACAGAATTTTTATGGGAGAATTTGTGCAGTACTGGTAAGGTGGAGTAAAGGAAGAGCAAACCCCTTTTTGAGTCTTTAATGTATAACGCACAGCCCTCCTCCTCTTTTTGAGATCCTGTCATTCCTGCATAGTGTGTAACCAGGTATTGAGACAGTGGAATCCGGTGTTTTTGGAGTGAGCCACGTCTCAATGACTGTGAGTACGTCAGGGTTATGTTGTAATGTCCAGACTTGCAAGTAGTCTATCTTTTGAGGAGACTGCTTATGTTTATGTTGGTGAGTGTAATTGTTTCCTTCCTTATTATTGTTACTTGACAATGTGACCCCAGCTGGTCCAGGATTTGGGTGTACATTGCCAGAGTAATCCATGGTAGAGCTGAGGTGGCGGCACTTGGGTGGTCTAACAAGCACACCAGGAGGAGATGGCAAAGGAAAAAGCACACCAGGAGGAGATGGCAAAGGAAAAAAAAATATATATATATATATATAATATATAGATATAGATATATATATAAGGTTAAGAAGGTAGTATTGAGCTGTGGGTTGGGGCAGTAAACCTGGGGACCTGGGTTTGAATCCTATAGCCCCCACCTGTATACTGTGTGACCCTAAGCATGTCCTTAACTTCCTTATGCTCCCAGGTTGCACCTGGACACAAGCTTCAACTTAGTGTGCCTTTCCTGGTTAAACAATTTCCCTTTCCCTCTTAGTACAGTGGTTATTAATTAATAGATCATCATGCAAAAATAACATGATCCATAGCTGAAGGTCTGCATAAAAGGGCTTCTATATAAAAGTTTTTATTATGTGTAAAGTATTGAACTATTTCAGGATAGGCAATGGATAATAACACTGATGCAAACTGAATGCATAATAGCAGTTGTATATTGTGCATTTATAAAATGACTAAAGAATGTCCTGTGTCCTGATTGGCCAGGAAGGTTCTGAACCCATGTGGTTCAAGAAAAAACATGATTGCAGACTTCTTATGGCAAGCAGGACACAGCACATGACAATGTTAATACATCTGAGAAATCTTACAAAAAACATTTGTAGGAACCATATATGCATGGTAAAGTAAAATCATTAGGCATGGCAAGGCAAAGAAAATTGTATTTGCAGAGCACCCTGTCCAAAAGGTTTAGGGTGCTTTACAGAAGTTGCAATTAAATAAATAATTCAATAAAACATACTCATCATAAAATACATAACGTAACAATGGCAGGGGTACTAAAATTAATTGTGCATGGTTCAGTGCTAAATGCTAACTCAAAGAGATGACACTTCAGTCACTTTCTAAGTGCCTCCACTGATAGGGAATGCTTCATATAGGTAGGAAGGCATTTCAAATAGTCAGAGTCACCACCAGGAAAGCACTAGTGCCGGACTGTTTTAAGGCAGATCTCAAGACAGTCAACAATAATTCTTCAGTGGAGTGGAAACCACTGATCAAAGTACATGAAGCCAAAAGTTTCTTGAGATAGTCAGGGCCCAAACCATATAGAACTGAGTAAGTTAACAAAGCAGTCTTAATGGTGGTGCACCACGTAATTGGGAACCAGTGGAGATGCAACAGTACAGGAGTTAAATGATCTGCATATGATAATCCAAAATCAATCTGGCTGCAGTATTCTGCATCAATTTCTGGTGGTGGACCATTGACCCCACCCCACCCCAGATAGCCCTAGGTCATGAGCATTACAATATTCAAGCCTAGAGGTATCAAACACATATACAACATTAGGATCACATGGTCCTGTTGCCTCATATAGGGTCTCATCTATCTAAATCTGAATCTTTTCAAAGTTGAGAAAATTCACTAAAGATTATGGCAGATACATGATTCTATGTCAATCTTGAATCCATAGTGGCTCCCAGGTACGGGTGGGTGAAATTAGAAGATTCCAGTTTCATGGAATTGTCACAAAGTCTGCAATTTTCATGAAATTTTATGACATCTTTAGGAATTTTTTGAACATCTTTAATTGGTCATACAGTAAATCTTTCTACCGTATCACTTGAGATTTGAAATTTATTATGCATACTGCTTTGAAGAGGCACTAAATGGATTCCACGTTTCATGACATTTGGATGAAGGGTATGGAAGTTATAGGGGCTTACAATCTGTCAATTTATTATTAATATGACATTTCTGAAAATATTTCAATGCTTACAACTCAGTCAATTTTGGAGCTAGATAACTGAAAATTTATATGCATACTTTCTTGGAAGTGTGTTAGAAACTGTTAAATAGAAGGACACTTGGTCATGTAACTTGTAAGTTACTGGGTTTATCATTTCACAGTTTAATTATTTGCTAAATTGTATGAACATTTTCAAAATATTTGGATGTTTGTAGCTACACTGCTGTTACAGATGTACACTCAAGATCTGGCTTGCGTAAAATGTAAATATGTCCTGGAATCTAAAATTAAGCTGGATACAAATAGTTTAGTAGTTTAACATGTATTGTGGATAGTTTAGATATTACTGATTGTGAACATTTGTTCAAAATTTATGTATGTTCAAGTTTAAGTTTATTGCAGGAAAGCTCCGTTGAGCAAGCTCATTCACAATGAGGTCCTGAGACGCATACATACATTTACAATGAAGTCCTGCGACTGACTTACAGACAAATAGTTAAGTGCTTACATCATAAGAAACAGAATTCATAGTGATAAGAACTTGCATCATCATACACAATGGGCAAAATGATAAAGAGTCCCCAAGATGCTCTCGGTTCATGAAGAGAAATTTGTACTGTTTGTAAAGGCAATACATTACATACATTGGAAAATAACAGTAATTCCATAACAATTCAACAAAGATTCCACCTAAGGCACTGATAGTGGTACGAAACAGAGTTAAAAGTGTAGGAATGGAACCTGGGATATCACGGGATCATTAGTTTGTGTCCTAGTGAAGGCATTTAATTAAAGACAGTTGCAGGTGTCTTTTAGTTTAGCCATAACTATCCTTTTGAAAAAGTTAACAGGGACAATACTGGCTAATTTCAAGAATGATTGTGATCGATTCCAAATAGTTGGCAGTGAGCATGAAATAGCACATTTCCCAAAGGAGGTGCGGGTCTAGAGTACGTCAAGTAGGGCTTGGACTTCCTAAGTGAATAGACACTGCACGCTATATTATTAGAGATAGGTATTGCGGTAGTTTATTCTGAAGAAGTTTTAAAGTCCATGTACCTGCATGGACTGTCCATCTAACAGAGGCGAGGGCTAGCCAACTGAGGCATATAGATCACAATGATGAGTTAGAGGGGGGAGTTTGTTATGAATCGTATGGAGCGGTGGTAGAGAAAATCTAGTTTCTGGAGATTAGTAGAAGCCGAGGAGTTATAGATTACATCACCATAATCAAGGAGGGGAGAAAAGTGGCCTGTGCCAATCTAGTTCTAATTTCAGCAGGAAAGAAAGATCTATTGCAGAAGAAGAAACCTAACCTGATTTGAGCCTTTTAGCCAAGTCATCAATATGATCACTAAAAGAAAGCCTACTATCTAACCAGAAACTGAGATATTTGAACTTTGAAACTATTTCCAGCTGCTCACCTAGGGTAGTATTTATGAAATCATTGGGCAAGGCAGGAGCACTAGTGTGTGAGGAGCATGGGCGTAGGATCATAGCTTTTGTTTTTTGGCATTAAGGGTAACTTTGCATTACTAACATACTAAAATGCCAGCAGAATAGGCCTAGGTCTTTAGAGTCACCTCGATTGGTCAGCCCCACCCTGGGTGCTGACCTTGCTGCCCTCACCTTCTCTGGCTTCTCCCTTCCCAGTTACAGATATTCTTGCTGCATTGGATTTTGCTTCCAGAACCCTTCCCTGTACCTGTCCAGCCCCTCTTGAACCCCTCCACCATCTCTGCCTCCACCAGCCCCCTAGGCAGTGCATTCCATGGCTCCATCACCCTCTCAGTGAAGTAGCACCTCCTCCTTTCTCCCTGAATCTTCTCCCTCCAGCTTCCTCATGCCCTCTAGTGGCCCCTCCTCCTTCCTTCAAAGCACCCTGACTGTTCCTCGCCTATTTACCCTCTTCTTGCCTTGAAGACCTCTATCATGTCCCCCGGTCCTTCTCTCTTCCAATGTGTACATATTTAGCTCTTGAGCCCTCTCCTCATAGGTCCTGTCCCCAAGCCCCAAATCATTTTGGTTGCCCTCCTCTGGACCTCTCCAGGGTTTATGTCCCTCTTTAAGTGTGGCCTCCAAAACTGCCGCAGTACTCAAGGTGTGGCCTCACCAAGCAGTTATACAGAGGAGCATCACTTCCCTCCTTCTGGAGGTGATCCCCTAGTGATGCATCCCAGCATCCTGTTGGCCTTGACTGCTGCCCTCCTACAAGTCTCTGAGTTGTTCATTTTGACATCCACCACCACCCCAGGTCTCACTCAGCCATCGAGACTTGTAGCATTTCCCCAGGGTATACACTTGGCCAGGGTTTCTGGCCCCAGGTGGAGTACCTTGCATTTCCCTGCATTGAACCTCAGCTTCCACTTTATAGACCATCTTTCCAAGCCTCCAGGTCCCCTGTAGGGCCACCTCCCTCCTCCCCATCCACCACCTCCCCAGTTTTGAGTCATCTGCAAAGAGACTCATCTCACTCCTGATTCCTGTCCTTATGTCAGAGACATAGGCGTTGAACAGGAGGCCCAGAGACTGATCCCTGTGGGACCCCACTAATGACCCTCTTTGGGGATGAGACTATCCGCCAACTATGACCCTCTGGGTCTGGTCCTGGAGCCAATTGCCTATCCATCTGATCATCTGGTTCCCCACCCCATTTCTCCCAGCTTATCCAACAGGCCCATGTGAGGAACAGAGTCAAATGCCTTGCTGAAGTCTAGAAAGAATACGTCCACTGGTCTACCAAGGTCCAAGGCACTCGTCACCCAGTCATAGAACTCCACAAGGTTTGTTTGACACGATTTCCCCAAGATGAATCCATGCTGTCTATCGTCCAGGCACCTTGACTTTTCAGGTCCCCCCAGCCTCTCCTTGACAATGCCCTCCATCACCTTGCCCACCACCGATGTCAGGCTGACAGGCCTGTAGTTCTCTGCCACCTCCCTTGATACCCCTTGTGGATAGGGCACTATATGCACCATCTTCCAGTCCTGGGGCACCCACCCTGTCCTCAGAGAGATGGTGAAAAGCTCTGCCAGGGGTTCCGCCAGGACATCCTAAGTTCCTTCAGCACTCTGGGATGTAATTTATCTGGCCCGTGCTTTCTCCATCTTAAGGGAGCTGAGGGCTTCCCTCACTCTCTGCTGTGATTTCACTTCCAGTACCTCTTCTCCTGCTTGGCCTCCCCTCCTACCAGTGATGCCTCCCCTCCCCAGACCCGCGATCGGTGTAAGGGGTCCCCTCTTCAGTATCTCTGTCTCCTCCATGTATGATGCAGCATCTCATTTTCTTGGTGAAAACTGAGGTGAAGTACTCATTGAGTACCTCAGCCTGCTCCCCGGGTCTTGTGCCTATCTCTCCCTGATTTAATCCTGCTAATCTGCCCTTCACCCTTCGTTTTTCCCCAATGTATATAAAGAACCCTTGTTCCTCTCCTGATTTCCCTGTCCAGGTTCTGCTCCTTCTTTGCCTTAGCCACCCTCACCACGCTAGTTGCCCTTCTAGCCATCAGTTCATACTCCCCTCGATCCCTTTCACTCCTTGAGCACTTGAATTGCCTATATGCCCTTCTTTCCCTGCACCACCTCCTGGACCTCCCTGGTCCACCAGCAGGATTTTCAGGCCCTACTGCATTTCGTCTTACTCTTGCACAGATGCTGGTAGCATCTGCCCCTCTCCTGATGATTTCCCACCTACTATCAGAGTCCATGCCTGACCCAATCCCATCCAAATGCTCCTTAAGGATCCTTCCCATTTCTTAAAATCCATTCCCTGAAGTCAGTTACCTCCGTCTTTGTGCAGCTTTCTAGCCCTCCTAGGTCCAGGCAGAACCAGACCATGGCATGGTCCTCCCCGCCAATAGGTCCCTTACCTCCAGGCCCTAATCTGGTCACTGTCTGCCAGGACCACATCCGTACCACGCCTCCTGGTCGGTTCCCCCACCTGCTGAGTTAGGAGCGTGTCTGGAAAGACATCCAACAACCTCTGTTCCCTGGTCACAGAAGATGTCATAGTCTCCCAGTCTGTTCCTGGCATGTTTAAGTCCCCCAACACCACCACCGTTCCTCTGCCCAGTCTGCAGTGTCTCCCAACATCTGCCACCAGACTCTCCTCCAGCTCCTCCGCCAGGACAGGGGTCTATACACCACTCCTATTTTACACTCTTGCCCCCTTGTTATCAAGGTGACCCAAATTGCTTCCACGGTTCCTCCCGCCTCTACTCCCCCATGCCAATGCAGTTTTTGACTATCATTGCTACCCCTCCTCCCTTCCTCCCCCCTGTCCTTCCTGAGCATGTGTAACCCTCAGGTTCAGGTCCCAGTCATGTCCTGCAGTGGCCCAGGTCTCAGTGACCACTGCCACTCTGCTCCCTCAGTTAGCATCACCTGGAGCTCAGGCATTTTATTTCTCAAGCTCCTGGCATTTAGCAGGACTACCTTCCACCCTTTCCCTATACTTCCTTTTCCCTGCTCGTGTTCCCATGGGGATTCTGTTTTCCCTGGTCTGCACTTTACCAGTCAGCCTTTTCCCACAATCCTCCAGCTCCCCAGGGAGTGGAGACAGAAGTCCCTCTGTTATCGGCACCCTTGACAGCCTTTTCTCCCATCCCTCCCCCCTTCACAAGTTTAAACCCCACTTTTCACCAATGAACCCTCTATTTTCAACTTGAGATTCCCTCCCCTCCAAATTGAGATGGAGTCTATCTCTAGCATACAGCTCCTTTTCCTCCCAGGTCTCCCCAATCCCCCAATCAACCCACCCTCTGGCCTCACACACGCTCCCTGAGTGACTGGTTTATCTCCTAATCTTAATTTTGTGCTCCCCACTGGCCCTTGGCACTGAGGATTTCTGAGAGAAACTGTGCACCCTATGTCATGACAGACCTGGCAAGCTCCCTGAATCTTGCCTGTATCTCTAGCTTGCTATTTACCTCAATGTCATTTGTACCTATGTGGACCAGTATGTCCGGGAACCCCACAATCCTTTGCCAGCTGATATACCTCGTGCTTAACCCTGTGCACCATTAGTCCAGGAAGCATTTTGTTCTAACTGGCCAGGCTTCTCCTCCCTATCCCATTTGATACCCCTGATCATAGAATCCCCAACAGGAGCACTCTGACCACTCTTTTCCTCCATTTCCCCCTTCCATGTCCCTCATCCTTTCTACTGGCCCCTCCACCCAGCTGGCTCCTTGTTCCTCCCTCATCTGGGTGCCACATGCCACCCCTCCTTATTTACCCTGACCACCCCCTCCCTCAATCCTATACCTCTCCTCCTCCTAGGTATCCTTCTGTACCTTGCTAACTCCTCACTGCTCACAACTGGTCCTTCTCTCCCATCTGCTAAACTAGCCTGGCTCATCCTCCTTCCTTGCTGTCTCCATTTAGTCCCTCCTTGCTTGTTGTGCCTCTGGCCTAAACCCTCAGCTCCCTTTACTAAATCCTCCTTGTACTTCTGGTCCTTCTCCTTACCTTTCCTCCCAACTGGTCCTTCTCCTTGCACTTTCCTCCCTCTTCCCCTGCCCTCCTGCTCTGATTCACTGCTCCCCCATTTTCCTGCATTCCAGGTCCCCCTGTTCTTCCTGCTATCTGGCCCCTGCCTCCTGCCCCCTCCTTTCCATCTCTAACCACCCCTGTCATGGCTACATCACCCCTCATCCTCGAGCAGAAGAAGAGATGAGCGGTTACTGAGTGTAAGATCTGATCCACCTCCCGCCTTTCTTCCTTCTGTCCAGCTCTGGCCATCTGCCTACTTCCCTGAGAATGTTGTCCCTCTGTCCCTCCTTTGTGAGGGTGCCCAGTTACCTGCCTGCTTCCTTGGTAGTGTCCTTTGGACCCCCTCTGCCAGGGTCCCTATGTGACCCCTGAGTATTCTCCTGAACTCCTTTTCCCTATGCCACTGCCTCAGTGCTTGGTGCAACCCAGTGGGAGATCCCTGCCCCTTCCCCAACCATACCTCCCCTTCCCCCAGCTGTCTCCCTAATCCCGCAGCCTCCTCCCTAAGCTGTGCCAGCTGGTAGCACACTGGGCAACCACCAAACTTCAAGCCCAGTCCAGTTTCATGGCTGCTCCACATCCTGTGCACCCCACCACCCTCCCAAAGATGCCAGCCCTAATGCCATGTGGTTCCATCCCTTCCAAGTGGTTTCCTTGGGTGAGCCACCAGGTTCCCCCAGTCCAAGATACACCCCTACTGCCTAATCAGGTCACCCACTAATCTTAGATAATCTTAGATACAGTCCCACAGTACACTGGTAACCCTGTTACTAGGTGCAGTACAACACAGTAAACCTATAAGGAAATGAACAACTCCCTAAGATCCTCTCTCCTGGCCTTTAAGTCCAACCCCAGTGGCTAGAACTACATGAGCTGCACCTGCAGCTTTTCCTCAATTGCAGGGCGGTGTTCCCTGATAAATTAGCAGAACTCTGGGGAAGGAGGGGGGTGGGGAGGGTGGGTCTTGGGCAGGCACCCGACTCAAGAGAGAGTGTATCAGCCTGTGTCTCCCTCAAGCCCAGCAGCCAAATACCCAGGCCCAAGCAGATCCCACCAAATAGGTTTTAAATCAGAAGAAATAGGCCTCCACCAGTGCAGCCTGTTACACAGTGAAACATCAACACATGACCCACTTACAGCCACCAAACCAGTTTTCAAACTTCAACAGCCCCACAACAATACCCTGCTAGCCCCTTAGAAGTATGAAAGCAAAGAAATAACCTTCTACCAAGTAAAATCCACAAGAACCCTGTAAAAACAACAGCAGCAGCTACTGTCCTGGAACACAACTGATCCTGTCCCCTTCAGTTCCTTGATTAAGTTTTTCTAATCGAAGAAGTCAAAGAAGGATGTCCCTATTGCTTCTAGCGATGGCCCAGAGGTATACAGGATAGTGTCATCTGCAAAGAAATGCAACTGGGACTTTGTAATCTGATGGTCGAGGTTGTTTATATATAAAGAAGAGGACGGGACCTAGAATAGATCCCTGTGGGACTCCCTGACAGTAGGCAGAGAGGAAGAGAACAAATTTCCTGATTTGACTTTCTGAGTCCTGCCCGATAGGTAGTTTTGAACCATTGGGTAGTAGATGGAGTAAAGCCAAGATTGGTAAGGCTGCGAACTAGTAAGTTATGATCTACTGTATCAAATGCTTTACTTAGATCCAAGGAAACCACACCAGCAGTTTTCTTAGAGTTCAATGCAGATAACCAGTCGTTAGTAACTTTGGCTAGAGCTGTAATGGTACTATGGTTTGGGCGAAAGCCAGATTGAAGAGGTTAAGAATATGTTGCGTTGCTATGGTTTTCAATTGGGCGTAGCTCAGTTTTTCAAATGCTTTTGATAGGATAGGTAGCATTGAAATAGGCCTATAATTATTGAGATCACATGGGTCTCCTGACTTAAATGGGGAGAATATGGGGATTCCAACAGAAAAGGAACTGATAGCGGTTGAGATGGAGAGATTGAATATATGGAGTATTGGGGCATGAGTAATGCCATGTAATGCCAAGTAATGCCAGTATGCATGAGTAATGCCAATGGAATTCCACTTAGTGAAATATAACTTTCACAGCACTCATCACAACTGAATTACCTTACCTGTAATAGCCTCATGATCCTGAAATGCTTCTTCAACATTCCTGTGCAGTGATACCTAGCATCATGGTCCACCTTGACTAAAGATATCCAGATATTTCTGTCACAGTGGCTTAAGTCACAGCTAGTTGAAAGGCTTGGCATCACTTGGTGCCACTGTTTATAAATAGTAAAATGTACATTGTTATATATAGGGTTGTTACAGTGTCAGCAGGTGGCATTATACAGAAACTATGCTGCACATGTTCCCATAAGCATTAAGTCAGTGAGCTCCAGTTCCATTTCAGTTTATTACACTATTTAAAAGTGTATAGTCCCAGGCAAACACAATACACACAATATTCTGTGGTGAGTGGCATATACAGCCCTAGATGTTTTGCATTATGGGGTATGTGTGAGTTTGTATTTCTTTGAAACTTGACTTTCTGGCTAGTGTACTTTGGGGTAAGCATTGCCTCAGTGCGCAATATCTTGTTTTTGCCTTTATTGGGTTCACCACAACATAACCCAGATAGACCATCTTAGGGTAACTGGTTCATTCCACTGGGGTGTCACACAGATGAAGCACACTGATGAGTCCTGGTAGGACAAAGACGTGTATGTGCCTTTCTGTTAGCACCCTTGCAGACTGTATGAGAGACCTTTGGCATCATGCATTTCTGCTTAAAGTTGAACCAGCATAATATTCTGTGATGATTGGCATATACAGTCAATGATGTTTTGCATTATGTGGGGTATGTAAAGTATGCCTCTTTGCAGATGACACAAAGATCTGCAACAGGGTTGATACAAGGAGGCATGGAAAGGATGAGAAGGGACTTGGCAAGGTTGGAGGAATGGTCAGAAGTATGGCAGCTTGGATTCAGTGCAAAGAAGTGCAAGTAATGCACCTGGGAAACAAAACCCAGGGGAAGATTACACAATGGGGGAGGTAGTAACAACAACAAAAATGGAAAGGGACCTGGGGTAATCATATCAGATAACCTTAAGGTTGGCAAGCAATGTGAGAAGGTGGTAGGGAGGGCTGGGGATACTGGGATGTATGGGAGAGGCATCACCAGCAGGAAACAGGAAGTTGTGATCCCCTGTACAGACAGTTAGTGATATCCCATCTGGAGTACTGTGTCCAGTTCTGGAGACCCCATGTCCACAAGAACATAGACAGGATGGAGGCAGTTCAGAGGAGGCAACTAAAATGGTGCAGGGTCTGCAAGAGAAGCCATATGAGAAGAGGCTAAAGGAGCTTAATATGTATACCCTTGAGGAAAGGAGGGAGAGGGGGTACATGATAGAAACTTTCAAATACCTCAAGGAATCAACAAAGTCCAAGAGGGTAGTATCTTTCAGAAAAGAGATGTGCAAGAACAAGGGGACACAATTTGAAGATAGAGGGGATGGTCAGGGGCAATGTGAAGTATTTTTCACAAAGAGGGTGGTGGATGCATGGAACAGCCTTCCTGAGGAGGTTGTGGGGTCTAAAACTGTAGGAGAATTCAAGAATGCATGGGACAGACATAATGCAATTTTGTGGGGGTAGGAAGAAATAGGCTGTTGGTTAAATAGGTTCTGCAGCTTATCCTCTAGGTAGGGAAATGGGCAGACTAGGCGGGCCAAGTAGTCCTTATCTGCCGTCAAAGTCTATGTTTCTATGTGTGATTTTGTATTTATTTGAAACTTGGCTTCCCAGCCAGTGCCCTATGGGGTAACCATTGTCTCAGTGTTTGCGCACTGAGGTTCTTTATCTTTTAGCTTTTTTTTGTTCTTATTGGGTTCACCACAACATAACCAAGATAGACCATCTTAGGGTTGCTGGTTCATTCTACTGGGGTGTCACAAGGCGAGGCACTGATGAGTCCTGGTAGGACAAAACATGTGTATGTGTCTACTGTTCACCCTCTGCACACTGTGTGAGAGACCTTTGGCATCATGCATTTCTGCTTGAAGCTGAACCAGCATAATATTCTGTGGTGATTGGCATATACATCCCATGATGCTTTGCATTATGGGGTATGTGTGTTTTAGTATTTCTACAATACACACAAGGTTAAAAACACAATATCAAAACAAAAACACAATGGGAGAGATCTTCAAAGGGTGGTGCAGGGCTTGCGTCCAGCCCTATGCCATGGGACTTAGGAATTGACATTATGCCAACCTCTTTGCTTCAACTGCACCCAATTTTCAAATCTCTGGTGCAGATTGCAACAGTTTCCCTGCATTACGGCAGCTTACGGCATGTTCAGCGTTAAGCCCCATTACTTAATCTCCTGAGTGTGGTGCAAGCTAGACCATACATATGTGATCTAAGGACTCACATCTGGTGCAAGTGGTAGAAAATTAGGAGCCACGGCGGAGACTGACCCAAGCCCCCATGACATATGTTTGGTGCACCAGGGCTTGCATTGATCTAAGGAGATTGAAATTCTGGCCCAATAAATCATTACCACATAACATTTACAAGCACAAAATTTTACAAGTTTCTTTAAAGAATCTAATTATTGCATAAGTTACTGGCATATTCTCTCCACCTAGCAATCTTCTTAATAGTTCCCCTTTTTCAAGACCATACATGTTATTCAAAATTGAGCCATCCATTTTTCCTGACTTCTTTTAACAAGAGCCAATCAGACAAAACATGTGAGGTTGTTATAGTTTCCATTGGTTCACATATACAAGATCGATGTTCATTTATCTTTTCCCAAGCTATTTTTGTGACTTATAATGATGGTTAATATTAAACCTTAACCTAGCAAAACATTTCCTATGCCCAGAATTTTGACACCAATCTAAATAGCCTTTCCTTTCAATTTGGGTGTGTAACAATCTATATGGCAAAAATAGCAATGATTAACTAATTTCATACTACCCATTTGTAGACTAATGTCAGACCAACTAATTTTATCTTCTTAGTGTAATCTGGGATGTTAAGTAAAGCTTCAGCATTATAGAGAGAATACATCCTTGATTTTTGAACCTCTACATTAAGCTTATTAAACAATGATGGATAATATATTTTTTCATTATAGTGCAGAATGGCATCCTCCCAACAAGCAAATTTAAATTTAATACTTGGTGTATTAACTATTCTTTCCCAGTAATTTAGCATTCTTATATTAGCTATCATTTCTATAGAAGGAAAATGAGTTTCCTTTCTTAAATGTGCACCTGATACTACACCTGGTAGTCCCAATGCATTCCTCAAGTATACATTTTGTATTAGCTCTAATATTGACCTATTCTGTTCAAGCCCTCATATTTCTACAGAGTAAAGCATAATGGCACTACTTTAGCCTTATAAACATCTATGAGGGCTTGGAATGACTTGTCCATAAATTTTTACTAAATCTATTAACTCCAAGAGCTAATTGCTTACCTTTTGTGTTTATTTATATTTATGTACTGAGTCCAATTTATGTTACTCAAAATATAGCAACTAAGTAATTAAATTCATTCACCACTTTAAGTGGTTTATTATTTAATTTCCATGCCAATTAGTTTTAACCACACGTCCAAATATCATAATCTTAGACTTGCTGCTATTTGCTTCCAAAATAAATCATTCAAGGTAAAGTGAACATTATCTAAGTTTTTTTGCTGCCCTGACACTGATTTTGAAATTATAATGGTGGTGTCAGCATAATGTAATATATTTATTTTCTGGTCTCTGATCATTGGTGCATCCATATCTTGGGTGGCTAGGGAGCACACTATCTGATCTATATAGATATTAAATAGCAGGGAGGCTAGAAGACTCCCTGCTTTACTCCTTTATTAATCGGGACTGGGTCCATTAGTTTCCATTGTAATGTATACCTAATTCTTGATGACATATTTGTATGAAGTGAAATCAATAATTTCAGAAGTCTTGGATCTATTTCATAGGACACAAGGATTTTCCAGAGTACATTCCTATTAACATTATCAAATACTTTTTAAGTTTAAAAGCAGAAACACAACCTCCCTGCATTAAATTTAGTAATTTTATCAACTTGATAGTTTAGTGCAGAATGGCATCCTCCCAACAAGCAAATTTAAATTTAATACTTGGTGTATTAACTATTCTTTCCCAGTAATTTAGCATTCTTATATTAGCTATCATTTCTATAGAAGGAAAATGAGTTTCCTTTCTTAAATGTGCACCTGATACTACACCTGGTAGTCCCAATGCATTCCTCAAGTATACATTTTGTATTAGCTCTAATATTGACCTATTCTGTTCAAGCCCTCATATTTCTACAGAGTAAAGCATAATGGCACTCACTTTAGCCTTATAAACATCTATGAGGGCTTGGAATGACTTGTCCATAAATTTTTTACTAAATCTATTAACTCCAAGAGCTAATTGCTTACCTTTTGTGTTTATTTATATTTATGTACTGAGTCCAATTTATGTTACTCAAAAATATAGCAACCAAGTAATTAAATTCATTCACCACTTTAAGTGGTTTATTATTTAATTTCCATGCCAATTAGTTTTTAACCACACGTCCAAATATCATAATCTTAGACTTGCTGCTATTTGCTTCCAAAAATAAATCATTCAAGGTAAAGTGAACATTATCTAAGTTTTTTTTTGCTGCCCTGACACTGATTTTGAAATTATAATGGTGGTGTCAGCATAATGTAATATATTTATTTTCTGGTCTCTGATCATTGGTGCATCCATATCTTGGGTGGCTAGGGAGCACACTATCTGATCTATATAGATATTAAATAGCAGGGAGGCTAGAAGACTCCCCTGCTTTACTCCTTTATTAATCGGGACTGGGTCCATTAGTTTCCATTGTAATGTATACCTAATTCTTGATGACATATTTGTATGAAGTGAAATCAATAATTTCAGAAGTCTTGGATCTATTTCATAGGACACAAGGATTTTCCAGAGTACATTCCTATTAACATTATCAAATACTTTTTTTAAGTTTAAAAAGCAGAAACACAACCTCCCCTGCATTAAATTTAGTAATTTTATCAACTTGATAGTTTGGTATGAATATATTATCAATGGTGGATATACCATTTCTGAATCCAAATTGATTCTCAGATATTATTCCTTTTTCTTCCACCCAGAGTCTCAATCTGTCCAACAGGAATCTTGAATATAACTTGGCAGGGGTTCAAATTAAGGAGATTGGCCTATAATTTTCCGGATCATTGTTTTCTCCTTTCTTATGGATAGGTACTATTTCTGTAGTTAACCATATCTGAGGTAACATAAAGTTGTTATCAATGTAAGAAAATAGTCTGCCCAACATCTCAGCCCACCATATGCTATTTGGCTTAAGCATTTCTGCTGTAATTGAATCCACTCCAGGTACTTTATTATTCTTTAGATTTAATATGTAGCCTTCTATCTCCTGCATTGAAATTTCTGGCCACCATTCCAGTGTTTTCACATTCAAGCAATTGTCAAGTCATCTTTGATTCATCTGCTTTGGTTCCAATTAAATTTGAGCATAAGTTCCTGTAAAAATCCTTCCATTCATTAGGAAGAATTACTACCTTTATATTAGATTTTATCTTATTTTCACCCTGGGCTATAAGGTTCCAAAACTGTTTACTGTCCTCATTATTAATTGCTTACTGTATGCAACCCCACAGTTTCTTATCATAAAGTTGCCTTTTACCCCTTAGTAGAGATCTGTATTCCTTTTTCATTTCCCACAGTCCCCTATTAAATAGTAGTTCAGGATGTTTACTATGAAGTTTGACAACTTTGATGATGATGATGATGAAGATAAAATGTTATTTTTTCCAGGTACATACATTTATAACAGTTTTTAGGTTTCTAAACTCTTTATCATATCATGGGGCATTATCTTTACCATACTCATTAGTGATAATCTGCTGCTCATTCCCAGTAATATCATCCCAAATGTATTCAATTAGTCTGTTATAAATTCTTATCACATTATGGTTTTCATGATCCATCATATCCTGTACTAATTGAATAATTATTGCAGAGTTTAATATATTCACCAATTTGTCTGATTCTGAAGACAGCTAGTTTTGGAACCCATTTGTGAGGGAGCAATCTTAGACCTCATACTCTCAAATGGGGATAGTGAGAGGATCTCAGATCTAGAAGTGGGTTGCTATCTGGGAACAAGTGACCATCAAAAAATGTGGTTCACGATAAACTCAGCTACAGAGTCAAGCCATACAAAAGTGAGGGTACAGGATTTCGGGAGGGCTGACTTTGGCAAGATGGGAGAGTGCCTTAGAAAAGCACTAGCAAACAGGTTTGAAGGAGGGGTGGAGCAATAATGGGGAAACATCAAAGCTGCTATCACAGAGGCAACAAGCCTTTGTGTGAAGCAAATAAACTAATCAAAATGAAAGAAAAAGCCACTATGGTTCTCAAAAGAGGTGGTGGGGAAAGTCAGGGAGAAAAAGATAGCATTCAGAAAGTATAAGGAAACACAGAAGGAGCAGGACAGAGAGCTGTACCAGTTAAGGCAGAAGGAAGCAGGGAGGGAAGTCAGAATAGCAAAGGCCCAAACTGAGGAAAAGATAGCCAACTTGGTTAAGAAGGGGGATAAAACCTTTTATAGATACATCAGGAAGTGTAGAAAGACAAAGGGAGGGATAGTGAGGCTGAATAGAATAGATGGTGGGTGGGCAGAGAGGGACAGTGAAAAAGTAGGGATACTGAACTAATATTTCTGCTCAGTATTCACAAAAGAGGAGGAGGGGGAGGTGCCTAATCCAATTAACAGAAGCACTCTTGATAGGGGGGTCAATCCCAGTCCTTTCACAGAAGAAAGGGTTCTGAAAGAACTCCTAAACTGAAGGTGGACAAAGCAATGGGGCATTATGGAATTCATCCCAGAATTCTAAAAGAATTAAGGGGAGAACTAGTGAAACCACTGACTACCCTTTTTAACAAAGCATGGGAGGATGGTGTGGTACCAGAGGACTGGAGGAAGATGGATGTGATTTCCCTTCACAAAAGTGGGACCAAGACAGAGGCAGGAAACTACAGATCTGTCAGTTTGACTTCTTTGGTAGAGAAAGTGATGGAATCACTTCTGAAAAAAAGAATTGTTGAATACCTAGAGGCCAGTGGGCACAGGACCCAAGGCAGCATGGGTTCACAGCGGGAAGGTCATGTTAGACAAATCTAATTGATTTCTTTGACTGGGTAACCAAAGTAGTAGACCAGGGAGGGGCTGTGGACATGGCTTACCTAGACTTTAGCAAGGTATTTGACACAGTCCCACTCAAAAGATTAATTGTCAAATTAACCAATTTGGGAATGGGTCTCAGGGTGGTAGCCTGGGTAAAACATTGGCTGGACAACAGGACATAGAAGGTAATTGTAAATGGAGTCCATTCTGAAGAAAGAGGGGTTACTAGTGGGGTACCGCAGGGTTCAGTACTGGGTTAAGTCCTTTTAATGTCTTTATAAGTGACACCGCAGAGGGACTGGAAGGAAAAGTATGCCTCTTTGCAGATGACAGAAAGATCTGCAACAGGGTCGATACACAAGGAGGCGTGGAAAGGATGAGAAGGGACTTGACAAGGTTGGAGGAAGGGTCAGAAGTATGGCAGCTTGGATTCAATGCAAAGAAGTGCAAAATAATGCACCTTTGAAACAAAAACCCAAGGGAGGATTACACAATGGGGGTGGTAGTAACAACAACAAA
This sequence comes from Neoceratodus forsteri, assembly GCA_016271365.2. Taxonomy (NCBI): domain Eukaryota; kingdom Metazoa; phylum Chordata; order Ceratodontiformes; family Ceratodontidae; genus Neoceratodus; species Neoceratodus forsteri. The sequence goes on from JADMNL010000023.1 coordinate 326,688,958, forward strand.
AATGGAAAGGGACCTGGGGGTAATCATATCAGATGACCTTAAGGTTAGCAAGCAATGTGGAAAGGCAGTAAGGAGGGCTGGGGGTATACTGGGATGTATAGGGAGAGGAATCAGAAGCAGAAAACAGGAAATTGTTATCCCTCTGTACAGACAGTTGGTGAAACCCCATCTGGAGTACTGCTTCCAGTTCTGGAGACCCCATCTCCTCAAGGACATAGACAGGATAGAGGCATTCCAGAGGAGGGCAACTAAAATGGTGCAGGATCTGCAAGAGAAGCCATATGAGGAGAGACTAAAGGAGCTTAATATGTATACCCTTGAGATAAGGAGGGAGAGGGGGGGCATGATAGAAACTTTTAAGTACCTCAGTAGAATCCAAGAGGGTAGCATCTTTCAGAAAATGAGATGTGCAAGAACAAGGGGACGCAATTTAAAGATAGAGGGGGTGGTTCAAGGGCAATGTGAGGAAGTATTTTTTCACAGAGAGGGTGGTGGACACATGGAACAGCCTTCCTGAGGAGGTAGTGGGGTCTAAAACTGTGGGAGAATTCAAGAATGCATGGGACATACATAAGGCAATACTTGTGGGGGGGGGTAAGAAGAAATAGGCTGTTGGTTAACTAGGATCTGCAGCTTATCCTGTAGGTAGGGAAATTGGCAGACTAGGTGGGCCAAGTGGTCCTTTTCTGCTGTCAAAGTCCATGTTTCTATGTTTCTAATTCCATTTAATTTTTTTTATTTTTAATATGAAATCTGGTGTCCAAAACTAAGTTTTGATGGTCTCCAGAATCATCAATATCCAAAATTAAACATATTGGTAGATGATTGCTACACAAATTACTTATCACTGTAAAAATAAACTTGATAACGCTCCATTTAAAGGTATCCACAATGGTGTAGTCCAAAACTGAACCTTCAGTTGTCAGCCTAGTATAGTCCCCACTACTGTCACCAATATGGCAACCATTTATTATATGCATGTTGTTTTCAGCCAGCCAATTAAGTAACAATTAACCCATTGTGTTCACCATTTTATTCTTCGATTTCCTCACCCTAATTCCCATTGCTGCCTCAATTTCTTCTACGATCTGCTGTCCCTCTCCCCAGAAAAGCATGAGGACCTGTTCTGGCATTTAAATCCCCTAAGCATAGAATAATGGGGTCATTATAAATATTGTATATATATGAAAAGTTCTTGGTCAGTTCTCCCCAGCACTGCAAAAATGAGTCAGGGCCTGCACCTGGTTCCAGATATAGGTTTGCGATGTGTAATACCTTTTAATTCATCAAGTACAGTATTACCAGGATACAGTATTCTTTCATTGTGACAATAGGTTTATCCTTCAGCTTAACCTTAGTAGATACCAATTTGATGATACCACTTGAGTGTCTACCATGATTGTTTTTTGGTTTCTTACTTTTTTATTCAAATGCCATATACCCATTTATCTGTATATTATGTTTTCACCCAACCCATGTTTCTTGTAATAAAACTATATCATATTTAATGAGCTCCTGAAGCCATGAATAGACCTCTAATTTACTTAGCATACCCGCAATGTTCCATGATACAATAGATAGACCTGTTTTTAGTAAACCATCAAGATCAATGCTAGTTTGGCCATCAGTCATTGTATAGCTGTGTGGTATCTCTTGTCAATCCATTATGAACTCTGAGGAGGTGTCAGACACCATGGGTGGGATATTCAGACTGCGCCAGGCTGTGGTGCAAGTCTGGGCGCAGTGCAACTGGGATGTGCCAGGGTGCTGACAGGGTGATATTCAATGGTGCTGTGCCATGGCACCCACATTGTGCATGGTGCAGTGGCACTGCACCAGTGCAAGTGGCCAGAGAGGGGCAGGGGGATGCGCTAGCACAAGTGCCATTGTGCTAGGTGCATCAACCACGATATTCAAAGGTGCACATGCAGATGGGGCCATAATGCATGCAAGGTGCAAATGGGGCCATTTACATGTCATTATGGCCCCATTTGCCAATGGGCATGCAGACCGTACCGTACTACACAATCCAGATATGTGAATGTATCCATTCACATATCTGGACTGTGAGGCCAGCATCAGCCTGTATGCTGCATTGGCCCACGCCAGGACCACTGGCGACTGCCTGTACTGTATGTGCAGTCAGTCAGTGGGTGGCCAGGCAGCTTGCAGGTGGGCAGCTGCCGCCCACTGCTGATGGTGGGGGAGCGGTGTGGCAGGGCTCAGTGGTAGGGTGGGAAGGGGGGTACCGCTGGACCACCAGGGATGGGATATAATCTTTTTTTTTATACTTCTGCCCTCGATCGGGCTGTGAGCGGTCCACTGGACCACCAGGGATATTGAACATACTTATTTACATACATATGCCGTGACCGGGTTGCGAGCGGTCCATTGGATGACCAGGGATATTGAACATAAATATTTACATACATATGCCCATGATCGGGCTGTGAGTGGTCCACTGGACCACCAGGGATTTGGGACTGTTTAGACTGTGTATTTTACTACTTCTGCCCACGATCGGGCATGGGGGAGCACTACCCAACGGACAGTGCCGCCGGAGCTTGGGTGGCCACCCACAGCTGGCAGCTGCCGTGTTGCACCCTGCAATACTGCAGCTCACCTGTGGGTGGCCAGCTGTTGCTCCTTTATTTTTTGGAGCAACTGTATGCGACACATGTAGGGGTTGCGCCTGCATGGGCTCTGCACATCTGGGGCTGAATATCGGGTTGTACAGGGGTATGCATGGGCACGCCCCTCCTACTTGCACTGCATACATTACTGATGCACCCCAGTGCATCGGGATTTGAGCCATGCACTTTCCCCTTTTGAATATCGCCCTTGGGCACATCAGTGGGTTGCGCATGGTGCCCCTTTGTTGCGCCATGTGCAACACTTCTGAATATCCCACCCAATATGTACAATTCCAGAACACATGGTTTCCAGATGCTCAAGATATGTGTTGTCTTCTATCTCAGGATCCCATACACCATTATTGTTAATTCATTCCCCCAGAATTCTTCTCCCTCTAAAATATCTATCTTCTATTGGTGACCCAATCAGTGAATACTCATTTACTGTGTCTTTTTGCAAGTAATCTGTGATAAATACCTGCCTAGGTTGTTTTCTTTTGGGGTTCTCACTTTTTTTATATTGTCCTTTCTTCTCTTGCTAAACTTCTGTAATTATATGCAACTCATCAAGGGTGTCAATTAGATAAATTCCGTTGTCTGCCAAAATTAGGCAATCTTCTAGTATTTTTGTTCCTCACTGTAGCTGAATTTAATACTAGGCATATTTCGCTTTTAACTGGTTTAACCTTATATCTGTACACAGAAATTATATTTTCCCACCTTAGTTCTTCATTCAATATTGTTTTTAAAATATTATATACAGTGATATTGAGCAAAAAATGTGTCTCCTTTTTAGAAGCTGGAATCCCCTTAATAAATATAGTTTCAAGTTTTTTTTCTCCTTATCAGTGTTTTTCATGTTTGCAGTACTTTTCCAATTGTTTTTCAAGGGTTTTCCTTGGGCCTTTACTATCTGCTTATTCTCATTTGGAGGTTCTACTTTTTCTGATTTTTGTATTTTAATTTGGTCAGTTTGTGTCCCTTTCATTTTTCTCTTTCCATCCAACTTAGATGGTTTAAGATTATTCTGCGTGCTTCACTTTATTTCAGTTACTACTTCTTCTATTCCCTTGGCTTCCTGTTCTTGAATCTTTCTAGTTGTGTCCTTTATTACTTTTACATGTGCTATAGTTTTACTTTGTTTATTCTTTTCTTTAGGCCCAGTTTCCTGTCCTGTCTGCAATGGACTATTCATTTTTGGGTCTCCCAACAAATCTACACTATTCTCACACCCTTTGTTTGTATCTCCATCAGCGGTAGTCACTTTGATTATTCCCATTTTTAGTACTTCCAATATTTCACTTAACAGTTGGTTATTCTGAGCAAGAACTGATTTAATTTCAGTTAACTATTTATTAACTATTGATCTAAATTATGCTATACAGTTACTATGATTTATTTGTTGCTCTTTCCTATTACCATCCTGGCCTGACCACAATGAGGGTAGATTGAGGCTGTTTAAAGGGGTGTCTAATTTGTGTTGTTTTATAAAATAGGGAGTTAAAAACTCCCGATAATCTCTTAAATATTCATGTTGTTCTAATGAATCATTGAATGGATCAATTGATGCCACCTCTAATTTTTTCTCAAACTGATTAATCCTAGGTGGAACAGATTGACTTAATATATAATTGATCTCAGGTGACTCAAGTGATCTAATTAGCTTTAATAGGTGTTCACCCTCATCTGAATTTACTCTGTCACAGTCATGGCCTTTAGGAGATAAAGTACATGGGGTATTATCTATGTTTTTATTTTTCCCAGTAGATTTTAAATGTCCTGTAAACTCTGTTATTAATTTGTTTTTTGTAATATCATTCTTTTTCCCACTTTTTTCTCACCATAAGTTTTTAATCATTTCTTTTTCTTCACCTTTTTTTAGGTTTCTTAATGTCATTGCAGATATTTCACTCATTTCTAAAAAATGCCAGAAATACAATGTTTAAGACAGTACCAAGTGACTATAAATATAAAATAATCAGTCAAATGACCGACATATAAACAATTCTTATACCAGAACAAACATACAATTAGTCCATACAAGTGATAACAGTCCTTTCTGACCTTATAATCAGATATGACAGAAAATCTTGTTCAGATTCTCTTTAAAATGTTAGCTGAAAAGTGTCCTTCTCTCCGTTATGTCAGCTGGTGTGTAGGAGCAGTCCTCTTTGTAGATTTCTCCAGACTTAACCTGTATACACCCCTTCAGGATCCAGAAATGTACCTCTGTGCATTGTTTCAGAATTTCTGAGTCCCTTGGCTTGTGTTGGCTGTACGGTAACCACTTAAAAGAACAAAATGCAAAAAGGTGGAAGTAGTACAACACATATAATTGCAGAACTAAAATCAAATCAAAAAGTCTAAAAATATGATTAAAATATCAGTGGATTTTTTCAAGAGCTCCCGTAAAAAATTTCCCATAGCGTTTCTCTTGAACTGAACCAGAAGATCTTAAAACTACTGTGTCTTAAATCTTAGGTTTGGGGCATAAGTATCACCTAATATGTTTCTTACTTTTCTTTCCTTACACAGAAATTAAATCATGTAAAAGGCTTCTGTTCCCAGGTATTCTTTTCCCTTTTTAATGCTGAACATGTTCTGTCAATCAGGGGTAGAAATTATACTACTAAAATCATTACACATCCATGTGTGAAAGCCTGCAGTAATGCAAGAAAATGCAGAGGATGAGAAGCAAAATAGCAGTCAAACACCCTGGAGAGCAGTCTGGAAGCATCTTTCCTGGTCAGTGTTTAGTGAGAATCTGAACCCCGACCATGGCACATGCACTATATAGAGAGGCATCACCTGACCACCTTGGCTCTATGGTGCAAACATTTTAATGGACATTTTTTAAATATTTGTTAAACACTTAAATAAATTTTAAAAATACAAAGAAGAGAAATTGGGAACAACATGTAAGGCTTACAACACCAAAGCACTCCCCACAGTTTAAATCATATACTGGCATACACCGAGAAAAAAATCTTGATAAACCCCAGACTGGACCAGAAAAAGCACTGCATGCTGTACAGTTAATGAAAACAATAAAAGCAGATAAATTATAAAATCAAGTATTCGGATAAAATACTTAAAAGAAATTATATCTCCTCTAGTATGCCTCACATTTTTACCATAATGGGGCCCTGAACGGCTAATGTGGTCTGCTCCAACTACTTTTAAACAGTTTTAGGCAATTTCTATTTTTCTCATTTACTCATTTATTGTATTTTTGTATTAGTTGTTTTTCTTGGTTTTAATGCTTCACTGTTTTACTGTTTCACAATGGCTTTACTAGTCCACAATGGTTGAGTTCTTTCACTTCTTTGCCCTTTTATCCCTTTCAGCCCTTTTGGCCCTTTTCACTCATAAAGATCCATGAAATCCACAACTGATGTTTTGCTTTGTTATAGTCTTGCAGAGCTCCTCCAAAAAATCTGCACCTGATGCTGTTTCCATAGTTGCATTTTTGGCCGACCTGACTGGCCTTCTGTTGCCTCCCAATCCAGTGGCCCACTGATTGCCACTTTCCTCCAAGGAAGCACAGAAACACAAAACTAAGGCTGGCATCTATGGAGTGTTGCAGTAAGACTTACTGGAAAGACTGCTGAACTAAATCAATGGTGGCATACCTTTTTATAAATTAAAATTTATCTTTTCAGTAGTCTTGCTTCACCAACTCCTTCACAGCTGTGTGAATGCATAGCAAGGCTTCGTTTTCCCTGTGTCACTGAGATGGTGAGCTGGAAAATCCTCCCTGACTGTGTCTCTAGTGGTTAGCTGGCAAATTGCAAGAAGACAGGCTAGTACACAATGAAGTCTATGACTAATCTTCATAGCTGAACACTCAAGATAGTGGCCTGACACTTGGAAACACTATACTTTTACTATGGAGCCTCCTTTGAAAGCTACCTTATTGCCACTTTACCCAGCCTTTTACCTTCCTCTACAGTTGCAACTCAAGTGCATGACTAGGCAAAATGCATGGGCATGGCTTTGGCAAAAGTAGCACAACATTCCAAAACTTCACAAAAGCTCATGAAATTCAAATTTAATTATATTTTGGAACCTTATTTGGCTGCTTATAACTTGGCTAGTGCTTGAGCAAGAAAATAGAGAGGTGACATGCACAGTCACTTTTTACTCCATAATGGCTTTTTCCTGGCTGGCAGCTCATCTCACAGAGATATAACCTGTTCACAGGGATATAATCTGATCAGGCTAATCCCAGTCATCATTCTGTTGGCTAGCTATTTTTTCTTGCTTATATTTCCCTCCCATCTCCCAAGGTGGAAGCGGTGCCTCTGTGAGCCTTGTCAAGACACAGCTTCTCCTGCATTAGGAGCAGGCTACCTGGCAGAGCCGCAAGAATCGCTGTGTTGATGGAACCCACCACCAACCCTCCCCAATTGAGTTGCATTGCTGAGCAGCAGCTGTTTCGGTCATGGTCTGCCTTTTGATGTGACTTCCTGGACTCACATCCTATCCTGGGTCTTCAGTACAGCAGTACAATGCTCTGTTGCTGGGCCATGGAGATAGGCTCAAATCCTAATAATTAGGGTCAATGAACCTAACAAACTTGGCTATATTCATTTCTCTAGTTTTGAAGATATACAGTAGGGGCTTAAAATTCTGCAGTTTACACACTTGTGAAATGTAATTTTAAAATTACTGAAAGTTTGGAGGCTTATAATGCCACCTTTAAAGACAGAGATTTGAACCCAGGTACACTTTTTTATGGACAGCAGCAAAGTTAGCATACCATATTTGGAGCAATGTGGACAAATACTATTAAAACTAGATGGAAATAACTGGAATCATAATTCTGGCAACATTTTTGCAGAAATTTCACAAAATTTCTTAGTAGTGAAACCAGAATTTCACCAGAATTTTGCTGGCAGTAGATCATTGTTTGTCAGCCCCACTTTGAGGTTTTTCACCCAATCCATAGCTGTGAAGATGGTACCATTTAACAATGGCAACACAATGGCATCTTGCTACACAGCCAGCTTTCAAGGACTTGGTTCCATCAAGAACAATTCCATTTTGGTCAGGTTTAGATTCAGCCAGATGGAGGTTACCCTGTCTGTTATTTCTTGCAGGCATTGTTCCAGAGCAGAGACCACCTCTCACTAATCCACAGTAAAGGAAAGCTACAGTTCAGTTTCGGCTGCATAACAGTAGAAGCTCATACTGTACCCCCTAATGACCCACCCATGATGGCAGCATGTACACTGTGAAGAACATGGGAGACAGAATTGACCCCTGGGGAACCCAACAGCTAGCTGCCACTGGCAACAATGACAATGCTCCCATCACACCCAATTGTGGTCTTCTGGACAGCATAGACTCAAATGACTTTATTGATGTCTTAGTGAGTCCCCCATAGTTCCTAAGGTGATCCAACCCCATTATTCATGGTGTCAAATTCTGATGAGAGATCAAAGGGCACAGCAATAGAGTGCTCTGTTCTATCCCTCTACAGGAGCAGTTCATTAAGCATCTTGATGAGTGTGGTTTCTGTTCTGTGACAAGGCCAGAAACCAAACTGGAATAGTTCATAGATGCTAAACTTCTTGAGGTGAGCCTCAACTTGTGATGCCACCACCTTCTCAAAGACCTTTCCCAAAAAGGGAAGGTTCAAGACATATCTGTAATTAGATAGCACATCTATGCCCAAAAATGACTTTTTCAGAAGTGCCTTCACCATGGCATTTTACAGAGCTATAGAGTAGCAACCGTACAAAAGGGAACACTAGATAATGCCAGCAATTCTTAAACCTAAGACAACCCGGCAGTCTCCCAACAGCCAAGTAGGCCCAGGATCCAAGTCACAGCAGGTGGGATGCAACCCTAAGATCGCCACAAGCACTTCTTTCATATCAACTAGCTGGAATGAATGCCAAATCCCCATTATTCAGGGTGTCAGATGCTGATGAGAGATCAAAGGGAACAGCAATAGAGTGCTCTGTTCTATCCCTCTACAGGAGCAGGTCATTAAGCATCTTGATGAGTGTGGCCTCTGTTCTGTGACAAGGCCTGAAACCCAGCTGGAATAGTTCATAGGTGCTGAACTTCTTGAGGTGAGCCTCAACTTGTGATGTCACCACCTTCTCAAAGACCTTTCCCAAAAAGGGAAGGTTCAAGACATATCTGTAATTAGCTAGCACATTTGTGCCTAAAAATGTCTTTTTCAGAAGTATCTTCACCACAGCCTTTTACAGAACTATGGGGTAGCAACCATACAAAAGGGAACATTAGATAATGTCAGCAATCCTTAAACCTAAGACAACCCGGCAGTCCCCCAACAGCCAAGTAGGCCCAGGATCCAAGTCACAGCAGGTGGGATACAACCCTGAGATCACCACAAACACTTCTTTCATACCAACTACAGTAGCTGCAATGAATGCCAATCTCCTGTAGTGTCCCAGTACCTTTCACTATGGTCACAGCTGGCCCCTTACAGGCCACCTGTAAAGCTTCCAATGCTAAGGGAGGGCACTGTATCTAGGAAGAAAGTTCCAAACTCTTCGCACCTCTCTTGGGGGGAAAAAACTCCTCTGGATTGCAGACAGGGAGCATAAATGAATACTTGTACAGTGCAGAAGAGTTGAGCTGGTCTCTTTCTCCCTGAAGCAATTCCCTGTGACAGGAATTCTGCTTTAACAGAGTTATTGCCCTCTGACAGACTTTGAAGTGAGATCTCAGAACCATCCTGCCATCCAGTGAGCCACACCTTTTTCAGGAATTCTCCAACCTCTATCCTATTGCCCAACACCCACCTCAGTTCATCATTATTCCACAGAAAACTGTGGCAGGAGGTCAGTGAGAAGACATGTAGTGGTGTGATTGAGCCATGCATAGTCACAATAGCCATATTTTATTTATTAATGTCTGATGCCATGCCTCCATTATATGCTGCCTCCATACTTGTGACATTCAACACCACCAGGTCTTAGTATTTACTGTGAAAAACAACATACTGGTACATTTTCTTGCCCCCCCCACACTTTGTTTTCTCAAATAACACTTCAAACAAACATTAACACCTTTACAGCACTCTTTTTACCTTCATTTTGCATTACCTTCTTCTCCAGGCTTAAAATACCCACTAGCAAATTTTTCTCCAGGTTCTGGTACTGAGGAATGTTCTCTTGGTTCCTGCTTCAGTTATGACTACCCACCCACTTGTCATCAAAAAAAATCTCCTGGAATCTAGACATTACTTTCTCTCAGTTGCTGTACTGATAATTAACATATCCTTCTCCCTCTATCAGAAAGCCAAGGCTTCTGCTTCTGTTCACAATTATAACATCAATGGTCGCCAGTAGACTTCCACTCCTGCTGATGATCACAATATCATTGGTCACTGGTTCAAATCACAGAACCTGTAATCTCTGTTCAAATCAAAAACAGAAAGCCAGGAACTGAAAGTCTGATTCAATTGGTAGTGGGTTAAGGAGCCTTTCACCTCTAGATCATTGGTTCAAATCCAGCACAGGTCGATAGAGGCCAAAAATCATTAATGCCTGAGGGCTGCTCAGTGACCTATGTGAAATTGAGTTATGTGAGTTACAGTGATCTCAGTCCATGTCCCAGTGGGCAGGTGTCCACATCAGGAAAAAACACGAACACAATTTACACTGATTTGGTGCTTTGTTGGCAGTTTCACAATGGGAGGACAAATATTGAATGGGCATGGAGTCTTAACTACCCTCAAAACTACGTGTTAGTCCCCTCTCCCTACCTCTCCCTCCATGGCAGGGTTGAGGCACATTGGTGGAGCAGTGAGTGGAAAACTTGCACTGTGATCACCCGTACTGCACCTGTCATGTTTTATTTATATAGTTTTTGTTGATCGGGTAAGTGCACTAGACAAATCCTGCCTATTTTCAGGCACAACCTGGGGGAAGGGGATACAGATGAATGCCAACTGACCTTGAGCCAGATTAAGCTGTTGGTGGTATTTTTAGTGAATAAGGGAAATTTGGCCAGGAGACTGGGGAAATTCCCCTACTCTTTTCGATAAGTGCCATGGGATTTTTAACATCCACCTGAACTACCACCAATCCAGGCAGATGGGACCTCAGTTTAACATCTCATCTGAAAGAAGGCACCTCAGAAGTGCAGCACCCCTCTCATGCTGCACTACAGTGTCAGTACTGGGAAATTAACTCGAGTGCCAGATGTGGGAACTGAACCCACAGCCCTCTGATCTCCCGGCCTCAGAGGTGAGTGTGCTACCTACTGAGCCACTGACACTAATGAGGCTAAGCAGAGGACTTCAGGATCCAGTGGTATCAATCCAGCAGCTTTTACAAATGCTAAAACTTCCCACACAGAAAAAAGTCTTAAAAAAAGCCCAGAAACAGTTATCAGAAAAAAAAATTTTTCTTAAATCTTTTTTTTTCTTTCAAGAAATATCCCTCCTGAGTACTGTACAAAGTAAACTATGATGCTTAAGAAGCCATATCACCACCTTGTGGCAATCCAGTAAAAAATGGATTACCTTGTGACTAAAAAAATGTGTAAGCTAAAAATAAAATATCTTAAACACATTTTGTCTTATACAAGTTTAAATTGTTCATATTGTTTGCTGGTAACTCATTTTATAAACAAATAGAACACTTCAGGGTGTTGATTTCTTTTCCTGAATTACAGTTCTAGGTGGTTGAAGGTAGTCAGAACAATTGCCTTATGCCTCACAAATCACATGGGTGTTTTGTTCAGGAAAAGAAACCCGCACCCTGTTGTGTCTTATGGCTTACTTACAGTAAGCATGTGATGTGTGCACTTACTGGAATGAAGTCAGTAGGCCAGGCTTAAATAGAGACCCTAGTCACTTTGGATTTGACTTGGTTGTACATGAGTGTAAAGCCTCTGACCTACTCAGTTTTGTATTTAACAAAATATGCCCCAAATACTTTAATTTATATACTTCTTACCTATTCAAGCATTCAAGATACCATTACTATGATCCTAGCCTGCCTTGCCTTTGAAATGAGGCAAATATGCTTACTACATGAAGACCACAGGCTCTTCTGTTACTCCTACAATGTTGGGATTTTCAGTCATTCCCAAGATAACAGGTGAGTGCATAGTCTGCATGCAATAAGTATGTGCACTTTATTCAGTGGATACAGGCTGGCTTAGTAATAAGCAGTCCAAGCAGAGGTGTCTGAAGTCATGTAAACCTCTTCTAAGCATCTTCAGTAGAAGAATTACTTTAGCAAATCAAGAGCACAGTTAATGAAAACAAGCATTCGTCAGTGCCGAATGCTTCCTTGCTTCCATTAGCATTGGTAGTGTAGGAGTTACAGAGCTGCATAATAGGAATGGCAGTGAAGTATTGAACTGAAGCCAACCCCACTAGCACCATGCAGAGAGTGACAGGCATTGGGGTGTGCCTTTGGGTCATCAGGAATAACTACCATGTCATTTCACCAGACCCTACCCTGCAGACACCAACAAGTATCACGGTGTGCCTTGGGGTCTTTGGCCCTTATGCTTACCCCATTCCATCAGAAAATACGGTGAGATGGGTGCTGTATAGGAGAATGGGGTAAAATTTGGGGCCAAAGAGTCCAAGGCACATCTTGATGCCTGTCACTGGCTGCAGGGTGTGGAATGTTATGAGCATTACAGGTGAGAATCCCAAGTCACACCCCTGATGCCTGTCAATCTGTACAGAGTGGGGCATTATGGTCGGAAACCCTAACACCTCAGGTGTTCTTTTGTATTTTCACTCCAAATTTTCAATATGGGTTTTTTGTGACCCCCCCACCTTATGAACAGTGGCAATATCAGTTAGTTAGCCGAAAGCTGATTTTGCACAGCGACTACGCCATTTGGCACCACAGGTGCGAAAGCACATTTCAAACAGGATGTGAAAAGTGACAGTTATACTGTTCATGGGGAGGTGAAAAATGGCAATGTTGATAATCTGCAGTGAAAATATTAAAAAAACTGGTGAAGTCATGAGCGTGCATAGAAAATGCGCAACGCTCACCTGTAATGCAATTAGTTTGTGGATTTTTTACAGCAGATTGTCAACACAGGGATTTTGGAACCTCTGCTCATGAACAGTGTCACTGTGATTTTCTTAATCTGTCCCAAACAGTGATTTCCCACAGCAACTACGCATCTCTGAGCTGGAAGAGCAAAAACACATTTTGGCCGTGGTATGAAAAATGACAGCTGTACTGTTCATAAGGAAGTGTGGAAAAATGCCAGTGTGAAAATCTGGACTGAAAATATTAGAAATCCATGAACTTACGAGGGTGCATGGAAACTGCACAATGGTCGCTCATAGCACAGTCATTTTATGGACTTTTCTCACCAAATTTTTAACATATCCATTTTAGCACCTCTGCCCATGAACAGTGTCACTGTGATTTTCTTAATCTGTCCATAACATTGATTTCGCACATCGACTGTGCCATTGTGCACCACATGTGCAGAAACACATTTTGGGCAAGATGTGATAAATGACAGCTGTACTGCTCTTAAGGAGGTGTGGTAAAATGGCAATGTTGAAAATCTGAAGTGAAAATATTGAAAATTTGCAAACTTACAAGCGTGCATAGGAACAGCACAACTCATGCTCGTAAAACAGTCATGCTTGGGAATTTTTTCACCAAATTTTCAACATAGAGTTTTTGGGATCCTACCTCATGATTTGTGACACTGTTGTTTTGTAAATCGGTCCCAAAAGGTGGTTCCGTGCAGCGACCATGAAATCACCTTTCAGGCCTGATTAACAAAATGACAGTGACAGAATTCATGAGGTGGGGTCCCAAAAACCCCATGTTGAAAATTTGGTGAAAAGATTCCCAAAAATGCCTGAGATATGCATCAAAGTTGAAAAACCCCTATTTGTTACATTATACAGCTTACCAGCATTTCCTCAGTTCGAGGTTGGCTTTGAAGAGTGCAGACGTGTTCCCAGTCCACTGAAGATAATTGCTCTGGACTCTGGAGGTAAGTATGGGGTGAGGTGGGGGTGGGGAGGCAGGGTGAGAAGAGGGGTGGGAGCGGGTGGGGGTCAGGACAGTCAGTGAGGGAAGGTTTTCATGTGCTTTTCTTTTAGGAGGACAATGCGGGACTTGTGCCACACTGGGCTGGGCTCCCAGCATGGCAGCTGGAAGACTGTTTGGGGCAGTGGAGCTGATGGGGGATTGGACACCCCCTGTTGGCCATACAGACTGTTGCCACACTGGGGTGGGCTCCCAGCATGGCACTCGGTAGTCTCTTGGGGGGGGTAAACAGTGGAGCCAATGGGGGATTGGGCACCCTGACAGCCATACAGTGTGTGGGGGGGGGCGAATGAGCACGCAAAATGCTTGTGTGTGGGAGGAGCACATGAGCAGGCATGATCTTATCACTGCTCACTGAAGCGTAGCTCTCCCTTTCAACTGTACGGCACTGCATTTTCAACTACTGTCATAGACAGCTGCAGCATTCATTGGTGAACAGTGGCCATGCCTGCAAACACACTGACTGAATTGGAAGACAGGGTGCCACACCTATGAAAACTCGGATGATGCACTATGTTTCTTGCACATGCATGCAAGCAAACATAATGAGAAATTATTTAAAAATTGAATATGGCTATACACTCACCTTAGATACCTGAATAGGGTTTGGTAAAACTGTTGAATGCAGGTTACAACAAGTCCCATTGAATCAGACTGGGCATTGAACATGATATTTGGTGAGGTCCCCCATTCCTACTGTTATAGCATGTTTGGTATCTACAAGACTGCTAACTCTTTTAATGTTCCTCTGGAAACATAGAATCTGTGGGCAGAAAAGAGACCAATGGTCCATCAAGTTTGCCTATACTGTACTACCTCACCACAAGCTAATGTCTTGGGAGTTGTCCCCCTTTGCCTCCCCTACTAACAACCTTACCCCTCTGGCACTCCCCTGTGGAACTGTGAGTTCTGTTGCTCTATCTCAGCTATGTTTGAACCTGTTTAGAATACAACAGTATGTACTAGCTACAGACTTTATTTGGCCCTTTGAAACTAGGTCATGAATTTGTTTCTTTTTTAGTTAAATACAAATGAACAATTATGAGTAATTCATCCTGTTTTTGATTACTATTACATATGTGACATATGTGATGTATCTTCTATAGGTATTACCAACAAACAGTTTTAAACATATACAGTGTACTACTTTAGACTACTTTCATATTGCTGTAATGGATGTTAAGGCAGGTATACTATATGAGATGTATTTTGCAAAAATTAATAGCACCTGCCATTTGTCACATGATAAAAAGCAGGTTAACCACATAATTATTTCCAAATGTTCCATGAAAAAAAAACAAGGGCACATCAAATAGCAATCATGACTATCGCCTCTGGATAGAGTTATTTAATCTGAACTTTGACCTGTGGAGCACCACAGAGACTAAATACTTTAGGTAATACTAACTGGCAATATGTTGTCATTGAAAAGATTACTTCGAGAACAGCCTGTGTAATAATTCCAGATTTCCCATGATTTTAGATAGCTTTGCATGTACACTACAGCGTAATATACACAACATTGCTATATATAATATGCCATATTTGCATGCACTCAGTCAATTAAAATACTAATAATTCATTGTCTGAACTCATGAATAATATTTACCATTGAAAGGGTTTTTTTTTGTATGCACACGACATAACAAAATTAAATACACTAAGGCACAAGTTATGGGCCGTGTTCTAATTATTAAAATACATTTTATGAGCTGTGAAACACAAGGTTTTTTTTTTCTCTCAAGAACTGAACGTGCCCTAAATGTGATCAAAGTTTTATGGTACAGTACTAGAAGAATATACTGAAGCTAATTTATATTTGTATTGTGTCCCAAGAATACTTGTTAGCTATAAAAACTTTCACATAAATGAACATGGGCGAAATTGAGAAATATGTGTAGTTCACAGTGATTACAGAAATATTTTAAATTAATAAATAATGGTACAAAATGTAGAATACTATCTCTATCTATCTATCTATCTATCTATCTATCTATCTATCTATCTATCTTCTATGTACTGTATTATAACTATATCTGCTTAACTACATTACTTTGTTACAAATAACTTCCTTTTAATTTTGTTTCCCTGTAAATGAACAACATGAACTGTTCTTCAAAAAGGGTTACCTGATCCTTATGCTGCTTTAAAAATACTACTTAAAGATATGAAATGTAGCAAAAAATAAATAAATAAAAAGCACATGTCATCTCTGCAACTTATTTCAATTAATCCACATACTGTATGGAGGTTTTAAAATTCTCTTAACTGCTATCCAAGGGAAATCTATGTCTCAAGAGAGTAACAGGAAATGCTGCTTTATTAGCTTAATTGATTTGTAATGGATGGTCATGGTTTGTATAAAACAGACATGACAGTTTAGCAAAATGACTACCAACCAGGTTACATTCTTGTTTGCATAAGAACTGAAAAGCAGCATTTAAGAAACACGTTCTTGTAACTCTGCATGCAACAAGAGTTTGTTTTCTTAGGGTATTACTAAAGTACAACTCAACTATACTATATATGGCATTTGTATACAACTGCATCCTAAAATGTGTCAGTGAAAAGTAATGTCAGAAACCAAATATAAAGGGATTTTATACATGAAAGTTAATGGTGGACAGAGAACATCCCTGATTTCCCCTTGCCCTTTCTACTTAGTTCTCCCCCAATCTTCCTTTAAGAGCTATTCCCTCTTTCTTGATTGTTTCTCCAGCCATCTCCCTCACTTCTTCCCTTCTATGTTTTCTCTCCTTTAGTCCTTCTTTCCCTCCTCACTACCCCACCTTTCTCTCACTTCTCTAATTTACTTAATTATATGTTTCCTACCTTACCTCTCAGTTTCCTCTTCTGTTTTGATCCGTCTTGTACCCCTCCTGCACCTCCCCCTTTCTCGTCCTCCCTATACCCACCCTTCCCATACTCCACCATTTTCTCATTTTCCTTGCCTAATTATTTTTCTGAAGCTTTCCTAGGCAAAGCCTTGTATATCATGGAAGATATGGGATTCCTGAACATTACATGAAGAACTGTGCATTGTTTCAGTTGTGATTTTAGTACTTTGCAAACAGGGTAGGGGTATACAAATTGATTGAATATTATTTGTGGTTTGACTGTGAACCAAACATCAAGCAAAGTTTCAATTTTTTTTATTTAAAAACAAATTCAGGCAACATATGTACTGAGTTACTTTAAACTATATTGATATTCTTTTAAATTCTATCAATATTATTTTAATATATAGATACACACAGACTGTGTTGCTAGATCCTGTTAATGTCAGTGTGCACACACTCATTCATTCACATTTCAGTGGGCTGCCAGACATGGAGGAGAGTGGAGGGCTGTGCCAGTGGCCGCTCTGTTTCAGGATGGGAGTGGGGATTGGGGTGGGACACTACCTGCCAAGGTGAGGGGCAGGAAGCCACTAGACCACCAGGGAATAAGTACAAAAAAAACAGATACATACTTTGGATTGGGGATAGGGAGGAGGAATGGGGTTCACTAGACCACCAGGGAATGTTTTTTAATATAAGGGGGATCTGGGCAGTACTTGACTCGAGTGATTGGGTGGGGGGAGGAACTGCTAGGGACCAGGGACAGGGTTGTTTTTTTAATGGTCATTGGCAGGGCGGGTGATGACTGCATGGTGGAGGGATCGCTAGCCACCAGGGTTATTTATTTATTTTTTTATTAACACATCGGGCGAGTGGGTGATCGGGTTTGGGGGGGTACCGCTAGCCACTAGAATTATTTATTTTTTATAAAACACATCCAGAGATGGGTGATGAAATCAGGGGGAGGGACCGTTAACCATGGGGGGGGTATTATGGTGTTGGGGAGTGGAACAGGGTAAAATTTCACCCCCAAGGATTTAGAATTTTTCTGATCTGCCACAGGCGGAAACTCAGAAACTTCCACAAAAGTTTCCAGGTTTCCATGAAAGTTCTGCTGAGGTGGAACTGGCAATTTTCTCACACCTCTAATAGGGAGATATATCTCCAGCCAGAAGAGGGAGGTGGTATTTCCATTATACTACTTGCTCATGCAACCACACCTAGAGTACTGTGTTCAGTTTTGGAGACCACACATCAGAAAGGATATAGACAGAGGAAGCTAAAATGGTGCACAGTTTGCACAAGAAGCCCTACAAAACAAGATTAAAGAATCTCAACATGTACACCCTGGAAGAAAGGAGAGAGAGTTGGGATATAACAGAGACTTACAAGTACCTGAAAGGGGTGAACAGGGTATAGGTGTTGAGTTTCTTTCAAATAAGAACCAACACCAGGATGAGAGGCACACAATGAAGCTGGGGGTGGTGGGATTCAAAAGCGATGTGAAGAAATATTTCTTCACTGAAAGGGTAGTGTATGCCTGGAGTAGATTGCCAGGGAAATAGTGGAGGCTAGAACATTGTGGGCAGAACTTCAGTCATACATGGGATAAACATAGGGGTATATTAGCTAGGATCCAGGGAGATTGGATGGTCAACAGAGGCCAGATGGGATCTACAGCAATCAAATAGGTGTGGAACAGCTGGGCAGAGTAGGTTGCCTAAACAGTCCTTTTCTGCCATAAAATTATTGGTTTCTATGTTTCTTTTTTTAAAACTTCAGTTTGTTGAAGAGACAGTTCAGACAATTTACATTCAAAGAACCTGTAGATTCTTTATAAATCATAAGGTTACACATTTTAAATTTAACGAATTTAATGCATCCTTACCTAAATAAAATATAATGTATCGTACTTCATCTAGTGCATGAAATCCCTTTGTTATATTCAAAAGTAAGGTAAGTCCTGGGAAGAATATATAACACAACTGGTTCATACCCTATGGAAATCTCAGCTAATGTTCTGTATCTGTGCTGATGTACTATCAATATACTGTACTTGGTATTCATTCTACTATGATTAATATCTTCCCTAAACCTTAAGTAACCAGTCTCTTGAACATCATTTCTTTCTTTTTTTTTGTATTATTTCTTTTCTCCCCTACTTGCATCCATGCCAGCCTCTTCTTCTGGTGAGCCAAGGCTTCTACCAACCTGTCCTGCCCCTGAGTCTCCTCTCTCAAATGACAGCCATCTCCCTGGGTAACCCGGCATACCCCTTTGCCGGACAGGTTCCCCTCCTTCGAGGGGGGAAGTACCAGCCAGGGGGATGCAGACCAGCACATCATCTTGGCCCAGGGAGATGCTGCTGAAGTGGAAGGCTGCAGAGGCAGTGACAGGCTTGGAGAGCCAGGCAGCTATCATCTGGCGTGACATGGAGCATTTTTCATGCTTTTCTATGTACGTCCCTCCTTCGTCGTCATGCAGCGTTCCTGGTCTCCACCAGAGGCCACTGCTGACCGACGACTCCCCAACCCATCCCCAGGAGAGAAGAGCAGTCCCTAGAGATGCTCAATCCTCTCCCGCCCCTGCCAGCCCCCAGTGACCTGAGTCCATTCCCGAACCTGGGTCACCGAAGTGGGTCCAGGTAAGGTGCCTGCGCCTCAACCCTCTACACCACCGGGCTGGCTGAACATCATTTCTTTATTTGTTCTACCAGTCTTTAAACTGACAAAGGATAAACTCTTTATAACTAATACAACAACCTTATCTGGAGGCAGAGCAGTTATTTGTTTACCTACGTTTTTGATTCAAAATTAATTATAAATCAGCTGTTCCAACACAGGAATTCTTTCCAGTTCTTCAACCATGTATGTGAAGGGGAGCCATCTGGTATTGAAGAGACCTGTTTTAAGAGTTAGTTTTGCAGAAATCTCTTCCATAACTTTGATACACTTACAGTTTTGAATCCAGGTTTCCCTGGAAAGAAGAGTGACCATCAACCATCTCTGAGTTATGGCTTTAAGTGCTGCAGTAATTAGAATGTTAAATAAATATTTCTTAGCTCTTTTGCTCATGCCAAATAGATAAAGGCCACAAATCAGGTGGAAACCTTCAAGGTCTGATGACAGCTTCATTATTTTGCTAATCCAAGTCTTTACCTCTGTCAAGAACCCTCGTAATACCCTTCAAGTCCAGTATATACAGTATGTGGGGCATTCCCTCTTTCCACACACCCTCTCCAGTATAAATCTGAAGTACTGGTGCCAAAATGTTTGTTCTGTATGGTGTTAAAAAAATCTGCTGACTAACTTCCACTTGAATTCTCTCTAACTTCCTAAGAGAGTTGACTTGAGCATGGCCTGCCAAATTTTAGCCCATTCGTTTGGCAACAGCACTTGGTTGAATTCTGTTTCCCAGTGATGTTGTATATGTTCAATCTCTGGGCCTCCTCTGTCTATATTCAGAATTGTGTATAAGTTTGAAATGACTTGCCTTGTATTGTTTTGCTAAGAGAGTAAGTGAATTGTTTCTGTGAGAGGATGTTAGTCTGCCCACAAAGATTTCTGGATTTCTGGACTAGAGACATAAGCCCCGATTTAAAAAAAAAATGAAAAGGTCAGAGTTTGGTATTCAGTATTCAATTTGAAGCTGGTGAAAGAATTTGAATGTCTTGCCAATATAAAACTGGAAGATATACCGTAACCCTCTATTTGCCCATCTCTTAAATGTTGGATCAATTCTTGCTGGGGTAAAGTTCTTGTGTTTCCACAGTAGAGCCACTTTGCAGTTGTGAGTTTGGTATCTTGAGTCTTTTTTTTATTAGTACCCATTGTTTAAGTGCGTGCTTAGTCCATCTATTACTAAGTGCTTTCAAGTCTTGTATGGGAGTAGTCTCCCAAACCAGTCCTTCTAGAAACCCTCCTCTACTTGTCCCCTCCTCTATTGATTTCCATGCTACTGTATCTTTGATAATATTTGTGAAATCTATTAGGTCTTCTATTTGTGCTGCTACATAATATTCTTTCAGATTAAGTAGACCAAGCACTCCTGCTTTTTTGTACCTCTTCAGTATTGACCATTTAAGTCTCGGTTTTCGACCTTGCCATATAAATCTCTTTATTACCGCAGTGATTTCTTCCCATTCTTTACTCGAAATTGGGAGGGGAAGGTTTTGGAAAAGAAATAAAATCTTGGCAGTACATTAATTTTAATTGCATCAGTTCTATTCATAATGTCAAGGGGAGTAATGACCAACATGTTACATTTGTGAAGACTTCTTGTTTCAGTTTGCCATAGTTTGCCCAAGATAAATTGCCCAAGGAGGGAATCGTTTACTTCCATTGTGACAGTCCCACTGATCTTTATAATTTCAGTTTTTGAAATATTTACTTTGAAACCTGAAATTTCCCCATACTGCTCCAAAGTATTGAGAAGTATGGGGTATGTTCTTTCTTGGCTCTCTTAGATAAATAACGGTGTCATCAGCATAGAGTGATATTCTATTTTCCATCACACCCACACAGACACCTTGTAGGTTTGGACTACTTCTCACCACCTTGGCTAAGGGTTCTATGCTAAGTGCAAACAAGAGAGGAGATAGTGGACAAGCTTCCCATGTTCTCCTGTCCACCGCAAAATGCTGTGATACAGTTCCATTAATTTTGCTGTGGCTTGTGGAGTTGTATATAACATGATTATCTTTAAAATTTTCTCTCCAAAACCCATTTTTTCATGGTAAGCTGCAAAAATGACTATTTCAGCCTATTGAAAGCTTTTTCTGCACCAATTAATATAGCTATTTGTGTTTCTTTAGCTTTTTTCCTCTCTCTAAAATGCTGAGCATTCTTCTGACATAGTCTCTGAGGTTCATCCCTGGTGTAAAGCCAGTTTGAACTGAGTTTGTATGGTATGCATCACCTACTGAAGTCTGGTGGCAAGAATTTTTGTAAATATTTTTAGTCTTGATTCAACAGTGGAATAGGTCTGTATGATTCACATAGTGTTGGGTATTTTCCAGGTTTAGGGAGCACTGATATCACCGCCTCTTTCCAGGTGCCTGGGATGATACCTTCTGTCTGACAATGTCTGACTAGTTTGCCTAGCATTGGGGATTATTGATTACAAAAGGTTTTATAAAAGTCTGAGTTAAACCTGTCTGGTCCAGGTAATTTGTTGGATGGGAGGTCCATAATGGTTCTCTTGACTTCTGCATCACTGATGGGTGCTTCAGAACTGCTTTTTCTTATGATAATCTAGGAAGTTAAAAAGCCTGCATAAACCGCTGTGTCTTTTTGGTCACCTGTTCTAATGTTTTATCTTCTTTATATAACTTTTATGGAATTCAGCAAACTTTGTGCTATGTTGTTTGGATTGGTTTTGAATTTATGTGCATATGGGGCTGCTTTAATCTTCATGACTGTCCTGTCTGCTGCCTCTTTGCGTAATCTATGTGCCAATAGGGATGCTGCTCTCCCTCCTACCACATAATGTTTATATGCCATGTAAAGATGTACCAAAGTTTTACTTTGCTTGCGAATTTTTGGTGAAGCTGCCAAATTAGCCTCCGTGGATCAGTTTGCAAAGTTGCAGCAGTCAAATGAAAATTCACCATTTGTAACTTGGCCTTGCTTTTGTTTTTTTTTTAAATGCAGATTGCACTTAAAAAAAAAACAAAGCAAGGAGAAGTTTGAAATTGTGAATCTACCGAATCTCTGGTGTCTAGTGCCTCCCCCACCAATCGCCATCCCCAAGGTAAAAAAAAATATGTTAAATCCCTGGTGTCTAGTGGTCCCCACCCCCAACAATCAATGGTCCAAATATGAAAAAAATGTAATAGTCAAATAAACCCCTGGTGTCTAGTGGCTCCCCACCCCATCAGGTACTGCTCCACCACCCACTCCTCCCAACCTGACCTGATGTAAAAAAATATGTATTAAATTCCTGGTGTCTAGTGGTCCCCCCACTGTGCTGATCACCATCCCCAGTGTGAAAAACAAAATACAGTCTTCTTAAATCCCTGGTGTCTAGTGGACCCCCACCACATCAGGTAGTGCCTCCCAACCCGTTCCCCCCAACCCTGACCCTGAAGAGGCCACTGGCACAGCCCTCCACTCACCTCCATGGCCAGCAGCCTGACTGAGCTCTCAACGAATAAGCACATGCTTGTACAAGGACACACTCATTCATTGAGAGCTCAGTCAGGCTTCCAGTCTTGCAGGTGAGTGGAGGCTTGGCATTAACCTATTGAGTCAGAGTGGGGAGCAGAGTGGTGAGGAGCAACCTGATGAAATGGAGGGGGACCACTAGACACCAGGGATTTAATATACCTTATTTATTTTTTTACATCATGGTCATGGTGGTGGGGGAGGGTGGGGTGCCAGTACCTGAAGAGGTGGTGTTCCTCTAGACACTAGGGATTTATTTGTAAAGTTGGCCTGGTGCACTGATGTGGAGGGTAGTGGACGTGGATTTAATTTTGCAACAGGCTGGTGATCAGTGTTGGGGGGGGGAACACTAGACACTAGATGCCAGGGATGGACAAGGGGTGATCGTCTGTGGGGGGGTGCACTAGTATAAAAAAAAACTCAGCAAAATGCAAAGTTTGCACTCTGCTGGTATTTTGTGGAGTTTTTTAAGGGGCATAACTGGGCTTTGCACACCAGATCCACTCTGCGAAGTGGGAAGAATCTGCAAAATTTTTCACAGAGTGAGTTTTCCACAGTTCACACATCTCTAGTGCTGTGTATCTTAGTTTATCTTCAATTTTCCTGTTCAAAATATCTTATAATTGTTCACGTATTTTAGTTAGCTGTTTGGGTAAAGTGTTACTGGGATGATTTTTGTATGCTAATTCTAAGTTTCTTAATTTTTGTTCTAGGGCTTCATGTCTGGTTAGATGCTGTTTCTTATTCCCAGAAGACCACTCAGTAATGTGACCACGCAAGACTGCCTTCATGGCATCGCAGAGTCTGGGTTCCTCCACTCTCTTCCTGCATTAATTTGTATATACAATTGAATGTCATAAATAATTTTTTTCTTTAAAATTGTTTCCTTTTAATAAAGATGTGTTGAACCTCCACTGAGTTAATTTCTTTGTCTGACTGATATATACTGTACTTTGATGGAAATAGGTACATGATCCGATAAGATGGACTGGTGTATCTGGCTGTGTTGCACTTTTTGTAAATCAGATTTATGTGTCAGGAATATATCAGTGCATTCATATTCTTGGTGTGGATTTGGAAAGAAAGTGTAGTCCATTTCTCCCCTGAGCTGTTCCCTCCAAACATCCCACACTCCCTGCTCAGTCATGTGATCTCTCAACAGTTTACTTGTCTTCATATTTGTACTTCTGTTCCTTGAAGACCTGTCCAGCTGAGGCTCAGTAACACAATTAAAGTCGCCACCAGTAATGACCATCCCCTCAGAAAGTTTCACCGCTTCTTGAAACAGACTCTCAAAAAGGGGGCTTTTCCAGTGTTTGGTGGGTATACAGTAACTAGAAGTAGGAAGATACCCTATAATTGCCCTGAGACTATTACCCCTTATCTCTCTGAGTCTTTTCTTGTGTTTGAATTTCCAGGCCTATTCCCTTTCTGATTAGTATCCCGTCCATTCCTTTTAGCTGAAGAATGAGAGGAGGCAGCCACCTGAACCACCCAGCTTTGTTTCAGCTTATTGTGTTCCACATCAGATAGATGTCTCTTCTGTAATAGGACAATATCACATTAAAATTTAAGTTATTCTGAAAGCATTTTAGACCACTTCACCACAAAGTTGATACCCTTAACATTATAGGATAGCTGTCCTTCTTTAGGTTGTGCCAATATGTTTTTCATAGGTAGTCCTGCCCTGCCTCTAACATCAAACACACTGAAAATAACAACAAATTGGTAATCTAAACTATCTATAAAGATGAGGAAAAATATCCTCAATTTATTAGACATTCTACCTCTTCTACACCAATTGAGACATAGTCTGCTTCAAGGTGACTTAGAGGTTAAGCCAAGTTAAAGCCACTATGAATAACAGCTAGCCTCTGTGCACCCAGGTTATTGCTGGAAACCTAGGAATTCCCTGATGTTAACACAATGAGACTGACCCATCGATATAGAAGATGGTCAGTTCCCCCCTCACAAGTGTAGATAAAACATAGAACTCAATCACATTTTTTGATCCGAGCCTCCTTCTCTAGTATACCCTCAGTGACCTGACCTGAACTACTGTTTTGCACACCAATGCCATATGGTTTGAACATTTGTGAACAAAAAAAAAACACACAAAAAAAAACACCCCTCAGTCCCCCCCACCTCAGACACATTCTTATTCTATGCTTGTCCCTTGAACCTTACTGATATGTATGACCATTTACTAATCACAACTGTTCTGAGAAGTCCCTCCAACCCGCCTACCTGTTGTGATTGTCCATATCACTAAACAGTCATGTTACCTAAAGGTCTCAAACCAACTGAATGTCCCCACACTTATGGCTGGATTCCTGTTACAGTTTTGTTCTTGGTTTTCATTATATGTCAGAGTTCCTTCCTCTAAAATACAAAACTGCATCCTTTGCCCTCAAGTTATTAGACATTCTACCTCTTCTACACCAATTGAGACATAGTCTGCTTCAAGGCGACTTAGAGGTTGAGCCAAGTTAAAGCCACTATGATTAACAGCTAGCCTCTGTGCACCTAGGTTATTGCTGGAAACCTAGGAATTCCCTGATGTTAACACAATGAGGCTGACCCATCGATATGGAAGATAGTCAGTTCCCCCTCACAAGTGTAGATAAAACATAGAACTCGATCACATTTTTTGATCCGAGCCTCCTTCTCTAGTATACCCTCAGTGACCCGACCTGAACTACTGTTTTGTACACCAATGCCATATGATTTGAACATTTGTGAACAAAAAAACAAAACACACAAAAAAAAACTGCACCTCAGTCCCCCCCACCTCAGATACATTCTCATTCTATGCTTGTCCCTTGAACCTTACTGATATGTATAACCATTTACTAATTACAACTGTTCTGAGAAGTCCCCCCAACCTGCCTAGCTATTGTGATTGTCCATATCACCAAGCAGTCATGTTACCTAAAGGTCTCAAACCAACTGAATGTCCCCACACTTATGGCTGGATTCCTGTTACAGTTTTGTTCTTGGTTTTCATTATATGCCCGAGTTCCTTCCTCTAAAATACAAAACTGCATCCTTTGCCCTCAATTCTAGTTCCCTGTGATATGAGATCCTAGAACCCCTCCATTAATCTAAGTTTTTAAATTAAACGTGTTAATAGACAGGGTGATGAGATAAATTAAAAAGACAGAACAGCAGTGATCCATCAGAATACCCTCTTGTAAGTTGTCTTCCATGTCTGATGCCCTTCCTTCCTTCCCTCATGAACAGTAGCTTGTGCTGATAATAGGGCTACCCAGGAGTGACATTTTTGACCAGCATTAATCCTTCTGAGGTGCAAATTAGCAAACATCCAAGCTCACTGCCTATCCAGCTAGCTCTGCAGTGGGGAGTTCACCACCATTTTTACCAGCTCTATGCAACCCAAAACCAGATGTGTGCTTACCTACATTGCCACCATCTCTCTTTAACAATTGCCTTCTCAGTAATCCAGTTGAGTGATGCATGACCCATGTTCTGCTCTGACCTGGAACGCCATGACTCCTGTGCTGATTCCTAGACTTTAAAAGGGATAAGGCAAGATGAAAGATGATAAGTAGACAGATCTTAGTTACATTACCCCACTTCCTAACAATTATGGTTACTATAATATTGATTGATCTTCTCAAATGTTATGATCCACCTCTCCATGAAGTTCTTCTTATCATTGTTATGGCTGTTAAATCATTCTGGCCAGATCATAGCAATAACATTTTAAAGGCAATTGGTCCCCCCCTTCCTCTTCCCTGTTTCCCATTTCTGTGAAATAAAAACGCTTTATAAACTACTGTTCAAGGGTCCCCCCATATTGCTGAACCCCCATCCCCCAACCATGACAAATACCCAGGATCCATGTGATTTAAAAACCTTTTGGGTCTGATCTTGATATGTTAAAACATGATAAAGCCTTCAAATGCTAGGGAAAAGAAAATTTATATTAAGTTAACCTTCCCGCTTATTGCCCTGCTGTATTAAACAATCAGAACAATTTTTTAAACAGTACCATTGATCTTTGGTGAATATTAGAGTACACTGCAACTGTCATCATGACCAACAGGGTTGCATATTACATGAAATTGACAAGCCAGGTTTAGTTAATGTCTCAACCCTTTGATTTAGTACCTTCGGTCTTCTCTGAGCTGTCATTATTTTTGTTGCAGGATAAGATATTGTGCACATCCTTGATCAGATAATTCAGCAGCTTATCCTCCATTCATTGCCATTTCTTTCCACTCCCACCAACTGCAATGCTGTTTGGTGCAAATCCGCTTTGAATTCTTCAAGCTGTGTGTCAGGGCAGTCAATGTCCTATTTCTTAAGTTGCGGAGTAGCTGCTGCAATATTTTCAAACATTTGAATTCCATTCTCCGTAAAAATCTTCAGCTTAACTGGACACAGTACTTGAGACCTAATTTTTTTTTCTTTTAACTGCTTGACTATTAGCCTGGCAACTTGCCTTTTTGTTTGAAAGCTGGCAAAAAGTCTTGGTCAAAATAAATTGGCTGTCCATTGAAATTCACTTTTTGTTGTTTCCATGCTGCAATGAGAATCGCCTCCTTAGACTGGAAGCATAGCATCCAAATAATGATGGAGCATGGTCTGGTGGTTGCATCTTTGGAATGGGGGCCCAAGGAGTGGTGTGCTCCTTCTATATTAAAAAGCAAATCTTTCAGCAGCTGTAGCACCGATCTGAGCAAGTTTTCCACAAAGAGACATCGATTCAAAGAAGTCCTCAGCACCTTCATGAAATGCATGTATCCTGAAGTTGTTACACCTTGCTCTATTCTCTGCATCCTCCAGTCTGGCTTGGATCTTTCGGTCTTGGTACAGTAAGTATAAAAGCAGACAATTGTGAATTTCTGACTGGTCTGTGAGTTTCCCCTATTTGCTTTTGAGTGTTAGTAAGTTTTTTGTCTATATTTTTAAGATGCATCTTCAGGTCGGCCAAGGCCAAATCTATGATCTGTACCATGTTGATTACTTTTTTGATGGTCACTTCCATAGCTGTCGCTAATTGTCCCTCTTCATCAAACTCCATATCAGGCTTCATTGAAGAAACTGAGACTGGTGACTGTGAGTGGGATGCTCTTGGCTGCGTGGATTTTGTGCCTGATTCTTTTTCTGTCAATACAGTAGTTGTTTAAAATCTACTGACTCCAAAAAGAAAACTTTAAAAAACATAATAATTAGGTACAACTCTACCTGCATTCCATTTGTTTTATATATTTCTCCTCCCCATTGTTTGTTACTAAGGAAATTTGCTTGAATATGTGATCTTTATCCCTAGAGTTCCTTTACAGTCTATATGCATCTATAGCTTATTCCCTACATCAAGTCATAATTAACTGTTGTGACACCACAGTCTGTTGAAATCGGAGTAACTGTGATGTCACAAGTAGTGGTCTATGACTCCAGGTAGGGAGAAAGCAGCAGGAATAGACAATCTCTTCAGGAGCAAAGATCCTGTTTTCCTACAGATGACCTCAGTAATAAATAATGGGAAGGAAGAATACAGCACTAATGGGAAATTCAAGCTGGACTGTGTCTAAATATTAGGTTTTATTAAAGTTCTCTTGAACGTGTCACCAGCTCTTTAAGTTTTCTGGCCGGAGTAGTCACACCTCTTTTATTTTGTCAACTAGACATTCTTGTTGAAGATGATGTACAGTATAACAGGTTGCACTTTTTCAATGTTTAGAAGGTAAAATCTTAATTTTACTAGATTGGGATGTCAGAGTCCTCAGAGCTCACAGTCTTTCATCTCATGGTGTCACTGGAAGTTCAGTTTCTATGTATCTGTCTGCCATATCATTGCTTCCTCTGCATGGATAACATCCGAGCAATATTGTCCAATGCTAACATTTTCAGTTGGTACTGTTCCATCCAGTCAATCATTGTTTACTGTACAGTGGTCTGGTCATTCAGAAGTTGGTGGACTGAGGTCCTGTACAATGTTACGAACATACGAATGTGCCAGCAGAAACAGACCACCCAGTCTATCTACGTCTGCTCGAGTGTACAGCTAGCACCCCTAGTTTGCAGCTGCCCCACCCCTCCCGTTGTCATCTCGCTGCTGACCCCACCTCCCCCACCCTCACTCTCCCATGCTCCTGTTCCATGCCTTTTAAAGCTGTTCACAGATTTACATGATACCACCCATTCTGGTAGTGTGTTCCATTTTGCTACCACCCTCTCTGTGAAATAGTGTCTCCTCATTTTCCTCCTAAATCTTGCCCCCTCTATTCTTAGTCCATGCCCCCTGGTGTCTTTCCCCTTCCTTAGCTTAAAGACCCCATCTGCCCCATCCTTATTGATTTCCCTCAGATACTTGAATGTCTCTATCATGTCCCTCTTGTCCCTTCTATCCTCCAGAGTGTACGTATTCAGGTCTCCCAGCCTGCTCTCATAGTTTCTCCCCTTCAGTCCACATATCATCTTTGTTGCCCCCCTCTGCACCTCCTCCAGTAGCCTGATATCATGCATTAGGTATGGCCTCCAAAACTGCACACAATACTACAAGTGCAGTCTCACCAGCAAGCAGTAGAGGGGCAAAACCACCTCTCTTCACCTGGATGAAAAAACCCTCACTATGCACCCCAGCATTTTGTTCACTTTTGCAGCAGCTCTCCTGCACTGGGCAATATTATTCATGGTCCCTGTTAACATTACCTCTAGGTCCTTCTTCTCCTCAGTGACCCCCAGCTTAACCCCACCCAGCCAGTATTCTCTCCTTGGGTTCTTCACCCCAAAATGCATAACCTTACACTTCTTTTCATTGAATCCCAGCTACCAGCTCTCTGACCACTCCTCTAGCTTGCTTAGGTCCCCCTACAGCTACTCCCATCTCTCTTCTCCATCCACCACTGCTTCCATTTTGATATCATCTGTGAAGAGACTTACCTTGCTCATCACCCCATGCACAATGTCTGATATGAAGAGCCCAAATAATACTGGCCCCAGCACAGAGCCCTGTGGCACCCCACTCATCACTGGCTTCAGAGTTGAGAGCTCCTTTCACACCACCACCCACTGCAGACTCCCACTCAGTGAGCTTGTAATCCAGTTCATCATTTTTGCCTCTACCACTACACCAGTTAACTTCCCGCCAAGCCACCCATGAGGCACCACATTGAAGGCATTGCTGAAGTCCAAGTAAAGAACATCCACCGCATAACCCTTACCTAGCTCACCCATTACCCAGTCATAATACTGTATCAGATTGTTTTGACAGGACTTTCCTGAAATGAACCCATGCTGCCTCATATCCTGGAGGCCGTTGTCCTCCAGGTATGACACCAGTCTTTCCTTTAGTATCATTTCCATGAGTTTGCACACCATGGAGGTGAGATATTTACCAGATGATAATTACCTAGTTCATCCCTTGGCTGCTCTTGTGTAACGGCACTACATGTGCCATCCTCCAGTCCAGTGGCATACATCCCGACTCCAGTGAGGTGCTGTATAGATCTGCAAGTGGCTCTGCCAACACCTCTGCCATCTCCCTCAGCACCCTCGGGTGGCTACCATCCAGCCCTTGTGCCTTGTTTACCCTCAGAGCCCTCAGTCCCTCTAGGACTCTACTTCTCTCAATCCTTCCATCTGTCGCCTCCTCTCCCCCTGTCCCCACCCTCCCAGTCCATGGTGGTAGCGGTCCCCCCTTTTCTTCCATGAACACTAAGCAAAAGTATTCATTCAGTGCTTCCACCTGTTCCTCCCCTTTTCTGTTGACTGCCCACCCTTTTTTATCCTCACTAGTGTCTCCTTGCACTTCCTTTTCTCCCTTAAGTATCTGAAAAAGTCTTCCCCCCCTTAACTCCCTGTGCTAATCTCCACTCCCTCTGGGTCTTCAAGTTCAAGTTCAAGTTTAGTGCAGGAAAACTCCATTGAGCAAGCTCATTCACAAGGAGGTCCTGTGACATAAACACTTAAAGTACAAACAGAGATAGGTAATAACAGTATATACATGAAATACACATTACATGATGCAGGCTGGATATACATACAAGGGTACCACACAGGGTGACCGCAGGTGGTAAACATTGATATGAGACAGGGAAGTGACTTATAGGTCGCATACTGATAAATGAAACATGATGACTGGTGTGATTTGATTTAATCTAATCAAATCAAATCAAATATACAGTATTTTGGCAGCTAGAACAAACAACAGTCTACAACTGATATGAGAGGGAGGAGAGATTTGATAGAGTAGCAGTGGAGCGTAAGCAAAGATAAAGCCAGGAGTAGAAGGGGAAGGGAAAGCAGTTAATATGACAAATCAATTATACCTTACCAGTGGATAAATATGGCACACATGGGGAAGGAAGAGACTTAATGAAGTTACAGGTGTCTTTTATTTTGGCTGAACTTAGCGATTTGTAGAGTTTATTGAAACTGTGCTGTTAGTTTCAATGCGGTTTGTAATTGGTTCCAAATGGAGGAAGGGCATATGCAATACTACGTTTACCAAAGGAAGTCCGCGTCCTTGGTATGTCAAGCATAATAAAGTCAGATTTTCTTAACAGTATACTATGTGAGATACTAATAAGGGAAGAGAGATAGCTTGGCAATTTCTGCAGGAGCAGTTTAAGGTCCATAGCCCAGCATGGAGCAGGCATCTAGTAGTAAGGGATGTCCAACCAACAGCTGCATATAAGTCATAGTGGTGCGAATGGTAAGGAGTTGGTAATGAACCGTAAGCATACGGTGATAAAGGATGTCAGTTTACTTAGATTTGCAAGAGTGGTGGAGGAATAGATTACATCGCCATAGTCGAGTAGGGGGAGAAAAGTGGCCTGTACAAGCTTGTTTCGAGTTTCAAGGGGGAAAAAGGGCCTATTTCTTTAGAAGAAACCTAACCTTGCTTTTAACCTTCTAGAGACATCTTCGATGTGGTCACTGAAAGATAATTTATTGTCGATCCAGATACCTAGATATTTAAATTTGGTTACAACTTCCAGAGGCTCGTTTAGCGTGGTGACAATGAAGTCTTGGGCAAGAGTATTGGGGGGGCCTGAGACAGCACTGCGGGAGAATATCATCTCTTTAGTCTTCTTGGCATTGAGCCAAAGCTTTGCCTTTATTAAATTATGCTCAAGTTGTGCGAAGTCCGCTTGAAGCACTCCCTTGACTTCAGATAACGATGAGCCAGAAGTATACAACACAGTATCATCTGCAAAAAAGTGCAAATTGGACGTAGATATGTTAGCATCTAAGTCATTGATGTATAGGGTCTTGGCTTCTTTCACTTTTTTGGTCACCTCCTTGGACCATCTTGCATACTCCTCCCTGTCCTCTTCCTTCCCTGTCCTCCTATACTTCTGATGCCCCTCTTGTTTTTCCCTCGCCACCTCCACTACCTTGCTGTTCAACCAGCATGTTTTCCTTGCTCTGGTCCTCTTACTCTGTATCTTGGTGCAGGCTTCCATTGCCTCAGTAATCCCCCATTTAGTAATATCCCATTTCTGCTCCACGTCCATCTCCTGCCTTATGCCCTCCAGTTTCCCTTTCAGTACTTCCTGCATCCAGCCAACTCCCTAATGTTATCAGTATTAAACAAATCTCACTGAGATCCATGTCACCCTCCTCATTGGCAGCCTGTGTATCCCCTGTGCTCTCATCACTATCAGTGTTCAATAAATCTAGGACATTTCCAGTCATCATGGAAGAGCATCATGTCCATGGTTCCCCCTCTGGGTCTGTGCTGTGGCCCATATTATCTTGCTCATACTGTCCATCATCTCCACATGACCACACCTGTCCTGATTATATATATATATGTGTGTTGCTTGTCTGTCATCTACTTGAGGTTGTTATTGATGAGGATTGCAGGGGGCTACAGGTGCAGTTCTGCTTGTTTATTCACTGGCAGTATCTGTAGGGAGATAGTTACACTGTAAGATAGTCCAACAGAACACTATCTCAACACAGCCCCGTTTTCCCTGTGCTGTGCTTACTGTTGCATTGTGCTGTGTGTAAGGCGTAGCCTGCATCTTCCAGCATACATTGCAGACACTAGTGTGATATGTTGCACTATAAATCAGTGCTGCTCATGCATTATGAGATGTATTGTGACAGGTGTTTGTTTCTATAGGGCTCTCCCTTCTTTTTCCTGGTGTTCAGTTGGTTCTGCTAGGGTGCACTACTTTACATGTCACACTGTCCTGTGCGACACCATGGAGTGCATTATATACTGTAATATTACACGTCTCTGCAGTAGTCTGCTACACATTATCATATTGGTGGCATTGCATTCTGGCTGAATTCACTGCATGCTTGTGTAGCTCCTTTTTATGTAACCATTACAACAATGCATAACAATGCAAACTAACTATTCTGGGCATTATTGCACTTGTCTGACAGGGCTACTACAGGCATTCTACACATTGCAGTGTTTTACTTATCCCATAATGCATACAGTATGTCTCCCGTGACTGTAGGCTGCTCTATGTGGCAGCTGTGCCTCTGTTTACAGAACCAGCCAGGGGACAAAAATCACATCAGTACAATACTCCCACTACTTCTTTTCCCATTGTGCTATGGTATGTTGGTATGTGCTTGCATTCATAGCATGTTGGCACACCAATTCTAAGCTTGTAGCAAGGTGGCAAGGCATGTACTGTGGCAGGAGCTGTCAAACCCTCCATGTACAGGCCATCAGCCTAAGCTGGGCCGGGGTCATGGAGCACAGCTACACAACCGGAGGTGTATGTTTCTGTGTACTTCACCTTCCCACTCTAACTCCAGGTCTGACTGTGGTATATGTTATGCATTATTACTATGTAGGCCACTGCAGCATACCAGTTGCATTTTTGCAGAGCCTCATGACATGGAGATTTCCATGCCCTTCAATGGTGCAGCTACACAGGTGTGCTGCTACTTGCTATTCCTGACTGTTCAGGATAAATCATCTGGCTCGGTACACCTCCAGTCCCACTGGTGCAGCTTCAATTGTGGGCCATCCTGCCCTTGGATCTTTGTTTCAGGTCATTGTACCTCTTTAGGGTCCTCAAGAGCTGCCTTGAAGGCCAAACTGCATCAGCCTTGGTTGCGGCATCCTCCCTGACCTGCTTCCTGTGGTCACACAGCTCATTTCCCTTTCTCTCCATATCAAGAGGGCATGTTGGACATTCACCTCCTCAATGAGGATGTACGCCTCAGCATCTTCTTGCAATTGAGATTCTTGGCCATCATGTTTGGTGCACAAAACCTAATTTCTTGTTGGGCACACCTTATAGTTGCTGTGGCAACCCTTACAGAAATATAGGTGCAATGTGTACATGCAGAGTGCATGCCACATGCTTAAATGTGCAATGTTTGCATGCAGCTTGCATACACAAAGTGATCCTAAGGGAACCAGGTCTAAAAAGCAAATCAGATTCACATGCTGAAAGCTTGACATATGCGCAGCAGGTAAGCTGGTGTGAACATCTAAAAATTACATCAGGTTTGTGTGTTGCATGCTTGACATGAGTGCAACAGTTAAGCTGGTGTAAACGCTTTTAAACATCACATCAGGTTCACATACAGCACGCTTGCCATGTGTGTAGCGGCTAAGCTGTTGAAAATCTCAACTAAAAAAGCATCAGTTTCTATTTCTTATACTACTGCTAGAAATTAGAGTTATTAAAATACATTTGTATTTGAATTCCCATAAAAATTAGGTAAATTCATTAATTCTGATCCTTTTGCAAGTTGTTTAATGGCTTTTGATTTTTGTCATTAAATCACCATTAATTTATAAAGTATTGTTTGATTACTGCATTAAGTGCCTGAGATATAGCCTGTCAACTTCCTCCATTCCACATGTACGAAGAGGGGCCTCTGTGTTGTGAGGCCTGTCCTTTTCGTTTTGAACCATGCAAATCCCTTATGCATATTTAGTGCTACAAATGTGCTTCTCCGTGACTGTTTCATCTCATTTACTTTTCCTTTGTCATTCTGTATTGAGCATATACACTATGGCCATGCTCAGCACTCTGTGCTGAGTAAGATCTTGGAAGCATGCACCATATCTCACATTTTGTCACTGAAATGAGGGACATGGACACTCAAAATGAGGGACAATGAGGGACACTAACTCACATGATGATCTGGACACATCATGAAACATGGAGATACAGTACCTCAGAACACAGTGGAAACCATTACATTTTCACCTGAGAATGAATTACTACCATTAAGCAGAGGTGCCATTTAGGTAGGGCAGAGGGGGGCAGTTGCACCCCCCCATATTTGTGCCTTGATTGTTCTTATGGTGTGGCAATAGTGCCATTACATTTGGATTTAATCTTTTGGACAATTAGTGCCCACCTGGCTTGTGTGTGTGTTCATGCTGCAGGTACTCTTCAGACTTGACTGTGTCTGTATTGTGTTGTCCATGCTCTCCACCTATTAGCGGAGGCACAATCACATCTGATGTGGATGAGCTCCAGCCAAGAAAGAGTGCATGAGCCTTGCAAGTGCAACACTGTCTTTCCCACCACAGAGTAGATAGACTGCACACTACAGCTTGGAGGAGTCAGTAAGCACTGAACTCTCAATAGCAGTATTGTGGCAGCATATTTTTGTTGGCCTACTCTGAGTGAATCTCTGTCTCCCCAGTTAGCTAAAGGGGGAGAGGGTGAGCTAGAAGCTATCTCAAGACTAGGCTACCTACTTTCTCTACTAGGGTCACCTTGCAAAAAACAAAACAGCACAGACCCCCACTGCAGCAAGCTAGGCTTAGCAGCAATGGTGACAGTGGTGTCAGTGGCTTTCATAGGCCTTGATCAGTGCAGTGTGGCAGCAGCCACAGCAGCAACCAAGCAAGAAGCAAGCAACCCAGGTTGTGTGGGTTTGGTTGGTGAGGTGACTTGGTCGCAGACCATGTTGGAGATGTGTGATGGTTGGGTCTAGCATCCAGCTTCTGGTAGAAGGAGAAGGGGAGAAGACTGAAAATGGGGTTTGTAGCACACTGTGCCAGGCTGCAGGCTCTGGTCATATGGTCAGGTAAATAAAAGTAAATCATTTTTTTACAGGGGGATTGGGGAAGGAGGAAGGACTGAAATACAGTATTGCTGTGTTTTTCATGTTTCTTCACCTTTGGGTGGCTTCATGACCCATAGGGGATGGATATTGAATGGAATGGAGTTGGGGTGAAAAATTGGGAGAAAGTTCTTTTTATTTGGGGGGGACTTCAGCCAGGAAAAAAATTGGTTAGTAACTGGGTGGGTTTAAGCCCAAATCTGATGCACTGCTCCAGGGTATATACAGATGAATCTTATACATTTGAATTTTTCCTGATTGACATATCACTTTTTAGTCAAATCAAGTAAGTTGTACCTTTTTGAGATGTTACAGACATTCTAGAGCTGTCCCTTGCATTCACAGACAGTTGAGCAGTATGGTATGCACAGACTGTTGGAGCCCCAATACAGTCAGGCTTATCCTGACCCCTAGTGAAGCTGACCTCCACATCCCCATGCTCAGGCACATTATAACAAAGGGCAAAGGAGACTGCAGGGTTGTGCACCATTGAAATAAATGTGGGTATTTTTTATTATTATTTTATACATTATTGATGCAGAGGTGGAGATTAATGAAGGCCACAACTCGACAAACAAGGGCCTTGTAGTAGAACAGTGGCTTCCATTATTCTCCAACTCACCATCATAATGTATAACATAGTAATCAAAAATAACTCCATTCATTTCAAGGGGGTACGCCCTAGCACTCTGACCCATGGACATAATCTCTTAAAGACTCCTGCATCTGGCTCCCTAGTACTAAAGTAAGAGTCTGTTTACTTATATCTATACTTGGTGGGTTGTCTGTAGCAGCATGGCCATACTCACTACAGTATGTTTCCATGGGGGAAGGGCTTGCCATGTGGGTGGGTGTTGAGTTATTGCTACTTTTGTGTTTGCACCTTAAAGTCTGCTTGCGTGGAAGCATTCAAAACTATGGAAAGAAAATAATAGGAGTACAGGCCAGACAGAAGTAATTAAGTGGTTGTGTGAGCAAGTTTGTGCATTGGGGTGGGAAAACCCCATGTGTTTCCACTGGTATATGTGCTACAGTTCAACTGTGAAACTGAGATGAGCAAGAAAAGAAAACTGAAAAGCATAACAGTGGCTACAAGCATGCCACATGCATGCAGATGTAATCAGATACAGTATGTATTGAAGTACAAGTGAGCCATATGTGTGTAGACAGTATGGCTTAGTGGTTAAAGGCACTGAACTGCAAGCCAGAAGACTAAGAGACATGAAGACCTGGGTTTGAATCTCATCAACCTCCACTTGTGTATGATGTGATCCTGAGCAAGTCACTTAATTTTTTCTTGTGCAGTTATCAGTGACCACTTGCTTTTTGCATGCATGCCACATGCATGCAGTCTTTCTCAATTTAACATAAACAATATTGGTTTCCACACTTGCTTGCTGCATGCATGCCATATGTATGCAATTGGTTCCAATTTAACATTTAAATTATATTTGCAGCATGCATATCACTTAGGTAGTTTTATCTGTGCAGCATGAACACATTTCATATAATTATTTCTGTAAGGGACATCTCATGTGTCATTTCCATGTACTTTAATATAATCATTGCTCATCTTTGCAAATATAGTGCAGCAACTATGACTCACCTGGATTTGATGGACAGGTATTTTTAGCGCAACTCATGCTGTTCTAATGGCCATTTAAAATTCTGATCCCTGGTGTCAGATAGGCAGAAGATTATATCAGTATTCTGTTAAAACAATCTGTTATTCAAATAAGAACAACAAGAAATTCAACACATATACAGTATATTTCTAAACTTTGATTCACAAAATTTTACAATAACTGAACTTTCTTATCATTTTAAGAACAATGTATGGACTCTGCTTGGGTCTTGCAATACCTTCCCAGTCTCCAAGTAATCACTGAATCATGGCTGTTAGCTAAGGTCAGATATGTGGACCTAATGATCTCTGGGTATATTATACAGTATATACTATAGAAAGGATCATAGGAAGTGTGGACTCTGGCAGCACTGTTCATGGAGTAACTCAACACAGGAGTGGTTCCAGAGTACTGGAAGAGGGCATATATTCCCTCTACACAAAAGTGGTAGTAGGGAGGAGGCAGAGAAGTATAGGCTGGTCAGCCGCACATCAGTAGTAGGTAAGATCATGGAGGCACTGCTTAAAGAAAGAATAGTGGCACACTTGGAATCCAGTGGTGCCCAGGATCCAAGACAGCATGGA
This sequence comes from Neoceratodus forsteri, assembly GCA_016271365.2. Lineage (NCBI taxonomy): Eukaryota > Metazoa > Chordata > Ceratodontiformes > Ceratodontidae > Neoceratodus > Neoceratodus forsteri. Next base: position 326,726,878 of record JADMNL010000023.1, read on the forward strand.
TTCACAGCAGGAAGGTCATGTCAGATGAATCTGATAGATTTTTTTCAGACTGGGTGACAATGAAAGTAAATTGGGGGGTAGACATCGCCAACCTCGATTTCAGCAAAGCTTTGGACACTGTCCCACATAAAAGACTGGTCAACAAAATGAGTAATATGGATATGGGGCACAAGGTGGTAAACTGGGTTAGGAACTGGCTAATGGACAGGTAGCAGAGGGTGGTGGTAAGTGGAATCCAATCAGGGGGGGGTGACCAGCAGGGTAACTTAGGGATCAGATAACACCAACATCTGCAACAGGATGGATACTCTGGACGGGTGGAGAGAATGAGGTGGGACCTGGAAAAGCATGAAAAATGGTCTGAAGTGTGGCAACTAAAGGTTCAATTCCAAGAAGTGCAAAATAATGCACCTGTGAAGAGGGAACCCTGGGGAGAGCTACAGGATGGGGGGGGAGTTGCTGACTATCACCAAGGAAGAAAGGGACCTGGAGGTTATAATTTCTGATGACCTAAAGGTGTCTAAGCAGAGTATAAAGGCTGCAGAGAGGGCCAGTGGCATGCTGGGGTGTACAGGCAGAGGTATCACTAGCAGAAGGTGGGAGTTCGTGATGCCATTGTACAAAATGCTAGTGAGGCTTCACCTAGAGTACATTGTGCATTTCTGGAGGCCGTACCTTAGTAAGGACATTTATTAATTCATTTATTTATTATGTATTAAATTTTGATGACCTGGTAGGCCCACTGAGCCCTGATGGTCCCTTTTTCTGGTGCAACCCCGGGTTAATATTACAGGTTGAGAGACACAGATGCAAAAGGTTACAAAGTACAGATGATAATCAGGTTACAGCAAATAACAATTTTTCTAAGTCAATTAGACATTCCAGCAGTGATAGTATGAGGCAAGACCTAGCCTTGTTGTCTATTAGGGTGACATGTGACAGGTGGAGAACAAGGTGGGCAAGTGAGAGGGTTGGTGTAGGTTGTGGGGGGAAGGGCTATCCAGTGCCGTGACAGTGACAGGTACTGGTCTCGGTCATGTGAGCCTTGAACCTAGTGCAAAAGTTCAGAAGGGAGAGGGCTTCCTGTACTGAGGGTGAAAGATTGTTCCACAGGTAGGGAGCAGTATAGGAGAAGGATTTTCCACCCGCATTAGTCCTAACCCTGGGGATTTCCAGCAGTGTCTGACCTGAGGTCCTGAGCCTCTGAGAATTGTGCTTGAGAATGATTGTTCTTTTTAGGCTGGGTGGAGCAGCCAGGCTGAGTAACTTAAATGCCAGACAGAGCAGAGGGTACTGTAGTCGAGAAGCGAAAGAAGGTCACTGCAGTTGGGCAAGCGCATCGCAGTGGTGGCTTCTTGAGTGACTCTGGGTCGCAACCAAGCAATCTTGTTATACAGTATCTGTAGCCAGTTGAACTCCTGTTTAGGCATTCCCTGTAATACTGGGGCTGCATAGGTAAGTGTTGGAGCAGGACACTGGAGGCAATAGCGAGCCTAGCATCTGGGATAAGCTGATCTTTTAATTGATACACGGTACCAAGTTTGCAATGGATGTCCTGGTTACTAAGTCGATGTGGGTCTTGAAGGTGAGATAGTGGTCAATTGTTAGCCCTAGGTATTTTAGGGTGTCCACCACATCAATGCTTTCACCATCAAGTGAGTTAAGCTGTAGGGACTTAGTCCTGTCTTGTCCAAGGGATCTTGGACCAAACAGCATGGCTTTTGTTTTGCCTGCATTGAAGACCATTCTGTTTGATGTTAGCCAGGCATCAAGTGTCGTAAGGTCAGCTTGGAGGAGAGGACCTAATGCAGGCAGATTATTATGGAGCAGTAAATGATTGTGTCATCCACATATTGAATGACTGAGCTACCCCCCACAGTGGAGGTTTAGGTCATTGGTGAACAAAGAGAACAGGAGGAGACCAAGGATTGAGCCCTGAGGTACTCCCTCCTTTATGGGTAGTGGGTCCAACAGCGCACCCTTCCAAATGACCCTCTGTGTGTGTGGCAAGATAGGTAGCTCTTGAACCACTTGAGGGCAAGGGGGTCTAGAACTATTTTGTCTAGCTTTGTTAGCAGGAGGTTGTGGTCCACAAGGTTGAATGCCTTGGACAAATCTATAGAGATTGTGCCCGACAGCTTACCTGTGTCCTTTGCTCTAAGTACATCCACTGTGAGGTTGGTAAGAGCAGTGTCAGTGCCATGGTTGGTTCAGAAACCATGCTGGAAGGGGGCTAGGAGCTGGTGGGACTCCAGGTATTTGCAGAGTTGACTGTATACAAGACTTTCTTGACAGAATGTAGGCGGCCCAGAGAAGGGCAACCAAGATGGTACAGGGCTTGCACCACAAAACATATGAGGAGAGACTAAAGGATCTCAATATGTACTTGCTGGAGGAGAAGAGGGATTGGTGGGAAATTATAGAAACATTCATGTACCTTAAGGGCATGAACAAGGTGTAGGGGGGAGGTATCTTATAATATAAGAGATGTACAAGAATGAGGGGGCATGATAGGAAATTGGAGGGTGGCAGGCTGAATGGAAATGTGAGGAAGTTTTTCTTCACAGAGAGGGTGGTGAACACATGTAACAGACTGCCACAGGAGGTGGAGGGGTGAGCACAGTGGAGGGTTTTTAACATGCATGGGACAGGCATAAGGGTACCTTAGAGGTGGGAAGGAGTTGTGAAAGCCATTGACTAGGTAGGGTAAGAGGCCACAAACTATTGTAGGGCTTTCAGGCAGACTGGATGGGCCTGGCGGTCCCTATCTGCCAACAATTTCTCTGTTTCTATGTGACTGTTTATGTCACTCTCAGCCTTAACTGTGATGTCAAACTTCAATGCCCTTCCATCTCCTCCCATGAAATTTTCCTGTGTAAGCTCTTGTTTCACTCCTGCTTAGCTGTCTTCATCAGTGGTAGCACTCCTGCCCTTGCACTAGGCCTGACTCCCTTTTCGACCTCCTATCTTCACTCTCTAGTCTTGACTCTTCTGGTAAACTCCTGATTCTTGGTGACCTTAATATCAATTATCTCTCTTCTCCTGAAAATCACTAATTCAGCAAAGTGAATCCCAAAGGATCTGTCAGCTAATTACTGAGCCTACGTGCCTCACCCCCAGCTTAAAGATGTTGCCAATTTTAACTTTATTTGTAAAGTCTCAGAAAAATGATCCACTCTTCACTTTGTGATGCCTCAAGAAGATTTTGTAACTTTAGCCAACTTCACTGGAAATTTGCAGCACATTTGCAGCTTCATTTGCCTGCAACATTCATGTGAAACATTGCAGCAAATTGCTTACCATTTATCATAATTGAAAGGTTCCAACTGTTGTTTGACAGGGGCGACTATATTCCTCCTCCTTTCCCTGCTTAAGCTACACACATCCATTCCTCCATTGCCTCCTTTTCTCATAAGTGGTCTTACCTGCATGCTGCTTTGCTCCCTCATTGCTTCTTTTTGTTTGTTTTGTTTCCTTATATTCCTTATTGTTTCCTTTGTTCAATGCTCAGCTGCTCTTCCTTCATTTTTTCTTGTGTGTGTGTGTCAATTTTCTGTTCTTGCCTTTGCTTGCTGCCCCCAACCACTTCTTGCTACCCTTGTGTCTTTTCCCCATCTCCATTTTCTTTTTGCATTTTAGCCACTTTTGCTGCTTGTGTCTCTGTCTTCTTTTCTCCCCTCATGTTTTCCTACCTCAATGGCTCCACAGCTCTCTCTTTGTTGTGGCCTTGCTGCTCCTTCACTGCCTTCCCACTTCTGCTGTCTCTTCATTCCCCCTCCTTCCTTGCAGCTCCACCACTTGAATGTTGTTCTGCAGTCTTCTTCCACCTCTATGCTTCTCTATCTGTCTCCCCCACTTCATCTTCTATTACTTTCATTACCCTCCTGTTCCATCCACCTGACGCTGTTCTCCCATGTGCTTTCAATGGCCCACTGGCCTTCTGTTTCTGGTGTGCTGTTGTGGCTTCACTGCTGTCTGGCCTGCCATTCTGTCATCCAGCTTCCCTTGCTGGGTACAGATTCTGGCTCTGTCTGCTTCTCCTGTGGCTTTTGGGTTCTGGCCACTCATGTAAGCTCTCTCTCTCTCTGTCTCTATCCTGTCATTGTCCCTGTCCTGGCCTATCATATACTTTCCCTGGGAAAGCACTTTACTGGCTTCATCTGTCCATTTCATTTCTATTGAGGTGCCTATTCACTGCATGTGTGTCTATTATTGTGTACAGGCTGGTTGTCTAGTCTTCTGCTTGTAATTCTGTTCCATGTTTACTTTAATTCTCCTCGGTAGCAGTCAAGACATGCTTCTGCCTCATTTGCATATGTGTTTCAAGGCATTGCTCTTCCTTCAGACCTTCTACAGCAAGATCTGGTGGGTTTTGGGGTCAAAGATCCTCCACAGTCTCCTTTGATCCCAGTCTAAGTCACATAGCAGCAGTGCAATGACCTGTAGAAGCACAACAGCAAGGCCCTGTGTTTAGCCTAACCTGTACTTTGAACTAGGTCCTTTCCCAGAGCAGTGTTCAGGACACTGGGGGTCATCCAGCTGTAGCAATTTCCTCCTTGGACAGCCCAAACACCCTAAGCTTCTTTTAACATTTATTTTTATTTCTTCCAGCCCAGAATGTTGAAAATGAGGATGCCCGCTCTGGTTCTTTGAATTATGATGACTCAGACCTGCTGTAATCTATCCATAATGAATTTGCCATGATGTACCAATACAGAAGCAAAGGACTGTACCTCAGCTTTTGACTGCACTGCAGGCACTGCTAGTGCACTTTTCCACATCTCAAAAATCAGGACATGTTTAACTTATACGTTGCCGCAATATCAACTACTCCAGCTCCTGCTTTTCCTACTTCTGTGACCTCAACTCCAATTCTTGCCATATCACAATTTATTGGTCTTTGTCATGTGGTCCTGCAAGTCATCTCAGCTGTATCCTGATTGGACACTAGTGTCACCTCACTGGAATTCAAACCATCCAGTAAATCTCCAGAACCAGGTCCTTCTATTGCACTTTCATTTCCTTCCAAAACTTGTCTTGTCTTGCCTCAGACCTATGCAATAAAACCACTCTTGCCAACTCAACTGCCAGTCTTATCTTCTGTAGGCCCTTCTACTAATTCCAGTCTCACATTTACAATACCTAAAAGAGGTAATTCATTTATGACATCTCAAATTCTCATACCATCCACAGCTTGTACTACCCATTTAGTATCAAACCAAATCAGAAAAGACACTATAGAAGGGAAAGACATGAACATCATAGCTCTACTCATCTTATCACAATACCATTTAGAATAAAGCTTTCTCTTGTGGGGATATTTCTATTGTTCAAACAACTAAGGATCCTCACCTGTTACAAAAAAAAAACAACTAACCATAGCCGAATTTGTAGCAGCATTAAGTATTTATTAAAAATAGTATGTGAAGGGTTTGTGAAAGGCAGAATTAGCTCTGACCAGTGACCACTTATGAGCTTTAATCTCTTTAATGCAGACTGCTGTGTATGTCCCCACTACAGCCACAGCTATTGGTATTAATTTTGAAAAAGATTTTGACTCAGTGGAGCAGAGATATCTACATGCTGTACTGAAACATCGCAACTTCAGCCCATAATTTAGAACTTGAGTAAAGACTTTATATACAGATCCCACTGCCACCTCTTTATAAAAAGCACCATTTCTGCCCCTTTTTTGCCATACAGAAGAACTTTACAAGGGTGCCCCCTATACCTGTGTGAAAAAAACTTCCACTGGTTGAATTTCCATGAAAGCTGGACTTTTGCTTCTGTGAAATTCATAAATTAAATTAGCAACGTTCACAGAAATTCCAACTTGGAACAGCAGAATAAATATATGAATTGCAGATTATAGTATTAAACCATGGAAAATAATTCCACAAAACCAATCACTGTCATCGTTCAGTTCTGCAGACTTTTTTCCCACAGTTTAATACAATAATCTCTGATTCATTATTTATTCTGCAGCTCAATAGTCACTGAACTGCAGAATAAATTATGAATCACAGATTATGTTAACTGGGAGGAAAATACTAGAACTCCTGTAACCAGTGATTGGTGAGTTCTGCAGTTCTTTTTTCCCACAGTTTAATACACAATCTGTGATTCATAACTTATTCTGCAGTTTAGTGAGTCACGGAGCTGCAGAATTAATGTATTAAACTGTGGGGGGTAAAGTCTGCATAACTGATCACTAAACTATGGAATAATTACATGTATTGTGGAATAATCCATTAACCTGCAGAATAAAATTCCTCAGAACTATCATTCAATGGTTCATGTGTATTTTTCCACAGTTCAACCAAATAATTTCATAGAATAGGACAAAAATCTATCAAACACATTTGGAAGATTCCAATCTCACCAATGGAGGAAGTGTGGACAATTTCATAAAATTTCCAAAATTTCACAAAAGTTCCATGAAAGCATAATTCACAACTTTCACTTAGTTCTAGTGCCACCTTTTCCCTCTGCTATTTGTAACAGCAATAGAGCCCCTTGCAGCATCACATGAGAGCACCTAGGTATAAAAAGTATTAAAGTTGGACAAACAAAATATCACTCTAAACTATATGCAGATGACTGTCTAGTTTTAGCCTGTGACCCTGCACATAGTATAATACATCTTCTTCATCTCCTTCATGACTTCGCCAAACTTTCAGGTCTTCTTGTTAAGTTATCCCAATTGGAAATTCTTCTTTTTAACACTCATACTACCCAAAATGTTATACAAACTTTTGGGTTAGTATGGGTGCCACAGTTCATCAAATATCTATGGATCAGAATCATAGCAGAGCTCAAAAACCTCATTTTGGCTAACTTTCAACCTCTTACAAAAAAAAAATCCAAGAAGACATGACTAGATGGAAACATTTAAATCTTTCTAATGTAGGAAAAAATTTCAGCTATAAAGATGATTGCAGCCCTAAGGTATTTCATTCTTTAGCTCACTTACCATTGAATATTCTCTTCAAAAGATTTCAAAAATTTGATTCTCTTGTGGCAGATTTTTTTATGGGAAGGATCGCTGCAAAGGTATAGCAGAGGTAAGTTAAGAATGTATTGGTCTTAAGGAAGATGGGGCCTTCCCCACTTTTTACACTACTGTTACACTTTTAGAATAGCCGAGACCTGTAGGGTGGTAAAGCCTCCCCATGACAATTCCCCAGCTTGGGTAATGATAGAACCATGCTTATGGACAATACAAGCCCAATGATATTTTAAGTCTGCCATCTTCCTAAACCATATCATAAATGGCTCACCATTAAGATAGCAGAGGTAGACTGGAATAAGATAGGAAGGCAGACAAATCTATGCTGTGGGTTAGTGTCCTTTACCTCATAGAATTTGAAACCTAGAAACATGGATTTTGATGGCAGATAAGGACTGCTTGGCCCACCTAGTCTGCCTATGTCCCTACCTAATGGATACATTGCAAATCCCAGTTACCCAACAGCCTACTTACTCCTACCCCCCACTATAATTGCTTCATGTCTGTCCCATGCATTCTTGAATTCCCCCACTGTTTTTGACTCCATGACCTCCTCAGGAAGGCCATTCCATGTATCCACAATCATCTCCATGAAAAAATACTTCCTCACATTATCTCTTGAGCTGTCCCCCCACCTTCAAATTGTACCCCATTGTTCTTGCACATCTCTTTTTCTGAAAGATGCTACCCTCATGGACTTTGTTGGTTCCCATGAGGTACTCAAAAGTTTCTATCATGTCCCCCTCTCCCTCCTTTCCTCAAGGGTATGCATATTAAGTGCCTTTAATCTCTCTCTCTTTGTATGTCTTCTGGTGTGGACCATGCACCATTTTAGTTGCCCTCCTCTGGACAACCTCCATCCTGTCTAAGTCCTTGCAGAGATGGGGTTTCCCAAACTGCACACAGTACTCAAGATGGGGTCTCACCAACTGTCTGTACAGAGGGATAACAATTTCCTGTTTTCTACTGGTGATGCCTCTCCCTATGCATCCCAGTATCCCCCCAGCCCTCCTTACTGCCTTCTTACATTGCTTTCCCACCTTTAGGTCATCTGGTATGACTACCCCCAGGTCCCTTTCCATTTTTCTGTTGTCAGTATCTCACCCCCCATTGTGTACTCTTCCCCTGGGATTTGTTTCCCAAGTACATTACTTTGCACTTCTTTGCATTGAATCTAAGCTGCCATATATTCGACCATTCTCCAACCTTGCCAAGTCCCTTCTCATCCTTTCCACCCCACCTTCTGTATCAACCCTGTTTCAGATCTTTATGTCATCTGCAAAGAGACATACTTTTCCTTCTAGTCCCGCTGCAATGTCACTTATAAAGACATTAAAGAGGACTGGTCCCAGTACCGAACCTTGTGGTTCCCGTTTACTATTACCCTTTGTGTCCTGTTGTCCAGCCAATTTTTTACTCAGGATACCACCTTGGGACCCACTCCAAGGCTGGCTAACTTGTATATTAATCTTTTGTATGGGACCATGTCAAATGCCTTGCTAAAGTCTAGGTAGGCCATGTCCACAGCCCCTACCTGGTCTACTACTTTGGTGTCCCACTCAAAGAAATCAATTCAATTTGTCTGACACAGCCTTCCCACTGTGAATCCATGCTGCCTTGGTCCTGTGCCTCACTGGCCTCTAGGAACTCAATAAATCTTTCTTTCAGAAGTGATTCCATCATTTTACCCTACCACTGAGGTCAAACTAACAGGTCTGTAGTTTCCTGCCTCTGTCTTGCTTCTACTTTTGTGAAGGGGAATCACATCCACCCTCCTCCAGTCCTCAGGTACCATGCCATCCTCCCATGATTTGTTAAAAAGGCTGGTCAGTGGTGTCACTAGTTCTACCCTTAGTTCTTTTAGAATTCTTCGGTGAATCCCGTCAGACCCCACTGTTTTGTCCACCTTCAGTTTTAAAATTTCTTTCAGAACTCTTTCTTCTGTGACTAGACTGGTATCAACCCCCCTATCCAAAGTTCTTCTATTCTTTAGTTTAGGTACCCCCCCTCTTCTTTTGTGAATATTGAGCATAAGTATTCATTCAGTATCCCTGCTTTATCACTGTCACCCTCTGCCCACCCTCCCTTCCCTTTATTAAGCCTCACTATCCCTCCCTTGGTCTTTCTTCTCTCCCTAATGTACCTATAAAAGGTTTTATCCACTTTCTTAACTGAGTTGGATATCTTTTCCTCAGTTTGGGCCTTTGCTATTCTGACTGCCTTCCCTGCTTCCTTTTGCTTTAACTTGTACAGTTCTCTGTCCTGCTCCTTCTGTGTTTCCTTATACTTCCTGAATGCTACCTTTTTCTCCTTAACCTTCCCTGCCACCTCTTTTGAGAACCATAGTGGTTTGTTCCTTCATTTTGTTTTGTTGATTTGCTTCACACAAAGGCTTGTTGCCTCTGTGATGGCAGTTTTGATGTTTCCCCATTGTTCCTCCACCCCACCTTCTTGCCCATTTTCTAGAGCTTTTCTGAGGCACACTCCCATTTTCCCAAAGTCAGCCCTCATAAAGTCCAGTACTCTTGCTTTTGTATGGTTTGACTCTATGGCTCTTGTGAACCACACTATTTGGTGGTCACTTGTTCCCAGGTGGCTACCCACTTCTAAATCTGATATCCTTTCTCCATCCCCATTTGACAGTACCAGGTCGAAGATTGCTTCCTCCTGAGTGGGTTCCAACACTAGCTGTCTGAGGCACACACCCCTGTAGGGCATCGAGAATAACCTTGCCTTTGGATGTGGCTGCGGCAAAGGTGCTCCAGTTAACATCTGGCATATTCAGGTCCCCCAACAACAATATCTCACCTTTTTCTGCCATTCAAAGGATGCCTTCTGTCATTTCCTTGTCCTTTGACTCCCCCTGAGATGGGGGTCTGTATACAATCCCCGTGTGGATTGTGGTGCTATTTCCTGTTTCCAGGGTGAGCCACAGTGCCTCCTCTTTGCCCAGTTTACACTTTAGTTCCATTGCTTTGATCCCTTCCCTTGCATAGAGAGCTACTCCTCCTTTTCTTTTACCCTACCTGTCCCTCCTGTAACTTGTGTACCCTGGTATGTTGACATCCCAGTCATGGTTCTCTGTGTACCATGTTTCTGTGACTGCCACAATATCCAGGTGTCCTTCTTCCATCAAGGCCACTAGTTCAGGGAGCTTGTTACATAAACTATGGGCATTGGTACTCATCACCCTCCATTTTTTGATGGCCTTACCCCTTTTAGCCCCATCCCTGTCCTTACTGCCTTTGCCTTTTTCTGCATTTACCTCTGTACTGCTCCCTACTGACTTCTCTACCTTGGTGTTTACCTTGCTAACTACTGTGTTTTGAGGGGGGAGGTTGGGATTTCCCTGCTGCTTTTCAGTGCCTCCCCCTTGGCTAGTTTAAATGCTTACCAATGAAGCATTTAAACCTATCACCGATGATCCTGGTTCCCCTCCCAGACAGATGCAGACCATCATGCCAGTATAGGCTTGTATCCCTCCAGGTGGACCCCCAGTCCCCAATCAAGCCAAAACCCTGAGCTCTGCACCAGTATTTCAACCATTTATTTAATCCCATGGTGCAGAGTACCCTAGCATCACCCTTGCCATAGACAGGCAAGGGTGACACCTCATATCAGGAGACAGGGACCCCTCAGACCTCCATCTGCTAGACTGAATACTTGTTCCTTCTGATACAATGTTGTCTTTCTCTTCTGAGGAGGCACCTCTCTTTGGAACAACCCCTTTCTGTGCATTGTTAATAAGGGATTCTATTGGCATGGCTTGGAAATGAAGAATTTACATACTCTTAAAGATCTCTTGGGACCAGATCTCAGAAATATGGACTTTTTTGATAATCTGCAATGCAGATATGCTTTTCCAAGAACTGATTTCTGGAAGTATTTACAAGTCAGAAGCTTATTTATCCAATGACAAAGATAACATGTTCTACATGTAGCAAAGCACCTCTAGTTAAATGTCCTAGAATCCCATCCAGGCCTGGAGTAAGAAAGAAAACAAGGTTTGGCTGGTACTATATATAGAACTGTCCAAGATGTTGCCCCCAATCCCTCTATTACCTCCAAACAAAAATGGAAAACTTGGCAACTTACTGAAGTTACTTGGACTCACTGCTGGATGCAGGCTCATTAGGCCTGTGTAGAACCTCTCAGTCTCTTGATACAAAATAAGATATTACATCAATGGCATCACACCCCAGTTCAATTAAAAAGAGAGGGACCCTTATGCAGGATAACTGTTGTAGATGCAATTCCTCAAGAGCAGACCTCCTCTGTATCATGTGGAGCTGTAACACAATATGTAACTTCTGGAAACAGGTGATCTAGCATTGCTCTAAGATTCTAAAAATCCCTATCCCCCTCTCTCCAGAGTTGTTACTTCTGGGTATCCCTATAGCTGGACTCCAGCTTAAAGGCCCTGTAAGGCAATGGCTGATGGTAATCAGTAATGAGGCAAAAACATTGCTCCTCCATCACTGGAGGACCACAAATATACCAACCTTTTCTGAATTGCTTACCTTTCTAGAAAATCTGGCTATATATTCTTGGATGTCTCATTGCTTTCAAAATACTATTAAAAGTTATGCAAATATATGGGGTCCCTATTTAACTTTCATTAGAACACATGTAGGAACTCTTAGGGCTCATTTTGGTAAAGAGATTCTACACCCTCCATGAATAGTTTCTCAGCCAGCATGGTGGTACTTTTCTCCAAGGTTGTGCCCCACTTCCATACCAGGAAACACTCATCTTAATTTTACACTCCTTACACTCATTCCAAACTTTTCAGGAAACAGGGGTTATTACTCTCCTACAGAATATCTCAGGAGACAGGGACCCCTCAGACATCCATCTGCCAAACTGAATACTTGTTCCTCCTGATACAATGTTGCCTTTCTCTTCTGTTCTAAATTAATCTTGATATTATACAGTCTTGCCTGAAATGTAATATCTGCTAAAGTACTGGATCAGATACAAGACAAATGTCTGTGTTTCTGTATGACTTTGCTTAATATCTGCGTAATATATCTGTAATGCCAAACCTGTCATGTATAACAAGATGTAATGTCCAGTATCTGCATTAATGGAACAATATTCATATATATATATATATATATATATATACACATATACATATACATATATAAACATTCCTTGCAAAAAACTGCATTAATGCAACATTAAAGGTTAAGCCTAAAGCCAGCCCTAAAGCTTACCTGATTGTATACAGTCCTGAAACATGCACACTTGTGTCCATCACATCTGAACTTTCTTGCTAGCACAATGGGGTGAGCTTTAAGGTTGACAACCCCAAGGAAGACTCCATCTCTGATTTGGTTCAGAGGTGAGGGGTGGGGTTTTAGGGTTGGAAACCCTAAAACCACATTTCCCTACTTTTGTCCAATGTTGTTTGTGAAAACTCCATGTCAAAATCCTCACTTTCTTCTTGCTGTTTTCTGAGGTTAGAACCTCCAACCCTGTCTTCTCCATCTGCTTCTCCTGCTGTAATCCTGCTCCTCCAATGTCCAGAGCCCCACTGTGCTCCTCCATCCTTCACAGCAGAACAGCACCTCCTTCCAAAGAGTAGGGGTGTTTATTAGGTAAAAGAAATCAAACAAAATAACATCACAAAAGAAATTAATCAAAAATTACAATGTTGTCAGTGTGAAAATCACATATAAAGAAAAGCATAGAAATCAAATTATAAAAAGAAAACCAAAATAATATGCTTATTTCAGCTTGCAAGGAGAAATTGGAGAAAAACACCTAAACAAACTGTGTTGTAAGATAATGTGAAATATTGGAAAATCCTGAAGTATAGTAAAATAGGCAATCATGTAATTGGTACATCTGAATTAGTATTCCAAGGCATGTTTCTTCAAACAGTGTTAAGCCATCTGTTATGCAGTGATTTAGCTTCCACAAAATAGATATTCTGCAGTTCAGTAGTAATTTTTGTAATCATTTCAGTGTGGTCAATCTGTTTTTGTTGTAATGCGAATAGGCAACGTACATTCCAGATATACCATTTAATTACAGTAAAAATTTAATGGAGTGTGCTCTTATTCCATTTATTTATACCCTTTATATATTGTCCAAACATTATGGCCTCATAAGAGACTGTAGAGAACCACATTCCTGCCACACTTGAGAAAGGGTCATCCAGAACACCTTTATATATGTACAAGTAAAAAAAAAATGTTCTGTGGTTTCATTGTCCTGGTTGCATTGTATTCTATGACATATTCATTCCTCCATCTGTTTATGCTTATGATTTGCTCCTACATCAATTCTGGCATGACAGCTTAACTAGTGGAAATCCCGCATTTTTTCTGGTATCCTTTTTTCTTTCAATAAATGTAATAATAAAGGGAGATATCTGTCAGGACATAAAGGAAAGTTTGTTTCTTCCTGAAAATTTTGTGATTGGATCAAAAAATATAGTTCTTTTCTATGTTTCATCAGTACCATTTGATATGTAATATTCCAAACTTTTAACTTTACAAAAACTTCTCTGATATATTCAGGTATTGTTGCAGACTGTTGGAGAAGGCCAATACATTCCTGCTCCCATTGATGGAACCACTGTAAGCATGAAGAAAATAGGAAAGGGGTCTATACCTGTCCAGTATATACTATAAGAGGTTTAACATTGGTGATAAAAAAAATACTATAAAAAATGTGATGGGATTAACCATCCCTAATCCCCCTTGAAGGATAGGAAGATAAGTTGTATTTCTTTTTATGGGGTTTAATCTGCTGCCCCACACAGCCTGAAAAAAAATACTCAGTATGGTTGTCTCCAAAGTTTTGGGTGGGTGAAATATATAACTAATATATAAAAAGGGAGTAATAAATAAGACTTAATGAGATGTACTGTTTTTTGTTTACTTAGCTGCCATTTATTCCATTTGGCCACTAATTGTTTACCTTGTTGTATTTTTGGCTCCCAATTCAACAAATCAGAATTATCAGTATCATAGATGATACCCAGTAGTTGTATAGGTTCCGTAGTTATGTCTATATCTGCATATGAGTATCTCTAAGGTTTTGTGACCCAAGCTGTTTGATAGATCTTTTGGTGAGATTAAGTGGGGCTCCTGAGCAAGACCCATACAGCTTACAAATCTGAACAGCTGTTTCAATAGAGTGTATGTCTGTTACCAATAAGCAGAGGCCATCTGCATATGCAATTGGAGCGTGTGGTATTGAGATTTCTTCTGTGCTAAGGCAGTGTATATCTGGTGATGAGTTTAGTAGTCTTAACAAGGGGTCGGTACAGAAGGCATAAAGTAAAGGGCTTAATGAGCAACCTTGTCTTACTCCCCTAAGAACTGGAACCATCGGACCTTTCCATCCATTTATAATAGGTGTAACAGTAGTTGTTCTATACAGACACCTTATCCAGTCAGTAAATTTGTTAGGTATACAGTATGCCCATAATACTGCCCAAAGAAAATCATGTGTGACAGAATCAAAGGCCTTCTGTTGATCAAGAGAAACAATAAAACCATAATCCCTGTATATTTATTATTATTTTTAATTATTTCTAACATTTGTGCACCTTTTTCTCCAAATTCAAATAATTCTCTCAGTAGAATCAGATGCTCTGTAATCTTCCTATCAGGAATTGTACACGTTTAAGCTATCAATATCAAATATTGTGCTTTCTGTAAAAGTCTTGCATTTAAAATTTCTGCTAGTACCTTAAAGTCAGTATTAAGAAGACTTATGGGCCACCAATTGTGAAGATCATATTTATTTCCTTTTTTGTAAAGGTAAAATACATGGCCATTAGTCATCCTATGAGATGGTGATTGGGTGTTTAAAATACACATAAAAACCTCAGCTAGTTCGTCTGCCAACTCTAACAACAAAAGTTTATATACTTCACTTGTCAGTCCATCTTCTCCAGAAACTATATCCAGTGGGAGAGATTTAATGGCTGTTTCTATTTCTGCTGAAGTTATACAATGTGTTAAGTGTAGAGCACCCTCTGGTGAACAAGTGGGGGTGTGGACATTGTGAAAAGAAATCTTCCATGTTAGGTGGTTGTATGGATACAGGATGATAGAGCTGTAAAGTATGCTGTGTAACAATATATGAGATATCTTGTGTAGTAGTGCATAATCTATGATTGCTGTCCCATAATCCATCTAGTTGTTTTTGTTTGTTATTATTATTACAGTTCTCATATGGAGAAATCTGTCGTTTCTTTCCCCTGTTTACTGAATTTCTGCTGATGCTGTGTTGGGTCTGTTGTATATGAAATTCAGACATTGATTTTTTCATGTTATTTATTTGTGTATTGAAATTTTGACCAGTAGTGTGGGAGAGAGTCAATAGCTTCTGTAAACGAATTCTGTTTTTTAAATACTTGTTGTATGACTCACTTTGGAGGGTAAGACTATGTTGTTTTAAAAGGCATGTAATGTCTGAGATTGTATCCTCCCACCATAAAACTGGGTCTTCATACATAATGTATACAGATTTGCAAGCCGTGATAAAGGACATTACTGTTTGTGTAGTGTCAGAGTTCTGTAACAAAGTAGAATTAAATTTCCAGGTACAAGGACCATATTGGGGCATATTTACATTTCCTATTTTAATGTGTAATATGTTGTGGTCTGAGAACTCCGCCACTTGTGTTCGGGATTTCTGAACTGATAGAGAGGGGTAATAAAAAAATAATCTGTACATGTTGCTAGTGGGCTTTTGCGAAATGTTGGGTCTGGTTTGCCAGTGGCTAGTAGGTATGCATCATGTAAGCTGGTATTATATATCATTTTCTGATAAAAAGCCATGTTGAAATATTTCTTTTTAGTTTGGCATTCTTCCCCCGGTCTGCCAAAGACAAACCGCAGTTGAAATCTCCACCAAAAATAATATGTTGTATGTAAAAAATATATGGTTGCAGTGCCTGGAAAAGTTCCATTCTTTTTGCTTTTGTTTAAGCAGCATATATATTAATAAGTCTAAATAAAATGTTATGAATTTTAACATCTAATACAAGTGCTCTTCCTGGTACCAAGTCTATCAATTTGATAAACTTAAAGTAAATGTCTGAAAACAAAATGGCAACACCAGAACAGGTGTTCTACCCCAAGGGCCAATAGGAGGGACCCATATACCATTGTGAAATAGCCTGACGTAGTTTGTGTGTGGTTTGTAGCCTAGTAATTTGTAGGAAAAAGATTTCTGTCCATAATGCTTGTAGATGCAAAAAAACTTAAAGTTTTTTTCCTAGGAGCCTTACTACTATTGACATTAATAGTATATAATGATATAGATTGTACCATTAATGGAGGAGAGAAAAAAAAGCAGCAGGGAGAGTACTAAGTTATAGACTTCAAGGGGCCTTAGATTTGGTGCTTCTAGTTTCCCTAGTGTTCTTTTGTTTGGCCTTTGATTTTGAGTGTTGGGAAGAAGGAACAGCTTTATAAGGAGTGGGGTCCTCCTTGTCAGATGTTACCTCAGATAATGAAGACCAAACAGAGGAATCATCTGAGTCATTCCCTGAGACATTTGTTGTGCTAGTCAATACATTGTATCTATTAGATACAGGAAGATCCATCATCTTTGGAACTTTGGAATGAGGTTGTGTCCAAGACTGTCTACTTTGTGCAGTTGGTTTACCCTTCCCTGACTCTTGGATACTATACAGTATGTGCAGGGGGCGGCATCTCACAAGATGTAGGGTGAGGAAGGTCAGGTGCTTCTTTTATGGCATCAGTCATGACAGAATCTTGTACTATGAGATGTTCTGGCTCTAGTGGTGAAGTAATCACTGGAAAATATTCTGTCTCCTATGACCTTATGACCTTAGGGGGCAACAATGGTACCTTCCTGAACTGTTTCAGCATTATTGCTAGGCGGGGGGCAGTAGTGTATCCCTACTGAGCTACAGCAATAAGTAGCCTTTTTTCTTCACTGTCTGTTTGTTCAGGCTGGTTATGTGCTGAGCATGGACATGATTGATAAGAGTGCTCCTTCCTGTAACAGAGACTATACATTAAATCACTGTTACACATAGCACTAGTGTATCCCAATTCATTGAATAAAGTGCACTTTAATCTGTCTCAGAGACTACTAATATGGCCTGTTTCAGCAGATTGATAGCATGATTTAGGTTGTTCTGCATAAAACAGGACACCTCTACCCCCCCCAAAAAAAAGCAATTTGGAAGATGTAATAGTATTCAATACTACCCTGATCTTCCAACCCCCAGTCCAAATTCTTCCTTCATCAAATATTGCTTCTGGGTTACCCAGTATGGTGCATCTTTGTTTGAGCCAGTATCGGAGGTCAGTCACGCTGACCCCCTGATTCCTAAAAAGTACCGTAATTGTCCTATTGGCTGGCTTGGTGAGTGGTATCACTTGGAAGGGAACCCAGAGAGGAGTGTTCTTTAGAGTCTGAGATAATGCCCAGAACTTATGAAGTCCACTGGTTAGTTTAAAACTAACATCAAATGTTAATTCCCCCAACACATGGATGAGGGCATATATTTCAGTGGCTGAGAAATGCATAGAGGTTTTAAGCAGATTCCTGGCAATATGTAACCTGTCAGGAAACGTATCAAGTCCACTTTTATAAATGAGCCAAACAGCATTGTGACGTTTTGCAGGAAATACAGGCTGTCTAAAGATAGAAGCATAATTTATTATTTATTTATTTATTTCATTTTTGTTGACAGGGTAAGTGCACTAGACAAATCCTGCCTATTTTCAGGCACGACCCAGGGAAGGGGATACAGATGAATGCCAAATGATCTTGAATCAGATTAAGCTGTTGGTGGTATTTTTAGTGAGAGTTTATAAGACCTGGAACTTCTTGTACCTGGGCCAGGTGTGGAGTTATTAATAAAAGTCTGTTCATTTTGAGATCCATTAGATCTGGAGGTGGAAGGCCTGGGTTGCACTGGGTTTACTTCTGGAGGCCTTGTTTCCTCCATGCCCTCAAAGCTCTCCTGTTGAGGGGGTGGGAGGTGGTTCTGGAAGGGTAATTGTGGATTCTGCATTAAGGCCAAATCTCCGGAGGGATGTAGGGGCCACACTGATCCAATGATAGTGTCACTCCCAACAGTTTCCATGTCCTGGTTTATAGCCTGGCAAGTACTGTGGTATGAAACATTTGTAATAATATTATTCTATAATGATGGCTGTCTCCCAGGGATGTGGAGAGGATCCAGAAATCCATTGTCCTGTTTGCTGAGATTTTTACCAGCCAACTGCCTGAAGGGCAGAATCAACAGACCATACAGTTTGTTCACAGGTTTGCTGTTGCTTTTCTGAGTCTGTTTTTGCCATTCCTGATGAGACTACTGCAACTGCCTGTGGCATTTGTCCTCTAAATATAAATAAAGGTGCATTAGCTTTACCTCCTGTGAAAGAAAATGCTCCCATTTTGTTCAAGCGTGTGTCGGCAGAACCTTGAGTCTGAGGCGCTGTAGACAGCCTGAAGTGTGCAGCTGTGTCAGAGCAGCTAGAAGAGCTCCCTTCACTGATGCAGGCTGTGACTTTGCCTGAGCTGCGGCCATCTGAAGTTCATTTTGCTTTTTTTTAAAACATTCCTCCTGTGCCGCAAGTAATGCTTTCAGCTCCGTTGCTGTATCCATCTGCTCAGTAACTTGCCCTGTTTCCTTTATCGTGGTCTGTGTCAGCAGGATTTCTGGAGCCTCTCGGCCATCAGTCTGTGGTAAGGTATCACCAACTGTGTGATCCATCTCCGTATTAGCATGTTCAATCACATGCTTTTCCTCCATAATATCCAACATTTCTGCAACTTCTTCCACTGAGGGTGTGGCATAAAAAAAAAAAAACTCGGCATCTAGAGGTAGAGAGGCAGAGGAGGAGGAGACTGACTCCTCCACCTCCTAGACATCCATCCCCACTGAAGGATCAGCTGGAGTGGCCATCCAACAACCGGAACAGTGCCCCCTACAAAAGAGTAGAGAATTTTTTATTTAAAAACAAAAACAATCATTACAGCATATCTTGTATATTCAACTTATTCAGTTAGTTATATTCACATATTTTGCTCATTTTTATCCAATTCCATTTATATCAGCCCATAATTCCCTCCCTCTTTCTTCCCCATAACGTGTACATTCCTTTTGATATACTTTATCTTGTACTTTAAACAACAGATCTTGTATAGTCTTATCTCTATTCTGCAGAAATCTTTGACACCTCACCTGCCAAATTGTCCATTTCAATATGGCAAATGTAGCATATATGGTATGTTTATTCCATTTCTCCCATTACTACGTCAGTTGACCATACACTAGAATATTATATGTCAAATTTCTAAAACTCTCCATACACCAGAAGTTTGCTAAAGAACCCCAGAATGGCCTTATGAATGTACATACAAAGAAAAGGTTTTCCATACTTTCTTCTGTAGTTCCACAGCTAGTTTCCGCACATATCCTTTCTTCTATTCTCTTATGTTTTGGATTACCTTTCGCATTCAGCTTCCCATGGCTACACATCCAGACTGTTTCTTTCATTTTTTTTGGAATCCTCTTTTCCAAAGTCACTTCTAAAATCTTATCTGTGTTTATTCCCCTTTCTACATTAAATATCGGTGTTTCATAATAATTTTTTTTCCACTATCTCCTTATAGGCCTGTTTTCTGCTTTTTCTTAATAGAAAATCTGTTGCTACTCCCCACTGCGTTAAGTATTTCCTACATATCTCTATGTATATTGGCACCTCCTGTTTCCCTTTTATATTCCCCTTTCTCCCTATGTTGCCTAGCATTATTGGACTCCACCTCGGTACCAACTGCATCCATATTTTTCCTTCTTTTTGTAGAATTGGTACTATATTAGTATAAAAAAATGTTTAGATAAAACACTATGGGCTGTATCATATTTAATCCTCCTTCTTCTATTGGTCTGTATGTATGACCTCTTTTTATTGGGTTTAACCTTGATCCCCATAGCAATTGAAAGAAAAGCCCCAATATTTTTGCTTGCGTTTGTTGTGGAATTGGAAATATGTAAGCCACATATAAGTATATTGGCACGATAAAGGTCTTTAGTAAATAAATTTATTTCTCCCTTGTCATACTCCATTCCTTTCATCTGTTTATTTTTGCTTGTGCTATTTTACATTTCGCCTCCCAATTTGCACAGGCTGCATCTTTTCCCCCAAATGTTATTCCTAAAATATTCATTTTACCTTGTACTACCTCTAATTCACCCTCCTTCCTACTACTCACTTGCCCAAAGGGTAAAGTTTGCCTTTTTCTGTGTTTACCATAATACCTGTATATTTATTATTATTTTTAATTATTTCTAACATTTGTTCCACTGACATTTGGTCTTTAACTAGTCAGGGGCCAGTGCCAGAAGTGGCACCTCACAGAAGCTTGGAGGATCCATTTGCCGCCTCTGGTCACTGCTGCCCAACTCCCTGGACATTTCCAATCTGCCCTCGCAGTCCTCAGCCCCACATCTCATGAGCAGGGGCCAGCTCCAGAAGCAGCACCTCACAGAAGCTTGGCGGATCCATTTACCACCTCTGGTCACTGCCGCCCAACTCCCTGGATATTTCCAGTCCACTCTCGTGGTCCTCAGCCCTGGATCTTATAAGCAGGGGTCTGTGCCAGAAGCAGCGCCTCACAGAAGCTTGGGGGATCCATTTGCTGCCTCCAGTAGCCACCGCCTGACTCTCTGTACATTTTAAGTTCACCCTCATGGTCCTCAGCCCCAGATCTCATAAGCAGGTACTGCCGCTGTCTGCATATTCAGCACCAGGCCTCTGATTGGTGCGGTGCTTGGTGAGTGGATCCTGATTGGTCTGTTGTGCTCCCGAAACCTGTCCTGATTGGTGCGCCTTTCTGCACTGACTCTGCATAGCATTTTTTGGCTGTTTAGAACAAAGTTGTTTCATTGAGTGCCGCCAAAGTGGGCTAAATTTTCTCCCTCCCCCCCGGCCTCCATTAAATACTCAGTTGCCCCTCCCCTCCTGTCTATCTCAAGCTCCCATTGGCTGCCTGTACTCTACACTCTTCTTTTCACTCCCCTGTCATACTATACCTCACTTCTCTCCTCGCTCTTTTATATATTTTCTGTTATTCTTGATCTCTCTCTCTCTCTTCCCTTAGCTCTGTTCTCTCTCTCCTCTCTCTTCCTGGGTACTTGATTTCACCTAGGTCTTTCAGCCATGAATCTCTCAATCTCACTGTTCTTTCTTGTGTCCTCAATTGCTCTGCTCCACTTATCCTTCCCATCAGTTCCCATTGCCCACTTAGCACTCCCTCATCACATGCCTCATGACTACCAATTCTCCAACCTGCTCCTCTTATCCCCTCTCCACTGTGACTCTACTCCTCTTTTGTTGTACAGACCCTGGGCCCATATTGTTACCTACACACTAAAATTCTTCCCCTTTAATTTGCGTGCCATTCACCTGTTGTTCGTCATAAACTCTGGTATCTCATCCCAATAGCCCTACTGCTCTCTGGTGACATGCATTCGAACCCAGGACCAACCTATGTTGAAAGTTGTCACCTATCACATGTTAAGGGTCTTACAGTAGTGCATCATAACATCAGAAGTCTGTTATACAATTTTGCTGAATTTGAATCCTGGATTACCCTATACAAACCAGATATTGTATGTCTTACCGAAACGTGGCTTAAGTCTTCCATTCAAGACTCCCGGTGCTCGCTAACTTCCTTTAACCTCTTGAGAGCAGATAGGCCTGCCCCTAAAAGAGGTGTTGGTACCACTGTCTATTTCAAAGACCACCTCAATCTCAGTGAGATCTGCTCTTCTTCCCTAGTCCATAGTGAAGCACTACATGTTCTTCTCTCCCTGGGCTCAAAAAAAACTTTGTACTGTCTGTACCTACAACCCCACCTCCAGTGGCTTAAAAGGTCTTGATGAGCTGCTTGATCAAACCACTATTCTCTCAGGTAGAAATGAGGTTCTTTTACTTTGGGATCTCAATATGAACTGGCTGGGTAACTCCCAACCTTTACTACTTTCCAAGATCCAAAGCTTCAACTTTCACCAGGTTATTACTGATCCTACAGGAACTGCCCATCACTCTAACTCCTCAACTCTGCTTGACTGGGTTATGGCTAACCACCACGAACATATTATCTCCTCTGGCACACTAGTAGATTCCATTACAGATCATTCCCCCACTTTCTACATTTGGGGTAAGACAAAGCCCCCCCCCATCAAAGCCTCGGTATATCACTTTCCATAACTATGCTCACCTCGACCACCACTCCTTCCTACAAGATATTGCTTCCATCAACTGGACTCCTCTGTTTAACCTGGATGACCCTCAAACTGTGTTAAACCTATTCCTAAATCACTTTTTGGAAACTCAGAACAAACACTGCCCCCTTATTACCCATCAAGTAAAAATCAAGCATACCCAGTGGCTTAAGTCTGACCTTCTCTCCAAACTACACCTGCGTGGTAAAAGCTGGTATCACTATAATAAGACAGGACTGCCTGCTGACTTCAATTCCTATAGGGTACTCAGACATTCCTGCAAGAAGGATATTAAATGTGCCAAGAGCACCTACTGCAAAGATCTCTTAACTAAATCCTATGATGACCCCAAAAAATTCTTGTCCCACATAAAGAGCTTCCTAGGTTCAAATCCAGCCCCCACCCCAACTGATATGTCCCCTAATGGTGTCAATTGCAAAAATCCTTCCACCATCGCTAACTTTTTCAATGCACAGTTCTCTGATCTTACAAACTATATATCATCCTTCCCAGCTTCACTTAACCCCCATGCTCAACCTAATGACTCTGGGTCCAAATTTCATTTCAAGTCTGTTACCCATCTGGATGTACTTATACTGCTCAATAACATTTCTGACCATTCTGCAGCAGGCTCTGACAGTACTGAACCCAAGCTGTTAAAACTTGCTGCCCCTTACATAGCCACACCTCTTGCAAGGATCTTTACCCTCTCCCTGTGTCATAGCTATGTTTCTGCTCTCTGGAAGATGGCCAGGATTACCCCGTCTTCAAAAAGGGTAACCATAAAAACACCTCCAACTATAGACCTACTGCCATATTGTCAGTCCTCAACAAAATCCTTGAGAAGCTCGTAGCCACCGAAATCATAGACTTTCTTCAGAAATATGACCTCCTTACAAATGCTCAACATGGTTTCCGCAAGGGTCACAGCACCACCACTGCATTACTCAAATGCACATCTGATACTCTATCTGCCATGGACTCTGGTCTCCTAACAGGGGCTATTTTTATTAATATGACAAAAGCATCCTCCTTGCCACTCTTAGATCCCTAGGTTTCTCACCAAATGCCACAGCATGGTTTGGCAGCTACCTATCAGATCGCACCCAGCAAGTTAAATTCAACTCCACCTTGTCTGATTCCACAACCATAAACATAGGCATGCCACAAGGTTCTATTGTTGGGTCTCTGCTTTTCTCCATTTTCATAAATGATATTACCTCTAACCTTCTCCAGACTGCCTCCATACTATACGCAGAAGATATTGTCCTTTATGCCAGTGCTAAGAACATTACAGAAGTAAATGAAAAACTTTCATTTGACTTTCAAAGGATTCAGCAATGGTTATTTAGTCACAAACTGCTGCTGAATGTCTCTAAGATTCAAGCCATGCTATTTGTTACTAATGCCAAGCTCAAACTCTATCAACCCACTTTCAAAGTTACTACCTTAAATGGCTCTTCCGTTGATGTTGTACCCTCATTTAAATACCTTGGTCTCACACTCGACCCAACTCTCTCTTTTGATCTCCACATTCAACAATCCTGCAAGATGACTAACATAAAACTCAGTATGACCTATCATTCCAGCTATAAGCTCACACCTTCAGCGAGGCTTGCCATAGCCCATGGCATACTCCTTCCATCACTCACCTATGGAGTTGTAGTGTATGCCTCTGTGAGTAAAACTATTTTCAGGAAGTGGGATGTCTCCTACAATAATATCTGTAGGTATGTGTCCTCATCACATCAGTTGAAACATCATTGCCTACTATACTCAGAACTCGGATGGCTTTCTCCGACTGCATCTAGAGACTTTGCATTGGGCTCGGTCATAGATAAAGTCACTCATAAACAAACACCTAAAACCCTGGTGGATCTATTCCTCATCCAGCCATCTAAATATGGTCTTCAATCAACTGCTAATGCCCCTGTGGTTTTTCCTCAGCACCACCCTACTAAAAGTGCTGGTGCTTTCTCCTGTTATGCTCCCTATCACTGGAATTCCCCCCACTAGCCATAAGGCTAGCACCTTTCCATGCCTCCTTCAAGAAATTGCTTTGTGATCATCTTGTTGACTCCTGTTCATGCTCCTGCTTCAAACATCATAGCCCATTGTCTCTCCCTTGATCCATGCACCCTCTCACCTCAGGTATGCACTTTACATGCCTCTATATATGTCTACTTGCACCCTTAGTTTTACCAAATTCCTATCCCCCTATTTTTTGCCTTTCTGTCTATACTTTTCCATCCATCCCCTTTTACTGCACCTCTCCCTAGTCATATCCTAGCTTTTCTCTATCCTCTATGTATAATTATACTTTTGGGGATGCTTTGGTTTTGTGTATTATACCATTTTCTCTACCTGGATAACTGTTTAATTGGTTTATTTATTGCACTTGCTGTCTTATTCACTCCATGTTATTGCCTATGTAATTTGTATCATGTTACTTTCTGACTACTTTGTATTACTGCTGTCCATGCTTTTACCTTATTGTATTTAAATGTTCTGTATTTGTTTCTTCCACTGTTGATCAAATGTTAATTCAACTGTATTGTATCTGTAAACTCCCTGGTTGTGCCAGAAAATAGTCATTGCTATGGCTAACACACCTTACCCGGCCAAGAAAAACAAAATAAATAAATAAATGATACAGTGATCTGCATATGCATATGTTTTCTGTAACATCTTGTTTTCCCATGTTATACCCTCTATGTCCTTTTCATTCTTGAATCTTAGTAATAGATCTAAACAGAATACATAAAGCAACGGACTTAAGGGACATCCCTGTCTTACCTCATTTTGTATGTATATTGGAGTCCTCAAGTGTCCATTTATCATTGGGCATACGTGTACCTCTGTATATAATGATTTTATTAAGTCTACCAATTTAACTGGAAAAGTATACCTCTCCAAGGTGTCCCACATATAATTATGCTGGATAGCATCAAATGCTGTCTCCTGATCTATTGTATAAAGAAACCCCTTCAGTCTATGTTCCTGTCCTTCATTTATAATTTCCTGCATGTATATTAAATTTTATGTAATGTCTGTTTGTAGGACTGCACAGGTTTGGGTCTGTAATATCAGTTGGTCTGCATAAGTCATGATTCTTTTGTTTATTATTTTTGCCAATATTTTATGATCTGATGTTAGTAGACTTATTGGTCTCCAATTTTTTTATGTTTGCCTTATCTCCTTTTTTATATAAAAATATAGTTACCCTTTGTCTCATACTCTCTGTCATTTGTTCTCCCTGAAATATTTCATTATATACCAAAGTTAACATTTGTGACATATGTTCTTATTTCTTATAAAAGGCATTTGGTACACCATCTATTCCTGGTACTGTATGAACCGTTAAAGATTTTATTGCTTCCCTCACTTCACTTTCTTTTATTGGTCCACTTAGTGATGTTTCCTCTTCTTCTCTTAATTTGGGTAGTTTTGCCTTTTTCAATAACTCTTCTTTTTTGCCACATCCTTGCTTCTGAAATTTCTACCTTATGTAGTCTTGCACTATAAATTTCATATTTCTAATATCTGTCTGTACATTTCCTGTACTGTCTCTTAACTCGTACATAACTCTACTTTCTATTCTATCTTTATTACTATCAAATGTGTTAGTTTGATATTTTGTCCCCTGTGCGCCACTTTTTTTGTTCCATAATTAGTGATTTTGCCTTGTTATACCGATAATTCCTCATCTGCCTTTTCACTTCTTCTATTTGTTCTGTCTCATCTACCTTACATCTTGCCTGATGTGTAATTAGCTTTATAATTTGGCCCTTAGACTTAAGTATTTCCCATAATTTGTTGCCTCTTCTATCTGTGACTCTTCAATCATCAGTTGTTTAATGTCCCATTTTGTAGCCTCCCACCACTCCACAAGGGAGTCATATAAGTCTATTACCGATTTTCTGGCCTCCAATAAATCTATTATTTTCCTATTACATTTGGTCTCTTGTAATCTTTCCATATTCATCCTCCAAAATCCCTTCCCAAACTTCATGTGTTGTCCCAAATCTATAATTAAATTAACTCCCATATGATCTGACATTTCTATCGGGACTACAAATATGTCCTTAACCTTGGTTCTTTTAGGTCCCATCCAAAAGCCTATTCTTGTTGAAAGCTTTCCCTTAAAAAAGTTATGTTCTGTCTTTTTCCCTTTTATTTTGTAAGCATCTTCCAACCCCCCTTTTCTAAAATTCTCTTTAAAAGATTTGTGTCACAAAAGATTTTCCCTGTCTTTCTTCCCCAAACTTCTTTTGCCAACCCACAATTTAAATATCCTCCCCATAGTACTAATTTTGATGTATGTAAATATGGCTCAATTATCCCCATAACTCTGTTCCTTTGTGCTTTGGTCTGTGAATTATAAATAGTGATAATTCTAGCTGCTGTCTTTTTAATAACTATATCTACTATAAAGACCCTTCCTGGCACTGGGTCTACAATTTTTGTAACCTGTGCATCATTTGTTGTAAAGGCTACCCCAACCCCTGAGCACCGTTCTTCCCCAATTGTCCATAATGATGGCCCACATTTCCACTCTTTTTGTACTTGTTTTAATTCTTCAATAGAATGTAACCTTGTGTCTTGCATTACTATTATATAACATTTCAACTCACTTAGTATTTTAAAGGTTATTAACCTGTTTGTCTACATTTAATGCTATTTACATTGCTTGAAATACAGTTCAATTGGTCCATTTAATATTACAGGTTGTTTACGGCCTTCCCTCATGTGTCTTTTGCTTTCTCCCTTTTTTTTTGGACACTTGTGTGTCTGTTGTATCATAATCTGCAGAGTCCCCAGGTTCCGAAATTTCCACACACGATGAAATTGAGACTTTATCTATCATGGCCCATTCCTTATCCTGCAATAAAGTATATCTATTCACCAGCACTATTCCTTCTCTGTCTCTCTCCAATGGCATCCCTTTTTGAGTTCTGAGTTGCTTTTTCATTTTTGACCTGATTGCCATAGTGAATTTTGTTTACATGTTTTTACCACTTTTTTCTTGTGCTTCATTACTAGTAATGTTTTGTCCTTCTTTTCCCCATTGGCGGGACCTTTGTCTTTTTGTTGCTTTTGTTTTTCTCCTGGCTGGCGGGGTGGATTCTTAGCTTTGTACGGACAGTTTCTTCCCTATCTCTATATTCATTACACTGCATGCTTCTTTCATTATTTCTGGTTTCAATCACAATGTTATCCTCTTTTCCCTTTTCCTTTTGTGCCACTGCCAGATACACATCTTGTTTACACAGTTTACATGGCTTACTAAGGCAGAAGAAGGCCAAATGACCCATCGAGTCTGCCTCCTCACACCGTGTGGATTGTATGGTCAAATGTCCAAAAAGTACTCATTTAATTTACCCTTAAAATGTTCACTGTTTGTTGCATCAACTATGGTTTGTGGAAGTTTATTCCATAGTGTTATTGCCCTAATAGTGAAAAAATACTTTCTTTTATTTCTGAGTGCCCTTGGTACAAATAGCTGTTTATTATTGCACCTAAGTATCTTTGGTTTATTTGCATATTTGATATCACAGTCCCCCATAAGCTGGGTATCTTGCAAGATTTTAAACAACAATAGAAGATCTCCTCTTTGGCATCTGACTTCTAGGTCATATAGGTGTAATTCCCTACATCTTTCTTCATATGATACATTTTTTAATCTGAGAATAAGCTTTGCAGTTCTTCTCTCGACATTATCCAAGATCTTTTTGTCCTTAGTGAGATATGGAGCCCAAAAGGCAGCTCCATAATCCAGATACAGCCTGATGTATGAATTATATAGAGGTAAAATATGGGTTTCCTGTCTACAAATAAATGATCTTCTTATAGAATTTTGAATATGGTTCATCCTAAGTGCACTTTGCCTACAGTGTTCCTCAGGTATTACTTGAGCATTAATTAAAATGCCCAAGTCTTTTTGAGTTTTAACATATTTTAATTGCTTATTGTTTAAGTAATATTTAATATATTGATTTCTAGATCTAAGGTGCATCTTTATCAAATGACATATTATTATGTTTTGCCCAGTTCTCTAAAATATCAATACCATTTATTAAAGCATTGATGTTAACAGAGGTATTAACTCTACTACATAATTTAGCATCATCTGCAAATTTACTGATGTGCCCGACAATATTATTACGAAGATCTGATATAAAAATTCCAACCAGAATGAGACCCAGGACAGGCCCTTGTGGACCCCACTTGTTACTGGAATTGGGTTAGACTAAGAATCTAAGATTCTGACCACCTGGGTTCTATTAGTTAACCATTCTGTTACCCACATAATTATGTATGGATCTAATTTCATCGCCTGCATTTTTCCACCAGAATACCATGTGATACCTTATCGAAGGCTTTTTTGAAGTCCAAGAAGATGATATCCACTGGGATTCCCCTATCCAGTGACTTGCTAACCTTTTCATAAAAGCTAATGAGATTTGTGGTACATGATCTCCCTTTTGTAAAACCATGTTGTTTGGTATCTTTTTGTCACTTACATTCCATCTCTAGTTCAATTCTATTTTTAAGGATTCTCCCCATAGTCTTACAAATCACTGACATGAGATTGATGGGGTGATAATTCTCTGCTTCCTTTCTATTTCTCCTTTTATAAATTGGAACCACTACTGCTTGTTTCCAATCTTTAGGTACATTTCCTTTTAGCAAAGAAATATTGAATATTAATTTCAGAGGATATGAAATAGAGTGGACAGTATTTTTAATAGTTTAGAATTAATACCATCTGGTTCTAAGGCTGAGTCTGCACAGATATCATTAATTGCTTTAATCACCTCATCAATAGTTATCTCATTAGCTTGTAAATTTTCTGTTTTGTTAATTACTATATTCTGTTAAACATTAAACACTGAGCAGAAGAACAGATTTAGTTTATTACATGTATCAAGTGGTTTTATTTCCTTCCCATTATCATTCAATGTAATTATACCAGAGTCTTGATGTTTATTATTACTAATATAGGGAAAAAAAGCTTTTGGGTTTTTTGTTACAGCTAGTTTAAGTTCAATCTTTCTTCTTTACCTCCTAATTAATGTTTTTTTTTAGTTCTGATTTATACTTAGAAATATTCAATTGACTCTGCCATTTTTTTCATATTTAAGAATGCTCTTTCTTTGTTACTGATTTGTAATGTTGCTGCATTAGTTAGCCATGATGGTATCTTACCCTTATTATTTTGAGTTTTCTTAATAGGGACATACAGCTCTTTCCCCTGGGTCCAGACTAGTGTGTGCTGCCCATGGGCAATGTAAAAATAAATTCCCTTCCTCTTTGCACAGGTTGCATTTTACTTTATTTTTACAGTCTGCCCCATGATGTCTGATGGTCCCACATAATCCACATTTTATTTTTTTGCATGCATTACTCAGGTGTCCCTTTTCTCCACACCTATAGCAGGCCCTTGGTTGCATAGAAAACCACTCCATTGTCTCTCCCAAGAAAGAAGCAGTTTGCCAGATGCTAAATCTCCCCATTTTGCTGTTTTAAGGTTAATTTATACTCCCCCCAGTCCATAAACATTCTTCATCTAGAATAGGTTCTGGGGGACCATGCACTACACATTTTTGCTTAAGCCAGAAAGTAATATCTGATACATTCACTCCCTCATTCCTGAATAGCACTGTAATTATTTTAAATGCAGGTTTTGTTAGAGGGATTGCCATAAATTGACTCCATTGTGGGGTATTTTTAATCTGTTGAAATAATTTCCAAAACCTGTCTAGGCCCTCTGGATGTTTGAAACTAATATCATGTTCTGTAGTCCCCAGTAGGTGTATTAAAGCATAACGTTCATATGGGTAGAACTTCATATAGTTTTTAAGGAGCTGTCTCCCTATGAATAGTCTATCTGGGGCATCTGCAGCTGCCCCCTTAAATTTTAACCTAACTGCATTTCTTCTTTTTGCTTGCTGCATTTTTTATTCAGTGGAAATAATTTTTCTCTTGTATTCCCCCCATACTTTTTCATTTTGCTTATGTTCCCCCACTCTTAGTTCTTTATCTGTTTGTACTGTTTTTTGTTCCACTTCTATGGAGGTTTCACCACTTTCCCCTTCTGTTAGGCCTTCCATTTCTTTTGTATCATCGGCATCCTCCATACCCTTAGAGCATGCTTCATTTTCCACTGCTTTTTTTCCACACTTGTTTCTTTGTTTAAGTCCTCATCTATTTGCTTTATTATCTCCTGCTTTGAGGTGCTTGATCTGTTTGGGTTCCATCCTACCCCCATCCTTCATTCTTTTCGATTCAGCATTTATTAAGGCCTCTGATACCCAATCTGGAGTATCTTTAAATTCTATTGGAGCCTCCATATCCTAATCTTTTGTTGTTTCCACTGTTTGGGGGCCCCCTTTCCCATGTTCTGTATTATTTTTTGTTTTACATTCCTGTCCCCTTACTTTATCTTTGCCTTGTGTTTTTTCCTTTTGTTCTCCTGCCTGACTTAGGCCGAGCTGTTTCTGACCCTCTCTGGCCATTCCTTTTGGGGCTTTCATTTCTTCTGTCATTTTTTTATGGTGTTTTAGCTTTGCAGGGTGTGGCTTGCTTTGATGCAGCCACATCAACATTTCTCAGCTGATTCTGACAGGCTGCATCCCTGTCGCTGCCTTAGTTGCTCCATTACTTTTAATAACACAGTTGTTATACTTTTGATACATTTTTCCTCTTCTTCTAATTCTGATAACAGTTTCACTTTGTCTATTTTAGACTTACTATACATTGGTCCTTCTTCCAATTCCACAGAGGTCTCTGCAGTGTTTTTCTTTCCCGATTTCAGCTTTTCAGCTGGCCCATCCTTTGCTTGCTTTCCTCTGTGCTGCTCCTTTTCTGCACCTCCTTCATAGTTCTGCTCCAATATACTGGTCTCCATGGGAATAGAAGCCGGGGTGGAGACCTGCTCCCCAGCCTCCTGCATGTCCTCTCTCATGCCGCACCTCAGATAGACTGACAATAATCAGGAGTCAGTCATGGATCCCCCTACTGGAAGAGTAGGGGAATTTTGTGGGGAAAAGAGAGTAATAATTCATAAACACATAATACTTTATATTCCACACAGTCATGCACTTACTACAACCCAAATGGTAAACAAGAAAATCTCATAAACTCACCGCAGACACTTAAACAGCTCAACACTCTTTCCTGTCTATGAAAGAACAGAATTGGCTATAACAATTATACAGTGCTTTACACCTTCCATAACATAAATTCACAATTTTTCCATAATTGCCTTATTTGACTTCTGGAGCAGTGTCCCAAATCTCTTTCATGCACTTTCATGATTTCCTCCTGTACTGTTTTTAATAAAACTTCATGAGGTACAAAACGTTGCTGCAGGACCCATTTGCATCTAGCCTGCAATAAATAATATTCAAAATAGCAAACAATACCTGCAAAGTATCCCTGGAAAATTGTTGCCAAGCAGGAGACCAAACCACATAAATTAATTCCTGATATGTAACGGATCTAAACTGCTGGATCCCCCAAAAAGTTGCAATAAAGTCCAAAAACTGAGTAGCGTATTCACATTCTAGGAACAAATGTTCTTGTGTTTCTAAAATCTGAATACAACTATGTCTCAAGCAATATCTCTCCTGTAATGCTTTATGTTTATTATTATTTTTCACATTTAATTTCCCATGGGTGGTTAACCAAAGGTCATCCCATACAAATACTGGCATCCTCTTATTTAACAACTGCTTAAACATCTCTAAGCTATTCTGAATACTACAATATGGCAAAATTATTCCTTCCAAACATTGTGGCTTTACTAACGTGTCATAAATATCAGCCCGCTTTTTCAGCTTCTCCATATCATAATCCACTTTCCATGTTATTACCTGTTGAAACAGTTCCTTAACTTCTCTCAGAACCACCTGGACATTGCTTAGCAGTCTACCTTTCTTCTGCTCCCAAGCTCTGACACAAGGCCCAATCCATTCCAATAACAATGTATACCAATCTCTAATCTTTTTTAACCCAGGTTCAATATCATTATAATAAAGGAATATACTATATAAAAGGCTATAGGGTGCACCATTCCTATGCCTCCCTCTCTAATCCCTTGATATGTTACATTCCTGTTGATGGGGTTTAATCTGCTCCCCCACAAAGCTTTAAAAAACAAACTAAATAACCTAGTATGAATCACCTTTGGAGGGGGCAGATGTATCTGACATATAGTAAAATTGGTATAATTAAAGTTTTAATCAAAAAGATTCTCTTTTGCTTAGAAAGTGTAGTCTGGGCCCATCACACCAAGGCACGTTCTGCTTTCAGTATTTCCTTCTCCCAATTCATCAGGGCTGTATTTTCAGTCCCAAACTGAATCCTCAAAATCATTAAAGGTTCACTAGTCAGGTTTATTCCTGCATACTGCTTGTTAAACAAATGATCTCCTCCCAGCTGATACCCTATACACTTATCAGCATTAATGCATGACCCTGAGGCTTCTGAAAATTCCTGAATCTGTGCTTATACTACACTTTCATCAGTGGTTGTTTTTACTATTAACACCACATCATCCGCATAAGCCAATACTTTCAAAGGATGGAAGGATTCTGACAGACTCGCTCCTTTTATCTCAGGATCCTTCTTAATACATTGTAACAAAGGGTCAATACCAAACACATATAGCGAAGGACTCATGGGACATCCTTGCTTCACTCCTCGACATACTTTCACTCTGTCTCCCCGTCACCCATTCACCCTCGGAATCACTGAAGCTGCTTTATATAAAGTCTGGAACCTAGAAATATAAATCTGAGGAATGCCATAATGCTGTAAAACCAAAAATAAATAGTCTTGAGAAATGGAATCAAAAGAATTGCTTTGATCAAGACTTAGAAACAAACTAATATCCTCTCCTTTATAATTTCTACAAAACAATTCCCTTAATTGAATCAGATTACCTTGTATCCCTCTCTGAGGTATAGCACAGCCCTGTTCCTTACTAATTAAATCATCTGCACAACTTGCCAGATGATTAGACAGAATGTTACTTATGAATTTTAAATCTGAATTCAGTAAACAAATAGGTCTGCAATTCAGCAACTGCGACCTATCCCCTTTTTTAAATAAAAGAATCAGTTCAGCTTCTACAAATGAAATAGAAATCTCTAAGGATTTTAACAACTCATTGAACAGTTTTACCAGCTCTATACATAAAACGTTACTAACCAATTTATAAAATTCCACAGGAATGCCATCCGGACCAGGAGTACAATTATTCTTTGCTGCCTTTATGACAGCTTTAACGTCCTCCTCTGTTATTAAACCAACCATCTGCAACTCCAAATCTTTGGAAATATGTTTCCTCTGTAAAGACTTAATAAACTGATTTGTATTGCAAGTTTGAGGCTCTTTACCAAAGTTATCAGTTACATACTCATTTATGATATTCAGGATGGAATGTTTATCTTTATGTAGTACACCTTTCCCATCCACCAACTCTTCAACATTTTTCTGTTTAGAAATATTATGACTATCCTTAAAGGGATCAAAAGTCTGCCTTTTACTAACAGTACCAACCCGTAATTCTTGTTTCAAAGTTTTGGCTCTGTCATACTGAATCTTTTACATAGTTTGCTTTACTTGTTGTATTTGTGAGCTAAAGCCCTGTCCAGTCATATCAGCCAAGGAAATTAATATATGCAGTTGCTTTCTATGCTGCAAATATAAGAAATATTTATCCCTATTTTGTCTCCCCGCCAAGTGCTGAAAATAAAGTTTCACATCATTTTTAGTATCCAGCCACCATTCTTGTAAAGTATCATACATACATTGTACAGAGAGACGTGCTTCCCATAATCTTTTAAAACTAGAAACCACGTCTTCGTGATCTAATAAGGAAACATTTAACTTCCACAGAGGTTTCCTATGAAATTGCTCCTAGATTACAATAACAGTCGATATATACCGCAGAATCTTCTGAAAAGACCAAGTCTCTAACAGCTGACCTTTTGACCTCTACTGATTGAGAGACCCAGAGATAATCAATTCTTGTCTTTTGCATACCTTTACGAAACGTATATCCCCCAGAACTATGCAAAGAATGATATGCATCTTTCAATTTAGCAGTGGCAGTAATATCTTTCAAAGCATTGGAATCACAGAACATTTTATTGGTTTATAAACCTCTACCCTCTTTTTAAATACTACAATTGAAATCATCCCCCATATTACTGTCCTAGCCGTACACAAAAAGGGTTGAATTTTTTTAAAAAGAGCAACCCTTATTGCTTTTCCTTGAGGTGCATACATATTAACCAGGCAAAACCTCTACTGTCTGTAGGACACATCTAAAATGAGTGCCCTATCTGGCTCCAGATCTACCAGTCTGATAACTTTTAAATCTATATTAGAAACCCAAATTCCTAATCCATCACATCTGTCTTGAGATTGAGACTAAAACATGACCTTCAGGTGCCATCTAGCAGTACATTGTGCAATCTCCTGAAAAGTTTTTATCCTGGTGTCCTGTAAAAAAATAAAATCAGTGTTTAAGTGTTGTAATTCCTGTAGAACCATATCCCTCCGTATTCCATTCTTTTTGCTGTTGACATTAAGAGTTAAAATACGGAAATCATCCATCTTTCTTTAAGAAGAGGTAACATCCTATCAACATTTGGATCTGGTAGCCCATCACTTTCTCCTGGAACAACCTTAATCCAGTTCTGAAGAAGTCCCTTTTGAAGAAGCAAACGAGGAAGTATCTGACCCAGAATCCTTGTCTTCTGACTAATCCAGTGTTTTATCAATAAGTAGGGGGCATATTGATTAGATTATGATTTAACCCCCATTTTACTAATTTTTTTCCTCTCTTTTCCTTTTGGTTGAGGAGGTGTTCCCATTTTCTGCCTAGATCATTTTTTATAAGCCACTGTTGTAAAAGGTTTCTCAGAACTAGATACAGGTGGGGGCCATAGAAGACTGGCCCTAAATAAACTGTCCATCACTCAACTCTTGGGCCACATCCGAAGTCATATCCTCTAGATCCATGATTGCACTCTGCACGATATCACAATTTAATTCACCTTTTTGTACTGTCTGAGCCTCTTCCATATGTGGTTCCACATCTGGCTTGGTGGAAACATCCTCTTTCTGTTGTTGTTCCCCTTCTCCTTCATTATATGCAATAGACTGATCAACTCCTGCCTTCTGAGGTTCTGCCTGTGGTACCAAACCTATATGAACATTGTTGTTAGTCATAGCAGTTGCTTTCTCTTGCAAAATAGTTTGCATCCATTTTTCAGAGGGCTGAGCACATCCTTTCTTCTGGGCTTGGGTTATCAAGGCCTCTTGTGAGGGACCATCTCCAGAATTGTGAGGGGCTCAGGGACACTTAATATAAGAGTGACCTCTTTCCTCACAGAGGTTACATCGAAACAGATTTTTACAATTGGCTGAAAAATGACCAGGTTCCAAACAGTGAGTACACTTAGGGGTGTCACAAGCATTACTAAGGTGAAGTCAGGAGCCACATTTATGGCAAGATTTAGGTTGCCCAGGATAAAATAAAGAGCCTCTGTCTTTCCCTTGGAAAAAACAACCAGGTAAATGAGCAGTACCACTGTTCGTTGTAAACAGTTTGCATTTAATCTTCCAGCCTCCAGTCCAAAACTGTTCAGAATCAATTATAGGCACAGGATGGTCTAGCACTTCACAATGTTTATTGAGCAAGTATAAAACATCTGATATGTCAACTCCTTCATTTTTGAAAAGTACAGTAATCATTCTTACAGCTGGCTTGGTAATAGGGATGGCCAAAAGCAGGGCCCATAACAGAGAATCCTTCAGTGCATTATATTTAAGCCAAACTCTATCCAGAGCTTCTACTGTCTTGAAACTGACATAGTAATTGCTATCATCTGTCTGTTTTAATGCAAATACCTCTGAAGCATAAAACTTCAAAGAATCTTTCAGTAACCTTCTCCCAATATATACTCTATCTGGTGGGTCTTCTAAACCCCCTTTTTACATCAGTCTTATGGCATTCTGTCTTGGGGCAGGTTCTCTAGTAGAGGATTTAAATATATCAGCCATCCGTAAGAGGGGTTTGAATATTTATTGTTTGTCAGGGGCTTGTAAAATAGCAGTCCCCAGGCCAACAGATAAATGTTCTTCACTGCCAGCCTTGCAGGTGTTTCAGGTACCTGATTACCACCCACATCTTCTGTAGCAACCTGCCTTTGCTTGCATGGCCAGGAATGGGATTACTCCTTACATCAATATTCAGTATAGCGACATCTGTAGCATTTTGATTAACAGTGTCTTCTACCACCATAGTATCAGTAATATCAACATTATGTAAAAAACCCAATGTATGCCTTGAATCTTTTAGTACCATTCCCCCGTTTCAGTTATTTTCACTGCATTGTACCCACTCACTTTCTTGTCGGTAGGATCCAGTGACCAACTGTTCTGCATATGCACCCAGCCAGTGGCCTGTAAAGTGGCCTCTGGTTGTAGGTCATGCTCCCTCGATTCCAAGACTGCATCAGTTTTAGAACTGGATTATCATGCAATCCCCAACATTTTGCCCATTGTCCCTCTCCGTGGCTTCTGCAATAAATCCTGGGGATTCAAATTCCATTTTTCTCTGTGTGGAAAATTCACAGAGCTACCGGCTTCAATTTTATCCTGACGTCTGGGTATGTGGACCTCCTCGGTCTCTCCAGTCTCTCTGGTACACTCTCCGGTTACAAGTCACCTTCATTATATGATATATATTATATATATATGCAAGTACATCATTCCGTGCCTGCTCAAGCAGGGTTTGCACTTTTCCTGATTCCAGACTAAGTAATACATTAGCTTCACTGACCTGATCACAAGTTTTCATATTATCCAAATCCAAACCTACTGGAGTGTCGGTATCTTGCAAAAGACAGGCTGAGCCTTCCAGTCCAGACATGATCAGCGAAAAGTCCATATCTTCAGCTTGGGTCTCTAGTGTGATCAAGGATGGGGAGGAGGCCCACTCCCCTACTTCACTTGCATCCTCACTCCTCAACATGTGGGACCTAGTGGCCATCCACGCTTAGGACAGCATCTCCCCCTACAGTCAGAGTAGGGGAAATTCCCTGGTGTCCTTGCCAAATTTCCCCCATTCCAAAAAAAAAAAATAACACCAACCGCTTAATCTGGTTCAGTTTCAGTTGGTTACAATCTGTATCTTCCCCATCCCCCAGGATGAGGCTGAAAATAGGCAGAATTGTCTAGCCCTCCTTTCCCAGTCAACAAAAAATTACTAAGTAGCTAAAGAACTAAATAAAAAACTAAATAAATCACAGCATTGAAGGAAAAAGCAAAGGTAGAAAAAGCTAGAGAGACCACCATGACAGTACCAAAGGAGGATGCCTGGCACTGGAGTAGGAGATGGAAGCAGATGGCGACACCTGTGAAGACTTAGTTAAATGATAAAACATTTAGACACATTACAGTATGTGTACATTGCTTCAGTTTGTCCTTTTATAATTATTTTATTTATTTAGTTTTTGTTGACCGGGTAAGTGCACTAGACAAATCCTGCCTATTTTCAGGCACGACCCGGGGGAGGGGGATACAGATGAATGCCAACTGACCTTGAACCAGATTAAGCTGTTGGTGGTATTTTTAGTGAATGAGGGAAATTTGCTAGACACCGGGAAATTCTCCTACTCTTTCATAAGTGCCATGGGATCTTTAACATCCACCTGAACTACCACCAATCCAGGCAGATGGGACCTCGGTTTAACGTCTCATCTGAAAGACGGCACCTCAGAAGTGCAGCACCCCTCTCATGCTGCACTACAGTGTCAGTACTAGGATATTAACCCAAGTGCCAGATGTGGGAACTGAACCCACAGCCCTCTGATCTCCCAGCCTCAGAGGCGAGTGTGCTACCTACTGAGCCACTGACACTGACTATAAGGATCTATTCAGTCTAGTCATATCAGCTGCAAAACAAAGAAAGAGGATTTTAATAAAAAATACTGTACTTACTGTAAACTTAATAATGGCCATGCCCTAGATGAAGGAAGGCCGGAAACTGACAGTACCCTAAGAGGTGGACCTTGGAATTGAAGGAAGAGTCAGCAGCTGCTTGAGACATCTGCAAAGATGTGATGGGATGCAAAAACATTTGGATACCATGCATAACTTAAGTTGGTTTGGTCTGTACTTCTGTCAACATCAGATGGGTCTAGTCAGTTCTGCAAAGCAAAGAAAGATGATTTTAATAAAAGTATGATGCGTACCCTAACTTTGGTGAGGACCATGACCTGGATAAATGGAGCATGACATGATGACCATAGCAGAAAAGGATCGCTAAGAATTTGTATTTGTGAGGAGGAGAAGGAGGATAGAGTCTCTGGGCAATCAATGTTCATGATCATGAAGACAGTGACTTCAACGGGAGGCAGTATAGAGCAGTGGTTTAAGGCTCTGAACTGCAAATCTGGTGACATCCAGCAGACCAGACCTGGGTTTGAATCCCACAGTTTCCACTTGCATACTGTGTGACTGTGAGCAAGACACTTAACTTTCCTGTGCTCCCAGGTCACTCCTGTAAAAATAGCTTTCAGCTTAGTGTGCTACTCCTGGTTAAACAACTAAATAAAAAAAAAAAATAATGAGTTGGTATTTGCAGGCAAGTAGGAGGTGGCTCTGCACTCTCAATATTTTATGATCCTTACCTAGAGATGGCAATTCCCTAAATAAAAGCAGCATGACAGGAAGACCCTGAGAAAGTAGAACAAATAGGGCAGAAGACAGGCATGTGGCAATGGAGGTGGAGGTGCTACTGGGCTTTCACTATAGGATATGATCCAGTGAAGATCATGACTTGAATAAGAGCACCATGACAGGAGGACCTCCACAGAGTAGGGCAACCAGGGCAGAAGGTGGGCTGGTAGCATCCAAGGAAGACGAGGCAACACTTTGTTCTCACTATAATATGATCATTACCTACTAATGGTCATTCAATGCATACAAATACTACAATTGGAGGACCCAGCAGAGTGCATGAAACAGGAAAAGGGTAGTTACTAAGTATTTTGCTTCCCTTGTGTACCATTATACATTCTATAATCTCAAAACAAATGCCTGTTGTTGTATTGGTCCTTGTACAGTAAGATGCACAAAATAGATGATGTAAAACCTTTTACTGGACCAACAAAGTTAGCTTTTGGACTATGCAACAGAGTCCTTCGTCAGAAAATGGAAGTTATACAAGAAATCACCTCAAGCACATACAGTAGAACAGAATTGGTAAAAACAAAAGACCTTTACACATCCATGTGACAGTTAAGTAGATAAATAATGGGAGTAATTGGGTATAAAACAGAAACCGAAAACAAGAGACAAAAGCACAGACCCTGAAATTTAGTTGGGGTGTAAATCAATCTTCACAGTCATGGGATGTGTATTAATTCCTCAGACCTTACCGAACAGGGCTTAAAACCCCTAATGAACTGCATTATAAGTCTAAAACAAGACACAGAAACCATCCTGTTAGGTGACTTTAATGTCAACTGGTTCTCATCAGGTGCCAGAAGGCATAAGGATGAGCTAACAGGCTTGAACTTTACCCAGTTAATAACAACTCCAACCAGGATAAACTATAAGACTGGGACTAGCACGCTCTTGGACTGGGTCCTAACGAATCATCCAACACATATCTCCCATTCTGAAGTATTGCCCGACACTATCAGTGATCACTCTCCTACCAAGTGTTATTGGTCTAACAAATTTATCAAGCCCTCTGCCAGAACATTCACATGTAGAGTGCTCTTCCGTTGCCACCTGCTGCTACTAAAGTCTCTCCTCTGACAACAAGGCTGGTCTTACATTGAAACCGCACCTGATATTGACTCAGCTCTACAATACTTCATTGAACATTTCAATGAAGCCTGTGACATCCACGCCCCTTTTAGAACACGTAGAATCAGTGGACTTGATAATCCCTGGATCTCTTTTAGCCTTCTGGCTCAAATGAAAGATTGTGACCATCTCTGGCACAGGGCAAGGACCTCTGGCAATCAACCTGACATACAGGCCTATAAGATGGCCAGGAATGCATGTACTAAGGCTATCCATGAGCACAAAACAAGTTACTATAAGGACAACCTTGCCAAGACCTGGGCTGATGGGAAAAGAATCTGGGAAAACCTCTCAGAAATCACTGGGAAAGCATCCAAACAGGCTCCAACTATGTTAAATGTTGATGGGTCTATCACCCATGACCCAGTGTTAATTGGCAACACATTTAATTCATCCTTCACAGACCTTAGCCAATCTCTGCCCCCAAATTTCTTTGAACCACCCAGCACAGCTCCTATGTCCACCAAATCAGAAAAGGCCTCTACACACCCATGTTTCTACTTCAAAGCTGTCTCGGAAAGCGAGACCAAGACCTACCTACATAAAGTTTTAGGAGGAACTAGGACAAGCAGTGATTCCCTTGACGTAAAACTTCTTACCCTAACTCTAAATGAAGTCTTATCCCCCTTCACCAAGCTTCTCAATTGCTCCCTCATACTTTCACAATTCCCACAGATCTGGAAATCTGCTCTGGTTACACCAGTTTTTAAGAGTGGGGACAGATTACTACCTGGGAATTATAGGCCAATATCTATTCTTCCCCCGCTGTCCAAAGCACTTGAAAGGATTGTTGCTGACCAGTTTGTGGAGTACCTGGAAAAATACAACCTACAATGTGTCCAACAACATGGTTTTCGGAAAGGGCACAGCACATCTACAGCCCTACTGGAATTCATAGGTTTCATTCACCATACCCTTGATCAGGGTAAACTTGTTGATGCAACCTTTATTGACCTGTCTAAAGCATTTGACATGGTCAATCACCATTTGCTGATACATCAACTTGCTGGGCTTGGTATATCTTCAGAGGCCCTAAAGTGGTTCACCAGCTATCTAGCAAACCACACACAGCAGGTGAGAATAGGGTCTGCCCTTTCTGCTAAACTGCCTGTTTGCTCTGGGATTCCTCAAGGATCGATACTGGGACCCCTTCTATTTAGCACCTTCCTCAATAATCTTCCGGCATCCTGTTCCAAACTGGTACTCCTCTACGCAGATGATGCAGTCATTTTCTCAAAGGCTGCTGACCCTGCACTCCTTCAGGCCCAACTTCAGAAAAGTTTTACTGAAGCTGCGTCCTGGTTCATCTCTCATAAGTTGGTGCTTAACTGCAAAAAAAACTAAGGTCATGCTCTTCCATGGTACCCACAGCAAGCACAAACCCAAACAATTGGTGATTAAAAACAGTGCAGGTATTATCCTTGATCAGACTCAATCGTTTAAATATCTAGGAGTTACTCTGGATAGTACGCTGTCCTACTCCAGCCATGTTGAAAATGTTGCCAAGGTAGTTAACATTTGCCTAGGCCTTCTACAGAGGCATAAACACTGCCTTACTACCAAAGCCCTTAGATTGGCTATCCAAAGTTCAATTGTGTCTATTATTGACTATGGATTGGTCATTTATGGTTCCGCCACAGACACAACCCTACGTCGGCTCACCACAGCTCTGAATAAAGCATGCCATCTACTAACTGGTGTAGCGTATTGGACTCACACTTGTGACCTTTATGAATAAGCAGGCTGGCTTCAACTCCAGGCTTGCATTGAATATCAAGCCTGCCTTTTGGCTGAGAAGGCAGATCTTGGTCTCCTACCACCAGGTTCCCTTCAGCTTTTCAGTCCCTTCCAGGGCACTTGGAGCACATGAAAGTCTGTGAGCCAAACCTTTAATGTCCCTTGCTGTCGAACCTCGCTCCAACAGTGACCCATTGCAGTTAGAGCTGCTAATTTATTTAATTCCCTTCCTCCTGAGATTGCGCTGACTACAACTGTGGGACATTTTAAGCAGAAGCTGCATCAATTGCTAGTTTCCAGAGCATCTTGTGACTGCTATTCCTAATCTCTACTGACAGCTAAATACACTGGGACCTCCCTCTTTTACCATTTGCCCCTGTATAGACCTACACTGCTGCTGCTGTGCTATTCTACTCACAGCACTTCCTCCCTTATCCCTTTCCTATTCCTGCCCTCTTTTTCATCCTACCTCATCCCCCCTTCCTTTACCCCTCCACTCTCACTTCCCCCCTCTCAGCTCTGTTTCCTCACCTTGTGCTCTTCCTCTACCCCGTGGGTCTTTCCTGCTCAAGCTTCATTGTGGAATCTCCCTCCTTGCTCTTTTTTTGCTCCTTCCACCCCCCAATTCACCCCCTGTACTTTCTTTCCTTGTAAGCCCTTTCACCCCTTTTCAGACAAGGCTACTGGCTGCACTTCACACAATATTTATCTTGCCATATTGTTCTTTTGTTTATGCAATTACTTTCCTCATGTTGTACTACTTACTGAAACCATTGTAATTTGCTATTCTTGTGACTTGACATGGAACCTCTGTAAATGAGCCCTTGGCTCAAAGCTCTTTCCAATTTGTTAAATAAATAAAATAAAAAATAAAATTGCCTTATTGAACAAATCTAGTCAGAGCCAATATGACCATACTAAGTTATTACTTGTAAAGTGAAGCACAACTCTAGATGTGGCGGCGGTGAAATGGAGCAGCTGCAGCAGTGGTTTCTGTGTGGATGGCACTGCTGTTGGATCTGCGACGGTGTGCCACTTGCAAGAAACATAGAAACATAGAATTTGATGGCAGATAAGGACCGCTTGGCCCACCTAGTCTGCCCATTTTCCTACCTAACAGATAAGCTGCAGATCCTAATTAACCAACAGCTTACTTCCTCCTACCCCCCACTAGGACTGCCTTATGTCTGTCCCATGCATTCTTGAATTCCCCCACAGTTCTTGACTCCATGACCTCCTCAGGGAGGCTGTTCCATGCATCCACAACCCCTCTGTGAAAAATACTTCCTCACATTACCTCTGAGCCGTTCCCCCTCTATCTTCAAATTGTGCCCCCTTGTTCTTGCACATCTCTTTTTCTGAATGATGCCACCCTCTTGTACTTTGTTAATTCCCTTGAGATACTTGAAAGTTTCTATCATGTCCCCCCTCTCCCCCCTTTCCTCAAGGGTATACATATTAAGCTCCTTTATTCTTTATTCGTATGTCTTCTGGTGCAGACCAAAGATGGTGGCAGCAATGAAACTGTGCATACATGATACTCACACGTGCGCAGTTTTCCTGGAATTTCGTTCCTGAAGTAGTGCACCTGTGGGGAAGGGGGTGACCATGCTGCAGATGGGAGCTCCATTGAGGAGGACAGTGCCAATGGAGACAGTGCTGTCCAAATGTAGCTGGGTCACTGTAAGAGAACACAGGGTCATGCTCCAGTTGCAACCCTCTCTTCCTCTACAGTGATAGCAAAATATCTGCGGAGCTCCACCCATGAAACCATAAAAAGGACCGCAGACTGTGTGAGTGCTGGCTACTCATCAGAAATGTGGCAGTTGTGGAAAATATATAAGTAATTAAAACAAATGTCTGTTGCCATATTGTTCCTTGTACAAAAAGATGCACAAAATACGTGATTTAACACCTTTTATTGGACGAAAACAGTTTTACAGAAAAAAACCTTAAGCTTTTAAATTCATCAGAAAAGTAATGGTAAGACAGGGTTTTGATTGTCATGGGTTAAAAGCACACTGAGGTACATAGTAAGACATGATGCTCTGGTTGCCTGGCTGCCATCTTGTGAATGAAATCGGTGGCTTCCTAGAGTAATCACTGATTAGCTGCCTTGAGCCAATCAGTCATTAATCTATGAAGCCCATTGGATTCAGTTCTTTAGATGGCAACTGGCAGTGGTGAAGAAAGTAGTCTGCTAATCACCTGTGAATACTGTCACTAGTCAAGTTGTATCCTTCCTCAGGTAAGCAGGGGTGTGGTCGGTGTGTGTGCCAGAGGTTGTAGGATAGGGAGTGAGTGACTTACTAGGTCAATTAGGAGGATGGTGAGACTTTTAACAATGGCACAGAAACATCGGGTGTGCAAATGGAGATATGTTTTAAAATTCAGCAGGATTGGGGGATGGTGGTATGGGTGCTATGAGGGTGAGAGAATGGGGCATTTTACTTTGACTGGTTGAGGTAAGAACATTGCTACATATGCAATGTGGGTTTAAATTTTTAAAACCTTTTGAAAAAAAACTATGTGTAGCAGCATACCACCAGCAAATGCCACTGCTTCTAGTTTTTGCTGGTGAAGTGTACTATGCATAGTCTTCAATGCTTAATTGCCACTATTTGTGGTAATCACCTGGCACAAAGACCATTTTACTGGGTAAAGAAGTCAACAAAATATTAAAGTCTTTGATGTGAAGTTAGGAAACCTTCATGAAGAATTTCACAAAGCAAAGTTTTTCTGACTTTGCCCACCTCTAATGATCATAATTACCTATGTGTTTGTT
Organism: Neoceratodus forsteri; assembly: GCA_016271365.2. Classification (NCBI taxonomy): domain Eukaryota; kingdom Metazoa; phylum Chordata; order Ceratodontiformes; family Ceratodontidae; genus Neoceratodus; species Neoceratodus forsteri. The sequence continues at coordinate 326,771,554 of JADMNL010000023.1, forward strand.
TTCTGACAAATAGGCATTAGCCATTCTCTCCACAAACCATCAACCAATATCCTCATCTGTCTCAAGCTCTTCCATCTCTTCACACTCCTCCAGGCCATTTGAGATAATATTACCCATCCTGAAATGCTCACAGGTTTTCCTTTACCCTTTCTGGTGGATGGAACATCTTCTATATGTATAATGGTAACAGCAGTTGACTTACTCACTGCTGTTTTTGCAAGCTGGTTTTAACCATGTGCACTCATTAAACAAACCTGATTAATAGCCCAGTTAAAATTTGCACTTGCCCCATGTCACCTTTTAATTATTGAGGGAAGGGCATATTCATAACAGGAATCAAGCCTTGTGGCAGTTCCAGATTTTGGTCAATTGCAAGATGTCAGAAGGTTGTGTGTTGTAATCCAAAACATGTTGGATTTAGTACAATGAAACTGCAACTGCCATCACAATTGCCACTGGCCTCTAACTGATGATGCACACTCAGGAGGGCCTTAATCAACACATGGAGAAGTAGAATGACCTGGCTTATGCAAGCAGTCCCACCACTCACTGACTGGCAAGCATGGTCAAATGGCTTTAGAATCATAATCAGTCCAACCATAAGATGACACTGGAGAGTTGTTAGTGCTATGAATACTCCAGCACTGTTCTGGCTGGTATGAATGAGAATGTATTTGGGGACAGCCTTGTACCGCTCATGCAGATGCTCAAGAATATAGTGTGGAGTTTCAATACAGGATAACTTCATGCTTCATCTGGTGATAAGACAGTTTATTCTAAATTTACAGCTCTCAGAGATGGTCCCTGGCCTTTGAGGTTCATGCAAAGTGAGCACACATTCTGCAACATACATTTATCAGTTCCTTCAGATGCAGTATGATTGCCCAATTATTATCTGCATAACTATATTAATGCTGTGTTCCAGCCAAAGCAGCTTGAGCTATTCACAGTCTCTTATGGACTTTTCCTAAGTGGAAACATTACCACTGGCAATGAAATCTGCTTTCTGAGAATGTGGGTGAAGCCCGGTGTCTATCTCATTTAGCAGCATCACCAATATTTTCTTCACCATTGTAAGATTCCATCATTTTCTTCTTTGACAGAATGGCATACTAGCAAAAACCTTAATATTTGCTTCCAGTAAAGTTTACCTTGATATACTTGCTTCCTGAGTCCTATACTACCCTGGGCAGTTGAGCCCAGTGAGTCATAGTACAAATATTTGAGTTGCCAGCTATTTGTCCACTTATCCACATGTCAGTGCTTAGGTGGATGTATGTAGATAATGCTGCAAGACATTGATGATTGCACTTGCAACTGATTCATGTAGCTCCTGAACACTTTGTGTGGAGAACTACTGTTAGTCAAGGAGGGCACCTGCCATTTTGGACATGCCTTTGCCACCAGATACTGAAACCAGAATTTTCCACAAATGAGTACTGTAGTAGCAGTTGATTTTCCAAGTTATGTTCCAAATTCTCTGGAGAGCACCAAGATTGAGGTTTCTTTTAGCTGAGCAGTCTCAGAAATGATTTCTATAGGTATCTCCATAGAATCTCTGGCAATAATTTGCTGAACTGACTGCTGCCACCCCATGCAGTAAATCAACTGCAAGCATCTCTGCAGTAACTACACTGAATTCAAATACCAAACTATGGTTCAAGAGCTGTTTTGTGTGGTGTGACATGACAGTCTTGTGAATGGGCCAAAACTCTTTTGGCTTGGGTTGTTGTTTACCAGTCAACTGCACATGACATGGGACAGTATGAGATTCAGATGATTGAGAACACACCCAAAATAATTGAGAAGAAGAATAACAGTAATCTAGATATAAATCACTGTATAATAGTTTGCATTAGGTGTCAAGGGTTGTATACTAATATACCTCATGGAAAGGGTTTGGAAGCACATGGGCTTTAAAAAGACATTTTATAGAAGAACCTCTTCCAAATTAGTATACAACGAGACTGGCTGGATTAGTTCTTTATAACAATTTGTTAAGTTTGAAAACAATTTTTTCATGATGACAAAGGTCACTGCCATGGGATCTTGCATGCAGACTGTTACATGAGTCATTTTGAGGAAATGACCATCTTTAGCTAATGGAACATTTTCAAAAAATAATATAGAGTGTAAACATTGTATTGATAACATTTCTTTCATATGGAGTGGATCAGAGAAGGGGTTACAAAATGTTTAGAATTAGTTGAATCATGCAAAATATCACTTAAAGTTTTTAATAAATACAAATAAAACAACAAAAGTGAGAAATTACACTCTTTAGGTATCAAAATATATGATCAAATGTTATTTGTCCACCTTGAAATTCAGTGTTTTGTGTTCCACCAAGGAATGCAACATTTCATGATAATCCCCGCTTCGTCAAGGATCAGTGGTAACTTGATGCATGTAGACTTTCTGTTTACTGTGACATACCATCTCAGTACTGTGCTTTAAATTTTCCTCAGCTTAGCCAACTCACCTCACCTCAAATCTATACACTTTAGTGAATCCTCTACCAGTTATAATGAGTCCATAAAGTTTTAAGCTGCTCTTTCAGAGAGAGTAGCTTGCTCCTCTGCTGTCAGGATCTATCCTCTCATTTGTTCTTTCATATGTACTTTATGGCTGCCAAGTACTGTAGACACTTTTGCTTACTCTGAGATTTATAGCTACAGTTAAGGATAGAAGTATCCTGCAGCAAACCTTTTGTCTAATAAATATAAAGTAAAATAAAATACCTTTTCTGGACATAGTTATGAACAAAGACAGCAACACATTATTGACACAATTAAATGTGAGGGAGGCTAAACACTTTACTGCATACTGAAAGTTCACACACACAGGAGGCAGTAGAGGGCAGTGGTTTAAGACTCTGAGCTGCAAACCTGGAGACCTGGTTATGAATCCCACAGCCCCCACTTGCATACTGTGTGACCCTGAGCAAGTCACTTAAATTCCTTGTGCTCCCAGGTCACCCCTGCAAAAAAGCTTTCAGCTTAGTGTGTCTCTCCTAGTAAAATAAATAAATAAATAATATATATATATATATATATATATATATATATATATACATATAAAAGAAAAGCCTAAATATGGACTAACATATGAATAATCTGTAAGGACAAAAGGAAATTGTTACAAAATCAATGATTATGGACGAGCTTTTGAGAATCGGGTCAAAAGATTTAAAGAATGGGAATACAAAGAAAATGAGATATGACACAAAAGAAAGACATGACAACATGAAAAGGGAAATACTTCTACAGAAGAAGCCACCAAGACAAGCAGATCAGAACGTGTGCCAAGTATAAACTGTTTTGGACCATTTTTTTAAAATTGAAAAGGTTGTACCAATACACTGGAATGTCTTACATGCAATTTCCACAGGTGAAAGTAGATAAGAAAGTCCAGTGGTTTTAGTTAAAGAAAACAAGAAGCAGAGGAGGCAAAATAATAAATTTCGACTTTAGCACAATGGCCCCTATGCACCAAAGGGGAAGGTAATATGCATCTGTGGCGTGTACCCTGCCCGCGCAGCTCTGCACCTGCAGGAGATCTGTGGGTGGCCACATTCAGAAAGAGTGGCCTCCACGTGACTCCCATAAGCTGCCCCATACCCCTGGTGCATAGGCCCATGGGGGCAGTCAGGGGTGGTGCCATGGATCTGGGTAGGTGGCCAATTAGCCACCAGATGCAGACCCCTTAGTGGATCTCCTATGCCCATGTGCACCGGGTGAGGAGCCAGCACATAGAGCACCACCATGGCTGTGAGGGTCGGGTGCCCAGACACCACCCACAGGACACCCAGTGTACCCCACAAGCTAGTGCTCCCTTGATGGGGGTATGATGGACCCAACTTCACAGCTGAAGCCCGTGGCTGTCACTCTTGTGGGGCCATGTAACAGGCCCCCTGCCTTTATGGCTGCCCTGACCTGATGGAGGTGCCAACACCTACAACCAGCATTCTGCATGTTCATGCATCCCTCCAAGTGCTGGACCTCCACTTGAGCCTCCCCCGGTCTGCCTCCTGTGCATAGGGCCACATGCTGCCGGGGATCCTGCATGGAGGGGGTGGCCATCCAGTCATGAATGCCATGCAAGGGGCACAGTGGGTCTGGGCAGGTGCAGCGTGGGCTATGCGCCATGGTTACATGGTCCATACCCACTCACACTTTTGTGAATAGGGCCCAATGTTCCCAGAAAGGCAGCTGGTCATTTCTTAAAAATTTCCAGACAAGAGGGAATTCTTCTTGTGGCAATTGTGTATACTGCAATAGTGCACACAAAATCAAAAGCATCTGAAATGTTTCTAAGTGAGATGCTATCCATACTATGGACATTATCTCCTGTCAATCAACACATGCAGTTTATGGGATAAAATGCCAATATGAGTTAATCAATATTTATTTATTTACTTAAAAATTAGTAACTGGGAAAGGCATACTGAGCTATGCCTTATTTCCTGTATGACTCAGGGATGGGGAAGATGCAGCAAAACAGCAGCAAGCAATAGTAAAACAACATCTGAACAGACAGATAAGCAATGTGTTACAATCATGGAATAAAAAAACAATTTGCATGTACCACAATTAAACAAATTGCAGTGAACTTTAGCACTGCATTGATAACTCTTATAGATTAAAATAAAGACTTCAAGGGTAACTGGAAGCAACGTAGCAGGAGCAAGTGGGGGTGGGTTGAAGTTTCAGCTGGTGTTTCAAGGAGCTTAGGGATAGGGAGAGATAGAGGGAGATGGGGAGTTTGTTCCAGAGTATATACCTACTGGGCATGAAAAATACCATACTTGCCAAGCAGGAAAATACTACGATCAAGAAAATGTTTTTTCCAGGGCAATGCTCAACCATTTAATCTATCTAGAGAAAACCACTATAAAACTATGACTATTGTTCACAGAACATGAAAGTGCTATTAAATGATGAGACATTACTTTAACCATAGCAAGGCACTTTCTGGAAAAAAGGTATCAAATTCCTATGCATAATTTATTTTGCTGTTGTTGTTCCTTGTTTTTTTAGTATTGAAAGCATCTTAGAGCCTGTGACACCAATGCAACCTCTTTCTTTCTTTCTTTCTTTCTTCTTCCTTTCTTCCTTTCTTCCTTTCTTCCTTTCTTTCTTTCTTTCTTTCTTTCTTTCTTTCTTTCTTTCTTTCTTTCTTTCTTATTTCCCTATAAAATAAGTTAGCAGGTTTGAGGAATATTGAACATTGCATTCCCCTAATGCTGCCCCAGGCTTCAGGGCATTCAGCTAGAGTTGTTTTTTGTTTGAGCATTCCTGTGTTCTCATAGAGGAGCTACAGCTGGGAGGTAGATAGCTGAGCTCTTCTGATCTGAGCAAGTCTATGTTTTGAATATAAACAAATGACTGAACCCCTTTGATCTAAAAGAGGCTATCTGTTTAATATGCACAAATGACTGATCAAGCCAGATGCATCTTGCAGATCCATAAGCCATGGGGACAGTGAAAATTAGTCCAAATCCACATAACCAGTTTAGACCAGTTCTGTCTTGTTGGTGGGCTCAAAGATCAAAGAAAAGTCTAGGCATGATGTCAGAGAGATAGGGCCAGTAAAACCATCAAGGTGGTCGGCCTGTCAGAGGTATTTATATCTCTGTATTCTCTTATGAAATATTAGCCTTTCCATGGGGACTTGGAAGCCACATTATTGACATCCAGTCTAGGACACAAAAGATCCCAGTTGTGGGTAAGTTTAAGTATTTACTGTGGCTCTAGTTAGACTTAATGAGTGTTATTCCCTCTACATTCTATCCATTCAAATGTTTTGTTTTCCATTTCTGTAGAATACTGTACTCCCCATAGTCTTTAGTATGTATAATCCTTTGCCATATGTATATTCTTTAGTATGTATAATCCTGTACCATATGTAAATATAGGTCAGTGCTAAATAGTATTATTTTTTCATATACATTTTTCTCTCCTCCAGGGCACACCATAGGCAGCTAGTTCCACTCTGCTGTGCCACCTATGTGCATACATCACTCCCCGCAGTTTAGCCAAGGCCCACTTCCCCATGGATTTCCCTCCATGGCAGGGCCAGGAGGGAAGGGCTGTCCTCTCCCACCCAACACTCAAAATCCAGATCCTGGCTTCCAGCAATCTGGCAGCGGAGCAGGATGCCAGTTAGCAGGCGGGCTTCATGAAACCTATGATTGCCCTTTTTGTCCCCCATTTTCATGCCTCTCCTTCCACAGTCATAATCACACATGCTTGAAGGCATACATGCACCATGTAGCACTGCTCATACCTCCCTAACTTCAATGCTGCTACTTGACCTCCACCAGAAGGCAGCCAAGGAGTGGGACAACATCCCCTCCCACACCAGGAGAGGAGAGCTGTCCATGGATTTTTTAAGACCATATTCCAACTATATCCTACTGAACTGCAATAGCTCCACACCTGACTTGTATAGTAATTACTAGTTGTTCTCACAGAATTTTGAATATATCTGTTAGGACATGAATAATACCATTGAATAAACCTTTTATTTTATGAAGTCCATAAGTGGGAATCTAAACCCCCTTAATATATCTATTATTTTTTTCTTCAAGGCAAAGTCCTGTCAATGTTCTTTTCTGTATAAGTTGTAAATCCATAAGAAAGATAATAATCCTGGAGTAAACCAACATTCCAGAGACTACTGGTCAAGTTTACAGCACAAATATATGCTGGAGTACATTCAGGAAGATGTAGTGAATATTTGTACAATTTAAAATTGTCTCAAAAATACACTACTTAAATTTGCCATTCCCCAGTAGAGATGTGCGAAATTGCCGAATTTCGTTACTTAAAATACTTTGTGTAATTCGGCCGTTTTGCAAAATTTATCATGGAAGTGAAATGAGGAATTTCACCCACAGAGTATGAAATTTCACACATGGAGCATGATATTTAGCTCGCAAAATGGCTAAATTCTCCACTTGAAGGCAAAATTTTGCCATTTTGGGGTGAAATTTTGCATTTCTTGCGTGAAATTTTGAAACTTTGCATCACGTGACTTTTTTTTTCTTTTAGTTCTTAGCTCTTGACTAAAAAGGAGTCAGTGGTCAGATCATAACATTAGTTATTGAGTTTTAGTGGGACTGATGGCTGAGGGGTAGAGTTGAAGGAAACAAAAAAACTTTCTGTCCAGCTAGTTAAAGCAAGCAGGAACTATTTTCTTTTTCTTGGCATAAGAATAAATTATAAAACAAATTATTTAAAGTGCCAAAGAATCTGCTTTTTTTCTTTATCCTTTCTTATAAAAAGTATAGGAGGACATTGTATACTTCCAATAAACCATGACAGGGTATGGGTTGTTCTGGGATTTCCCCATTTCTAATGTGGGTATAGTCCAGTATAACCCACACCCTGTCATGGTTTATTGTGTAGGTAATCAACTGTATTAGAAGCAACAAAGGGAACATATTCAGTCATCCTATTGTAATTCTGGGAGCAGAAATGTGGATGACTAGGAACATATTGTCCTTTTTTTGCCTCTTTTTAGAAGCTGAATGAAAAACTTGGTTGTATAGCATCTTGCAGGACATCGCTGGTACAACCCAGGAAATTCTTGTTACTTCATTCTCTTCTTCTGTAGTAAAACTTTTGAATAAATTTACATCTTTTCTTAAAAATATCAAACTTTAGGGGGACCACATGATGCAAGCTACCTGATAGTCACTCCTCTGTACAGCTCCAGCCTCCTGTCTCTTTCTAATTGTTATCTGTTATATTTTGTCGATCTCGAAACCTACTAATTTGTGCTATTCTGGTTCCCTATAACTTCATGCCCTTGCAGGGCAATTTTGAGAGAGAATGGACATCTACATGAGAAAGCAACAGCAGAAACACACCCCGCCAGTTACACCAGAAAAGGCCCCAAAAAAATCCTGGGCCTCGAGTGGAGCGGAGAAGGGAGACACTTTGAATCAAGGTGCGGATCAGGAGCCGCTCACATTGTCTAAATTTCTGGAAGAATTCAAACCATTTAGAGATGAGATTAAGGAGATGGCATCAGAAATGAAGTCGTTCACGAGAAAAATAGAAGAAATTACTCTTGCTACCTCAGACAACACGACCAGGATCTTCTCTTAAGAGAAGCAAGTGGAAAGGTTTGAGCCTGAGATGGTAGCTATGTGCCAGAAATTGTCCAGATTTGAGGTTAAGCTTGAAGACCTCAAAGGTCACAGCCGGAGAAATAAGGTAGTGATCCTTGGACTACCGGAGGGAGAGGAGGGCCAGAATACCATTGCTTTTACCCAGAAGTTGGTGGAGAAGATTGCCGTCCCTTCCCATTTGGGGCCAAATATATTATAGAGAGAGTCCACAGGACATTAAGACCGAAGCCCCCTCCTGGAGCAATGCCCCTACCTATAATTTGTCATTTCTTGAATTTTTTAGAGCAACAACATTTTCTGTACAAAGTAAGAGAACTCCAAGAAGTTTGTTGGGAGCAAGCTAAGCTTAGAATAACGCAAGATATTCCGGGTACACTCCATTTGAAACGTGCAGCATTTCATCCGGTTGTCTCAAAAGTCATTGCTGCTGGACTTAAATTTTGTATGGGATACCCGGCCAGGCTACAGGTACAGGTGACTGGTTCCTGGGCTACCTACGAAGATCCCGAGGCAGCGCTTGCTGGCTTAAAAGTATCCCTGCCAGATCTCTTTAGGGACACATGAAAGGCTTCTGGACGTTCCTGACAAGACGAGAATCGATCTGAGAAGGCTGAGCAATCTTGTAAAGGAATCTTCTGGAAAGAAGCGGTTAAACATTCTTGGACTCTCATTTCAGCCTGATTAAGGGGCAGAAGGGACCCTTCTATTTTCATAGTGATCCAATTACGGATACATATTCTTGTTTGTTTTGTCTGGGTCTGGGGTTTCATGTAATTAAGAGATTTCTCATTAGTTTTTGTGTTTGGAGGAAACAAAGCAAACTCAGTAATATTTAGTCTCCCCTTCCCCTGTAAGAGTTTGGCAAGAATGGGTCTGGTAAAAGTTTATGGCTTTTGGGGAATCTAATTACAAGGGCTTTGATGTCCTTTCCCTTGTAAAGCACCAGTGTGCAGCTACACGTTTGCAACATAGGAGGGAGCTTGTGTTTCATGCATTAAGTGTTAACGGTTGCTAAGGCCAGAGAAAAGTGGGGGTTTACTGGTGCAAGGACACAACAAATTAAATGAGAGGAATGGGGGCCTGTCCCTGTGGGGCTGGAGAGCTTATTGAGACAATGGCCCGCATGGTGAATTTTATGTATTGTTGTGGCTGGCTTCCTGACCTCACACCACGCGGTGCCTTTTCATATCTAGCAAGCCACATGCCCTAGCAAGTTGCAATGTTTCTGGTGGTGATGCCTTACTGATGCTGGCTTGCTTTCAACGGCTTTCTTTAGGGGATAGGTGAGGGATACAATGGCCTGTACTGCAATAATGTTGAGTCCTCTCTCCTTCTTTATTATTAATATTCCAAAAATGGGGATTGAATTATAAATAATGTAGGGTTTGGTGATGGTTTTTCGGGGGGCTGGGGGAGGAGTAGAAAACGGAGTGTTGCTGAACGTTGTTAGCGATTAGAGGGGGGTTTGGGTGGGTGGTTTTGTGGACAATGTTCTGGGGTTACTGAAGTTGTGGATTGTTCGAGGGATACTTGGGTGGGTGGGGAGGACAGGGGCTTAATAGGGGAAGGTTGGGGTGGGAGATTGGCACAGCAGGTTCAGGGGAATAGAATCACCTGGTTCATGGTTGCAGTACATGATAGATGTGTTATCTGGATTTATACCTGACATAATAGGTGGCTCAGAATATTAATATTGCTACATGGAATGTGAAGGGGATCAGGAAAAAACTGAAACAATACCAGGTACTTAAACACCTGAGTCTGTTGCGTGCCCAGATATCATTTTTACAAGAATCACTTAGTGGATTCTGAAGTATTACAACTTTGGAGACAACAGATAGGCCAGGATTTTTATGCTTCAGGGGAAACCAATAGTTGCGGGGTCATGATACTGATTAATAGAGACATTCCATTTGTCCCTTCTCAGGTGTTTAAGGACACAGATGGCAGATACGTCTTAGTTCAGGGTACTATTTGGGCCATGCTGTTAGTTCTAGGTAGCATTTATGGACCAAACACAGATGATCCCTCTTTTTTCATGAAACTGATCTCTACGATCCTTCCTATACTCCCTATTCCAATTATCTTAGAGGGAGACTTTAATTTGGTCTCTGATCCGAATCTTGACAGATCAAGCATTGGGTCGAGGGGACTGTCCCCTGGGCATAGGGCCTTTAAGGAAATTATGGATTAGTGTGGGTTGTGCGATGTCTGGAGAATCACACATCCTAATATTAGGGAATATACTTATTGTTCCCCAGTACATGGCATGCAATCTCGCATTGACTACTTGTTAGTTTCTCATGAGCTCTTGCCAGGGGTATTGTCCACCTCGATTCAGTCGGGTCCAATATTGGATCATTCCTTAGTCCTGGGTAATCTGGCTTTCCTTAACATTCCCAAAAGAGAAATCAGATGGAAATTAAATGAACAATTACTAAAAGATGAAAAGTATCGAGGATTGGTGAAAGAGCAGATAGACTTTTTCTTTTCCACCAACCCAATAGATAGTGCAAGGCCGGATATTTTATGGAGAGCCTTTAAGGCTTATATAAGGGGCATTCTCATTAGTCTAGCTACAAAGAGGAAGAGGGCACAGGAAACTGAGTTATTATCCTTATTGTCCCAGATATGGGCATTAGAAAATATACAGCCAGATAAAATTTCTCAAGAGGAGTCACAGACGCTATTAATACATAAAGATAAATACTTGGGAATGTTAAGAGAAAAGGCAGAGCTGACTATAATCCGCACTAAGGCCAGTTTTACAGATCAAGGAGAAAAAGCGGGGTGCCTGCTGGCTTTACGTCTAAAGCAACAAGAGTCAGTAAGATTTATACCCCCAATAAGGTCACAGTCAGATGGGACCCTGAAGGTATCCCCCTCAGAGATAGTTCAGGAGTTTGCTACTTTTTATGAGCAATTATATAGGGATATGGATAGTCCTCCACCCATTCAAACACTGGAGGAGTATCTCAGGGAAGCACATCTTCCATTACTATCTAACTCCCAAAAGAAATTCATATCTTCCCCTTTATCACAGGAAGAAATAGCTGCTGTTATAAAGGACTTGCCTGTGGGTAAAGTCCCAGGTCCAGACAGGTTTTCTGCCTTATTTTACAAAGTTTTCAGGGAACAATTACTACCTGTGCTGCATCGTCTCTATTTGCACATTTTTTCTGGAGAGACAGCAGATGCACATTTGTTTGAAGCGTTGATAGTTTTGTTACCTAAACCAGACAAGGGCCCAGAATTGGTTCAGAGCTATAGGCCAATATCTTTGCTGAATCAAGATGTCAAAATTCTCTCAAAGATATTAGCAGATAGACTAACCCTGGTCCTTCCAGATCTCGTGGGTATGTCTCAAGTGGGACTTATGAGAGGACGTGCATCTTCAGATCATCTGTGTACCCTCTCGCATGTCTTCTCGGAGTCCAGGGATGCCATATATCCTGCGGGGTTGGTCTCCCTGGACGCCGAGAAGGCATTTGATCGGGTTAATTGGACTTTTCTATTTCAAGCCCTTAAGGCATTTGGATTCCCATCCATGTTCACATCCTACATAATTTGTATTATACCCCAACTAAACTGGTGAAATGGGGCCTTCTCGATACCAATAGGTGCAATAAGTGTTCCCAGGATACAGGGTCACTTTTTCATTCATTTTGGTCATGTTCCCAGATAGCTTTGTTATGGGAGCTTATAAAAGCCAACCTGGATCCTTTATTGGGTTTACAGGACTATTTTACACCGGATATTTGCCTGTTGGGGGATCTGTCTTCCATAAAGGTTAAAATCCGGAGATTTCATATATCCATGGTTGCGCTCTCAGCCAAAAAAATCATTCTTAGGCACTGGAAAGAAGGGACCTATCCAACATATCAGGAGTGGCTTAATGAGATTTTAGCAAATATACGTACAGAGAAGGCTATTGCCAGCCTTCAAAACAGAGTACATAGGTATAAGTTTATCTGGGATCCCCTTCACACTCTAATTACAGTGGCTATGAAATAATGTGTGGTCGAGGTTAACAACCTACTTATTCTTGGTAAAGGTAGTTAGTGGGTGATAACAGTCTTAGAATGGACTACTGTGCCGGGGAGGGAGGGGAGGGAAGGGCTTGGGGCAGTAAGACTTGTCTTATGAATCTCATGTCAAAATGTTCATTACTGCCTCCTGTAATGTGGAAAATGTGGTGAATAAACTTTGAATTAAAAAAAATATCAAACTTTACTAACAGATGATGTGCACTTATTATAGAACCAGGGCTGTTGACATCTATAAATTTATAAACAGACAATTCGTCTGACATATAAGAATCTTAAAATTAGAAAGTCCTATTCTTAATGATTATAGAAGTGAAATTCTGAGTCTACGTTTCAGAGCCTTTTCTTGAGGCTATTACTGTAGCTCATATTTGGAACATTGGGAATATAGGCTGTAATACAATGGTTAGTGAGTGTAGGTAATCAGACCCGAACCATTTTGAGCCATATTGACATTCTAAAATTGTGCTTAGAATTTTCTAAAGCTGGTACACAATATTCAACATTTATTATTAACTCTAGAAAAAAATGGCCCTTTTCATGAATACTGTAATTTAATAAATCCTATCACTCTATTTTGTTCAGCATATCTGGCATGGATTGTATGGTCACTGTGAAGATGTGTATTACTTCTTCATAATACTTTTCCCTGCATTTTTATTGGAAAACTGCAACATGAATGCCTATTTTGCTGAAATTTGAATATCATGTTTTTTCTTGACTGTCTTTGACAGTATTTATATTCTCTTTAATTGTATTGTAATTACTTTATAGTTAATCAAGAAACTTGAAACTTGAAGCATGTAGTAGCTCAGATAAAATATAACATAGCTTTAGTGTTCATGTCTATTACAATAAATTAAAGTTACATTTAAAATACTGTATATTTGAAAAATTCAATTATATTACTATATTTAATGATTAGGGTCCATTAACCTCTTCTGGCACAACCTCACAAATGCTATAATTCACACTTGTGAATTACAGAGTTCCATAAACCTTGGGTCCCAAAGTAGCCCCTAGTGTCCCTGAGCAGCTGTCTGAGAAATTGTCTCAAGTCAGATCTCTCTCTCCATTTATTCTATTAACCAGTAAATATAAAAAATAAAACATGGAGAAGTCTGTAAACATGGATTTTTATGCACCCCCCTCAGTGTGTGATGCCCACATAAACCCATTGGACTTGGCCCTTGGGGATTTGGGGGTATCATACACCAAGGGTGTGCATAAAATCCTCATTAACCACACTTCCCCATGCATTATTCTATATATCATCTACTCCAATAAATATATTGCTACTCAGATCATAGGGTCATAATACACTGCACTCCATTGCCAGTACCAACAGAAGTACAAGAACCAGTTTTCTGGCTCTCTTTTCACAACTCATTGTGGAGCAATGATGACTTTTGATCTTCCTCTGTTTTCCACTGTAGAAGACACTGGCTTTCAAAGACTTGCATAAAGAACTGAAGCACAAATATAACATGCCATCATGCTTAACACTGTTTAGGCATGTCAGACCCAGACAGTGTGCACATTGGTTGGTGCTGCACAAGCATAATCTGCTTCTATGGCCATAGGAACAGGCCTCCATAGTGCACAATAAGCAGCCCTTACCATGATCCTTCCATAGTGTATGCACTTGAATGTCACACATTATGTTATTTAATGATCTTCTATAACATCTCATTGAAGTATTGTAGCATACGATCATGTAATGATTTCCCTTGGTATATGAATAAAAAGCTAATAATAAAATTAGATTCAATGAAAAAACACAGAAACTGACTAGCTCTTCTAAAGATAAAATATCTGTCATTGCAAATCCTGATGTGTTGCCATGTCAATAAATATAATTACTTAAGAATTAATAAAAACAGACTTTCATGTTATCTTACTGACATCATCCTAATTATCATCATATTAACATTTTTTCTAGAATATATAAAACATATACCATAAATATAAAAATAATGAAAGAGATAATGTAACTTATTTGTAACATAAATTTATCACTGTAAAATCTGCAGAATGGCATTGCAAGTGAGAATATAGTTATTGGCATGAGGTAAAGAGCAGAGTCAGAGATTACAAGCAGGTGTGCACCTTGAAATCAGAAAGAACAGTAGATATTATTTTTGCTCACTTTGGATTGTGCTGGTCTTGGTGGGTTTTGTAGATATTGTCAAAACACCACAAACAGTAATTCACATCAGATGCATACAATTGGCACCTATCACAAGTAAGCTACAGTAATTCATATTTATTTGTGCCCTCAAGGCTTCTCCCCTCCTCATTTATAATGTTTTACCTTATGCCAATTCTTATGTTGGGAACTGATGAGATTAAGCCAAATTGGTAAAACTGAACCACATTTTTAGGCTCCAACTCAAATCTGAACTGAAGTGCTCTGATCTAATTCACTCACCAGTTCTTGACATAAGTAATACCCCTTTCCCTCTTTTCACAACTGAATTGCAGCCCATCTTGAAAATACAGGCATTCCTTGGCCCAAGAATGCCATCTAGCTGCCCAGAAAAAGAAGACCCTTTTAATTTATTTGAATTTATTTTTTTACCAGGTAGGGCACACTAAGAACACTGTTAAGACACAATTTTAACAGAATCTTATAAACTATTAGCATGTCTGATTTCTGTCACTGCCATTTATCAAAGGCTCAAATATGATCAGGACCTTGAGGACAATCCTTTGGGATAACTGTCACATTAGTAATAACCTTAATTCAATAAATTACCTTCTCATGTCCTCAAAACGTGTACCCCAATCACAGTGTGAACAACAATAAGTTCCTCCCTCTAGCTGCAACACTTGGCTATGATGCATTCTCATTTGACCTGTGTGAGAGGCAAGCAAATCACCTTACCTGCACTATCATCATGGTTCTGCAATGCCCCACCATATTCCCTGCTACATATGCAAGGGAGTCCCATATGAATCCAGCTTTTCTACCACTCTACCCAGCATTATCCTATCTCATTCACGGAAGGTAATGTGTATGGCTTGATAAAATTAATGGATGTTTCTGCAAAATGATCTCAAAATTCCACATTTGTTTCACAAAAACTCATAAATACTGTTTAAAGTAATGATGTTATTTGATAATTTGTGGCTGCCTATAGCATGGGGTGCCTTTAAGCAAGAAACTAAATGTTTGGTACACACAACCTCCATGTTATGGTCTATAAATGTGCCAAACTTGGTAACATTACACAGAAACATAGAAACATAGAAGTTGACAGCAGATAAGGACCGCAAGGCCCATCCAGTCTGCCCATTTCTTTTTCTACCTTATAAATGTGCCATCTGCCTTTGCTCTGTCAGTGGCCTATCTTTTCATACTCATCTGTATTGCTCCCTTATGCCTATCCCATGCATGTTTGAAGCCATGCACTGTATTCATAGCCACCACTTCCTGAGGTAGGCCGTTCCATGCATCCACCACCCTTTCTGTGAAAAAGAATTTCCTCACATGCCCCCTCAATTGGCCTCCCTCTAGTCTCATGCTGTGTCCTCTTGTCCTGCTATTTTTCTTATATTTAAACATGTTAGACTCTTTCACCTTGTTAATGCCCTTAAGGTGTTTGAATGTTTCGATCATATCACCTCTCTCCCTCCTTTGCTCAAGGGTATACATATTGAGCTCCATTAATCTGTCCTCATATGTCTTCTGATGCATTCCCTGCACCATTTTGGTTGCCCTTCTCTGGACTGCCTCAATTTGGTTAATGTCCTTGTGAAGGTGTGGCCTCCAGTACTGCCGCAGTACTCAGATGGGGCCTAACCAGTGTCTTGTAAAGAGGATTATTACCTCCCTCTTACGACTTGTGATACCCCCCTACTATGCACCCTAACATCCCCTAGCCTTACCTTGCTTTAGAGGTCTGCTTGATGATTTCAGGTCATCGGTGATGATGATGCCCAAGTCTCTTTCTTCCTTTGTGACTGCCAGCAACCCTCCCAGCCTATAGGTGGCTTCAGGGTTTCTCTTCCCTATGTGCATGATCTTGCACTTCTTTGCATTAAACCCCAGTTGCTACTCTTCTGACCATTTTGCTAGTTTATCCAGATCTCTTCTCATTCTGCCCACCTCATCTGGATCATATACTCTGTTGCAGATCTTGGTGTCATCTGCAAACAGACAAGCCTTACCATCTAGTCCATCTGCAAGGTCACTAATGAAGATATTGAAGAGGACTGGCCCCAGGACTGATCCCTGAGGTACCCCACTTGTGACTTGCATCTCTTCTGACTGTTATACCATTTACCATCACTCTCTGTTTTCTGCCCGTCAACCAGTTTGCCACCCAGTTGACCAACTTCACATACCCGAGCCTACCCAGCTTGTTTATCAATCTTCTATGTGGAACAGTGTTGAAAGCTTTGCTGAAGTCAAGTAGGCGACATCAACTGCTCCCCTGGTCCACCACTCTGGTTACCCAGTCAAAGAAATCTATGAGATTAGTTTGACAGGACCTTCCTTTTGTAAACCCATGCTGTCTTGGATCCTGTGCCCTATGGATTCCAGGTGTTGCACTATCCTTTCCTTAAGGAATGCCTCCATAATCTTGCCCACTACTGAGGTAAGACTGACTGGTTTGTAGTTCCTGCCTCCTCCTGCTACCACTCTTGTGGAGCGGGATCACATGAGCCCTTCTCCAGTCTTCTGGGACCTCTCCTGTGCTCAGAGACTCACTAAACAGTTCTGCTAATGGCTCTGCTAGTTCCACCCTTAGCTCTTAAGTACCCTGGGATGTATGCCATCAGGTCCCATTGCCTTGTCCACCCTGATCTTAGCGAGCTCTTGTAGGACCCTTTCTTTTGTGAAGGGAGTAGTGCTCACCTCCCCCCCTGTGTCCATGGTGCTGAGCTGTGGGCCCTGCCCTACCTTCTCTTCAGTAAATACTGAGCAGAAGTATCTATTTAGGATAGATGCTTTTACAGGGTCCTCCTCCTCATATGCCCCCTTTTCTCCTTTGAGCTTAGTAATACCCCCTCTGGACTTTCTCCTTTCACTAATGTATCTATAGAAAGTCTTGTCACCTTCTTTTACTGTTCGTGCTTGTGTTTCCTCAGTTTGGGACTTTGCCTGCCTTACTGCCTTCCCTGCTTCCCTTAGGGCAGTTTGGTATGCCTTTCTATCTTCATCCCGCTGTGTTCCCTTATATTTCCTGAAGGCCAGCCTTTTGGCTCCAACCTTTTCTGCTACTGTATTTGAGAACCAAAGTGGTTTCCTTCTTCTTTTGCACTTCCTTTTCTGTCTAACACAATGGGATGTTGCTTCAAGTATTGCATCCTTAATGCTTGCCTATTTGCCTGTTTCCCTTAACTGTGTTTCTTTTTGCAGGGCTAGCTTAACTCTGTTGGCCATCTTATCAAAGTCAGCTCCTCTGAAGTCCCATAGTTTTGCCTTGGAATGGGATAATTTAGATGAAGTGGCCAAATTGAACCATACCATGTGATGGTCACTGGCCCCAGGTGACCTTCTACCTGGAGATCTGTGATCCCTTCCCTGTTAGTCAGTACTAGATCTAGGATAGCCCTGTCTCTTGTGGGTTGTTGTACCAGTTGTTTGAGGCCCTCCCCCTGCAGGGAATCCACCATGTGTCTAGTTCTGGCAGATGTTCCTGCTGGTATTGACCAATCTGTATCCGGCATGTTGAAGTCTCCCATTATCAGAACCTCCCCTTTAGCTGTCATGTTTTGTATATCTTCTAACAGTAATGTGTCTATGTCCTCCCCCTGGTCTGGGGGCCTGTAGACAACCCCAGTTCTTATGGCTGTCCCATTTCCTGTTTCCAGGGTGACCCACAGTTCTTCTGGCTCCTTATGTGTATTCTGAATTTCTGTAGCTTTGATATTTTCATTGACATACAGGGCCACTCCACCCCCCTTTTTGCACCTCGGTCTCTTCTGAACAGTACATAGCCAGGTACTGAAGTCTCCCCAGTGTGGTTATTGGTAAACCACGCTCTCACTAATTGCTACTATGTCCAGTTTAGCCTCTGACATTATTGCCTGCAGGTCTGGGATATTTTTCCCAGGCTGTGAGCATTTGTGTACATGATTTTCCATTGGCCAGATTTTGGTGTGTTAGTTGTTGGGTGAGGTTTGGCATTTCTCCTGTGCGTTGTATGGGGAGACGGATCTTTTTTCTTACCTGGTGATGCAAATGAACTGCAAACATGCTGAATCCCTGTTTGACCACTAGCTGAGGGGGGAGGTGTGTTCTTCCCATTCGACATATGGGGTGCTGCACCCCTCTCCCCATTTGCTCCCACCATATTACCACATTACATTTTCTTATTTTAAAATTACAAGAGATTATAATCTTACCATTTATGTACTTGGGGCATTTAATTTAAAATGTTCCAAATGTCTGGCTGTAGTTAACTTATCCTCCAAGCTATATATTTGAAACATTGCCTTGTATTGAACTGGAAACATGCCACATTTGGGGATGTATGATTTTATAATTAGATGGAAACAACTGAAAATAAAAATGATTGTGAAATTTCATAAAATTTTCACAGAAATTCTGCAAACTTGCATAAAATAAAAAATCATAGAGGATATACACATTTACAATGTCACCAGAAAAAGTCCACTGGTCCCTGCAGTCTGTCCCATTATACCCTATCCCATTCCAAGACCTGTAATCTAGGTGGGGATTTTGCTGTCACCTCCCCCTTGATCCCTGACTGTCTGCTACTCTCTGAGTAACTCTTAAGCTCATAGCTCTGTCCCAGCGGTGACTGAAACCATTAATGTTTCTTGTGCCTACTACCTCAGCTGGTAGGCTGTTCCATGACTCAGCTGCTCACTTTATAAAATAAATCTTTCTCACGTCCCTCCCAAACTCCACCCCCCACTAGCTTTCATAACTGTTCCCATGTTTTTGCTCACCATCGCTCGTGCTGAATAGTTCCTCACAGTTTGTCTTGTTCATTTTTTCAGGAACTTGAAGGCCTAAATCATATTGCCCTCTCCCTCTGGCCTCTAGCAACTACACAGTTAGTACACTAAGACAACACTTTTAGGTTCTGCCCTGCTGGTACTGAATCCTCTTGGTTACCACATGATGCACCATCTCCAGCCTGTCTCTGTCTTTCCTTAGGTGGGAATTCCACAAGTGGTTACAATATTTATGACAGGGCCACTGCAGTGCCCTGCTGGCACTGAATCCTCTTGGTTACCATATGATGCATCATCTCCAGCCTGTCTCTGTCTTTCCTTAGCTGGGAATTCCACAAGTGGTTACAATATTTATGACAGGGCCACTGCAGTGCCCTGCTGGCACTGAATCCTCTTGGTTACCATATGATGCATCATCTCTAGCCTATCTCTGTCTTTCCACAAGTGGGAATTCCACAAGGGGTTACAGTATTTCTGATGGGGCCACTGCAGTGATTGATAGAGAAGTAGTATTACATCTTTCCTCCAGCTATCAAAACCCAATACACCCCAATATTCTGGCTGCCTTGCTTTAGGTCTTGTCATATTAGCTAAATTGTTTAGGTAGTCACATATGGTGAAGTAGAGTTCAGCATAATCATCCTATTCAGTATTCTGTCCAAGGGTTCTTGTTCCCCATGTACATCACCTTGCACTTTTTGGCATGGGATTTCAATTGCCAAACATTGAACCAGCTATCCAACCATTGTAGGTTCTTCTGCAACTCCCTCTCCTCCTCCTCACTGTTTATCCTGCCTCAGAGCTTAGTGTTATCTGTGAAGAGGTACATTGTGCTCTGTATTCCATCTCCTGTATCACTGATGACATATTGAAGATGACTCATCCAAGGACTGATCCCTTTGGCATCCCACTTGTGATCTTCCTCTCCTCCAACTTAACTCAGTTTACCACCATCCTCTGTTATTTCCCCCTAACTGCATTCCCACCCATCTTACTAGGTCCTTTTCTGGACCCTGATCCTCTACCTTTTCAGTAACCTTCTGTATGGCACCAAGTTCAACGCCTTGCTGAAGTCGAAGTAGATTAAATGCATTGCTTATCCTTTATCCATTGCCCTAGTTACTCAGAGAATAATATCAAGTTGATCTGACAAATCTCTGTGCCATGAACCCGTGCTGCTTGCTATCCTGAATTACATTTCTCTCAAAGTTATTCACTAGGTCCTCCTTAACTGGTGTAGCTATCAGTTTACCTGCAATGGTGGTAAGACTGATGGTCCTGAAGAGACCTAGCTGCTCTGTGTCCCTAACTCTGCAGAGTGGAACTAAATCCACAAACCTCAAATGTTTCAGAACTGCCCCTGACTTTATTCTGTTATTAAAAAGCCTTGCCAAGGTTCCACCAGTTCTGATGCCAGTTCCCTGAGCATCCTCATGTACATTACATCTGACCCTGGAGACTTATCTACGTTCAGGGCTACAAGCTCTTTTCTTGTCCTTTCTCCTGTAATTGCCACCTGCTCCATTTCCAGAATCCCCCTTGCAGCATCCTTTAGGACTCTTTTTGGCAAAGGGCCACTATCCTCCATTGTGAATCCTGAGCACAAGTAGTTGTTAAGTTTGGCTGCCTTGTGCTCACCTTGAATACTCTGCCTACCTCCATCTGCCTTACAGTTCCCCATCTCATCTTCCTTTTTTCCCTAATGGATCTGAAAAACTGTTTGTTCTCTTCCCTTGATGCCATCCACAATACACTTCTTAGTGTTTGATTTTGTGTCCCCGACTGCCTTCTTGGCTTCCCTCTTCTTTTCTCGATGTACATTCTATTCTTCTTCCCATTGTTTCTCTTTATATCTGAAGAAGGCTATTTATGGCCCTCACTGCCTCATTGACCATCTGAGAGAACCATATTGATCTCTTGCTATCAGTTACTCTTGGTGACTGTTTTCAAGCATGACTTAGTTGCATTAAGAACGACCCCTTCAGTTACTCTCCACCTTTCCTCCACCAGCTTGATTTTGTCCACATCAGCCAATTTACCTGGACTAATTTCCTCATGTGGTCAATGTCAATGCAAGTATGAAATCTAGAGCCACAGCCTTTGAGAAGGGTATACTGGTACCCAGGGCAAGTTTAAACCATATGGTGTTATACAAAATCACACATGCCTCCACAATGCAAAGCATTATGGGCTGCATATGCAACTCACCACAGAATATTATGCTGGTTCAACTTCATATGGTGTTATGCTCAACGCACCCCAGCAGTCCCCCAGACTGCACTTCGCCTACTATTTCCCATCCTCTACCACCTCTATTCTTTCCTTGACACAGATGGCTACTATTCCTACTTTTATCTTCCCCATCTTGCCAATACATGGTTAACATCAGTACTGCCAGGTCCCAGTTGTTATTCCTGGTGATCCATGTTCTGTAATGGCTATTAGATCTAACCCTGCATCTGCCACAATTGCCTGGAGCTCACTTATATTGTTACCCAAGCTTCTGGCATTAAGGCAAACTGCCTTCCCAGCACATGTCTGTGCTTTTCCTCTTTTTGTCAGCTCCTCTCCCTTTGTCCTCTCCTTCCCTCCCTAATCTCCTGATTTTCCAGCTCTTTTCTGTCTCTGAGGGCCCCCTCCTTGGCATCCTTTCTTAATTTATTGTGACTCATGTATTTCTGCTTCATCTCTACTGCTTCTAGTGACCATTTCTGGAGGAGTCTAAGCTAGGTTCCCCTTTTGTTCTCCTGCCAATGTGTTTTTCAGCCTCAGTCTCCACCCCAGCCAGTTTAAAGTTCCCCCCTTACAGAAATATAGGTGTGCTGTGTACATGCAGAATGCATGCCACATGCTTAATTGTGCAATGTTTGCATGCAGTTCACATGCACAAAGTGAACCTATGCAAACCAGGTCTTAAAACAAGTCAGGTTTGCATGCTACAAGCTTGACATGTGTGCATCATTTAAGCTGGTGTGAACAACTAAAAATGTCATCAGGTTCGCATGTTGCATGTTTGACATGAGTGTAGCAGTTAAGCTGGTGTGAATACCATTTAAACATCACATCAGGTTCACATTCTGCATGCTTGTCATGCAGCAGCAGCTAAGCTGGTGCAAATCTCATCTAAAAAAAAACATCGGTTTCTATTTCTTATACTACTGCTAGTAATTAGTCATTAAAATACATTTTTATTTGAATTTCCCAAAAATGTAGGTAAACTCAGATCCTTTTGCAAGTCATTTAATGTCTTTTGATTTTTGTAATTCAATTGCCATTAATCTGTAAAGTATTGTTTGCTTACTGCATTAAATGCCTAGGATATAGCCAGTTAACATCCCCCATCCCAGATGTACAAGGAGGGGCCTCTGTGTTATGAAGCCTATCCTTTTTGCTTTGGACCATGCAAATCCATTATGTATATTTAGTGTTACAAATGTGTTTCTCCATGACTGTTTTATCTCACTTATTTTCCCCTTTGTCATTCTGTATTATACACTATGACCATACCTCACATTTTGTCACTGAAAAAATGAGAGACAATGAGGGACACTAATGCACACGATGATCAGGGCACATCATGAAACATGGAGATACTGTACCTCAGAACACAGGGGAAAAAATTGCATCAGCACCTGAGAATGAATTTCTACCATTAAGCAGGGGTGCCATTTAGGTAGGGCAGAGGGAGCAGTCCCCACCCCCATATTTGTGCCTAGGTTGTTCTTATGGTGTGGCAATAATGGCTTTAAATTTGGATTTAATATTTTGCACAATAAGTGCCCACCTGGCCTGTGTGTTCTCATGCTGCAGGTACTCTCCACACTTGACTCTGTCTGTATTGTGTTGTCCAGTCTCTCTACCTATTAATGGCGGCACAATCACATATGATGTGGATGAGGTCTAGGCAAGAAAGACCACATGAGCCTTGCAAGTGCAACACTGTCTTTCCCACTACACAGTAGACAGAGTGCACACTACAGCTTGGAGGAGTCAGTGAGCACTGAACTCTCAATAACAGTGTTGTGGCAGCATATTTTTGTTGTTCTACTCTTAGTGAGTCTCTGTCACCCCTAGTGGCTGAAGGGGCAGAGGGTGAGCTAGAAGCTAACTCAAGACTAGGCTACCTACTTACTCTATTAGGCTCGCCATGCAAATAAAAACAGCACAGACTCCCACAGCAGCAAGCTAGGCTTAGCAGCAGTGGTAACAGCAGTGTGGGTGACCTTCATAGGCCTTTATCAGTGCAGTGTGGCAGCAGCCACAGCAGCAACCAAGCAAGAGTCAAGCAACCCAGGTTGGGTGGGTTTGGATGGCATGATGACTTGGTCACAGACCATGTTGGGGACCTGTGATGGTCAGTTCTAGCATCCAGCTTCTGGTGAAGGAGAGAGGGGGAGAAGACAGAAAACTGGGCTGGTGGTACACAATGCTAGTCTGCAGGTTCTGGCCATATGGCCAGGTAAGTAAAAGTAAATATTTTTTTACAGGGGGATTGGGGAAAGAGGAAGGACTGAATTACTGATGTGTTTTTCATGTTTCTTCACCTTGGGTGGCTTCATGACCCATGGGGTATGGGTATTGAATGGAATGAAGTCAGGGAGAAAAATATGGACAAAGTTATTTTTTTTGGTGGGGGGACACAACTTCAGTCAGGAAATAAATTGGTTAGTAACTGGGTGGGTTTAAGCTCAAATCTGATGCACTGCTCTGGGGTATATATACAGATGAATCTTAAACATTTAAATTTTTCCTGATTTACATATCATGTTTCAGTCAAACCAAATAAGTTGTACCTTTTAGAGATGTTACAGACATTCTAGAGCTGTGCCTTGCATTCACGGACAGTTGAGCGGTATGGTATGCACAGAATATTGGAGCCCCACTATAGTCAGGCTTATGCCCCCCACCAGTGAAGCTGACCTCCACATTCCCATGCTCAGGCACATTATGACAAGAGCAAAGGAGGCTGCAGGGCTGTGCACCATTGAAATGAATGGTGGTATGTTTTAATTACTATTTTATACATTATTGATGGAGAGTTGGAGATTAATGAAGGCCACCGCTCAACTAACAAGGGTTTTGTTAGTAGAACAGTGGCCTTCATTATTCTCCAACTCACCATCATAAAGTATAAAATAGTAATAGAAAATAACTCCATTCATTTAAGGAGGTACGTCCCAGCACTTTGACCCATGGACATCATCTCTTAAAGACTCCTGCCTCTGGCTCCCTATTACTCAAGTAAGAGATGTTTTACTTATATCTATACTTGGTGGGTTGTCTGTAGCTGCACGGCCATACCTGCTACAGTGTGTGTGCATGGGGGGACTGGCCATGTGGGGATGTGTGTTGAGTTATTGCTACGTTTGTGTTTGCGCCTTAAAGTCTGTTTGTGTGGCAGCATTCAAAACTATGGAGAGAAAATAGTAGGAGTACAGACCAGACAGAAGTAATTAAGTGGTTTTGTGGGTAGGTTTGTGTATTGGGGTGGGAAAAACATGTGTTTCCATTGGTATGTGTGCTACAGTTCAACTGTGAAAATGAGACGAGATGAGAGAAGAAAACTGAAAAGCATAACAGTGGCTACAAGCATGCCGTATGCATGCAGATGTATTCAGATACAGTTTGTATTGAAGCACAAGCAAGCCATATGTGTGCAGACAGTATGGCTTAGTGGCTAAAGGCACTGAACTGCAAGCCAGAAGACTTGGATGCATGAAGACCTGGGTTTGAATCTCATCAACCCACACTTGTGTAGGGTGTGATCTTGATCAAGTCACTTAACTTTTATGTGTTCAGTTATCAGTGACCACCTGCATTTTTGCACGCATGCCACATGCATGCAGTCTTTCCCAATTTAACATAAAAATCATGGTTTCAACACTTACTTGCTGCTCGCATGCAATATGCACCAAAGACCTCCCCTGACTCCCTTGTCAAAGCCATCTCGGAAATCTCCACTAAAACCTCAAATGGGGAACTCATATTACTAGGTGATTTCAATCTCAACTGGCTCTCCCCTTCACAAAACCCACTGCACTAAGGGTGGAAGCCCTAAACCTCTCCCAGCTAATCCAGGAACCAACCCGCCTCAACCACCAGTCCTCAAATCACACCCTACTGGACTGGATCTTATCCTCCCATCCTCACAAAATCTCCTCAGCTGGCACCCTCTCCGATGCTGTCAGTGACCACTTCGCCACATACTGCATCTGCAAAATTCAGAACCCGTACTCACACCCTGAATTTATCCTGTCCCACCCACTTCACCTCCTAAACGTACCAGCCCTGCAGCATGACCTGACACACGCAGATTGGTGTCCAGTATTTTTCACACCAGACGTTTACACCGCCCTATCACATTTCTGTGACATCTTCCAATGTACATGGGACCTCCATGTCCCCCTTAGGAAAGATAGAGTAAAAAGGCACCACCACCCATGGTTCACATCTGACCTCATCACCCTATGCCATGTCAGGGATAAGGCATGGCAACTATACAAAACCACCCAGTCCATTCGTGACTTCCAATCCTACAAGCACCTCAGAAAGAAGTGCACCTCAGCTGTACAGAAATCTAAATCCTCCTACTTTCAAGTTCAACTCACCCAGCACCAAAACTCCCCTGCATCCTTCAGGAAGGTAATCAACTCCTTGATCAAACCCCCTCCCAAGCAGTCCTGCCCTGTCCTTATCATAGATGGCAGACATGTTTCTGATCCTGTCTCAGTAGCTACTACTTTCAACTCATTTTTTTCCTCATGTGCCCAACCCGTCTCCCCCTCAACCACACCTGACCCAACCGAATGTTTCCCCCCTCCAACGGATTCCTCCTTCCTCCTTTCACAACCCAAGAAGTCTACAATGCAATCATCTCTCTCAACCAGGCCAAAACCAGTCCCAATGGCTTGCGCCCCAAGCTTCTCTGCATCTCGGATTCAGCCATCACAGCTCCTCTGACACACATTTTAAACTTATCCCTCTCCACTGCCACAGTCCCATTGGCTTGGAAATCAGCCAGGATCCTACCTTTGTGCAAAGGCGGTGACCCCTCCTCACTGGGAAATTACAGGCCAATCTTGCTCCTTCCCTCTCTTGCCAAAATCCAAGAATCCCTCACCCTGTCTAAACTATCAGACTTTCTCTCTTTAAATGGCTCCCTCTCACCCTATCAATCAAGCTTTTAGAAAGCACCACTCTACCACCACCACCTTGCTGAGTGCTACAGACTGTATCCTATCGGCTATAGACAGAGGTCTGACTACCACTGCCATTTTTATCGATCTGGCAAAAGCTTTCGACTCAGTCTCCCACACCCTGTTGCTCCAAAAACTCAGCCTTTTTGCCTTGCCCAACCCACCATAAACTGGTTCCACTCTTACCTTCAGAATAGACAGCATCCATTCTAATAGGGGATACCCTCTCCCCATCCTCTCTGGCGTCCCTCAGGGTTCTATCCTTGACCCCATCCTATTCTCCTTATTTATAAATTATCTCCCCTCTGCCTGATTCACAGCTAACGTGCATCTGTATGCTGACGATGCAATCATTTTTTGCATCTGGTCCCTCACACGACGGTGTCCTCCAGGGTCTCCAAACTGACTTTAATAGAGTACACATCTGGTTCCAGAAAAATCAGCTAAAACTAAATGACAAAAAGACAGTCACCATGGCCTTTGGATCCAGAAAAAAGCTTACTTCCCTTCCGGACCTCCCAGCGATCACCACCCTGGATGGCTCTCTCCTAGACCTTGTCCCCACTTTCAAATACCTAGGAGTCTGGCTCAACAATCACCTAAAGTTCTCTACTCACATAGAGGCCATCTGCTCTAAACTCTGGCCTAAACTTGTCATCCTCTATAGACACAAAGACAGTCCTCCCCTCCCTGCCCACAGTGAAATCATACATAAAACTATCCTAACAATATTTGACTATGCAGACATCATATATTGTACTGCACCAACCTCATCCCTCTTCAAACTCAACATCCTACTAAACGCATTCTGTCATTTTGCCACTGCCTCCCTTCCACTTACTCACCATTGCACCCTATATTCCTCTCTCTCTCCTTGGCCCCACTTTCCCATAGGAAAACCATCCATAGCACCTCTCTCATAGCTAAATACTGGTTGGGCTCCCTACCCTCTTACCTTACCTCCCACCTCGAGCCAGCTAACACCCTAGTCTAGCCCCTCCACCACAGAGATGCTTGCACATTCAACCTCCCTCACCCTCTCACTTCCTCCAGCCAAGCCACCTTCTCTTACCGCCTTACCTTCCTATGGAACAATCTCCCACCCAGCACATGCCAGGCCTCTTCCCTCCCAGATTTTAGATGACACCTCAGACTCCTCCCAGCCACAACTTGTCCAAAGTGCGCTCAGTGACCCACTCCTACGTAGGTCCCTGAGCAGCTCCATCTGACTTCCCTTGCTGGTTAATTATCTCTGCACAAGTCTTTACCTCAGGTTATTTCATATTACCGTCATCACTATTGTACTACTCCTGGACCTGCTTTTAACTTAATACTAGAACAAAGTTGCTCCTATTTTTTCACGCTCTGTATGCTTATCTACTGCCTGTAACCAGCACTCTTTGTCCAAGTCCAGCCTATACCAGACTTAGATGTATTGTAGCACTAATTCTCTTCTGTAACTTCTATGTACTTCTCAGTACCCGAGTCACACCTGGAAACGAGCCTTGGCTCAGCGCGCCTTTCCCGGTCAACAAATTTTAAATAAAATAAATAAATATGCATGCAATCAGTTCCAATTTAACATTTAAATCATACTTGCACCACACATATCACTTAAATAGTTTTATGTGTGCAGCATGAAAACATTTCATATAATTAGTTCTGTAAGGGCCACCAATGTAGACAACAAATGGTAACACTTTATTTTAAGTGTGCTTAACTACACTGTAACTACTGTATAACTACAATGTAACTACATGTAACTTATGTGTAGTTACATGTAGCTACAATTTAGTTGTTAAGTAGTTTCACATTTGCAATTGTGTGTAGTTACACAATTTGCATGAAGAGGTAGTTGCTGCAATTACTGTTGCCTCAAATCAATTCTATCTAGCTAATGTAACTATGTATGTTGCACTTTTCAACAGCTGTTACATGTGTAGTTACACTTCCAGCATACATCAATTTTAATGTTGCACTTTGCAACAGCTGTTGTATGTGTAGTTACACTTTCTGCATAAATCAATTTGGGCCAAAAGAGAGACAGTTGTGGTTGCACGTGTAACTACCACTTCATGCAAATTGTATAACTATACACCAGTCAAGTGTGCAAGTAATTAACAAGTACATAGTATTTACAGTGCAATAACAGTTTAGTTACTTCATAGAAATGTGTGTCTAATTACATAACATGCAAATGCGAAACTAATTACCAACTACATTGTGGTTACATGTAACTCTACCATACTTACATAGCAGTTACTGTGTAGTTATACAGTAGCTACTGTGCAGTTAAGGACACTTAAAATAAAGTGTTACATCACAAACATCTTCACAAGTGCACTAGGTTCCCTGCTTGCTATGTGAAGGTTATCAACCTTGAAGATCCTTCTGTTCCACAACCCCCCAGTCACCCACAGATGGTACACCATCCATCTGACACTATCCCTTTAACCACCTGTTAAATTTCTTAATCTCCTTCATTCTCACTCTATTTTTCCTCTTCCCCCTCACCACACAGAGAGCACAGAGGACCTCAGAAAAGGCCAGTGAATCTAAGTGAGCCTTAACTCTGTCCTCCAGCCTTCAAAAGTTGCACTTCTCTGTCTCAGAAGGCGGTTATGCCAGAACATTGTCACCCAAGTGTACCAGCACTCCAAGCTTCCTTCCCTCAACTCTGCCATCTTCCCGATCCTATCCATGTCCCAGATGACTGATGCAACTGGAAGGCATCTATCAACCTCTTCCCTTCCCCCTAAACATACCACCATCATTGCCTCCCACTAGTCATAGATCCCCTACAAAAAATACTCCTTCTTGTCTTCCTCCCATTCTCACCAGTGGGTACCAACAGGTCATACTTTTTACTCATTCTGACTGGCTCAAAGTCCCCCCTGTAATGATTTGCTGTTCAGATTTGGTGAGCTTGGATGACCTCCTTGTGATGCCCAACCTCTCCCCCTTCCCACCACCCTCTAGCCCATGGCCAGTGGTCCTCTTGTGCAGTTGACATGTGGGGTATGCCTTTGGGTATCAGTGTAGCTGGTGTCATAGTAAGGATATTTCATCTCTTGCTGTTACCAGCTATGCATGGAGCACCACAAATGTCCTACACATAGGGTAATGTCCTGTCCTCCAGAGCATAGCCCAGGAGTTAAGTACCCCACAGTCCCTGCAGTTGACTATTTCCCCTCTGTACCTGTGTTCCATACTGTCTTCTGTTTCTTTTCCCACAATACCTGCTTGGCTCCTACCAATACTGCAATAACACCCAGATAGTGACCTTATAGTCTTCTGCCTGCTTGAAACCCCCTTAGCTACTCCCTAAAACACTCTATCCTAGATTCTGAGTTTGTCAAACTACAAATGTACACAGTTTAACAGATGTTCAGTTGCATCCTTACAAACTGCAATTTTAATCCTTCTATTTACCCCTCCTTGTTACATTATCTTAGCTGCCTCAGTCAGTTGCCTCCTTCTCAGATAGTTAGAGCTCAAACTTTATTCAGTTTCATAACTTCACCTCAGTTCTGCTGGCAAAAGTTTAAATTCCACACAGCTCTAATTTACACATTTATTTCTCTAGCTTGCTCTCCAGTAAAGGATAAAAAAAATTCTGTAAAATGGTACTTACTGTACACCTCTAGGTGCACCTTTGAAATTATACTATTTAGACACTACTATGTTTAGTTTATATTTCATATACAATATGTTCTGAATTTCTATTCCCTTCCTTCATTACTACTAAGGGCATTGCATGAAAACTGAATCATGAGCCTCAATATATCTGTTCCTGCTTGTTTCTGCACTTAATGTCATTCATAATCTTTTGCTTGTAATATCACAAATGATTGCTGTTGATTATGATACCAAAAGAAGAAGAAATATATTGAGTTCATCTGTAGACAAGCAGCAGAATCAGGTTGAATCCAATGAACAAGGTTCATGGGTGCATTATTTTGCAAGTATTGCCAAGCTTTTGAAAATAGGGTCCAGTTTCTGTCAAGGGTCCACAGTATTAAAAAATTAAAGGAAAGTCACTGCATGTCCAATATGAGCTGAATTGTCCATGAATCTAAATTGTTTCCCTTAATCATCAAATCTCTTAAAACTACTAGCCCAAGTATCAGTAGTTGTATAAAACATCAATTAGTTTAATGTATTCTTTCTTAAACTCTTAAGAAAAACATCTATGCCTTTTTTTCACAAGTATATGTGTTCCAGTTATTGTTGGCACTTTGTGAACTTTGCTAACTCCCCATTACAAATGTGTGGTGGCATATGCTATATCTTTATACTTAGGTGGTGAAAGCACAAGGAATAACTGACTGCGATAATCTTACTAAGTTATGCTGTTATCTTATTATAACATCACATACAGTCAAATGTCTTGCAGTTATAAATTTTATATAACAGAACTTTGATTTAAGATAAATACTTTAACATGTTTTGATTTAAAAAAATGCTTCAATTGTTGCAATAGACATGTATGAAAGGCACTTTGGTGTCTGCTGGGATGGCGTTGAGAGATAATCACATATCAAGGATTCACATCTGACCAGTTTGATGGAAATAAGCCACATTTTAATGAATGCTACACTGTAGTTGCAAGTAGTGTATAAAAATGACCATATTAATGCTATCTGCCAATCTGTTTTTCAGTTCAAGATTCAATTTTCTCTGAGGTAATACAATCAGTGTTTTAATAATCAATGGTAAACATTTAAGTACTAATGTAAAATAGTGCAGGCATATACTATTCAGATAATATACTGTGCCATCACAAAAATTCAGCTTGGACTTTTACTGGAGTCAAGATCATTATCTGATTAGCATGTAATAAAGGAATAATGCATGACAGAATGGGGGTTTTGCTGGGATAACATCCCGCCTAAGATGGTTGGGCCCTGAGGTTGCAGGCCAAGGGCATCCAACACCCAAGAAGGGATGTTATCCCCAGCACTACACCCACCCTGAAGTGCATTATTCCTATTATACAATAGCTGGTTTGTAAAAAAAAAGGAAAAAGATTAACAAGTTTATTATAACTGCATTTTTTATCATAGTTTCAGTAAGTAGGCATACTAACAAAAAATAGTACTGATTGTTTCTTGTTTTAGCCAGTAGGTGGAGCTGTTGTACTGTGTGGCTCTGCTGCTTTGCCCACTGACCCTTGCTTTTTTTGTGTACTGAACAGTTGTTGTTTTGAGGTCCCACAATCTTTCTCCCCCTCTCTGTATTTATGTGATGCGCTATACTGCTGTGCTGCTTCTGTAAAGTTGAGAGCTGGCTGTACGCCCACTGTCTGATAAGAAACTGACTGTGCTGTTTAATGGAGGTGCTCAGTCTGTTCAGCAAAGTGTGGACAAGTGCCATTCCTTCAGTAGTGCACTGACTGAGGTGAGCGTGTGCTGTTTGAGCCTGGAGCTGGGATGGGAGTGGGGACTGTCGGTGGCAGTAAGGAGTGAGGCAATTTCATTAGGAAGTGAGTGATCTGTAGGGCATGGGACAAGTGTAGCTGTTTTAAACTGTTCATGCTACAGCCGAGGGGGATGTAACAGTCACTTCAGATGATGGCTTACTTTTTGTCTTTGAAGAAATACAGTGGGGGTAAGAGTTTGTTGCCAGTAACAGAAAGTGATGATGTCATGGCTTTAGAACACTACTCTTGCAGCAACTATGACAGTGTGGAATGCATTGCAGCCAGTCATGCTTCAGAAGAGTGAGGAACGATGGCATGTGCAGTGATTCTTTAATTGATGGCATGCAGCAATTATTATGCTGGGACTAGAGCTGGAATGTTATGCTGGTATAATATTCCGGGTCCAGTCACAGATGGACCAATCAAAGTCCAGCATTCTTTCTTGCCATTGATAATGACTCTTAGCATGTATTCTCATGTTGCATGAAAGAAGACTCATTTATACTGTTTGATATATGGTATTTTTTTTACTTTCTTCTTTATGCTCCTGTTCTGAGTGGACCACAATCTTGCCAAGCCCCCAGCCCTGTCCACCACTCATAGTACACCTCCTACTTCCTCCACAGCTTACCACCCGTGGTGGGGCAGCAGGCATCCCTCAACCCACTGAACATGGATCCGGTGCTAGAGGTGTCTGTCAATAGCAGGAGCATCACCTACAGGGGTTGGCATCATCCAGCCATGCCCAGGACACCTTTCTCCTCCTTGGTTTTACTCCCACCCCTCCCAGATGTGGAGCAATGTGGGTGTCAGCAATGGCCGAGCTGTGTGCACTTCCACACATAGCATGCCAGCTGACTGCTTCACTCCCATCTCCTACATACAGGACCCAGGTGCTCTGAACCCAGACACCGCTAGGTGTCAGAGATGCACCGGCCTCCATGTTCCTCCCTCCCTCCTCAGGAGAGGAGAGCTGTCCTCTGGATGCTTGATCCTCTCCCACCCTGGCCGACCTCCGGTGATCCATTGACACTGTGAACATGGGTCACAGGTGTGGTAGGAGGTAAGGCATGATACCTCAACCCTCCACGACACTGGGCCAGCTGATATATGGTATTTTATAATAATGTACTTTACAGATGTTGTAAAATGAAGATTT
Organism: Neoceratodus forsteri; assembly: GCA_016271365.2. Lineage (NCBI taxonomy): Eukaryota > Metazoa > Chordata > Ceratodontiformes > Ceratodontidae > Neoceratodus > Neoceratodus forsteri. Next base: position 326,804,453 of record JADMNL010000023.1, read on the forward strand.
GAAAAACAGCAATGTGTGGGATGACTGCAGGTTCTTTGTTGTGGCTGGACAAAATATCCTTTCTACAAACTGTGAGATTTGTTATGTAATACAATAAATGTTCAAACTGATTTTAAAAATGATATACTTTAAAATTGTGATGTTATGTCCTGTACTCATCAAGTGACAGTGAGGTTAATAGTAGAAGGTAGCCAAACTAATTCTGAGCTATACTGCCAAACTAAAAATGCAAACAGTACAAATTATTCTTAATAATGCAGTACAGGCAATGCTGCCCATCTTTTACAAACATGCAAATCTGCAGAGAAGCTACAGTACACTCAAATCTACAAGGGGTGTGTCCTACAGACAATATCCCCTTTAACTTTATGAATGTGATTGTGGCTCATTTGAAAGCCCCACTGTTGTCTGGCCATCACTACCTGCTTTTTGCATACTACATTGAAGTAATAGCATTAATTGTGGATTGATACTGTAATATTAAGATCTATTCCACCACATAAACAATATACATATGGGTAACATAAAGATGTGGAAATACAGTTGAATTTTGGTAGGTGGATCTTCATTTTGTAAAAGAGCTGATCCTTGATAGATAAAAATACTTAATATCATGCTGTTCAATATTCCACACCATACTAGTCTGACACAATAAGTATGAATCTCTAAAGAATTGTCTCACACAGGAAGCATGAGGATATAAACTCTTCTTGATGTTTGGAAATTCTTGCAAACACTATGCAAGAGTACTCTGAATATTTTATTTCACCTTCAACTTGTAAATATGTGTTCCAAGACAAATTTTGCATCTTTTTTGTGTTTCAGGTTTTAATTATTATACATACAAAGTATATTTTAACTCCAGATGTGGCTAGAAAAGAATTGTATCAGTCCACCTACCTGGTAAAAGTCAATAAAACAATGATTTTTTCATGTTTTGATATATCACCTACAGTGCATTCTAAATATTTTAGCAAACCTAAATCTGAGAGAAAAATAAGTCTATCAGAGGCATATGCTGTAGTTGCAAGAAAATGTCATACTGTATAAAACTGACATATCAACGTGCAGCACATACTGCAGTTTTCCAGATTTCAGATTTAAAAATAAAATTAAATGATTTGCAGGGAGGAGTTGTCTTAATCACAAAATGAAGTACCTCTGTCAATGCAGTCTTGCAGCAGCATGCACTGATTCCACTTCAGCCATGCCTCTGAATGGGTTTCAGTTTCCAGTGACAATGAAGGCTAGTAATCCAAGCCTTAAATTTTCATGCCTGCTATTCCATGACAACACCACTATGTGAGGCATCCAGCCACAGGAGTCTTCCTTTTTACCCTTGGTAGAGACAAACTCATTCTGCTTTATGTTTCCAGCCCAGCATGCATTTCTGAACAACAAATCCATGGGTTATACCTCAAGATGAAGGGAATTCCTTACCCTTGCTCACTTGCCCTTCTTGCAAGGCCTGGGTATAAATGGAATGAGTGTTGTGAGGGGGGGGGGCAAAGAAAATGTTAATACTAAATGCAGACATTTTACTTCATAACTAAAAATAAATTGCACTACAGGCAATTATACAAGTTTTAGCAGATACATTAAAAAGACATTAAATACACAGCTGTTTTAAGTGTCTTTTAAGCTGATAAATTAACTGTCTAATAAATTGTAAGATTTGTCAGCTAATAATGCTTTTTTATCTGCGTTAACATATGCCTTCTTAGTTCATGAAGCATTATTGTAAGTGCCGAAAGGAGATAATGTGCATTTTACAGTGTTATGTCTTAAGTGAAATGGATCATTGACCATGAAGAAGTGTGTTAATAAATCTCCTAGGCTTTGTTAATTGCACTCAATGAAGTGTCACTGTTAAAACAGAAAAGATGTGATAGAGAAAGCTGAACATAATGTCTTTCAGTTTTACAATTAACAGTTCACTAGGCAAATCGACCAAACAGACCATAATTTGTTGAAGCCTTATTAACTTACATCTTTCTAGTCAAGGTCATAATTGTGAATGGCTTTGAGCTATGTTTTAATGCTCATCAAGGAGATGCATAACCTTGGTGCAGAGAATGAAACTTTCATTGTGCACTGGTATATCTTTCAGTTACTAAGTTTGGCATATGCAACAACACAAAAATGCACACATCACATATCTTAAAAATCCATCCCCACTGTAACTATACTTTGTTTATTGCTGTTTGTGACATCTAAATCTGTCCTGTAGTTTGCTTCTTTATGTGTCATCCATACACAACTTTGTACAGTACGTGCAATAGACTATAGTGATACATTTGGTAGGGGGTCATTTAGATTTAATCTGGAATTATTTGAATTGTTATGTCTATAATTACTTTTTCACATGATAATGCAATCAATATATTATCTATCTCTATCCCAACACTGTTAAGTGTGGCCGACTGGGAAGATGTGGCCCCCATAAGTGACTTTCTAGTTACTTAAAGTATTGCAGATATAGAATGGTCAGTAGGTACATAACTTTCTGGTAGGGATTTGCATTTATCTAGCAGAATAGGCAAAGACATTGTAATAAAAACAGTTTTGTGCTTTTTTATGAGTAAAAGAGTCACCCATGGAAAGAAATGAATGTGCAGATGGCCTCTTTAATAACTCAAGTGCTATCATATCTCACAATTCTAAACATTAAATTGCCAATTTTCATAATCATAGAACCAAAATAATATATAATATCAGTATGATATTTCTGCTTTCCTTTCCATTTCCTTCTGCTAAATTGGTTGCTTACACAGTCCATTGAGGAAAATGGGTGAGCTGATGAAAGACTTTTAAAACTCAGTTAAGGAATGGATTTATGTCCCAAAATAACGAAAGCAGAACACTATAGAGTTGATGAAATAGTAATAGGAATCCCTAGTGGGCTTTTTGCTTTTTATGTTTCAGTTATGAAAGAAACACTGGAATTCAAACAAATAGAACATACAAAACTGTAATAATATATGAAACATAGCATTACTTACAAAATAAATCAAACTAATTTTCTGCACACCATCATTAAAGCAAAATGCCAACAAGCTTTTGGCAATCTGATTAAGTAGTAACAGAAATATTATAGATTGGAAGTTATGGCACTAAATCATTCTTTCCATCTTCTTGTATAGTAGTGCCAATAGTTTTCTTGAGGTTCCTTTCATAAAAAAAAGTCAGAATGATCATTCTTCACTGAAGCTGTCTCAAACCATCATTAGTTTCTTCATTTGTGTTGTCACGCTATAGGCCACAGCAAATGTTAAAGGGGCTCAGATTGTCTCTAGATTTAAAAAAACACATTTTATGTTTGCTCACATTTTTTGAAACTGCTGATGTAGCTGATAGTTTGATTATGTCCATTTTTATTTTCAAAAATGCAAAACAAGAGTGGCCACCATACCGGTGTTACTTCACAAAGCCTATTTACTTTTTTCAGTTTTGTTAACTGGGTAGGCCCACTGGGCCCCTAAGATCCCTTTTTCAGGGGTGATCCAGAGTTAGTTATAGGTACAATTTCTCATCTGAGAGAGGAACAATACACTTGGTGATAAACAGGATAAGAATACAGTGATAACAGTGCAGGAGATCATACAGACATACATTGGTAGACAGCTTCAAACAAGGATATACAGTATACTGATTAGACAACTAACAATGGGTAGATTAGTATAGGGCACATTAACTATAAGGATAACAATGATAACAGTCTTATCTTGATGTCACCCATGTGGATTTTTGCCCATGCATTTTGCGCCATGTGGTAGTCACACATCGGTCAACCTTGTGCTGGCTCAGACTGAGCACTGGTTAAGTGCAGATGCAGTTGCTGATTTCCAGGAGGTGATCTTGGAGCACCTTTTAGGGAAGGTTCCCAGGGAGCTGGAGGCCTGCAGGGTAGCAGGGAACTTATTCCAGAGCATAGGAGCTGAGTGGGAAAAGGATTTTCTGCCAGCAGCCATCTTTAACTTGGGCACTTCCAGTAAGTTCCTGCCAGAGATCTGAAACACTCTGCCTGTTCTCTTGGGTATAAGCAGGCCAGCATGACTCTCTGGTGGGGGATCTTGCATTAGTTTGAATGTTTGGCACAGCAGCAGGTACTGAAGCTGGTGGTTCAGGGATGGCCATTTCAGAGAGACCAGTACCTCACAGGGGTACCGCCTTGGGTGCACCTTGGAGGTGAATCAGGCTATCTTGTATATAGTGCTTGCATTCTACTAAGCTCCTGTTTTTGAAGTAAATGCAGGACAAGGGCAGCATATGTTAGGCTGTGGAGTAGGGTGCTCTTAGCTATAGTTATTCTGGTCTTTAGGATCATTTGTGGACTTAGCCTGTATAGAAGCCCCAGCTTCTGATGTATTGTCCTGGTGATCATGTCTACATGGGGTTTCAGGATAAAGGCCTGACCCAGCATCAGGCCCAGGTATTTGAATTGGCTTACTACTTTGATAACCAAGCCCAATGAGGAAATGAGGGGCAATAGAGGGCTTCGGCTGGGGACTAGTACTCTTGGGCTGAATATGATGGCTTTTGTTTCTGTGGTGTTGAAGAACAGCCAATTTGCAAGGAGCAACCTCTCCAAAAACAGAAAGTCTTGTTGCAGCTGTCCATGTAGATCAGTTATGCTACGTGTGGTTCTGTAAAGCACTGCATCATCTGCATACTGGACTACTGAGCTTTCTCTACAGTTTCTACTGAGGTTGTTTATGAATAGTGAGAACAGGAGGGGCACAGGATTGATCCCTGGGGCACCCCCTCCTTGATAGGAAGTTTTTCTGATATGGTCCCTTTCCATCTTACTTACTAGGTGTGGTCAGACAGGTAACTATTAAACCAGGTTAGGTAGTGCTGATTGAAACCAAGGCACTTCAGTTTATCCACTAGCAGATCATGATCCACCAGGTTGAAGGCCTTGGTCAGATCACTAAATACAGCCCTTGCGGGGTGCCATTGTCAAGTGCCATGAGAACATCTGTGGAGAATTTGATGAGAGTGGTGTCCGTACCATGCTTTTGTCTAAACCCATGATGGGTGCTGGTCAACAGGTGATTTGACTCCACATAGTCATGGAGCTGGCCATAGACAACCCTCTCCTGGATTTTGGCTAAGATGCACAGGAGGGAGATAGGCCTATAATTTTCCATTGGCTCCTTGTGGCATCCCTTGTGGATAGGTAATACATAGGCTTGCTTCCACTTGGCAGGAATGGATCCTTCAAGAAGGGACCCAGTAATGAGCCATGTTACTGGCAGGGCTATGGATGGGGCAGCTGCTCTCAGGAGTCTAGGATTGAGGCTGACTGGGCCTGCTGAGTCCTTGGCATTTATAGACTTCAGCAGGGGATGTACATCCCTTGGGTGTACTAGCTTTAAGTGAAATTCAGGGTGCTGATGTTCTTGAACCTGAGGACTGGAGGGAGGTCAGCTTTGTACTTTTCTAGGTCTGTGAAGAACCTATTAAAAGCATGCGCTGCCTCCTGGGAGTCACTGATGGACTGCCCCACATAAGTGATTGGTCCTTGCGGGGGTTTGCTGCTATCCTTCAGCAGATCATTTTTTGGGGACCAGAATGCCCTTGGGTCAGTTAAATTAGCCTGCTGAATGGACTTAGCATATTCCCAATTTGCCACTTTGGCCACTTTCTTACATTGGTTCCATAATGTTCTGTAACCAATCCAGTCAGAGGGGTGGCTGAAGGTCTTGTGGTTATGCCAGATCTTATCACATTATACCAGCAGGGATTTAAGTTCAGGGGTAATCCATTGTGGCAGTGCCCCTGCACTCTTAGCTTCCTAAGTGGGGCATGCAAGTTGGCCAGGGAAGTGAAGGCATTTTGGAAGTAGCCGAGGGCTTCATCAATGGCAGGGAGAAGCTTGATTGGGATCCAGTCAAGGATGGAGCGGTACCTTTGGAAAGCCCTGAGGAGAATTTATAGAAGTCTGCTGGCACATTTGTATGTTCGTACATAAGTCTCTAGCTGTAATAGATCTAGACAGGATTTTGGTCAGCCTATTTTTCCATATGCAGAAGATTGGGGAGGGGTCACTTAGGGCATCTGCAAGTGACCCAGCCACTTAGATGTTGAGGGGGATTGGATGCCAGTACCCAGTCAAAGGCGGTATGTTTTCCAGTTTTTACATTATGCCTTGTGGGAACAGTAATGATTTACATCAGTAGGGCATCCAGGAGTAATGCCTTTAGAGCCTGTTCTGTGTCAGGGGCCCAGTTCACATTGAAGTCACTGAGGATTATTGTTTCAGAGCAGATGTGGTCAGCAAGTGCTTTGGTAAACATCTTGAAGGCTTGGGAGGCCACTTTGGGTGGATTGTATAGACAGCCTATCAGAAGGAACTTTGCCTGCCCCAGGGCAACCTTAACAAATAATGATTCACTGCCAGGGCAGCCAATGGGTGGTAGTGAAGCAATGGCAGCATCAAGGGAGTCCATGTTATATATAAGGACCCAAACCCCCTTTTTTGACCTCTCTACCTTGCCTGAAGGCATTATATCCTGGCAGATCAACCTCATGAGTTAAGATGTGGGGATTTAACCAGGTTTCTGAAACTACGAGCACATTGGGCTTGTAAATTTCAACCCAGCCCTACAATTCATGTATTTTAGGGTGAAAGCTACAGATATTCATGTGAGCTAGCCTTAGGCCCTTGGGAGACAGTCAGTTTGGGTCGTGAGGGGAGCCGATGGCAAGATTAGCTACTGGGGGTCCCGGACTGGGCTGGATATACCCCACCAGGAGGAGCAGGATGAGAGAGACTAGATTCACTGCCTGTGGGGCCATGAGGGGTAGGTCCAGTACTCCCTTAGTTTTGGAGGCATGGAACATTAGGTAGCAGGTTCCCTTTTGAGTTAGTCCATGGAGTACCCATGTTACTTCTGCTACCTTGGCTGACTCAAGGTGTTGGACTGGGCACTGGAGGACTGGTGGGTCCTTGGGTGAGTAGGGGCATCCAGTTTTAATCAGCAGGTTGTCTACCTCTATGAACATACAAAGGTAGAGGAAAAACAGGATTGTAGCCCTCAGAGGCAGTGTGTGTTTATAGTCCTTGATCAACTACATGGCATCTTTCCTGAATTTGGGAACACCGCAACACAATATAGATCCTCACCATGCAGTGGCAGGACAGAGTATTTCATCAAGTGTGGCTGCACTGTTTGGGGTGTTTTTAATGTTCTGGAAGTATGCAATAACCATAAATCAAGGCTTTTAAACAAAAAGAAAGTTGGATGTAATTACACAATTAGCATGCATTTCAGTTCTAAGAAAAGAGGAAACTATAACAACCAACAATATCAATACATTTTGGAAAAGGTAGGTAATAAGAAAATGTGTTTTAACTAGACATTATATTTGTATTTGTATTTATTTTGCCAGGAAAAAGCTCCATTGAGCAAAGCTCTTTTACAAGGAGGTTCTGGGTAGGACTCAATACAATACAGTAAACAATTTGACAGAATGCAATTGAGTGAACAATTTAATAACATAGAAATATCATCAAAAAACAGTAAGCAGTTTGATAGCATAGGAATAAAAACAAGTTTACAGTTCAAATACCATAAAGCAAACAAAATGTCAATGTATACAGTATATGTATAACATGTATTGTGGTACGAAATAGTTTGGCATAACATACAATTGTAGACAATGAACAGGTTTACATATGTATTGTTATATAAAAAGATAGAGTGACAAAGTTATATTTACATTTTCACATAGATAATTGCAGTACAATAATGTAACAATGTGTCAGGAATTACCACGTAGTGTGGTTTTTTTTATTATTTATTTATTGAAAAAGTTTGAATTATAACTTTGAGCTAAAAGCTCCTTTACAAAGGATCCTTGTCATACAAAGGGAAGGGGTGAAAAATACAAGTACAGAGGGAGACAGTAACAGCAAGGAGGCATTGTCAAGTGCAAAGCAAATTACTACATAAAAGTATACCATATTACTGATTAATGAGTGCAGAAGCATCACAAAATACATGTTGCATCACAGAATACATGTTGAAGGTATCTAGTACAGGAGGGAGAAGTCCCAAGGCAGAGTAGTTACAAGTGCTAGAGTCCATGTCAGTACAATTTTAAGAACTGACCAGTAGCAGCTAGATAGCATTGTCAATATCCTAGAGGGTACAGTTAAGGAGGACCAGTGCAGCTAAGTGGGGGGGGGAGTAGGCTAGACTAGTAGGGTGAGGGGAAACAGCATTAGGAAGTTTGCTAAACTAGTAGGTAGAGGTGGCCACAAACCAGAGAGCAGATGGGGGCTGAGTGGGAGGGAGGGTGGTGGGAGAGGAAGGATAGATTATTTCTTTATTAGACATTGGAATGACCAAAAAAATTTATAATGCTTGTAGCAAGTGTATTTGTCTATACAATGTTGATCAAGCAGTGTTTGGAAGAACCAAGGGCTAACAAGTGAGATCAATTTGAACATTTTTTGGATGGCATTCCAGGCTGTGGGAGCAGCCCAACTGAAGGCCATCTTTCCATGTTTTAAAAAATGCCTAGAGACATCAAACAGGAGGACAATGGTCTTTCTAAGGTTGTATAGCCCTAGGGATCTGCAGAGGAGCATGGAAATATATTGAGGAAAGGAGTTACATGGTGCTTTAAAGTACCAGGTGATTTAGTGCCTAAGACTTCTGGTATAAAGAGAGGACATCCTACTTCCTTGTAAAAGAGACAATTGTGAGTATAGAAAGGTAGGTCAATAAGAACGCATAGTGCTGTGTGGTACAGCACATTTAAACTGAACAAATTAGAGGCAGTGGCGTTTCTATATATAGGCCCAGATATTCAAAAGGGTTGCTCCATGCGCAACAGGGTTGCGCATGCGCAAGTCCTACATTGCGCCATTCTGCGATATTCAGCAGGAGGCAGTTGCTCCACTGGCAACAGGTTGCGCAAAAGAGCAATGCAAATGAATGCATGCTCAACAGGAGGGGGAGGAACCATGCATAACCTGCGCAACCTGATATTCAGTCGGGTTGTGCAGAGTTGTGCATGCGCAACCCCCAACCTGCGCCTGCACAACCTTGAGCCAAAAAAAAAAGGATCAAGTTGAGGGCCACCCACAGGTGAGCTGCTGTATTGCAGGGCGCAACACAGCAGCTGCCACCCCTGGCTGGCCCCCAACTCGGTCCCTGTGCCCCCCCACCAGCCCGATCGCGGGCATCACAGTTACATGAAACCCCCACACATCTCCCACAGCCCGATCGCGGGCAGTACCGTCATGAACCAACACCACACATCTCCCACAGCCCGATCGGCGGGCAGTACAAATACATGAACCCCCACACACACATCTCCCACAGCCCGATCGCGGGCAGAACCTGTATGAACCCCCAAGTGCCCGATCGCGGGCAGAATGTAACCCCCTCCCCCAACTCGAATAACTCCTGGTGGTCAGTGGACCGTAAAGCCCGATCGCCGGGCAGAATGTCTAGCACAACCCCCAAACATCTCCCAATTGTCTAGTGTCCCCCCACCCACCCACGAAGCCCCTCACCCGCTCCCCCGCGGCCGGTGAGCGACAACATCCACCGCCTGCCGCCCGCCCGCCCGCCGACTGACTGTCGGTAGGGCTGCCGCCCGTGGTGCAGAGCTACAGCCAATGGGCGTGCAGCCCATACCGTACATGACAGTCAGATTAGCCGCAACTCCTTTGAATATCACCCCGGCCACACCCCTGCACAACTATTTTGAGCGGCACAGGGGCTTGCGCCTCAGACTGGCGCAGTTTGAATATCTGGGGCCTAATGTCTCCATAGTCTAATAAGGGGAGAAATGTGGCTTGGGCAGCTATTTTCTTAGCTTCAAGTTTAAAACAAGATTTATTTTAGAAATAAAACCCAAGCCTCTATCGAAGCTTTTTACAGAGGTTTTCTACATGTACTGTGAACAGTAGTCTGTTATCCAGCCACATGCCCAAATATTTGAATGAGTCCATCAATTCCAGTGTTTCATTAGATAGAGTGGTGATGCCTAGGATGGGGGGAGACAGACAAGTTTGTGGGACAGGACGATATACTTATTTTTTTCTGTGTTTAATAGGAGCTTCAAAATGTGTAGGCTGATGTGAAGTTGATTGAATGCCTCCTGTGGGGAATCTATGACTAACTCTGGAGCTGAGCTTGCAGTTTAGAGAATGGTGTCATCTGCATACAAGTGCAGATTGACATGAGTAATATTGTGACCTAGGTCATTAATATACACCATAAATAAAAGGGTCCCAGTATGGAACTTTGCGGTACTCCTTTACCAATGTGTACATTGGTGGAAAGGGTGGACAGTTCATGTATGATATTTGATATCTCTAAAAATATGATATGAACATACAAAAATAGGATGGGAAAAGGCTCACCGCATATCAGGACTGCCCCCCCTCAACTGTTCAATGGTAATGCCTTATAACATTTGCTATGATACTGTAGTTGTAAATACATACCTAATTGTTACTTGTATGTTTTCACTTTTACTGAATTTGCTGTACTACTTAAAAATGAGTTCCAAAGTTCCACCACTCACTGCTAAAACTTATACTTCCTCCAACCTCCACTGAACGGTTCCCCTTGTAGGTGCTTGTTATGACCCCTAGTTGTGGATTCATTTTATTTGTGATATAGTCACAACTAGTGACACAAATTTCGTTCTTTTAATAAACCATAAAATGCAGATAGGTCTCCTCTTATTCTCCACTTTTGTAGGCTAAATATATCTAAACTACTTACTGTAGACTCCCTCCATATTCCATGTTAGAGATGAGGCAAATTTAATCTTTTTTTAAGTCTGTTTTTGCTGTGCTTCAGGTGGGGACATTCCTTGACTCAGTGCCTCTGTGTCTGCCACCAGCACCCCAATGGCCACCTGGAACCAAGGCCCATGGTTTACACCCTGTGGTGGGGCCCACATAGGGGAGACTGAAATCAACCAAACTTGGTCCCGGGGCTGGCTGTGAAATGATTTGGAGCTGAGTTGGAGGACTTCACTTTTGCTCTGGCATGCAGGGTTTTCCCCTTTGACATCACTCCCAAGACATGGATGTACAATGACATCAGAATGTAGGTATGCGTGCTTCTGCTCATGCCCCATACACATCTGCCACTGCTTTCCCTCTGCTGTGTGGTCACTGCTTGGTGTACTTCCGGTCTCCACCGGGTGTCACCCAAGTGACGGGCACCACTAACCTTTTCCCCCGGAGGTGGAGAGCTGTCACTGGGATGCTCATCCAATCTCTCCCCAGCTGGCTGTCTGGCACACAGGGCTCATTTACAAACCTGGGTCACCAGTGTCACAAATGGTAGCATTACTGCTGTGCCATTGAGCCAGCTCTAGCAAATTTAAAGAGGAACTCAGGTCAAAAGTGCTACATTGTATAATTAGAATAAGCATGCACTGAATAAATCTCATACCAAAAATTAGGTTTCTTCATTACTTCATTTTAAAGTTATGAGCTGTTTTTTTAACTCTGATTCTGCTACCTGTTCAAAAAAGTCATTTTCAGTGAAGAGCCAGTGATGATGTCATAACCTGAGCTCACAGGCTAGTCCACCCTGTCAGCAAGCTTATAGCACTTGTTTCTCCAAAGTTTAAAGATATGTGCAGCAGTTTTCACAAGTAATACAGGCAGCACCATTCAATACACATTGCTATAAAAGCTGCGTGGCATCCCTCACCCTCTGATCACCATTCACATCTTTGTTACTTTTTCCCTGGTGTCTAGTGGCACCCCCCGCCCTCTGATTGCCATCCCCATAATTATTAAATATTTTCCTGCTGTCTGTTCCTCCCTTCCTCTGACCATCGACCCTGATGGCATTTTTTTTTGTTTCCTTGGTGTTTAGTGGTACCCCCACCCTCTGATCACTGTCCCTGACTGAAAACAGCCCCTTGATGTCTTATTTTTTAATGTGAAAAAAGAAAACAGTCCATCACTGATCCTAACCTCCCACCCTGACCTGCCACTCATTACCCACCAGCCCACACTCCCCCCCACCCCTCATGCACCCTCACTCATCTGAAAAAGTCCCAGGATGAAGATCCACTATGCTATGGAAGACACGTCTTGCTACTGGAATCGCTGTCAGTAATATGAGAAACTAAGGTAAGTGCAGTTCAATATATTTCAATTAGGTTTTCACCTCTGATGCATAACCTTGACATTTTTGCATATTCTTTACAGCAAACATTCAACATGGCCTTATTGGGACCTCACCTCATGAACAATGCTGCTGGAATTATGCAAATCCATCAGAAAATTTGATTGCACACTTACTTGGTGAAATCACCTTTCTGGCAGGATTTGAAACCTTTTACCACTGTTGTTAGTGAGGTGGGACCATAAGAAGGGTATGTTGAAAATGTGGGATCAAAATATGTAACAATGGCAAAGATATGTGCATCCATTGATACGCTCACTTGTAACTTTGGTAATTTTACATATTCTGACCCAAAATTTTCAAAGTATGCATTTCTTACACCGCCTCATGAATGTGACAGCGGTCATTTTTCAATCCTTCAAACTGTTTTTTTATATCTTTGGTGTGGAGTGAGGTTGCGGTGGCACAGAATCACATTTTGGCAGGGATTTGAACATTTTCAGTAGCATGTACATGAAGTGGGGTGATGAGGCTATTCTGACAATTTGGTTAGTGCTGTGCTACAAGTGGAAGTGCAGGACCCACCGAGGGCCCTGTGCTTCCGCAGCAACATACTCTACATATTAGCATTTATGAGGGATGGGAGCACAGGGCCCAGAAGGTCCTGCACTCCCACAAGCAAATAAGGATTCAATTATACTATCTCAAAAAGTATGGATGGATGGGAGGGCCCTGCACAGGGAAATAAGGATACAATTATACTATCTCAAAAAGTAAGAAAATTCTTTACAAAAAATGTGTTAATGAAACATTTAGGGTTCAGGCTAAAGCAAAAATGTAGGGAAATGTGATTTTTGTGTTTCCAACCCTAAAACCGCACCCTCACCTCTTCAACAATTCACGGGTGAAGTCTTCCTTGGGGTTGTCTACCCTAAACCTCACTCCATTAGGTGTGTATTTCTCTGGAATGAATAGAATGGGGTGAGCTTTAGGGATGACAACCCTAAAGAAGACTGCACCCCTGGTTTGTTATAGTGGTGGGAGTGAGGGTGAAAACCACTTTTCTCTACTTTTTCACTTTAGCTTGACCCTATATGTTACATTAATGTCGTTTTTTGGCAAAGAATATAGATAGATAGATAGATAGATAGATAGATAGATAGATAGATAGATAGATAGACTCATTGTGAAAAACGTCATTAATGTACTAGTTAGGGTTAAAGTGACAAACATAGGGCAATATGGCATTAGGGTTTCCAACCCTAACACCACACCCCCACCCTGCAGGCAGCAATGGGAAAAACCAATACATTCTCACCTCTCTTGCCTGTTTGCAAATCAAATGTGGGGTGTGCCTTGAGGTTGTCACCCCCTAACACTCACCCCATTCCATCAGTAAATAAGCTGAAATGGGTACAATATACAGTATGACAATGGTGTGATCATTAGGGTTGGCAAACCCAAGGCACACCCCATGCCTGCTTTATAAAGAGGTAAGACAGGTGAAACCGTAATGGTATTTCCTGTTGTTGCCTGTAGGGTGGGGGCAAGATGTTAGGGTTGGAAATCCTAATGCCACATTTCCCTACTTTTGTCACTTTAACCCTAACTAGTGCATTAACGAAGTTTTTGGCAATGAATTTCCTTACTTTTTTATATACTGTAATTGTATTCTTATTTGCCTTTGGGAGCACAGGACACTCCAGGCCCTGTGCTGTCATCCCTGCATAGAAACTTATATGCATGTTGGTATGGAAGCACAGGGCCCATTTGCAGGACAACAGCAACCAAATTGTCAGCATAGCCTTTTTATTACCACATTTCATATACCCAGTACAGTAAATTTTGAAATCCCTCCCGAAACGTGATTGCGCTGCACCACAGCATCATGCCACACCACAGGTGCGAAAACACACTTTGACCAGAATTTGGAAAATGATAGCTATCGCATTCATGAGCTGGTCTAGAAACATGTCTATGTCTAAAATCTGGGGAAATAACATTTTTTTAAATTACCAAGCTATGGGCAAGCATAGTAAAATTTCTATTTATGTGCATAACTTTGCCATTGTTACATATTTTGACCCCAAATTTTTAACATAGCCTTCTTATGACCCCACCTCATGAACAAGGGCAGTGAAAATGTTCAAATCCTGCCTGAAAGGTGATATTGTCAAGTGACTGTAAAATGACCTTTTGGGATGGATTTCCATAATTCCACTGACAGTGTTCATGAGGCGGAGTCCCAGAAAGGCTATGTTGAAAATTTGGTGTAAAACTATGCAAACATGGCAAAGTTATGCATCTACATTGAAAACCCCATTGAAATACATTGAACCACACATACCTCAGTTTATCATATTGCAGTTGGCGACTCCAGCAGCAAGATGTGTTTTCGATCAGAGAGTGGATCTTCGCCAAGCAAGCTGTTGAGGGGAGTGAGGGAGCATGCAGAGGGGTTCAGGGTGGTGGGTGCTCAGTGAGAGTCTGGGGTGGGGAGGTCAGATCAGGGATGGACCACTTCATTTTTTACAGGAAAAAATATTCAGTTTAATGTACCACAGATGGGGATTGGGATGGGAGGGTGCTGCTAGACACCAGGGAAACATTAGAAAAATAGGGAACAGTGATCATAGGGGTGAGGGAGCCATTAGACACAAGGAAAAAGTGCAATACAAGGGGGCAGTGATCAGAGGGAGGGGGGTGCCACTAGACGCCAGGGAAATTTTAACAATATGGGGATGGTGATCAAAGTGGTGGGGAGTGCCACTAGACACCAGAAAAACTGTTCAGAATAGTGGAACAGTGATTATAGGGGTGGGTGAGTGCCAATAGATACCGAGGAAACAGTGGCCAAAGACAGGGATGGTGATTGGACGGGTGCAGTGTGCCACTAGACACCAGGGACACAGTGACAACATAGGGGGATGGAAATGGATTACCCCATATGATCGCTGCATACAGCAATTTTTAAGTGCTTTCCGAGCAAGCTCAGAACCAAAAATTTAAAAATGAAATAACTTCATAACAAATTTATATTTTTTCACCAAATCAATAAAACAACATTTGTAGTGCAAGACCTTTCTTCCCTGAAAATATCAGACCAAAATTCCAAACTGTGTGGGCACTAGTCGATTGCAAAAAACTGCCCAACACACTGATTTATTTAAAGTCCCATGAACATTTTCGTATGACCCAATACGAACAAAACGGAAGTGAGTCACAAAAAAAGATACAATAAAAAATTAAAAATACACCTTCTGGGCTCATTTTTACACCAGTTAAATGCAGAATCCACTTAACAACGTCCAGATGATTAGCTAACGTGTGTTGGTCCCCCTTTGCAGTTGCCATTCTTGTACCTTTTCAATTTTTTTTTTGAAAAAGACAAAAAGTAAGATGGCAGTAAACAAAAAGATTATTGCTCTCATAAAAAAGGATTGCCCATATGATCACTCCATACAGCTATTCTGAAATGCTTACTGAGCATGCTCAGAACCCAAAATTTTAAAATTAAATAACTTTGGAATGGATTAATATTTTTTCACCAAACCAGCAAAGGAAATCCTCCTGAACCAACCACTTTCTAAACTGAAAATTTCAGACCAAATTTCAAACTGTCTGGGCACTAGGCGATGGCACAAAACATAAAAAAACAGTGATTCTTTATAGTTTTTGTTTTTTGCTGTATGCATCTCAAAATCCAAACATCTGACCAGAATAAAACTTGGCTTATCAAGAGATCTACCCCTCAAGACTATGCATGAAATATTTCATGCAAATCCATTGAACAGTTGTGAAGATATTAAAGTGCAAAAATTGGGATTTAACATTAAACTGCCTACTCAACCCTAACTATAGTGATGCTACTATGCCAATATATATAGGCACTTTAATGTTAAACCTCAATTTTTGTGGGTTAATAACTTTGCAACCGTTCAACAGATTTACATGAAATTTGGAATTTATGATGTCATATGGCAGATCTCTTGATTTACCAAGTTACGTTTTGGTCGGGCTTACAGTTTCTGCTCAGCGGACCACTGAAAAATGCATTTTTTGCCACTTTTGACACTTTTTTGCCCATCATGCTGTGACCACATTGTGTGGTCTTTTGGTCTGAAATGTGGAATGTAGAAATACTTTGGGTCAAAGAACAATCCAGCATTGGTTTGGCTAAACAATATTAATCCATGCAAAAGTTATTTAATTTTAAATTCTTTGGTTTTGAGCATGCTCAGTTCGCTCCAAGATTTATATGTATATCTTGCGAAAGAGGATTGGGCTCACAGTCAAGGATTTTGTCAGCTTGCAAAGGAGGATCCTGGTCCATCAGAAAAATTCCTTGTCTGTGAGCCACCATTTTGTTTTGCTTTTTAGCCCCAAACAAAATGTCATAGCTTCCTCCACCGGTGACTTTTCTTTGTAATAAGGCATGGGTATTGTTCAGGGTGATGCCCTCTACAAACCCATGCCTTTGATTTGCTTCATTTTGTTAAAAAAAATAGCCTTTTGAAATTTAAAAATCCCTTGACCGCAACTCACTAACGATCCTGTTTCATGAGCAGACAAAATCCTAGTCTGTGAGCCGATACTGTTGCGAGGCTACAGAATTCTTGTCCGTCACTTTGTGACCAGATGGCCCTTCTCACGGACCAGGATTAAGCTGACAGACAAGGATTTTGCTACCTTACAAAAGATGATCGGGAGATGGACAAGTATTTTGTCAGCTCGTGAAAGAGAATTGATTTTTCAAATCCACTTGCATGAGTTAACAAAATTGCAGTCCGCGAGGTGTCAAAATCCTAGTTGGTCACCTGATCCTCTTTTGCGAGGTAGCAAAATCCTTGCCCATCACTTAGGGACTAGATGGCTAAATTCTGACAGTTGAGGATTTCTCGTGGATGGTGATTTTGACAGCTTGTGAACAGGGATTGTTCTGACTGTTGGGGATTTTGCCACCTCATGAACTAGGAATTTTTTTACTTTAAAAAAATGTTCACACTGCACTGTAAATTAACAGTTTGGTCTTTTGAGTTGAAATTTGCAGGATATTAAGGGGATGCCTAGAGATGCAAATTATGCTATTTAGATGTTGGAACATTAAGTGGTTCCATAGATATGCCATCACGAAATTGCAATTTTTCCCATAGGATAACATTGTGGTAGCTGTCATCTCTTTCGGGGCCTGTATCTCGAAAACAGTTTGAGATATAGATTTTTCATTGCAAAAATTCTTAGTCACCCCATAGTGGCACTAAGTGCAGAAGTTGGTTGTAAAGCCATGAATACCATACATTTTGAATTTTCTTTCTACCTTGTATGGTTACTGAGATATTTGGAAAATAGTATTCCAATTACTCATTTTCAGGTCCGTGGGCCAATATTATCCCCTCAAAGTTAGCACACAGAGTGCTTTTTGTTGCCCATATCTCATAAATGATATGAGATATGGATTCACTCAATGTATGTTGCAGGGATGTCTCACTGTCATGATTACAACGAAACTTGAATTTTTTTTCCTAACTGTTACCGAGTTCTACAGTTCTACAGTTCCCGAGATATTGGCAAATTAGTGTTACAAGGATCCCTTGCCCTACAGGGCTGCTGTATGGCACCATATCTATGTGTGAGTGGGAGCATAGGGCCCAGAGGGCCCTTGCTCCCACACACACATATCGTTATGCACAAATGGGCAGCTCAGTGGGAGAGCGGGGCCCAAAAAGTAAGGAAATTCATTGCAAAAAACTTCATTAATGCATCAGTTAGGGTTGTTTACACAGTGACAAAAGTGAGTACATTTTACATAAGGGTTTTCAACCCTAACTCCTAATCCATCCCCACACACATATACACAGCACACATACAAGCAGGGTACAGTGCAACACAACACAACCAATCAGAAACAGACACCATAAGATAACAGAAAGGACATACAACTCTGTAAACATACCACAAGAGTTATCCATCATCATCTTTCAGCAACTGTATCACTTCTGCTGCCATCCCAGTGTCTTGGGGGGAGTACACCCACATGTTGTGCAAAGATGCGGGTAGGTGTCAAGAAGGCTATGTAGAACCTTTTAGGTGAAAGTTCTTTAATATGAAATGGGTAAACTGTTCCATACTATTTTGCCACAACTGTTCATAACTTAATATGTTGAAGTATATGGGCCACACTCTTTTACATTTCCAGAGATGGATACATACTGTATGTCCACCTGTGGAGGGATAGGAATGCAGGGTGTAAACCAACCTACTGTGTGACTGTGACTTATACATACTGTTCTTTTGTGTGGATGGAGGTATGGAAGTGCAGGATATATAGTATCATGTCGTTCTGCTGTTAGCTATGTACACTCTCCTACTATCTGCATGTAGGGATGTGACTGTATGGTGAATAACTCCACACTTCACACCTGATCTATGCAGACTTTTGTTGTACCTGCATGGACCAATAGTGTTCCCAAAATTTCATAAAGACACTGTTCTATTATGTCAATGTGGGGCTGGGAGTGCACTGTCTTTTGGACCATGCACTCTCATCCGTACATTGACATAGTATGTCAGAATCCATAGAACACAGTGTTCATATGTCACGGTGACACACTGCCCTCCTAGTCCTACATCAAGATAGTGTAACACTATCCATATGTCACATTGTACATATGTCACAGTGAGAACACAGGGTAGTTTGGACCATGCACTACCATACCTCTGTTGAAATAGTACAAGACAATCCATGTGTTACACTATCCATATGTTGCACTTTTGTCATTGTGACATATAGGCAGTGTGACACATGTACTCTGTTGTAGTATGACAATGGAGGAATGGGATAGCAGAATATGAAGCACCCTGTACTCTCACTGTAACATTTGGATAGTGTGAAAACAGATTGTATTGTTGTTATATCTTGATGGAGGGATGGGAGTGCAGTATCTGAACAGGGATGGTAGGGCAGAGTACATAGCACCCTGCGGTCCCTTTGTGACATATATAGAGTGTTCTATCTTAATGGAAGAAACATAGAAACATAGAAGTTGACGGCAGATAAGGACCGCAAGGCCCATCCAGTCTGCCCATTTCTTTTTCTACCTTATAAATGTGCCATTGACCTTTGCTCTGTCAGTGGCCTATCTATTCATACTCATCTGTATTGCTCCCTTATGCCTATCCCATGCCTGTTTGAAGTCCTGCACTGTATTCATAGCCACCACTTCCTGAGGTAGGCCGTTCCATGCATTCACCACCCTTTCTGTGAAAAAGAATTTCCTCACATTCCCCCTTAATTGGCCTCCCTCTAGTCTCATGCTGTGTCCTCTTATCCTACTATTTTTCTTATATTTAAACATGTTAGACTCTTTCACCTTGTTAATGCCCTTAAGGTGTTTGAATGTTTCAATCATATCACCTCTCTCCCTCCTTTGCTCAAGGGTATACGTATTGAGCTCCGTTAATCTGTCCTCATATGTCTTCTGATGCAGTCCCTGCACCATTTTGGTTGCCCTTCACTGGACTGCCTCAATTTGGTTGATGTCCTTGTGACGGTGTGGCCTTCAGTACTGCACACAGTACTCCAGATGGGGCCTAACCAGTGTCTTGTAAAGAGGGATTATTACCTCCGTCTTGTGACTTGTGATACCTCTACTAATACACCCTAACATCCCCCTAGCCTTACCTGCTGCTTTAGTGGTCTGCTTGGATGATTTCAGGTCATCGGTGATGATGATGCCCAAGTCTCTTTCTTCCTTTGTGACTGCCAGCAACTCCCCTCCCAGCCTATAGGTGGCTTCAGGATTTCTCTTCCCTATGTGCATGATCTTGCACTTCTTTGCATTAAATCCCAGTTGCCACTCTTCTGAACATTTTGCTAGTTTATCCAGATCTCTTCTCACTCTGCCCACACCATCTGGATCATCTACTCTGTTGCAGATCTTGTTGTCATCTGCAAACAGACAAGCCTTACCCTCTGGTCCATCTGCAATGTCACTAATGAAGATATTGAAGAGGACTGGCCCCAGGACTGATCCCTGAGGTACCCCACTTGTGACTTGCATCTCTTCTGACTGTATACCATTTACCACCACTCTTTGTTTTCTGCCTGTCAACCAGTTTGCCACCCAGTTGACCAACTTCTGACCCACCCTGAGCCTACCCAGCTTATTTATCAATCTTCCATGTAGAACAGTGTCAAAAGCTTTGCTGAAGTCGAGGTAGGCAACCTCAACTGCTACCCCTTGGTCCACCACTCTGGTCACATAGTCAAAGAAATCTATGAGATTAGTTTGACAGGACCTTCCTTTTGTAAACCCATGCTGTCTTGGATCCAGTGCCCCTATGGATTCCAGGTATTGCACTATCCTTTCCTTAAGGAGTGCCTCCATAATCTTCCCCACTACTGAGGTAAGACCGACTGGTCTGTAGTTCTCTGCCTCCTCCCTGCTACCACTCTTGTGAAGCAGGATCACATGAGCCCTTCTCCAGTCTTCTGGGACCTCTTCTGTGCTCAGAGACTTCTTAAACAGTTCTGCTAATGGCTCTGCTAGTTCCACCCTTAGCTCCTTAAGTACCCTGGGACGTATGCCATCAGGTCCCATTGCCTTGTCCACCCTGAGCTTAGTGAGCTCTTGTAGGACCCTTTCTTTTGTGAAGGAGTAGTGCTCATCTCCCTCCCCCCTGTGTCCATGGTGCTGAGGATGGCAGAACAGGGCCCAATGCACCATGTGGTCCTATCATGACTTATGGGTACTGTTGTACTATCTGTATGAAGATATACAGTTCATGCACTGGCCATCTTACATGGTTTCACAGTATGTAGGTTTACCCCCCCAAGACACTGGGATGGCAGCAGAAGTGATACAGTTGCTGAAGGATAATGATGGATGCCTCTTGTGGTATGTTTACAGAGTTGTATGTTCTTTCTGTTACTTTATGGTGTCTGTTCTGATTGGTTGTGTTGTATTGTACCATTCCCTGCTTGTATGTGTGCTGTGTATGTGTGTGGGGAGGGATTTGTTTTTTTTTGCAATAAATATATATATATATATATATATATATATATATATATTTAGAGGTAAAAAACTCTGTTTAACGCATCAGTTAGGATTGTTCCACAGAGACAAAAGTGAGGAAATTCAGTGTTAGGGTTGAAAGCCCCCCTTTGGACCCCCCAACCCACAACCAGATTGGGGTGCCTTGTAAGAGTCGCTCAACTCCTCACCCCATCACATGTGTAAAGAAGCAGAGACATAGGAGAATGGGGTGAGAGTTCGGACCAATGACCTTAATGCGCACCCCAATGCCGAATGGAGGGGTGGTCTGGGGGGTCCAAGGTGGGCTTTCAACCCTACCACCGAATTTCCTCGCTTTTGTCGCTGTAGAACAACCCTAACTGATGCATTAAACAGAGTTTTTTTCCTCTAATTTCCCTTCTTTTTGAGAATGAGGATGCTAAATAGTGAATGGAATGCTGTGACGGGAGTGCAGGGCCCTTTGGGCCCCGTGCTCCCACCACGTGATGTCTTGTTACATAGTAACAGGAACTGCAAAGCAAACACAAGTGGCTATGGTGATGCGCATGGTAAAGCAAACAGAAATGGTAAAGCAAACGGTAATAGAAACGCAAGTGCAAAGTGATGCCAAAGTGAACAGTGACAGAAACAGAGACATAAACGCAAGCGCATAAGGAATGCAACTAGTAATGCACAGGGTCATGGTACCGCAATTGGAAATGCAAATGGTAATGGTAACAGCAACAATAATGCCAAAGAAAACAGAAACGGAAACCAAAATGCAGACGCGTACAGAAACGCAAAGTGTGATGTGCACAGTCATGGAACCACTATTGCAAATGCAAATGGTAATGGTAACAGCAACAATAACACCAAAGGAAACAGAAATGGAAAGACGTACGGAAGCGCATACAGAAACGCAAACCGTTATGTGCACGGTCAAGATACCTCAATTGGAAATGTAAATGATAATGGTAACAGCAACAGTAATGCCAAAGGAAACAGAAATGGAAATGCAAATGCAAGTGCATACAGAAATGCAAACTGTAATGCGAAGAGTCATGGTAACGTGATTGGAAATGCCAATGGTAACGGCAATAGCGACGATGATGCAAAACGAAAGAAACACTCAAATGGAAGTTTGACCGCAAACGCAAATGGCAATGCACAGGCTGATACAAAAAAAAATGAAAACATAAACAGTAATGGAAACGCAAATGGTAACAGTAATGCAAACAGAAGCACAAACAAAAATGCAAACCGTAACACACACAGTGGCGTACACGGGAACAGTGACGCGAACAGTAATGGAAACGCAGCAGGAAATGCTAACTGACACAGTAACGAAAGGGCACACCCTTCTTTTCCCCAAAACTGCATTGAAAAAGACAGTGAATACAAAGAATGTATGGATAATAACGGGCCTCGGAGCAGAAAAGGAGGACTTGGAATACTGAATTGCTTATATGTCAGGAACCGTATGACGTAGGAAAAAAATGAAAATTTCATATGAATTATGACATTCCTGGCTAGTTTTGTACTTAGCCTCCATGTGGGGGGGGCTAAGCATTTTTCTGATGAAAATTCCGTATCTCGTACCGTTTCCGAGATACAGGCCCCAAAAGGCGCGACAGACACCGCAATGTTATCCTATAGGGAAAAAGCATCAATTTCAGAGTTCCGTAGCTTTGAAACCCTCCAATATATTTCACCAAACCACCAAAAAGCACATCTGTGGCATGTTGGCTGTCTTCCTTCCAAATTTCAGCCCAATAGACCAAACCGTTCTTTTGCAGCAGGGTGGCAAAGAATTCCTGTTATTTTGGGCATAGTGTAGCAAATCACAACACTTTCGCAAATGAAATCACGAAAGTGTCGTGAGTGCGACACTACTTTGTGACACTACTTTTTCCAGAAATTTGAAAAACATATTTCTGGGGTGTTTAACCCCAAAATAAAGACATGGCTAGCATCCTGAGGGTCCGACTAGGTAAACACAAAAAGAATTGTGTCCCTAGATGGTCCCAATTTTAAATGTCAAGCATTTTTCTGATCACCAACTGAAAACAAAATGGTGGATTTGCGACACTGCTAGGGCCATTTGCAACACTAAAAAGTGCATTTGAGACACTGTTGAACTTTTTGTTAACTTTTCCCATTGACTTATAATGGGAACTTGTTTTTTGAATAACTTTTGAACCGTTTAATATTTTTTCACGAAATCTTCAAAAGGCACATCATGGACCCCAGCCGCATGTTCTCTGAAGTTCTACAACTGGTGACACAAATCATGCAACCTGTAGGCGCGAGCAAAGAATTCACCAAAAACCGTAAACGTGCATACAGATCTCACTTTTTTTTTATTAACAGTTTATTATTTTAACTATCATACCGACATAGCAGACAAAGATACAGAGGCATCGTTTACATGTAACCTATACAAATCATGAGTCTACTATGTCGTCCCCATCCCACTTCCCCCCACCCTCTCCCGGAACTCCCCACCCCTTATCTGCTAGGATAATAAAAGAAAAGTGACGTGGCCTGATGAAATCTATCTTATCAATGCCTTCTGGGGTATTTGCTGTATGGTGGACTTACTGAGGCTTACTTCTGTAGTAAATAAAGGGTATGAAAGTGGGCCCAGATTTTATTATACACGTTCATGGAATTATTCAAAGTAGCAATGGTCTTTTCTGTGCGTAAGTTGGTTAAAATTTCTGCTAACCATTCATTATAAGAGATCTCCTGCTGGTCCAGCCAGTGTCGCAGGACCAGTTTTTTGACTGACATAGCGATGAGAGTTATATAATACTTCCTGTTACGCACCCTTATACCTGATAAGTCCCCCAGTAGACAAATTTTGGGGGTAATTAGTTCATTTAAACCTAAAAGGGGGTTCACGCGCTGTCTAATCTTAGTCCATAAGGGGAGTACCTTAAGGTATGACCAAAAAATATGCACTAGAGATCCTTCCTGTTGCTGGCATCTGTTACATAAATTGGTGCCCTTTAGGCCTAGTTTGGCCAGTTTAACAGGAGTATAATGGGCATTATGTAAGATAGAAAATTGGGTCAGCCTTAATCTATTCTGTTTAATGAATTGGTGACAGGCTTGCCATATGTTTGTCCAGTTGATGTTCTGGCCTGGGAAGAGAGGTTCCCATAGCTCGGTAGGCCCAAAGCCATTGGGGAATTTCCATTGGTATAATGTGTTATAGATTTTAGAAATTGCCTTGGGACCCCCAATCCACTTAACCAAATCTTTACAAAATGGGATAAAATCTCCGTTCTCTGGTTTTTGACCAAATGATTGTGTAAGCGCGTGTCTAAGTTGACACAGCTTGAAAATATATTTATTAGAGATGTTCCATTTAACGGCAATTTCCTGGTTTGAAAGCCAGGTATTATGGTCCTTTATCAAATCTGAGATATCCAGGCCTTTTAAAGCAGGGAGCCAGGACTGGGGTATCGGCTTGCCCGCTATTTTAAGGTTTAGGTTGCCAATTATCGGTTGGTTAATATCCTTGGTACAACTATAACTAAGGAATCAGGAAATCTGAGCATGTATTTTTAGGGACGTATAAATTGTCGTATTTTTAAGTTTCTGGGGTAAGCTACTTTCCCTTATATGTAGCAATCCAGTTGCTTGTATTAGTGCCAGTTCAGTTCTAAGCCAGACCGGGATTGTACGTGAATGTTCTTGGGAAATCCATTGCATATATTTATTCACGTGCGATGCCCAAAAATAAAGACAGAGATTGGGAAGCCATAGGCCCCCATTATTCTTCAGGGCCATCAAGGTACGATAGGCTATCCGGGGAGCTTTATTTCTCCAGAGAAATTTCGTGAACAACGCATGGAGTTGCCTGAACCAGGACAAAGGGAGCCAAGTATCGAGCATTAAGAGCGGGTATAGTAACTGCGGAAATACGTTCATTTTTATTAAATTTACTCTTCCCCATAGTGAAATCAGGAGGGATGCCCATCTATTTAAATCTTGCACAATATTGTTTATTAGTGCGTCAAGGTTCAACTTGACAACTAATTTAGAACTACGGGACAGCTCTATACCAAGGTACCTGAGGGAGTCTTGTTTCCAGTTAAGTCCGAAAACCGTGATATCTGATCTAAAAAGCCTGTAGTTGAGCGGAAAAAAGGTCATTATACCGATGTTAAGCTTATAGTTGGACATTTTGCTGAAGGTGCTGATGATCTCCAGCATATGTGGTATGGACGAGTGGGGATTAGCAATTTGGAGAAGGAGGTCATCGGCGTAGGCGGATACCTTTACTTCGCAAGGGTAAATGAGGATTCACTGGATTTCTGGGCAGCTTTGTAACCTTCTGATTAGCGGTTCAAGATACAAGTTAAAGAGTAGCGGTGACAAGGGACAACCCTGCCTTGTACCGGAATAAAGAGTAAAATTTTCCGACATCACCCCATTTCCTGAAACCCTCACTGACGGAGATTTATACAATGCTCTTAACCAGTTTATGAAGACTGTTGGGAAACCAAAGGCTTGCAAAGTCAAAAAGAGGTATTCCCAGTGTACCCTGTCGAATGCCTTCTCCGCATCCAGGGACACCAAGACCGAAGGGTAGGACGCATCCCTGGTCACTGAGAAGACATGCGACAGGGTCCTTAAGTGGTCCACCGATGATCTACCACCCAGGAATCCCACCTTCTCCAGACCTATGAGCTCATCCATAACCTTTTCCAACCGAGTGGCCAGCAGTTTGGAAAGAATTTTGATGTCCTGATTTATTAATGCTATGGGACGGTAATTAGTTACCAAATTGGTGGGTTTACCTGGCTTGGGGATCAAGACAATCAATGTCTCGAATAATGAGGGGTCTACATCTGCACCCGACATCATATATTGGTAAAGCGGAATGAGCATTGGGATTAGTTGAGCTTGGAATTTTTTATAAAAGAGAGCCGATTACCCATCTATCCCTGGGGTTTTATGTAATGGCATCTCCTTGATAATTGCAGCGATCTCTGCAGGTGTTATCAGAGCCAGGAGTCCTTCCTGTTGTTCGGATGTTAATTGGGGTAAATTAGTCTCCCACAAGTAATCTTGTAGTTGCTGTATTGTGGGGGGGTTCCATGGGGCTATATAAGTCCTTATAATATGAGGTAAACTCTCTTACGATGTCCTCTGGACGTGTTTCGAGAGAGCCGTCTTGTAATGAGACTATGGAGGTAATATATCGGGAAGATTCCATTTGCTTAACCCTAAGAGCAAGCAACCGGCCAGCTTTTTCTCCTTGGTCGGTATATACAGCCTGGGTCCTTAACATGGAAAAGTCTGCCTTTTCTTAAGGAGTTCCATATATGCAGCTTTCAATCTGATAAGGTCCTGTCACGACCCAGGAGGAGGGTTATCCTCGAGTGCTTTAATCTGGGCCAACAGCTGCGCTAGTTTATGATTAGCATTTTGTTTCCTGTGGGAAGCTGAGCTAATCAGGATCCCATGGATGTAAGCTTTGAATGCTCCCCACCGAATATCTGGCCTAACTTGGGGGTCAGCATTGGTCTGACAGAAAACATCAATTTGCTCTAGTACTCTTTCGTTATAGGGGGCTTCTTTTAATAACAAGTCTTTCAACTTCCATCTGGAACCATGCTTTGAGAGGGAGATCATTAAAACTGAGCAGGATACTACAGAATGATCCAAGGGAGTCCCAGGTAAAATCGAGGAATCTAATGTTCCCGATATAAGTGAGTGGGAAAGCAGTATATAGTCAATCCTCGATGAGGAGGAATGTACGGGGGAAGCATAGGTGAATTTTTTATCATTGGGGTACATAACCCTCCAGATGTCACATATTCCGGTTTGTTCGATGAATTCTCGCACTGCCCTTTGGGCAGGAGAAAGGGCTAATTTCTACGCATATGATCAGTCCCAGAATGGATCGAGGACTAAATGAAAATCTCCCCCCATTATTATGGGGATAGAGAGGTGAGGTTGGAGGACTCTTGTTAGTTGGGTAAAAAACTCAGGTGAATCCGCATTGGGTCCATAGACGCTGCCTATCATTAGTTCTTTATTGTACAACAAGCCTTGTATAAAAATATACCTACCTTTTGGGTCCCTGTATGAATTAAGGGCTTGAAATGGGATAGAACTGCTAATGAGGATCATTACTCCACAACTATTTGTAGTTCCTTCTGCACTGAAAATTTGTCCAACCTGCTGTCTACGCAGTTGGGCCGCCTCACTATCAAATAAATGTGTTTCCTGGAGACAACTAATATCTATATTCAATAATTTTAAATGATGTAAGACTTGATATTGTTTTTCACTTTTTCTGCCCCCTCGGATATTCCATGTAGCAAAACGTGTACTGGTAGCCATACTGTCAGTGTCCTAAAATCATGTACTGTTCCCCCTAAGTCGGTAAGCCAGTGATGGGTCTGCCACTAATGAACACTGTGTTGATGCAATCCTAGCAGATAATCGACCCTTCCCCCCTCTTTCCCCCATTAACAACACAAAGATACACATAGAAAAACAATAACATGAAAACTTTCAATACAGTATCCCTCCTATCCTTGGTCCGTGATTTCTCTGGACCTGCGCTGTCCACGATGATCCCCCCTCCCCCCCGATCACCCAGAACTCAGGATCAGCAGCCGTAAATGAAAATGAAGATTATGAACAATGGCCCTTTCCCTCGAGGGCCATCTGACTCGAGACCTCGTAATAAAAGTAACAGCAACTCAGACATTCAAAGTCCCCTAGTCCCAGGCATAGTGTCCTGATATCATCCTCATCTGTGACAGTTTCTCATTGTACCACTTTGAGTGCCTTCCTCCTTTCAAAGTGAGTCGGGTAAAGCTCCGATTAGTAATACATAGGGCTTTCGTGTAAGCCACCGTTACCGAATCCACCTGAAAATGCGTTATGAGCCATGTGAAAGGGATGCCCACGAATGGAAACATGCACCAGCTGGATTAGTGAGTCCACGGTAATATTATAGTCGCGGGACTGAATGTGCAGGTAGCGATAGCATCTCTTCTCTATTAAGATAAGTGGAAGTAAACACCGTAGGCCCCTTATACTAGTTGAAAGAAGTCCTCTCTGGCAGCTTAAAGACTGGAAAATAACCGAAGATATACAGTGCCCTGTTCCGACTCTAATGTAAGGTGCACATTGTCCATAGTACCGGGGGGAGGTGCTCAAAGATTCCGAATGATGATGAAAATGCCAGAAATTCAAAGGTGTTACTGCCAAATTCAAGATACTTGACTGGGAGATAGTGGAAATCAAACAACTTCGGGTTCCCCTTTAGGTAGCAGAGATCTCCAAAATCCAGCCCTTCGGTCACTTAAATAAGTTGGGGAACGCTCTCTGTAAAGCTTTTAGAGTGGGGTCAGCTTCCTCAAAGGAGGACCAGCTACCTGCAATCACAACTTGGAGATGGGCAGGGTAGCTCATTTTAAACTTGATGCCAGCGGCGATAAGTTTTGTTACTATAGGGTGGAAGATGGCACGTCTTTGCCTTACGGTAACCGGGAGATCCTGGGTTATGCGCAGCTTGTTCCCCTCCCACAAGACTTGGTCTAGGTCCTTGACTTTGTGAAGGAGGAATTGTTTTTCCTGGAAATTGAGGAATTTAAAAATCAGAGGCTGGGGCAGTTGACCAGGGGCAGGCATTGGTCGGAGCGCTCTGTGGGCTTTCTCTATTATATATGGAGCTCCGAAGGGAGAAGGGCCAGTGAGCTTCTCAACTAATTTCTGAACAAAGAGCAGAGTGTTGCTGCCTTCTTCCTTTTCGAGGATGCCAAGCACCACAACGTTGTTCCTACGGCTTTTTCCCTCTAGATCTTCCACCTTTTGTTCAAGTTTTTTAATGCGTAAACAGGCTTCTATTACTGCGCTATCCGTACGGTCAGCCTTCTTTTCCAAAGAAACAAGCCGGGCTTCGGAATCCATCATTCGAGTCGAGAGATCCTCAAAATGTTCCTCGTTGGCTTAATGCACTACCTCCTCAGCTCACTCAGACACACAGCATCTCCCTATTCAAAGCAGGCCTCAAAGCCCACCTAGCTGAATCCCATTCCTGTGCCTGTGGCTAGCTCTCTTCTCCTAAGTATGCTACCTACCCCATTAAAAAACTGACACAGGGTCTCCTGGATCCCACGAATACGCCTCCCCCCTTGTCTAACAAATGATACCCTGAATGTTCCTGCTACAGTCACTGCTGTATTAAGATAAAGCCTGGACTGCACTGTTCAGAACTGTCTTGTGTATTATTTTGAGTGTGTATGTTCTCCGGTATACTGCCTTACTATGTATGTATCCTTGTACTCCGTCTCCCCTCCACCACTGTAACCGACGTGGAGCCTTTGCAAATGAGTCTGTGACTCAAAGGTTTGTAATTCCGAATATATGCAATAAATAAAAAATAAATAAAGTGCCCCGAAATTCGTTTAACCTCTGAGGCCACCGAATGTAGATCTTCTCTGAAAGGTTGTATTTCTTTAAGGAACAGCTCCAAGGTAAGAGGAGTCGCTTCAGAGCTCCTCTTTCTATTAGCACTCATAAAACACACAGTCGGCAGCTGGCTGTGGAGGTGAGAGGTGGCCTGTGCCAGTCACCGCTGGGGAAGGGTTGGGGGTGCTGGGTGGGCTGGCATGGCTGAGTGGGGGGCCACTAGACTACCAGGACATTTAAAATGCAAATTTATTTTATTATGATGGGGACCGCTAGACTACCAGGGATGTTAATAATAATAATAATGAAGTACAGATCGGGGCACTAGACTACCGAGGATATTTCTAAAATATATAAATAAACACACATGGGGGGTCACTAGACTAACACAGATACAAAATAAACATATTGATAAGATACTCATTGGGGGGGCCACTAGACTACTACGGATACAAGCATGGTTATGTACATTACCATGATGGGGAGGGGGCCTGCTAGACTACCAGGGATAATGAAAATAACTATTTCTTTACTCAGATGGGGGAGACCTTAGCCCCCTGAGGAAAACCCACCCTTAAATAAGTTTATAGGACACCCCTGGGCTACAAAAATGGAATTTAAAATCTGACCATCTCGCCCCTCACTCGCGATGCACAAATGCGAACAAAGATTCTCCCAATCAAAGAATTTGCAGGCTCGAGATCAAAGATCGTTAGCGAGCCACGAACCAAGATTTAAAAAGCTAAAAACTCTATTTTTAGACTGATTTGGATGGAACCAAAGCCATGGTTCGATAGATCGGGGTCCCCTGAGTAAAACCCATCCAAGTTTTACCTCAGAAGTGACCCCAGAGTCGAGATATATGTGTTTTTCCGATCAGAAAACTGAAAACAAGATGGCGGACCTCGCAATCAAAGAATTTGAAAAAATCCTTGGGGACAAAGATTCTTGAACCATGAGGCTGCAAGTTCTTTGATCACCAGGTGGGACAAGATGGCCAGAACCCCATTCTTGGTTCACAAGATATACATATAAATTGTCCCATTGACTTATAATGGGAACTTAAAAGTGCCATAACTTTTGAATGCCTTAATAGTTTTTCACCAAACAAAAAGTGGCATGTTTGGCCACCAAAGCTCTTTCAAACAAGCCATCCTGCAGAGTGGCATGCCACCGACAGTCATGCAGGACCACATTCAGAATCCCAAAAGGTGCCTCCAAAAATGGATAATTTTGCATTTTTCAGCGTTTTCTTACACAAAGACCATCACTCCAACCAAAACACAATTTGGCAGATCAAGAGATCTACCATGTCCCAATGTGTGTGCCAAATTTCAGGCAAATCCACTGAACTGGTCCAAAGTTATTAACGCCCAAACTTTTGACTTTCGTAAGTAACTGACCACTGAACCTTAACTATAGTGGCGTGACCGTGCTACTATAATATATATATATATATATATATATATATACACATACATATATTTATACAATAGAGGTAAGTCAAATGAGTAGTGGATACATCTATGTATCTTACACACAGTGATATAAATCCTGGTAGAAAATCACACTGATAATTCTTCTGGTAAAAAAATCGTAGTGTGATAATATTTTACATTTATACATATTGTGCTTACCTCAGAGGCAGATATTATCACTGTGCTGATGTCAGGCTGAAGTACTGCCTAAAACAATCACTAGCCTGATCTCTTAATTACATCCTGACCAATCAGAACTCGGCAGGACTCTGCTGATGTATATATCATCACTCTAGGCAGGTTACCCAAACACAGCAATCAGGAACTCCACCAAACCCTCAGTAGCCTAGGAAACTAATCAGTATATCAGTTCCACCTGCAACTCACCTGCTAACCCTTGAAAATCATATTGTGTTCCTGCAGAGAACCAAAGCAAGCTAACAGCAGCCAATTTCATAATGACAAGAAGCCAAAACAGAGCAAAGTCTTCCACATCCATGAATACCTCAGCTACCAATGAATACAGCCTGCTTTATCCCAAATGGCAAATTAATGCTTCAGCTTCTTTTAGCAGAAGTTTATTTTTTTTGTCCTGTGTCTT
The DNA here is from genome assembly GCA_016271365.2 of Neoceratodus forsteri. NCBI lineage: Eukaryota > Metazoa > Chordata > Ceratodontiformes > Ceratodontidae > Neoceratodus > Neoceratodus forsteri. The sequence continues at coordinate 326,836,116 of JADMNL010000023.1, forward strand.
CTTTGTTTATTCCACAAGATAAAGTGAAATAAAAAACAAAAAGTTCTGGAAACCCCTATTGTATAAATTGGACAAGTGATGTGCAGTAGTGTGCTATGGAAAATATTTTCACTCCCACATTGTGACCTCTGAATAGTCTCACTCGTGCCTTCAGCACTCGTGAGTATCCAGAAGTCACTCTGCAGGAGTGAAAATATTTTCCATATCACACTCCTGATCATCATGCATCTCATATATAGATATATATAATGGTAGCACAGTAGTGCTACCATAGTTTTTTTTTTTTAGTTGTTTAACCAGGAGTAGCACACTAAGCTGAAAGCTTTTTTTACAGGCACAACCTGGGAGCACAGGGAAGTTAAGTGACTTGCTCAGAATCACACAGTATGTAAGTGGAAGCTGTGGGATTCAAACCCAGGTCTGGTCTGCTGGGTGGCAATAGATTTGCAGCTCTGAGCCTTAAACCACTGTGTTATGCTGCCTGTTAAGATTGAGTATCCCATTTAAGGTTAAATGGTGAAATTTTGCACCATACTAACTTTGTCACTGTTCAACAGATTTGCCTGAAAGTAGGCAGGACTGGGGTGTAGCTATAGATCTTGGGATCTGCCAACTTTTGTACTGGTTGGATATATGGCTGTGGAGTTATTAAGTGACACTCCAGGGCACATTTACCTTTTTTGTGCATTCTTTGCTCGCGCCTACAGGTCGCATGGTTTGCATGACTGGTCTGAAAACTTCAAAGAACATGCCACCGAGGTCCCCAATGTGCATTTTGAAGATTTTGTGAAAAAATATTGAACGGTTCAAAAGTTATTCAAAAAACAAGTTTCCCATTATAGTCAATAGGAAAAGTTAACAAAAAGTTTGACAGTATTGCAACTGCAGTTTTTAGTGTCACAAATGACCACTGTAGTGTCCTGAGTCAGCCATTTTTTTTTTCAGTCACAGAAATGCTTGGCATTTAAAATTGAGACCGTCTAGGGACACAATTCTTTTTGTGTTTACCTAGTCGAGCCCTGAGGATGCTAGGCATGTCTTTATTTTGGGGTTAAACACCCCAGAAATGTGTTTTTCAAATTTTTGGGAAAAGTAGTGTCGCAAAGTAGTGTTGAACCTGTGACACTTTCATGATTTTTTTGCGAAAGTGTCACAAATCAAGACACTACTTTGCAACAGTATGGCCAAAATGACAGGAATTCTTTGCCACCCTGCTGCAAAAGAACGGTTTGGTCTTTTGGGCTGAAATTTGGATGGAACAAAGCCAACATCCCACAGATGTGCCTTTTGGTGGTTTGGTGAAAAAATATTGCAGTGATGCTAAGTTATGGTACTCCAAAGTTGATGTTTTTTCCCATAGACTAACATTGCAGCGACCACCATGCCTTTTGGGGACCATATCTCGGAAATGGTGCGAGATAAGGAATTTTTGTTGAAAAAATGCATAACCCCTAGGAGGCTAAGCATTATGTGTGAACTTGGCCAGGAAAGTCATGAATCATATGAAATTTTAATTTTTTTTCCACGTCATACGGTTCCTGAGATATAAGCAATTTAGTATTCCAACAGCTCATTTTCTAGTCCGAGGCCCATTATTATGCATACATTCTTTGTACTCACTGTGTTTCTCCATGCAGCTGTTGGGCAAAAACAGGGTGTGCATTTCCATTACTCTTACACTTAGCGTTCCTACTTGCATATCCGTACCTGTTTGCATTAGCGTTCCTGTGTATGCCACCATGTGCATTACCCTTTGCGCTTTCATTTGCGCTTGCTTTTGCATTACTGTTACCATTTGCATCTCCACTACTGTTTGTCTTTGCAGTTCGGTTTGCTTCACCGTGCGCATTTCCATTTGCATTTCGGGCTGCCCTTCCATTTTTCCTTTGCGTTTGCATTTCTCTTTCATTTAGCATCATCGTTGCTGTTACCATTACCATTTGCATTTTACAATTGCGTTACCATGCCCCTGTACGTTACAGTTTGCATTTCCGTGTGCGCTTGCATTTGCGTTTCTGTTTCCTGTGATGTTATTGCTGCTGTTACCATTACCATTTGCATTTCAGATTGAGGTACTATGGCCGTGCGCTTTACGGTTTGCGTTTCTGTATGCACTTGCGTTTGTGTTTGCGTTTCTGTTCTCTTTGGCGTTATTCTTGCTGTTACTATTACCATTTGCATTTCCAATTGTGGTACCATGACCATGCACGTTACCAGTTGTGATTCCATACGCAATTGCATTTGTGTCTCCATTTGCATTACTGTTCGCTTTGGCATCACTTTGCGCTTGCGTTTCTGTTACCATTTGCGTGTTACCATTTACATTTCCATCGCCATTTAGATTGCTGCTTGTAGCTTGCATTTCCCTTGTGATTACCATTACTATTTTAGTACAAATCACATGGTGGGAGTGTGGAGCCCGAAGGGCTCATGATCCCACCACCACATTTCATTCACTATTTATAGTCCTCATTCTCAAAAAGAAGGGAAATTCATGACAAAAAAAAACTCAGTTTAATGCATCAGTTAGGGTTGCTCCACTGCAATAAAAGTGAGGAAATTCGATGTTAAGGTTGAAAACCCACCCTGCACCCCAGCCGGCATTGGAGTGTGTGTTGGGGTTGTCGGTCCTCTCACCCCATTCTCCTATAGTTCACCACCTCAACTTGTTTACACATGTGATGGGATGAGAGTTAGGCCCAACGACCCCAACACACACCCCAATGCCGCCTGGGGGGCAGGGTGGGTTGGGTCCATGGGGGTTCAACCCCACATTGAATCTCACTTGTGTTGCAGTGGAACAACCCTAATTTATGCATTAAACTGAGTTTTTTTTTGCCATGAATATATATATATAGATATATACACACACACACACACACACATATGTTATTGTGTCTTGCTGTAGTTAGGATTGAGTGCTCATTTCTATGCTAAAGAAAAGTTTTGAACCTTAATAACTTTGCAGTCATTCAATGGATTTTCATGACATTTTGCTTGTGTAATCTCTCTGAGTAGGTCTCCTGTTGTGACAAACTGTGTGTGGATCTGTTGTGCAGTTTCTAAGATAGAGTGTCAAACATCTCTAAATTTACATGTTGTTGCTGTTTCTTCATCCACCTGTATCTCAGAAAATGTTTTAGGTTGTGGTCTGAAATTTTCAGGGTATAAATCCTTTGCCTTACATATGTGCCTTTTGAAGGTTTGGTGAAAAAATATTAATTTGTTCAAATGTTATTAAACTGTAAAATGTCCCATTATTTCCTAAGGGAAAAAAATAGATGTTAGTCATGAAAATACAATACTTTTATTTTTGCAGGAACTAATATTTTCACAGACAGGTTCATATCGTGTTTTCGCAGAGAGCTCCTGTGTCAGCCATCTTGTTTTTCAGTTAGCAAATGAAAGAAATAAAGAAAACACATAAAAATGAATGGATTTAAAAAAACAAACATTAGAATGTAGCTAAACGGGATCTGTTTAGCTACATTCTGATGTTTATTTGTTTTAATTTTTGCAAGAAACACCTTTTCTGGGCACCCAAAATCCCAGGTGCCAAGATTAGTGAGAGGGCCAGTTCTCTCATGTCCTCTGTATGAGAACAGCAGGATTTTCTAGACTTCTGCAGCCACAGCTAGAACTTGTGCTGCCAATTGCAGGTTCAGCTTTGTCCTGCTCTTTTCTCTGATGTCTAGTGGCACCCCCCTACCTGCCGATCACTGTCCCTAGTGGCACCCCCCTCCAATATCTTTTCTTGGTATCTAGTGGCACCCTTAACCTCTAATTGTCATGGTGTTTTGGCATAGATTTGAAAATCTTTACCAATAGGGTTCATAAGGTGGGGTCATAAGAACACTATGTTCAAAATGAGGGGTCAATATATGAAAAAATGCCATAGTTATGACCACTCAATGCAATTTTGGTATGCCCGCTCATAAGTTCAGAAATTTTAAATATTTTGACCCCAGATTTTCAACATAGCCTTCTTATTATCCACCCTCATGTATGTCACAGCTGTCACTTTTCAAATTTTGCCCAAAATGTGTTTTCACCCCTATGATGCGGAATGGTGTTGCAGTTGCACATAATTACTTTTTGCCATGGATTCCAAAATGTTCTGTACCAGGTACATGACGTGGGGTAATAAGATCGCTATGATGACAATTTGGTCACTGTTGTGCCATACTTCCATGGCTACATGCATATATGTATCTATGGAGGGATAGGAGCACAGGTGCGCTCCAACAAACAAATAAGGATATGATTATGCTATCTGAAAAAGTAAGGAAATTCACTGCAAAAAAACTTCATTAATGCATCAGTTAGGGGTGTTACTAAAGTAACAAAAGCAGGGAAATGTGACATTAGGGTTTCCAACCTTAACATCCCTCCCCCACCCTGCAGAAACTGACAGGCACCAGGGATGTGCCATGGGGTTGTCAGCCCTAATGCACACTCAATTCTCCTATACGGTGCCCATCTCAGCTTATTTACTTGTGGAATGGAGTGAGTGTTAGGGTTGATGACCTCAAAGCACACCCTCGATGCCTTTCAGTGTCTGCAGGGTATGGTGGAGTGTTAGAGTTGGACACCCTAACACCACATTTCCCTGCTTTTGTCACTTCAGTAATAACCTTAACTGATGCATTAATGAAATTTTTTGCAATCAATATCTCTATATCTATCTATCAATCTATCTATCTATCTACATATTCATATATATACATACATACATACAAATAAATATATATTATACTGGTCCAGTAGGACCAGTATAATTAGGGTTGTGCAGCCACTTCTATGTTAAACCCCACATTTTGCACTTCAATAACTTTGCAATCATTTGTCAGCTTTGCATGAAATTTTGCATGTGCAGTGTGGTACCATACATCTCTGGATCTGGAAAGTTATGTTCTGGTTGGATTTTCAGTTGCGGAGCTGCACAGCATAAAAAGTGTAAGAAATCCTCCAAATTTTGTACCCTTTGCTCGTCCACACAGCCTGAACAATTTGTCATTCTGCTCTGGGTATATGGGGACTGGGTCAAGGCAGTGCCTTTTGAAGGTTTGGTGAAAAAATAGTAATCCATTCAAAAGCTATTAAACTTTAAAGTTTCCCATTATAGCCTTTGGTAAAAAATATATGTGCACCACAAAAGCTTATAAAATCTTTCATGAAAGCACAATTTCCTTTCGAGCTCTGGGGTTTTGTTTTTTTTCTGCTGCCATCTTGTTATCAGTTAGCGGTAGACAAAAACAGCTGTAGTTCAAATTTATCTGTCCCTAGGTAAACACTGATGGTTGTGTTTGCTGAATCTGTGTCCTAGGAACACACTAGTGCCATTATTCTAGGGGAATGACTCCCAGAACGTCATTTTTCATGATCGGCCATCCCACAGATGCTAATGTGTCGCGAAAGTGTCACACCCATGCGTTCTCAAATGTTTGTGACACTTTTGCAAATGCATAGGATGGCCAATCATCCAAAACGTCTTTCTGGGGGGTAATTTCCCCAAAATAATGCCACAATACTGCCCCTGTGATGTGGCACACTGAGAGCCCACACCAGTGTGCCCAAATCTTGCTTAAAATAAAGAAAACTGTCCCCGACTTTTTTGCTTCAATGCAGAATCCTGCATCAAAATTTTCAATGCAGGATCTTGCATTGAACTAGTCTGCCCTTCCCCACTACTTTTTTAGTACACCGACATCGGGGTGAACAATCCCCATGTGGGTATGTCTCCCCCACTCACACTTATGTGGCACACTGGGAGCCCACCCCAGTGTGCCTAAATGTATTAAACCTGTTTAAAATAAAGAAAACCACCCACTGACATCTTTTCAATGCAAAATCCTGCACCTAAGTATGTCCCCCTATTCCTTTTGTGCCCCACTGACATTTGAGGTGCCCAAACCCCGTGTCAAGTATGTCTGCCCCAACACACTCTTGTATGGCACACTGGCAGCCCACCCCAGTGTGCCCAAATGTATTTCATTTTTCAACCTATTAACAAAGAAAACATACCCCGATGTCTTTTTATTTTTCCTGTTAAAAGAAAATGGTCCCTCATTGTCTCCCAAGTCCCCTCTCCCACCCCCACCCTCCCACTGAGCACCCACCTCCCCACACCCCACTTACTGATGTCTACCTCCAGAGGTCAGGAGCACAGTTCTTCTCTGGACCGGGACATGTCTGCACTCTTCAAAGCTCAACTACAAACTGAAGGAATCAAGGTAACCACTGTATAATGGTGGTCAATGGTGTTTTGAACTTATGTTGATATCTCAGCCATTTGTCAAGATATTTTCACCAAAATTTCAACATGGGGTTCTTGGGACACCACCTCATGAACACTGTCATTATCATCTCATTAATTGGACCCAAAAAGTGATTTCACAGTCACTGTGAGGAATCACCTTTCATGATCAGTTAATAAAATGACAGTGCCAGTGTTCATGAGGTGGAGGTGGGGTCCCAGAAAGCCCATGTTGAAAATTCAGTGCAACAATTCCCCAAAATGACTGTGTTACAAGTGTGCTTTGTGCAGTTTCTATGCGTGCTCGTAACTTTGCCAATTTTTAATATTTGCACTCTAGATTTTCAACATTGCTATTTTTTCATACCTCCTTATGAATAGTATAGCTGTCATTTTTCACATCCTGCCTGAAATGTGTTTTTGCACCTGTGATACAGAATGGTGCGGTCGCTGTGTGAAATCAACTTTCAGGATGGATTAACGAAATCACAGTGCCAGTGTTCATGAGGGGAGGTCCCAAAAAGCCCATGTTGAAAATCTGGTAAAATATTCCCAAAAATCATCTCGTTATGAGCCTCCATTGCACAATTTCTTATGAAATTTCCCATAGGATAACATTGCGGTTCCCACAGTGCCTTTTGAAGCCCATAGCTTGAAAACAGTTCAAGATATAGATTTTTCACTACTTGCAGCTTAGATGGACTAAGCATGTGTGGAGGTTTCAAAGCCTTGAATACAACTGCAGTGGGATTTTTTCATAGTTGCTATGGTTACTGAGATATTGGCAAATCAGTGTTCCAAGGGTTAATTTTAATGACTCTAGGCCTGTGTTACATCCCTGTACTTATGTGTAAGTGGAGCGCAGGGCCCAGAGGGCCCACACTCCCACATATGCGTACCATTAAGCAAAAAATGGCAGCATTAGGGGAGCAGATCCCACAACGACATACCATTTACCATTTACATTACACTTTCCTAAATGAAATAACTCTTGCTGTAGTAGTATATAACAGATGTGTAGTGAATAGTATCCATTGGAAATATAGGCTTTGTGTGGGCTTTCTGTCTGGCACTGTAATATACCTTTAATACTGGAGCCCTGGGACCATATAGGGAACAGGAAGAGAGCTTGTAGTTCTTTGTGTTAAATTAAGAACTACAAACTACCCTTTTATAGTTTATTTTAAATTCTTTTATTTTCTGGGTGTTGTAGCGATCCACGTGGCAGCCAGTATACAAACAGCTTCCTTTTTTGGCAACTTTTAATTCGCAAGCATCTGGAGGGACACGGAGCTTACTTCCGGTGATTTCCCCTTAAATTTCACTCCACTGGCGAGCGGAGCACTTAAATGAAATAACTCTCACTGTAGTAGTATATAACAGATGTGTAGTGAATAGTATCCATTGGAAATATAGGCTGTGTGTGGGCTTTCTGTCTGGCACTGTAATATACCTTTAATACTGGAGCCCTGGGACCATATAGGGAACAGAAAGAGAGCTTGTAGTTCTTTGTGTTAAATTAAGAACTACAAACTACCCTTTTTTAGTTTAATTTAAAATTCTTTTATTTTTCTGGGTGTTGTAGCGATCCACGTAGCAGCCAGTATACTAGGCAGCTATTTTTGGCAACTTTTAATTCGCAAGCGTCTCGAGGGACACGGAGCTTACTTCCGGTGATTTCCCCTTAAATTTCACTCCACTGGCGAGCGGAGCACCTAACTAAAATAACTCTCGCTGTAGTAGTGTATAACAGATGTGTAGTGAATAGTATCCATTGGAAATATAGGCTGTGTGTGGGCTTTCTGTCTGGCACTGTAATATACCTTTAATACTGGAGCCCTGGGACCATATAGGGAACAGGAAGAGAGCTTGTAGGTCTTTGTGTTAAATTAAGAACTACAAACTACCCTTTTTTAGTTTATTTTAAAATTTTTTTATTTTTCTGGGTGTTGTAGCAATCCACATAGCAGCCAGTATACTAGGCAGCTATTTTTGACAACGTTTAATTCGCAAGCGTCTCGAGGGACATGAGCTTACTTCCGGTGATTTCCCCTTAAATTTCCTCCACGGCGAGGAGGAGGCGAGCCAAGTGGGCCGTCTATCGTTGAGATCTGGCTGGCTCAGAGACAGCGTCCGCGTGTCTGCTGTGGACACTGGATAACTGGGGAACTAGCTATTTAGATAAAATTAACAGTATATACTATCTACTATAGTGGCAGTTTAAAAATCTGTTGGTGAGTAACTTAAACACAAGCATGGCTTATACTAGACAAAGAAAGATGAAAGGCAGAAAACATGTCGGGGAATGCCTGATGTTTACAGAAGAAGTTTCTAACTCTGAATTTACATGTGATAAGTGTATTAAAATCTCTGCTTTACTTAAGGAGGTTCAAGAGTTAGAAATGAGGTTACAAACGCACAAAGATATTTCCAGGTTGGAGGAATACATTAATGAGGCTATTTGTGACATTAGTAATAGACAATCCCTGGTTGCAAATAACATTGAGCATCATGATTATTCAAATGGGGCAAATGAAGATACTGATGTAAACTTTTATGATATGGATGTAGGATTTCAGCCCAAACCTCCTATAGACTTAAGTAATAGATTTGAGTGTCTTAATACTATTCCATCTGATGCTCTGGATGTATCATCTAATTGTGAATTATTTGAAGATCCTTGCCAATTATTAAAAGCACCTGTGGCATACAGCAAATGGGAACACTCACATGCCCCTTCTAAAACACTTGATTCCAATGAAGTAGCAAGCAGTAAATGCAGTATTCCTAATAAAGAATTAGGGGATTCTTGTAATGTAAACTTAACTGAGCCCATAAGTACTATTGGTACTGCTATAATTACAGAACTAAGAGTACCTAATCCCATGGAATGAGATATTTTGATCATTGGAGATTCAATTATTAGGGGTATTGATACTTTAGTGTGTTCTAATAGAAAAGAACATACTACAGTTAGTTCACTGCCTGGAGCTAAACTACATGATGTTGTGGGTTTAATGGAGGGACTATTTGAAAATACAGTTACCCCCTTGGTCATCCTTCATGTGGGGGCTAATGATGTAGGGAAAACAAATTGGTACTGTATGCAAAGGGATTACAAGTATATTGTCGATTCAGTTACAAAACATGGAGGGAAAATTATCATATCTGGTATTCTTCCTATGCATGGCCCCAAAGACTATAGAAATAGACAGATTGTTGACATTAATTGCAAAATTAGACAATTTTGTGTTGAATCAGGGATTGGTTTCATGGATAATGCACGAACATTTTACAGAACTTCTTTATTTAAAAAGGATGGAATTCACTTAAATTATGCAGGAGTAAGGGTTATGAGTAAAAAAGTCTTGGAGGTCATGAGGTTTCATTTAAACTGGCTCGGGGGGGGGACACAGTTGAAAATAACTTAATAGGTTCTTTATCATCTCCTCAAAATGCCCCTGGATGGAATGTAATTCTTTTAAATGCCCGTAGCTTGCAGAACAAATATGATGAGTTCAACATTTTGTTGCATAAAAATAAAATACATATTGCTCTCATTACAGAGACATGGTGAAATTAAAATGATAGTTGGGGAAAAAGAAATCGAGGGCTATAAGCTTTATTCCCATTGTAGAAAATATCGAAAGGGAGGAGAGGTGGCAATTTATATTCAAGAAGATATACCTTCAGAAGATATCAAATGGGATACAGATAAACTTGAACTCTTATGGGTTAAATTGTTGCCCACTAATAGTCCCCAAATTATTTTGGGACTTCTTTATAGACCCCCATCTATGTCACAGGAAGATGATAAGGCCTTGTTGGATATTTTTGGAAATCTTGACCCTACCGATAGGTTATTGATTACTGGGGACTTTAACTTACCCAATATAGATTGGGGTAAGGGTCTAGGTTCATCTCCTCTTGAGAGGCAGTTTATTAATGTTATGGATCATGGGGGATTTAAACAGATGGTACTTAACAATACAAGGGGCAACAATATTCTGGATTTGTTGTTCACTAACATGGGTGAGACAATCAATTCAGTTGAAATAAGTGTACCCCTGGGAAACAGTGACCACAGTTCGGTCTTATTTAATATTAGTAAATCCCAAATGTCCAAACCCACTGGAACAACTACAATGTATAACTTTGGTAAGGCAGAGTTTCATAAAATGAAAATTAAATTAAGTTGCTGGGATTGGGAAACTGATTTTGTTAATAAGCCTATACATAATATGTGGGAATCCCTTAAAACTAAAATTGATAACTTAACCACTGAGTTTATCCCCGTTACTAAAAAATGCAATAGTACTAGGGCTTTGAAACCTATTTGGCTTTCACCTACAATTAAAAAATTAATTAATAAGAAAAATAGATTATATAAAAAAACCAAAATATCCAAATCACCAAAAATACATGCCGAATACAAAGAATGCCTCATGAAAATAAAGGTAAATATCAGGAAAACCAAAGCCCAATGTGAGGTTAACCTTGCGGATAGGGTAAAGGATAATAAAAAATCCTTTTTCTCATTTATCAATAAACAGAGGAGGGCCCCCAGTAATATAGGACCATTTACTACTGAGTCAGGACTTATTTCTTCTAACCAACAAATGGCTAACATCCAGAATCAATATTTTTGTTCAGTATATAATACCAATGATGCAGATTCACATGAAACTACTAGATCTTCTGTACCTGGTTCAATTAATTTTAACCCTAATACTATATATAAACAATTGGCTAGCCTCAATGTCAACAAATCCCCAGGACCAGATGGAATGCACCCAAGGATTTTGAAGGAGTTGGCAGAGGAATTGGCTCAACCAATAACTTATTTTTTCCAAGCATCTATGGATATGGGATTGGTTCCTAGGGATTGGAGATTAGCTAATGTTGTGCCTATCCTAAAAAAGGGTCTAGAACTTTGCCTGAAAACTTTAGACCAATCAGCCTGACTTCAATATTGGGAAAAATAATGGAGGGATTAATCAAGGAAATCATAATAGAACATCAGGAGAGACAGGATATAATTGACCTTAAACAACACGGATTCACCAAAAAATAGATCATGTCAGACAAATTTATTGTCTTTCTATGAAAATGTGATTCGGGAAATGGATGTGGGAAACTCTGTGGATGTAGTTTTCCTTGATTTAGCCAAGGCTTTTGATAAACTACCCCATAACGAATTATTGACAATCTTGGAAGCCATCAATTTGCCTAGTAATATTTGTAAATGGGTTTCAAACTGGATTCAGGATAGAAGACAGAGAGTGGTCATTAATGGTGAATATTCTGATTGGGTTCCTGTAACTAGTGGGGTCCCTCAGGGCTCTTTGTTGGGCCCTTGTTTATTTAATATATACATCGCTTCATTAGCAATTAGAAACAATAACATTTGGATGTATAAATTTGCAGATAACTGTAGATTGGGCTTAGTGGTTAATGATGTTCAACAAAAAGCTACCCTACAGCATGCCTTGGATTTAATATATAATTGGCCAATTTTAAATAAGTTAGAATTAAATAAAAATAAATGTAAGGTAATGCACTTTGGTAAGAATAATAAGCAAGAACTATATTTATTGGATAATAACACCTTGGGGGTAGTAATAGTGGAAAGGGATTTGGGTATTACAGTTACTAACGATATGAAATTTAGATTACAATGTAGGAACCAAATTAGGAAGGCAATCCAAAACCTTAATTTCATACTCAAACATATTGTAAGTAGGGATAGAAGGGTACTGATCCCACTCTACAGTGCATTGGTGAGACCTCACCTTGAATATTGTGCTCAGGTTTGGTCACCTCAAAATAGGGCAGACATTTTATCAATAGAAGGGGTTCAGAGAAAACTAACTAGGCAAATAAAAGGAATAAAGAACAAAAGTTACTATGAAAGATTAGTCAGCCTAAATCTTTATTCATTATCCTATCGTAGATTAAGGGGCGATTTGTGTTTTTTATATAAAAACATGAATGATGTAGATTTAATGGGGGAAATGGGGCTTACAAGAAACCTTGAAAGAACTAGTACTAGGAAACATGCTAAACAACTATACCAACAAGCATGGGAGCACAATTTTGGAAACAATGGTATAGCTGTAGAGTTGTGGGGGTCTGGAATACCTTGCCAATAGAACTTGTTGATAGTACTACTATGAATGAATTTAAGAATGGGATCGAACATCACTTTGGTAATAGAAAATTTTTAATTTAATTATGCTTGGCAAGCCTTATAAGGTAGAATACTATCTTCCGGCTTGTATTCACCTATGATACCTATGATACATTACACTTTCTCAAAAAAAAGGGAAATTCATTGCAAAAAACTCTGTTAATGCATTAGTTAGGGCTGATAGCACAGTGACAAAAGTTTGGAAATTCAGTGTTAGGGTTACCAACTCCTACTACCCCACCCCCAAACTACCACCCTCCACACACCAACAGGTGTTGAGGGTGTGGGTTGGGGTCATAAGGCCTATCTCTTACTCCATTCTCCTATACTATACCACCTCAGCTTGTTTACACATGGAATGGGGTGAGAGTTAGGCCAATGACCCCAATGCACGCCCTGATGCCTGTTGGTGTGTGAAGGGTGGTGCGAAAGTGGATCAGCTTGAGAAAGGGGATTTTGTCAACTTGCAAAAGGGGATAGGTTTCTTGAATCCCCTTTCACAAGCCAACAAAATCCCTTTCCTGAGCTGACAAACTCCTTTGGCAAGCCAATCCCCTTCACAAGGTAATAAAATTCTTGAGCGTGACTTAGGGACCAGATGGCCCTATCTCACAAACAAGGATCAGTTCGCGAAAAGTTTGTCAGCTTCTGAAGGGGATCAGCTATAAAGAGATTTTGTCAGCCTGCAAAGGGATTTTTTTTGAATCCCCATTCGCAAGCTGATAAAATTTTCATGAAAGCCAATCCCCTTGCAAGCTGACAAAATGCTTGATCGCCACTTCCAACCAGAAGGTCCTTCACGTAAACAAGAATTGGCTCTTAAAAGGGGATTTTGATACCCTCGCAAAGGGGATTGACTTGAAAGGGGATTTTGACGGCTCGTGAAAGGGGATTGTTTTTTTAATTCCTCATTTGTGAGCTGACAAAATCCCCATTCGCGAGCTATCAAAATCTCCTTTCATGAGCCAATCCCCTTTCACAAGCTGACAAAATCCTTGATTGCAACATCCAGACCAGATGGCCAAAATCTGATGATCAAGGATTTCTTGCAAATGACTATTCTGACAGCTCGTGAATGGGGATTGACCTCGCAAACATGGATTTTGCCACCTCACAAACTAGGAATTTAAAAATGTTGCCAGTGCACTGTAAATAAAAGGTTTGGTCTTTTGGCTTGAAATTTTCAGGGTATAAAGGGGGTGTCTTAGAGATGTGAATTATGCTGTTTAGGTGTAAAAAAGTTAATTGGTTCTATAGATATGCCATCACAAAGTTGAGATTTTTCCCATAGGATAACACTGCAGCGTGCACAGCGACTTTCGGTGCCTATATCTTGGAAACAATGCAATATATGGATTTTTCACTACCTGCAGCTTTGTCCACCTTTACTCATGAATTTTTTAAAGTCATGATTACAACTGCAGTTGAATTTTTTTCATAGCTTGTATGTTTACTGAGATATTGGCAAATTAGTGTTACAAGGGTTCCTTTTCAGCCATATAAGGCTACTGTATGGCTCTGCTGTTATGTGTAAGTGAGACCACAAGGCCTGGAGGTCCTGAGCTCCCACAGATACATATCATTATGCACAAATAGATAGATTGTTGGAAGCACTGGGCCCAGAGGGCCCACACTCCCACCGACACTTACCACTTACCAGTTACATTACACTTTCTCAAAAAGTAAGGAAATTCATTGCAAAAAACTTTGTTAATGCATCAGTTAGGGTTGAAGTGAGAAAAGTAGGGAAAAAAGATGTTAGTGTTCATCCTTCTCCCCCCACCTTAACACCCCACCCCTATCTTCCACACACCAGCAGGCATTGGGGTGTACCATGGGGTCATTAGGCTCAACTCTCACCCCATTCTCCTATGCTGTATCATTTCAGCCTCTTTACACATGGAATTGGGTGAGAGCTGGGCCTGATGACCCCATGGCACACCCCGATGCCTGTTGGTGTGTGGAGGATGGGGGGTGGGGTGGTTAGGGGCTGAACCCTGACATCTCATTTCCCTACTTTTGTCACATCAACCCTAACTGATGAATTAATAATGTTTTTTGCAATGAATATACACACACACACACACACATATATATATATATTATACCTGCATGGTAGTGCAGGTAGAGTTAGGGTTGGTGGGCCACTTTAATGTTAAACACCAAAGTTTGCACTTTAATAACTTTGCAACTGTTTGTCTGATTTGCCTGAGATTTTGCCTGCACAGTGTCCAACCATAGATCTCTGGAGCTGGAAAGTTTCATTCCAGTCGGATGTACAGTTTCAGAACTGTAGAGTTTCAAAAAAGTTAAAAATCCTCAACTTTTGTGTGTTTTTTGGTCAGGCTTAAAGAACTGAAGAATGCATCTGAGTGGATTCAAATTTGTATGTCTATATGTGGCCTGGGATAAGCTGGTGCCTTTTGAAGATGTGGTGAAAAAATATTAATTTGTTCAAAAGTTATGCAGGTTTTTCATGTCCCATTTTAGCCTATGGGAAAATTATATGTGCACTGAGAAAACTTTCACAACATTTTTGTTTTCATGCTCTAGATTTTTGTTTTTGTGCTGCTGCTATCTTGTTTTCAGTTAGTGAGAGACAAAAAATGTAAATCAAAAAATACTGATCCTTAGTGAACACCAACACTTGTGTTTACCTAATCAGGCCAAGAAGAACATGACCCTGGTATCAGTTTTTGTGCAGTTAGCTTGGAAAATATGTTTTTCAAACTTTTTCCACCATCTTCCACCGTCTTTATTTTGTTGGGGCACTAGTTTTGTCCCTGGTGTACCAGTGTGTACTAGTGTGCTCACTGAGAGGTAATCATTGGATTTAAAAAGTGCTAGCAGCTGTACCAGAATGAGCAGAGTGGTGTGTATGGTTGCCAGGCAACACCACACTCCGCTCGAGTAGCACTCCTACTTGGCTGTTTGCTTGGGCACTGAAAATTTTATGCTTTTCTCCAAGTGTGGGGCTTTTGCCTGACCTTTTAAGGGTAGACAAAACCCCTGGGTAATTGGTTTTATGTGGCTGTAGCGAGGGAGCAGAAGTAGGAACTCCACGGAACTTCCGATCTCCCGCTATATAAACCAGTACTATTCCAGGCATCTTCAGTCTTTATTTTGTTGGGGCACTAGTTTTGTCCCTGGTGTACCAGTGAGTACTAGTGTGCTCACTGGGAGGTAATCATTGGATTTAAAAAGCACTAGCTGCTGTACCTGAATGAGCGGAGTGTTGTGTATGGTTGCTAGGCAACACCACACTCCGCTCGAGTAGTGCTCCTACTTGGCTATTTGCTTGGGCACTGAGAATTTTAAGCTTTTCTCCAAGTGTGGGGCTGTTGCCTGACCTTTTAAGGGCAGACAAAACTCCTAGGTAATTGATTTTAGATGGCTGTAGCGAGGGACCAAAAGTAGGAACTACATGGACTTCTGATCTCCCACTAAATCTTTGTAGTTATGGCAAGCACCAGCGAGCCCAGCACCAGCAAGCCTGGAGAAGGCAACATGGCAAAGGCATTAGTCATGTCTGCTGTGTCAGCCGGAAAGAGGGGAAAGGGGCAGGCTAGTCTGGAAGGCAGGTAGGCTTTTGCGTAAGGAACGACGATATATAGGAAATATTGGGCACTAATTGGAAATTGTGTAACAAATATGGAATGCTGGGGCAGCCAAGACAGATGGAGAGCCAGTGCTGCAATAATTGTAGGTACATTAAAACACTGGAAGGTAAACTTGGGGAACTTCAGGAAAGAATTGAGGTGCAATCCAGAATTAATGAAATAGCTAGGTTTGTACAAACAACTAAATCTATAATTGAGAATTCTGAAAGGGAAATAATAATTAAACAGATAAATAATGGCCCT
The DNA here is from genome assembly GCA_016271365.2 of Neoceratodus forsteri. Lineage (NCBI taxonomy): Eukaryota > Metazoa > Chordata > Ceratodontiformes > Ceratodontidae > Neoceratodus > Neoceratodus forsteri. Next base: position 326,852,425 of record JADMNL010000023.1, read on the forward strand.
AGTGACAAAAGGAAAGTAAGTATGGATGAGCATAGTTTAGAAAACGATGATGACTGGAGTACTGTTCAGAGGGGTCCTAAGAAGTGTAGAAGAGATACAGATCTACCATTGGAATTGACTAATAGATTTGATGGGTTACAAGATGAAGGAAGTACTCCCCCCCAAGAGGGTGTAATAGAGGACAATGCCAATGCTGCACTAATGAGACAGGAAGTACCTAGTCTAGATACTAATGCAGGAGATGGATCAGGGTTATCCACCAACCAGAAGAGGAAGGAATGACTTGTTAATTCAAGCAAAGACATGCTAGGGAGCAAGTCTTTACTTGGCCCATCAGATAAACTTGGGACAAAGCATAGGGATGTAGTGATCATAAGTGATTCTATGCTAATAACAGCTGATAGGATGATCTGTAATAATAGGAAAGAGCATGTTATTCTGTCCTGTTTACCAGGAGCTGAACTAGCTGATATAAAACGTCTAGATGGATTTCTTGAGAATGCAGTTGATCCTGTGGTCATTTTGCACATAGGCACCAATGATATTGGGAGGAAGAACTTTGCGGACATCCAAAGAGATTTTGAAACAATGGGTAGGGTTCTGCAGAATAAAAACATACCTTTGGTCATTTCTGAGGTTCTTCCAGTCCCGAGGGCAGGCAAACAGAGAACTATGGATATAGTTCGATTTAATGGTTGGTTAAAAAGGTGGACTCAAAGAGATAACCTGCAATTGATGAGCACTGGCATAGGTTTTCTAATGTCCCCAATCTTTTTTCACAAGATGGGCTTCATCTTAATAAATATGGGCTCCGGGTATTGACAGACAGATTTAATGCTAAAATACATAATATTTTAAACTTATGGGGGGGATCCCCTAATACAAATAGTGGATGATGAGCCATATGGAAGAGTGAAATTTGATCACTGGACTATTTTGCTATTAAATGCTCGGAGTTTCACAAACAAAAGAGAGGAATTGGAGGTAATGTTAAAAAAGGAAAATATCAAGCTGTGCACAGTAACAGAAACATGGTGGAAAAAGGATGATTGGGGAACAAATATTGATGGTTACCAATTATTTAGATGTGACAGGGAGGGTAGATGGGGAGGGGATGTAACAATGTACAGTGGCGTGAAAAAGTATTTGCCCCCTTCCTGATCTTCTCTATTATTGCATATTTGTCACACTGGATGTTTTCAGGTCTTTAGACAAAATGTAATATTAGATAAAGGGAACCTGAGTGAACAAATAACACTTGTTTTTTTTTTTAATTTCACTTATTTAATGAAAAAAAGTTAACCAACACCAATTGGCACTGTGTGAAAAAGTAATTGCCCCTTACACTTAATAACTGGTTACGCCACATTTAGCTGCAATGACTGCAACCAAACACTTCCTATAATTCAATATCAGTCGCTCACATCGCTGTGGAGGAATTTAACTCACTCTCCTCGCAGAACTGCTTTAATTCAGTAACATTTGTAGGTTTTCGCATGAACTGCTCGTTTGTGGTCCTGCCACAGCATCTCTATTGGGTTTAAGTCTGACTTTGACTAGGCCACTCTAAAACTTTAATTTTACTTCTTTTAGCCATTCTGATGTGGATTTGCTTTTGTGTTTTGGATCATTGTCTTGCTGCATGACCCAACTACGCTTCAGCTTCAGCTGACAGAAGGATGACTGGATATTCTCCTTAAGAATTTCTGGTACAGAGCAGAATTCATGGTTCCTTTAATTATGGCAAGTCATCCAGGTCCTTAGGCAGCAAGCATCCCCACACCATCACACTACCACCACCATGTTTGACTGTTGGTATGGTGTTCTTACTGTGGGATGCTGTGTTTGCTTTATGCGAGACATTATCGGATCCATGTTGTCCAAAAGTTCCACTTTGACTCATCTGTCCACAGAACATTTTCCCAAAGGCTTGTGGATCATCCAGGTGCTTCTTGGCAAATGAGAGACAAGCATTTATGTTCTTCTTGGTTAGCAGTGGTTTCGCTTGCTACCTCTCACATGAAGCCCATTTTGCCCAGTCTCTTTCTGATTGTGGAGTCATGAACACTGACCTTAGCTGAGGCAAGAGAAGCCTGCAGTTCTTTGGATGTTGTTTTAGGATCCTTTGAGACTTCTTGGATGATTTTACACTGCCCTTGGAGTAATTTTGGCAGGCCGCCCACTCCTGGGAAGGGTCACTACTGTTCCAAGTGTTCTCCATTTGAGATTATGGCTCTCACTGTGGTTCGATGGAGTCCAGAGCCTTAGAAATAGCTTTGTAACCCTTTCCAGACTGATAGAGGGCAACAAAATGTTTCTCTGATCTTTTCAGGAACTTCCTTTGATCATGGCATAATGTGCTTGTTGAATCTTTGTGCTGGCAATGTGACTCTGATGGTAAGGGCCAAAATAAGTGAGGTTTATATTGAGCAGGGCTGGCTGTAATCAAGCCTGGCTGTGTTCAATCAGCTGACTCTAATTATCCCTTTAATTGGGTTGATTTAACTAGGGGCAATTACTTTTCACACAGTGCCAGTTGGTGTTGGTTAACTTTTTTCATTAAATAAATGAAATAAGTAAAAAAAAAAAAGTGTTATTTGTCCACTCAGGTTCCCTTTATCTAATATTATATTTTGTCTAAAGACCTGAAAACATCCAGTGTGACAAATATGCAATAACAGAGAAAATCAGGAAGGGGGCAAATACTTTTTCACGCCACTGTATGTCCAGAATGATGTCATAGCATATGAATTAAAAACTGTAAGGGACTCTGAATTTGAACAACTGCTGATACAGATTGTACCATCTTGGGGGAAGCAAATATTAGTAGGTGTTTATTATAGACCCCTTTGCTGAATAGTGAAAAAAAACCTTGAACTAATCCAGTGCATTAGGGAACTTAATGTGTCAAAAAATGTGGTATTACTTGGTGACTTCAACTTTAATAGAATAAATTGGAACTCTGGGTCCCCTTCTTCTCCCTGTGAAGTCATGTTTCTGGAGGCAGTTAGCTCTCTGGCATTGCATAATTCTGTGCAGGAAGGTACAAGGAGTAATAATACCTTGGACCTTGCTATGAGCAACATGAAGGACCAAATTTATGATTGCAGAGTCAGAGAACCTTTATATGGGAGTGAACATAATATGGTTGAGTTAAAAATCGCAACAAAGGGTACTGTCCAGCCAGGGGCTTCTGTGATTAAAAATTACAATAAAGTAAATTATGACAAATTAGGACAGTTGGTTGGAAATTGTGACTGGAAGACAAAGTTTAAGGGTTGTGCATCTATTGACATGTGGAGGGAATTTAAATCATTTTTTCTATTATATATTATATATAAAGCTTCTTTTCATCTTTTACTGAGCTGTCCCTACTTAGTCCCCCCATTTCTTCTCACAAATCATTTTTTTTTTACTTTGCATCTTATATAGACTTCTTATCTCTAGTCCCCTTTTATTACTTTCCTACTTTACTTCCTGCAATTTTTTTAGGTTGCTCCACAGTGGACATATATATATATATATTGCTTGTGTTGCTCAGTTTTGCTATTCACCTGAAGAAGGGACCTGTGAGGCCCCGAAAGCTTGTGTATAATTCTATCTTTGTACAAGACACTTGTTGGTCAAATAAAAGGTATCCGACCTTCCATCATTCCTTGTCAAATTTAACAGTGGCAAATTGAAGAAATGTGTTCTGTGCATTGTACTGAAAATCAATATTGTAGCACATTGCTCCATTAACCAGCCCATGATCAACATCAAGATTTCTCCATAGCATAACACGTGCATATTTACATAGTGTTAAGTCAGCTTCCAAGCCAGCAATTCGCAACACATCAGCTCTCAGTTCTTTGAGATGATCAACTATTTTTGTCACCATTGTGCATGTTAGACTAATACTGTCAATCGCATCAAGTGATGTAAGTGTGATAATCGGTTGTTGCTCTCTTTGTATCATAATCTGATTGAACTCGGCACATTGCTTCAGTCTTGGCAACAAGCGTACAATGAGTTGCCCACTGTTCTGTAACTCTGTAAATAGCTTCCATGCATCATGCATAGAGCTGTCCTTCTCACTGATAACTCATTCTCTTAGTACTTGTAAATGAGAATCTGACAAATTGCCAATCCAAGCTTCATCAAGTAATGTTTTATTAGAGATATCACCTCTGTGGTGCATATTCTGGAACAGTTCAACATAAGAGAAGAACTCCCAGAGATTAACTCCACCTATGCACCCAATGATCTTCTTAGTTTTGTCCACTGAAAGAGTAGAAAATACATGTTGTCCATTGACAGGAGCTTGCTGGAGAAGATCTCCAAAGATAACAATGTTTTTGCCACCAAATGGCACATCACAATGACTGCCTACTGGACATCTTGTTGATGAGCATTCAATTCATCTACAATGTTGACCGATTTATCAGTAAAGTTCATGCCTTGCTGCATAGCACTTTCTATCTCTGACATCAACACAGTCAGATCATTCACAGGCAGGGGATCACCAAGTGCTCCTTTACTCTCAGGATCAACTATGTCCTGTGAGTTCCCTGGAGTAATGTGTTCCAGTTGTTGCATTGCTTTTTCAAGTCTTTCTTTCTCTAGGTCCAGTCTTTTTATATATGTAATTGAAACCTCAGTTTTGAAAGAGTCATAGCTCAAATTTAACTGTTTTTCAAAAATGTCACATGTACCTTTTAAAGTGCTGTCATCTCTCCAAGATTTAAATAGAAATAGAAGGGCAAAATAGTAGTGTTCTTTACTTTCTGTTGTTGTCAGACTGAGTTTATAGTGGTTGACTAACCACGGTGTATGCCTCTTCACCAGAGAGCCATCTAAGCCTGTCACCTTCTATATGTTCTTTTCAGGGTCAGAAAGGACACCCCATTTGTAGTCATACCATTGGGTGACCTCAAACAGACACAAATCACCCACTCTACTATGACACTGTGGATAATAATTATCTATCAGGTTGCTCTTTAGTATGTTTGTTGAAGTTGGTCTGGTTCTTTATTTATTTTTATTTAGTTTTTGTTGACCGGGTAAGTGCACTAGACAAATCCTGCCTATTTTCAGGCACGACCTGGGGGAGGGGAATACAGATGAATGCCAACTGGCCTTGATCCAGATTAAGCTGTTGGTGGTATTTTTAGTGAATGAGGGAAATTTAGCCAGGACACCGGGGAAATTCCCCTACTCTTTTCGATAAGTGCCATGGGATCTTTAACATCCACCTGAACTACCACCAATCCAGGCAGATGGGACCTCGGTTTAACATCTCATCTGAAAGACGGCACCTCAGAAGTGCAGCACCCCTCTCATGCTGCACTACAGTGTCAGTACTGGGATATTAACCCAAGTGCCAGATGTGAACTGTCCTCAGTCCCACAGTCCTCTGATCTCCCGGCCTCAGAGGTGAGTGTGCTACCTACTGAGCCACTGACACTGCATAGCTCTTCAATCTCATCATGACTTCTAAGCAACATCTCTTTGCTTTGAAGTTTCCATTCAAGTAACAGATTGACTCAAACTTGCCATACAGGCAGGCACCTGCAAGACAGTCACTAGCCTCATATGGGCCACACTCACAGTGTGACAGAGTTTTCAATCCAAATGACCACAGTCAAGAAAAGATAGACCTGTGATAGTTAGACAAGTCTTCCCAGAGTTCTTGTAAACAGGTTTGCTTGTGCTTGGTGATGTATGAAGTGATATATCTCACCAGAGCCACTGAGTTGTCAGCAACATACTGAACATAAGTGTTGGCCTGCCAGGCCAACAGCAGAGCAGGGCTGTAGTCATTGATGTATTCTTCTGACTACCTATGAGGCAACTTGTACATTTGTTTTGTGGATTTAGCCTTCAGATAATGTCACATAGCAGAGAAAACATCATTTAGGCATGCACTCATATGGACTCATCTTGGGCATCCAAATCGGCATATTATGTATGAGTTACCTCTGTTTTTCACCTTTCTGTGACAGTATTTGCTGTACAAGTGTCGAAATTTCTTCACAAACATCGGCAATGTTGGGCTGTCACACTTGTCAAGAATCTGGCATAAGACATACCCAATTATGAAGCTCAGAATGTCAGCATAATCACTGTCACCAATCTGTGGAGTATCTTTCACCCACAACAGCATGTGTATGTGGGGTGCTCCACGTGCTTGGTAATCCATTGTCCAGAAATAGTGTTCAACAATACCAAGAGGTGGATTGTTTTTGGACAGTAAGAATTGTAACACAGCCTGAAAATGGTGCTGAAAGTATCATGACACTGAGACTGGATCCAGTGAGCACATCTCGCCAAGAGTCATACACTGTATGCTATCTACATCCGAATTAGATCACTTAAGAAGGACAGCCAAGTCATCCCAGTAGTACTCTGCACAATTGAGTGTGACAAACCATGGATCTGGCACAAACTATCTTAACATGTACATCACCTCAGAGTGCTGTCTGTACCAATACTTTTTGGTGCTAGGCATACTGGACAGAATTGAAGAAAGACTAGCTTGCAGTGTCTCATTTTTCTTCTCCAGTTTCTTGATCATCTGTGCAGCTGTCATGTTGTAAAATTCTGTACCCAGTCACAATGTGTGTGCAATGCTCGTGGACAAAATGCTCAGTTCACTCTCCCACGAAAGGTGAAAGAGATATGATATATTTCTGTGGAACTTTCTATCTGAATGACGCAGTCTTGAAGCTCTGTAATCAGCTCCTGGAACCTGTACCTCCTGATCATCCAGACGTCTACCTGTGCCATGTGGAAACAGATCAGGAAAACAATGTGCCTCAAGTGTACTCTCCCAGATACTGACAGGATTACCCTCTACCTGTTTCATCTGGTACAAATCTATATTATCCACAACTGGGTCCTTCCCATGCAAATGATGGATAGTGTATTGCTCATACACATTTTCATTGGTGGCAGCTTCAACCTTTTCAGTCATGGCCTTTGAACAGTCATGCATGTCAACTTGCATCTGAACCTCAGCACATGTTCCTATGTCAATGTCCAGATAGAAAGGATTATGTTGTTTGAGGTATGGCAAAGCATGCTTGACCTTTTCAACATTCACAATCTGTTGCCATATTGTTTTCATTTTAGTACACACACAATTTACCAGGATGACAAAACTATTCTCTCTTGAGATTGTGTTTACATTCTCTTGCAGTGGTACAGGCAGATACATAATAGAGGCCTTTAATGACTTTATTTGTTCTTTTTTTGGCAAATCTTTCATTTTGCTGTTCAGCCGCAGAATTGTCTGAAATGGCTTCATTGTCTGAATTAAAATTCTCTCAAACAAATTCAAGCCAGCAATCACTGCAGGGGTCTTCTGTATGTTCATTCCATTTAGTACAGATCTAGGAGGCAAAGCATCAGACTTAATCTTACGATAACAATATGTACATAGTGACACTGTACCCTGTAAGTTAAAGTCTGTCTTCAGCAGCAAATATGCAACCAGCTGAATACACATCTCATTCCATCATGAAATGTTGCACAGGTCTACATGAATGGAATGTTCCTTGTAAAACAGTCATTCAGAGGAGACACACACGATGTCAAATTTCTGAGTTTTGCTAATTTCAAATTTAGCAATCTCAGTTCCAAATTTTCTTAACAACTGTGTCTCTTGCACTGTGCCAGTCTGCATGACATCCATGCTGCTATCTGTATCAATACTTTCCCTCAACTTATTTTTTTGTTGCAGTTCTTTAATAAACTCAACTACACCATCAACATCTCCATCATTTAACAAAGAATCAAAACATGTGAAGTCTCTCACAGCAGATCTTTTGCGATACAGCTGTTGCCCAAATCTCCACATCCCAGGGTTGTGTACAGCAATCATGCGAAAGTGATGAAATATACTCTCATATGCTCTAGTCTGCAGACAAGCAAGTGAAAGTCCCATCAGACCAGTGAAAGGTCTAATATTGCACTTGTCAATACTGGCAAACAGTTTGTATCTTAAACATCTCTTTGTGTTTAAAAACATCAAAAGGAACTTTTCAAAGACAAGGAATGATTCTTCCCTGATATTGCACATGTCATCACAAGGCCATTTCATAGCACGTGACTTCCTTAGGGGAATGTGCTCAGAAGTGTCATCATTCTCATCCATGTCATTATCATCATATGACTCAAGTAAAATGTTCTGAACTTTGCCAGACATCCAGTGTCGAAGCCGCTTTACTATTATGAATATTATATGTCTCATCCCAAAAATATGCTTCAGAATGTTCACAATGCATCCACTTTCCATCAAAAACTGAACAAATGTTGTCTCTCTACAGCTGTTCAAATGTATAAGTCTATCTCTCATGGCTTCAATTTTGGCACTCAGTTTATCAATGGCTGACAACATAACAGCCCACAACTGTGAACAGACAGTATGTTCATGGCCATATTGTTCAACCCTAGTGGTATACACCATTTTTTTGAAGAAGCAAGCTCTGTTGTGATGGGTGGCACCACAAGTATCACTAACACCACTCTTTGTGTGTTTCACAGAGCTACCTTGACTAGCCTTATGATGCCTTAGTGTAGGTCTTTCAGTGAGACATATTTTTTCTTGTCATTCTTCAATGACAGTTTCCCAGAATGTACACATTTTTTCAGAAGTGTACTTTTTGAAACTTTGCCAGTAGAAGAAGAACACTCAGCTGTTTTCTGTTTATGAGAAATACTAGTTTTCTCATTCTGACGTGACATGGAGCCACCAAAATACCTGTTTTGCTTAGAAATGTTCTGCATTTTTCATACAACAGTCATTACTGTAACTCTTCTTGAACTGAATAACTGTTTTTCTTCAATACTTATACCTATAAAAAATAAAGAAATAATTGGATTCAATGGCTATTGACATATAGCAAGCAGTGAACAGGACACCATTTATTTTTAATAATTTTTAATAAATAACTTTATGTATGTTTAACAACTATTACATGACACACTCACATCCAGCTCAGCCTGCTACTAAAGTTTATCTATCTGTTCTATGCAGCCACAAATTCATGTTGGCTGTGTTTTGTTTCCTAGTAGTAAACCACATGGGCAGGATTTACAAAGGAATTGTGCTTGGTGCATGGCGCATGCTCCAGCGCAAATGATATGTGGTGATCATAAACAGCAATATTCACAGCAGATACACCGGGGAAAGCTCCCAGTGCATCCCCTCTGTGAATATTGCAGTTGTGCCCAGCCTTAAATGCACCAGCAGAACCTCCTTGCAGACTGGGGAAAGCAATGGGACAGGGCATCTCACAATGCGTTGTGCTCATTGTTGCTATTCAGAGCTAACAACATGCAACTGAGACCATTAGACATGGAATGTGCAATGGGGCAATTTGCTAGCCATTATTGATCCATTTGCATGTGCCTTGCAGGGCTGAGCCCAGTGGAATATGCCAGGTGCCCTGCAATAGCTATTAGCCTCACAAAGCCCCATGGAGGCAGTATTCAGCCCCCACACATTCGCTGGTTGTGAGAATGCCCACAACAGAGCCCCTGTGGTCCACAGCCCCCCTGCAGAATTCCCCATTCTGAATGTCACACCCTGCAGCAGTAATGCCATGTCCCAAGAAACCCCCTCCCTACCTAGATTCCATTTCCCAATCCACACCCTGCAGTGGCAGAGACATGTACATAGAAGCCCCTTACCCTGCCCATAATCCTGGTGTAAAGCCACACACAGTGGCACCCTGTACAAAACACCTGTCCCTCACCACCTGAACATGCATACATCGCCGACGGCCCCAAAACAACACCACCCTCCCATCATTGCAGAAGCCTCCCACTGAGTCATTCACCCACGCCCCACCCCACTCCCCACAGCCCAGCTGGTCACAAAGGCCAATAGGCAGCACATCCCACCCACATACCCCAATGGCCACCCACAAACAGAGCTGTCTGAGACTGACAGCTACTGCACTACTGGAAGCCCATTGGTGGACCCTGTCTACCAATGGGCTTGCAGTGAATAATGTACACTGTCATAGGAGTTTGTGTCAGGGGGGTGGTATAAAATTGAGGTAAATACAATAGTGACAACACTGTCCACTACATTGTCATAAACATAAATCATTTGTTTGTTTTATCAATACTGTGTAAATTAAAGTAAAAAATATCATCTATGCCATTTACTCATAATTTATAAAAAAATAATTGTTGACATTTAAATTCACTATTTCCATGCAAATAAACAAGCTAACATATTCAAAAACTCATTTTCTGAATTTTTGTCATGATCGAGGAATTTGCATGCTCACGAACATGAATCTTTGTTTGCAACTCACTCACGACCAAGGATTTGCATGCTCGTGAACATGGATCATCTAGGTAACATTTTGATAATAAAAAAGTACCTACGCTGCCTAAAAATGCTCTAAATTACATTCAAAGCAGAAAAGAACAATATTTTCACACTCAAATACTGTTTAAAAATATTTTTTTCTTAAAAGTTGTACCGAAGAGGTGGTCACTAGGGGGCCAAGATGGAAACAGCTTAGACTACAGAGCTCCATACCACCAACAATTATTCTTCAAAATTCTATGCTGAACTGACCACCAAACCTTGCATAATCCAGACAATCCAGTTGCTAGCACTACCTGGAGGAGATAAATAAGAAAATTATTTACCTCAGCACAACTGCAGTCCTACAGCAGGCAGTTAAAAATCCGGGCCTTCCAGGCTTCTACACAGCAGGGCAGCTGACAGTATGGCATTGGCTCCAGAACCCCCCCTCAGCCAAAGGACTTGCCATTGGGGAGCTGCAAGAAATAAGGGACATGTTTGCAACTTTACTAGCCAGAGATGGAGCCCTTACCAAACAAGTGCAAGAGACAAAACAGGACATTATACAGATTTCCCAATGTGTGGATGGTAGTGAACATCATATTGCACAGCAAAGGGATTGCACTGATAGAATAAGCCACAGACTTGATGAGCAGGACAGAATAATACAACAGTTAACAGACAAGCTTGAGGATCTTGAAAACAGAGGTCTGCGCAACAACCTGTGCTTTGTGGGCTTCCCTGAAGGGACAGAGGGTCATGATGTCGCCCTCTTCTTACAACAAGTGGTACTGGAGATCCTGCAATACCAATGGCCTGCCCCCTCAAGGTAGAGAGGGCACATCGCCCCCTTGTTCCTCATCCAATGTCAGGGCAGAGACTCAGGCCAATCCTGGCAACGTTTTTACAATTCCCAGTTAAAGAAAGAATTATTGGACTTGTGAGGGAGTGAGGGCACCTAACATGGTGTGGACAGCTAATTCAAATATTCCCTGATTTCTCCCCTGCACTTTCCGAGCATTGCAGGGAATTCACTAGGGCCAGGTACACCCTCATGGCACTTCAAATTCCCTACAGACTAAGGTACCCAGCCATCCTAAGAATTGAAAGGAATGGGGTGCCTCACTCTTTCTCAGAGCCTACAACAGCTGAGGAATTTGTCCTTCAGTCCTGGCCAGAAGCCCACCTGAATCACAGGAACATGAACCAGGGAGCTCGCAATATGGACACATCCTCAGATAAAGTGTTACCCTGGCAGGCTCGGCCACTCCAAACCACTACCGCAAGGCCCCAGCACAGAGAGCATACTGAGGAGTGGTAGTCGGTTTCTCGGAAGAGAAGCGGGGGGGTGCAGGCCGGAAAGGAAAAATCAATCACAGCCAGACCCTGCCACTAGCCTCCCGGAGGAATTGTAGACACTCAGTAGAAGGGGGCCAAGAAATCAGTTATGAGGAGAGGGAGACCTTTGGCAGTAGGTCCTCCCCCATCCTACCAGATCCACAGACCACTCCGTGCCCGGATCCCAAGGCCGAGTGGATCTGAGACAATATCTTGCCAAAACTTCACTGGGCTCAAAAGATGCAGGAGCCCCTGACACTGCCCTCAACAGTAGCCATATAACAAGAGCCCGCCTACGTGGTAGCAACTGCAGCTCCACCAGACTGCAACATGGCACTGGGTTGGGCCTCCTGATCAAGTGGTCCAGCGATGCCTCCCCTGTTGCTACAATAAAAACCTGAGACTGGAGTACTGTTACTTGCAGGCCTCACTGTTTACACAATGGCCTGATCTTAGTTCAACTCACCTGGAACTCCTAAAGGGGTGAAGCCCTGACATACAGCTTGAGTGGCCTCCCTGTGAGTGACAGCCCTTAGCTCGGACATACTGGATGTTGGACAATGCAGGAAATAGCTCAGCAATCATGGAGGGGCCACCCTTTTCCATACTGTACTCCACAGTGAACTGCAGGGACCACTCCTCCCCCTTCCCTAGCTGGATAAAGACATTGAGTTAGTTATTTAAACAGGGCAGATCAGCCATGAAATATGAATGGATTCTGGGAAGCACCTGAATGCAGGGGCTTACACAAGGCCTGCAGAGCTTAAATGTGTCCACAAGTGGAAGGTTCTTTATTATAAAGGTTTTTTTGAGGGGAATGTATTGTAATGTCAGCAGCACACAGAGGCCTCTCACATTTCACTGGCCCTGTGCTACACCCGGATGGGTGGGAGGATGCTTAGGCTCCATATTGCTCCCCACCCCAGGAGGGGAGCAAAAATATAGCACTAAATGTAGCGGTGCACATCCCAGCCTGTCCTGAGGGGCTTCACAAAGCACCTGCTGCAGGGTCCCTAGGTGATACAGGATGGGACCATCAGATACCGAGGGGTGGTTTAATTTTATGCTGACCTAAGGCAGTACACCTCTGTGAACTCGGCTGAGGGAACAGCAGCCTAAACATGTAAGTACCTGGTGTCAGATAAGCATATGGCATGTAACAAGGTTGGGAGGTTAGGAGAGCCACCTGAACTAATATCTATGCTTGGTAACTGTAAGGCTACCTCTGAAGTGATACCTAGCTCAAAAACTGTAAAGGTTCAAGTACGCTACAACATTTGGATGCAGAATGCTATAGTTTTTTATGTATATAGTTGCCCCGGTTGGGCTGTTAGATATTGGACAGAGAGAAGTAATACAGACTGGTATAAACTACAGACATGCTACCTGGCTAAGACAATAGTGCTGAGACTGTGGTTTCGTGGAGCCCCCCCCCACTGATTGACACCCTCATACATCAGACCCCACCATGATATACTAAATCTAATGGATGAAGCCAAATTCATTACTTGGAACGTGAAAGGAGTAAACTCACCCATCAAACGCAAACAGGTTCTGTCCCTTTTAAAAAAACAAGGTACAAAAGTGGCTTTCTTCCAGGAAACTAAGCTCTCACACACAGAGGCCTGGAAACTGAAAAGGGATTGGGTAGGACTGGAAGCACAAAGCACTCACTCATCTGCAAAGACAGGAGTCTCCATACTGATACACAAGTCCCTTCAGTGGACCCAAACCCACACCCAGAAAGACAAAGAAGCGAGATGGGTCCTTATTCAAGTAGCAACTCCAGAGGGATCCCTTGTTATGCTAAACTTGTACGCACCTATTGAAGACAACCCCAACTTCTATGCGCACCTCTCAGAAATATTGGCCCAGTTTACATCCAAGCACATGCCAATCATGATGGTGGGGGATTTCAATCTCACTATAGCCCTGGCCATGGACAGATCGGCTAATACTACAGAGCATCACATCAAAGCGAGGACAGTATTATAGTATATGGTTAGGGCTTATTGTGTATGGAAAACAAAGGTTTTCCAAATCTTGTTGTAGGGCAGTTCAAAGGTCAAAAAAAGTTGTTGTACCATCATTCTGACGTCACATCGATAGTACAACAACTTTTTATCCTTAATCTGCCATCTGATTGGCTGCAACAGTGCTGTTTTCAAAAAATTCACTTGAAAATGGTGCCTGTACTTAGCGAGCGGTGCGGTCGGGTGAGTACTTCATAGACACAGTTTGGACACGGACTACTAAAGTCAGTTCTGTGTACCCAAACTGTTACTTTGCAGTTTTTTTTTTATTACTGGCACTGTTGTCGGAGCAGAGCATGACTGCTGCGCGAAGGACCTATATCTTCGGGGACAGGATTTGGGACAGGAATGCAGCGATGAGTACCGGAATTATTGGGGACTGAAGTGGAGAGAACAGGAATCTAGCCAGGACCAGTGTGCAAGTGTTAACAAGGTACAAACACATTGCGGGAAACCATATACTATATAAAATAGTAGATGGTCACCCATCTACAACTTCGGCAGTGTTTCCCATCTCGGGAGTTGATGACATCAATGGAGACCTCTCGAGCTTCGCTCTTGAGGTCTCTCTGATGTCATCAACACCCTCGATGGAAACACAGCCTTGTTGTGGATGGGCACCCACCCACTATTCTATATATTGTATTTGATGTCAGAACATGGCCTGACTGATATATGGAGGTTACACCATGTCAAAGTCAGGGATTACTATTTTTATTCCACCCCCCCACCAGTTCTAGAGCAGGCTTGACCTATGGCTCATGAATCCTTTAGTCACCCCACTGATTACAGATTCTAATATACTACCCAGTGTAATCTTGGACCATATGCCAGTCAAATTGACAATAACATGGAGCCCACCAGTGCCCAAGACAGCTAGCTGGTGCCTGGACCCTCTCCTATTAAAGGACCCTGATTTCCTCTCTTGGGCTAAGCTCCAAATAGAAGAATATATGGGGGATAACGACAATGGTAGTGTCAATGACAGTACCTTATGGGAAGCCTTGAACGCATACCTAAGGGGCAGAATTATCGGATTTGCCTCTCATAGAAGGCAGCAGAGAGAAAAAGAGGTAGCTTCCCTAGACGCTCAGCTCTAAACATTAGAAATCAGACAAAAAAGAAACTCAAAGGCAGGTCCTAAAGACATGCTGGCCATCAGAGCCAAACTTAATGTATATTATGCCAGAAAGGCAGAATTCGCACTTACACACCTTGCACCCACCTTTTGGGAGGGAGGGTAAAAAGGAAGTAAAATCCTGATCTACAGACTATGAAAGCAGAGAACTGAAAGGCACATTCCTGGCCTCACATGTAGGCCAGGAATAACACGTACTACTCCCAAAGAAAACTCTGAAGTGATGTCTAAGTTCTATGCTGAGCTTTATGCCTCATGCCATCCCCCAAATGCCAACCTTGTGCCCCACTTTATAGCCTCTTTAAATCACCCAAAGATAACACTCCAGCAAGCTCAAGAACTAGATGTGCCAATACAAACTGAGGAAGTAGCACGGGCAGTTAGCACCTTGAATAAAAATAAATCCCTGGGAGGTGATTGTTTCCCAGTGGACTTTTACCAGGGAACCATCAAGAAAATAACCCCAATATAGCAAAGAGCTTACACACATGCACTGTCCAAGTGTAAACTCCCACCTACGTTGAAAGAAGTAACAATCACAGTATTACCCAAAAATGGGCCGGGCCAGTTATCACCCAATATCCCTCATAAATGCAGACACAAAAATTCTAGCCAAACTCCTAACCACTAGACTCAAAAAAGTTATCCCTGACCTAGTCCATGTCTCCTAGGTTGGCTTTACAAAGAAAAGACTGAGCTTTGACCACCTGTGGACCTTCCTCAATCTAAAAACCATAGCCAGCACCCTCAACACCCCTGTAGCTGCCCTCATCATAGACTTTGAGAAGGCCTTCAATTCTGTGGAATGGGAGTACCTATTTGAAGTAATTACGGACAGGGACTAGGGTCATACTTTCTCAAATGCATGCAAACCCTTTACTCCTCACCCACAGCCCATATCCTAATGAACAGTACATTACCACAAGCCTAACCCCTTGCCCAGGCACAAGGTGGGGCTGCCCCTTCCCCATTACTATTCCTACGAGCCATGGAACCACACACAGCAGCCCTAAGGGCCAATACAGATATCCCAAGGCTGCAGGTAGGAAGGGAGGAATACAAGTCATTATCTTATGCGGATGACCTCTTAATACTTCTGAGAGATGCTCCCAAGACCATAGCACCACTTGTCCAGCTGTTGGACAGTTTCACTAACATATCAGGCCTGAAGGTGAAGCATAGTAGATCAGAAGTCCTACCGCTAAACTACAAGTCCACACCAGATATATTCCAGGACAATAACTGGAAATGGGCTGCCACTGGTATCATGTACCTAGGTATACATATCACCCCCTATAACTCCTGACATATGCAAAGCCAACTTATATCAAAGCAGAAAGGACTCAGCACTCCTTGTCAAACACAAAACGTACATATACCACCAGATTTCTTCTGCAAAAGATTTATTGTGGTGAAAACAAGCAATATATCCTGGTGTAGCCTGAGGAGACTACCACAGACCAATGTTTCACACTCAGACTGAGTGCTTTGTCAAGGTGTAGAGCACCCCCTTCTGACCATACTTATACATTACATTTAATTAACTTTCAGCACCAAAAAGCATGAGGAATGCACACAAAACAATTTAGCTTAATCCACCACGTCTGTGCTTCATTCTGCAGTCCTAAATCCAAACATATATGTATTGTGTTATTGCGGCATGACATTTATGTCCACTATAATCTGTATATGTACCAATAGGATTGGACATGTTTACAGCAATATAAATATTTTTTCTAATACATTCCTAGAAACTATATACAATGTTAGTAATACTAACTACATCCTGAACACTGCATGAAGCTATGAGACAATATAGTGATAGATAGATGAGAAATTTTGGAGGGGGGGTAACAAAAGGGAAAATTCAAAAAATGCATTTTAAGGTCAGATGCAGTGAAGAACATTTCTGTCATTAATACAATAAACCTTGCTAATTCTATCTGATCATTAATGCCTGGCCATTCTATTGCACCAAGTTTATAGATCCAAAATGCCTCTCTTCTAGCCAGTTTGGACTCTGTATCACCACCCCTGTTACCTGTCATTACTTTATCAATACCCATAAACTTAGGTGCATGTAACGATGCTTCTCTAGCATTATTAATGTACATAGCAAGTGCATATTTCTCATTTTTATTTAAGATTGCACACATGTGTTCTCCAATCCTTTCTTTTAGCTTACGTTTTGTTCTCCCAACATAAAATATCCCACAACTAACATACTAACATACTATTTGCCAGCAGATTAGGCCTTATGGTCTATCGAGTCTGCTCGAACCTAGATCCTTAGTTGGGTGCCGAGACCCTCCCATCCCTTGTGCTCCAGAAACCCCTATCATCCATCCCCACCCCCCAGGACAGGCCATCATCTGATACATCCACTTTCTGTGTCTGTCCCACCCTCTCTTAAAGCCTCCACTGTGGATCTCTGAACCAGCTCACCAGGCAGAGCATTCCAAGGGTCCACCACCCTCTCAGTGAAAACCTCCTCTTTCCCCTCACCCTTCCACCTTCCAACTTCAAACCATGCCCTCTGGTGATGCCTCCTGCTTTAGTCTAAAGATCCCCTCCATGTTTACCCTATTTATTCCCTTGAGGTACTTGAAGACCTCAATCATGTCTCCCCATCTCTCCTCTCCTCCAATGAAAACAGGCAGAGCTCCTCAAGTCTGTCCTCATAAGTCAAATCCCCTAGCCCTCGTATCATCTTTGTTGCCCTCCTCTGTACCCTCTCCAGGAGCTGTATGTCCCTCTTCAAGTGTGGTCTCCAGTACTGTACACAGTACTCAAGGTGTGGTCTAACCAGTCCATTGTACAGCGCAGAATCACTTCCTTGCTCCTAGAGGTGATCCCCCACGATGCATCCCAACATCCTGTTTGCCTTGCTAGCTGCTCTCCTGCACTGCTCAGAGTTATTCATACATGTATCCACCATGACCCCTAGGTCTTTTTCCCCTGTTGAGGCTTCCAGCCCCCCTCCCAGGTGTACCTGTGTTTAGGTTTCCACCAAGATGCAACACCTTGCACTTGGTGATATTGAAATTTAATTTCCATGTGAGCCCAGCTTCCAGGGTGTCCAGGTCCTTTGCAGGGCCAACCTCCCTCTTCTCCCTCAACTACTGCTCCCATCTTGGAGTCATCCGTGAAGAGACTCATTTCACACCCTATACCATCCCTGATGTCCGATATGTATGCATTAAACAGGATTGGACCCAGGACCGAGCCCTGTGGTACCCCACTACCAACCTCTGTAGGGTCTCGAGAGCTCCCCCAGACCACTACTCTCTGAGTGCATCCAACTATCCAGTTTTCAATCCATCTGACCATCAAAGGGCCTACTCCTAACCCCATCAGTTTCCTCCACCAGACCATTGTGGGACAGAGTCAAACGCCTTGCTGAAGTCCAAGAATAATACATCCACAGGCTTACCCCTGTCCAGTTCTTGATGTTACCCATTCATAGAACTCCACAAGGTTGGTTTGACATGATCTACCTGGCACAAACCCATGCTGCCACACTATCCAGACCTCCACCTCCTCCAAGTAAACCCCCAATCGTTCCTTTGTATACTCTCCATTAATTTTCCCACCACTGAGGTTAAACTGATGGGTCTATAGTTACCTGGTACTTCCCCCCCCTTTATGGATTGGTACCACATGTGCCTCCGCCAATCTCTAGGTACCCTCCCTGTCTCAAGTGACCTGCTGAAAAGCTCTGCCAGGGTGCAGCCAGTATGTCCTACCAATTCCTGCACTCTGAGGAATGCCATCCGCCCAGAGATTTGTCTTCTTTAGGGCCTGAGGGCAAACACACCCTTTACGGGGATGGCATCATCCGTCCTCCACATTACTGGTCTTTATCCTTATCCAGATGTGACACCCCTGGGTACCTTTCTCCCCTTTGCTCCATTTCTGTTGCTCCCTGATCCCACCCCCTGCCGCCTATCCCTTTGTGCCTTGCTTGTAGATATCCCATCCCTCCCTAGTGAACACAGAGGCAAAGTACTCATTAAATACCTCTGCCTGGTCCTCGCCTCTCCACCCACCCTCCTTCTGATCTCAATCTGCTAAGATGGTCCTAGTTTTCCTCTGCTCCCCAATGTACCGGAAGAACTCTTTTCCTCCATGTATCCCCCTGCCAGCCGTGCTCTTTACTGGACTTTGCTCCCCACCATACGGGTGACTTTTCTAGATGCAGTTGGTATATTTCTTATCCCTATCCCTCTTGTTGTTTTATATTTTTGTAAGTCAGCTTCTTTCTCTGACTGCTACCTGACCTCACTGGACCACCAGCATGGTTTATGTGACCTGTTCTCTTACTGCTTCAACTTGAGCGCAGATCCTGACTGCCTCATGAAGTCCCGTCTTTATGACCTCCCATCTCCTTTCCACACTTGTCGTTGAGGTAATCCCCTTCAAGTGATCCTGAGAATATTTCCCATGCCCATAAAGTCTGCTCCCCTGAAGTCCACTGCCAGTGTCCTAGATCTCACCCCACTCCCAATGCTTATTTGAAACCAGACAGTATTGTGGTCACTCCCAGTCAGGGGTCCTGTACACATGTCCCTTACCAGATCCCCATCTGCCAGAACCACATCCAGGACATGCCCTCCTTGTGGGCTCCATCATATGCTGTGTTAAGAACATATCCTGGAAGCCATCCAGCAGCCTCTGCTCCTTGGCCACCTTTAGAGGACATGGTTCCCCAGTTTGTACCTGGCATATTAAAGTCCCATCAACACCACTCCTTCCCCTTTTGGACCACACTGGGCAATGATGTTGTCCAGCAAACCATCCTCTAGAACATCACTCATCCCAGGGGGCCTATATGCTACTCCCAGCTGGACCTTATCTCCTGCTGGGGATCATAAGGTGACCCATAAGGCCTCCACGTTTCCCTCTGCCTCTTCTACCATAGCAATTTCTAGGTCATCTCTAATGAACATAGCCACTCCACCCCCTCTGCCCTCCTTTCTATCCTTCCTAAGCATAGTGTACCCCTGTACATTTAGGTCCCAGTCATGGTTTTTGTTGGCCCACGTTTCCCTGACTGCCGCCACATCCACACCCCCCCTCGAACAGCATGGCCTGGAACTCTGGCAACTTGTTTCCCAAGCTCCTGGCATTTACTAACACTAACCCCCACCCCTTATCCCTGATCCTCTTTGTCGAACCCCACCCAGATTCCTTATACTTCCATCCTCCCCTGCTCCTCCTGAAACCTCCACCTCCGATCTGTTTCCTCCCCTTTGGGCTTGAAGCTACTCTCTATCTGGAGGGGAGGGCTTCTGGTCAGCCCTCTCCCTTATCCCTTCCCCTCACAAGTTTAAACCCCCACCTTTCTTGTATGTAGTCAGCCATCCCCTGTTTAAGGACTTCTTCCTATGGGGCAAGATGAAACCTGTCCTTGGCATATAGTCCCTTATCCTCCCAAACTCCATTCCAGTTCCCTAACACTCAACCCATTCTCTTCACCCCACTTCCTGAGCCAGTCATTAACCTCTGTGAGCTTCATTTTTTTCTCCACTGAGGCCTTTGGTACTGGCAATATCTCCAAAAGAAATGTTGCATCCATTATCCCGACAGACTCTGGCAAGTTCTTGGAACCTTGCTTGGATTTCCAAAATGCTATTTCCTCTAGATCATTAGTTCCCAAATGCACCAGGAAATCTAGTTTCTCCACAATCCCTAACCATTTCATACACTATGAACTTTGTTCTGTGCACTGTCAGCCCAGAGATACTACCTTCACCTGGCTATGGCATCCACCCCTGTTCCTCCCAATGGATACCCCTTAATCATCGAGTCCCCAGTAACAGAACCTTAACACCGCCATCATCCTTATGGTTACCTCCACTATGCCTTCTCACCCCCACTTTATTCATGATCGCAATTTCATGGGAGTCTTCCTGCCTTATTTGAGACCCCTTGTCACCCTCCCTTCTGCCTCTTGCTATTTTGCCCACTTAACTCAAACCCTCTGAATAGGTGTCCCTTTAACCTCTCTTATCTGAACCATTTATCCTGGCCCTGATGGTTTCCCTTCCCCCGCTCCACCATCCCCCTTGTAATGGTACCCCTGTCTCCAGAGGCTCTGTGGGTCCCCTTTAGCTAGGGTCCCATCCTTGGTACTGACCTCCCTGCTGAAGGGGGCCTCTCCACCTCCTTGTCTCCCAGTTTCTCTCCAATCGTGCTCTCTCCCTCATGTCTGGAATATGTTGCATCTCCCCCATTTGCTTAACATATATGTTTCCCTTCTCCTCTGGGACTATGTCTATCCTTTCCATAGCTGGTCTGTGATGCCCGGCATCTGACTCCTCCCCGGCCTCTGTATGTTTTCTCATTTCCACCAACCCCTCCCCTCTAGGATGCTTAGTATCTCAAATTTATTGTGACACTCTATGTCAGCCTCCATCAAGTAACCCGAGTTTCCCCTGACTGCATCCCTAAACTGACCCTCTTCTTCCTCTCTTGCACTGTTCACCTTAGGAGCTCCCTTCCCACAGTCTGCTGTTTTAGGCTTCCTTTACAGCCCCTCTTGACTCGTCCCTCCAGTCTCTTTGAATTCAGAATCTTCACCCTGTACGCTTCCCATTAGCATCAACTTCCCTATCTAAGGTCCTCTGTCCCTAATATCCCCCCCTGCTTGCTGTAGCATAATGTCCTGTAATTTCAGAGCGCTGCCCCAGCCTCCCTCAGCCCCACCCTTCTGCTGCCCATTCCACACTTATCCTTGGACACACTCTAGCTCCCACAGCTTACTCCTTAACCAATATACCTCACTCCTGATACAAGATAGCTGTCTACAGAGTGGGCAGCCTCCTCTCTCAGGCCCAATTTAGAATTATTGCCATCCCACAGCCTGTGCAGCCTACAACCCTTCCGAAGATGCCTGCCATGGTGGAATATGGCCACCCTGATTATCCTCCTCTGTTTATAATAACACACCCCCTTTTCTCAGTCCCTTTCCCCTGGAGTACAGTTTCTCTCTATACTGACTGTAGTTATTTACAAACCCAATTTCTGACCCCACCAACAAAGTTCCCAAGTCTCACAAACACATACAGTCCAGTATGTGTTTGGTCCCACTAATAGTGTGTGTAAGCAGACACCAGGTACCGATGATGTCACAGGCCCACCAACTCCTGTTGCTTCAAATTTCAGTCCCAAACAGAAATACTCAGCCCTTCAATCCCAACCCCCAGTGGCTTTTCAGTATTTAAGAAAGCCTACAAAACAGGGTAGGTGGGAGGCTCTTACCAAACACCAGGCAAACAACACTTTTAAATTTCCTTCTAATTTTCCCTGCCAAACAACTATCCCCAAACCTACAATATCACAGCCCAAGTAACAGTTCAAATTCAAGGTAATAATTTTTAACACATAGAACTAATTTCACTTACAAACTATTCAAATATTTCAGTTAAAACAAAATATAACTCCTGACCTCTTTTCTACCAACCTGTTGCTTAAGCTCCCAAGTGAATTACTCAAAGCCTACACAATTACTACACAAAGCCAAATAAATTACATTTTGTGTGTCACACGTAATCAGGCTGCATATCTTGTATTTTTTGCCATCCTTAGGGCCAAAAAAGAATGAGGTCCTTTCTAGAACATTGCAGTACTTGCAACGTCCACATCTGACACATCCAGGATTTGGTAGGGGCAAAAATCCAGATTTTCTCTCAGCTGGCTGCATACTGTGCACAATTGGATCTCTAATGCTTCAAGCCCTCCTATATGTAATTCTAGGGGGGGTCAAATACTTCTTTAAGTTTAGTTTTGGCTTTAATAATATCCCGATTTTTTTTTAAATAATGTTCTTCACTGCACCTGCATCACAAGAATATGAGGTCACAAAATTCAAGGAGTTCTTTTCCTCAACTAATTGTTCCCTCGACTGTAATAATGCAGTCATATCCATTTGTTCAACCTCCCTTCTGGCATTCTGTACATTTCTAATACTATAACCTCTTTCCAAGAAACATGCTGAAAGTGAATCTGCACACTCAGCAAAATCCTCTGTGAGGCTACAGTTACATCAATTTATGAGGTTAAAACGTAACTGTAGCCTCACAGAGGATTTTGCTGAGTGTGCAGATGCATGTTCAACATGTCTGTTGGAAAGAGGTTATAGTTTTAGAATTTTTGAATTGCCGCCAAAATATAATTCTGTGCAACTGCAATGCCATTCCACGCCACAGGTGCAAAACACATTTTGGCCAGAATTTGAAAAATAACAGTCATGACATACATGAGATGGGGTAATAAGAAATATGTGTTAAAAATTTGGCATCAGAATGTTTCAAATTTTCAATGTTACAAGTGTATGTTGCAAAATTGCAACAAATGGGTATTATTTTGCCATTGTAACATATTTTGACCACAAATGTTCAACATAGCCATCTTTTTATGCCACCTGACGTACCCA
Organism: Neoceratodus forsteri; assembly: GCA_016271365.2. Taxonomy (NCBI): domain Eukaryota; kingdom Metazoa; phylum Chordata; order Ceratodontiformes; family Ceratodontidae; genus Neoceratodus; species Neoceratodus forsteri. Next base: position 326,875,680 of record JADMNL010000023.1, read on the forward strand.
GAACAGAAAAATTTTGAACTCCCCGCCAAATCGTAATTCAGCACAACTGCAACACCATTCTGTGCCACAGATATGAAAACATGTTTTGGACAAGATTTGAAAAATGACATGAGATGGGGTAATGAGCTGTCTATGTTGAAATTTTGTTGAAAAATATTAAAAATGTCCAAAGTTACGAGCGTACATAGTGTACCTTGCTACATCACTGAATGTCGGCACACACATAGAGGATAGTCTCCTGAGGGTGAATCACAGTGGGGGTACTCAAATCTCTTTTGCTCTCTCTCCCCTATTTCAGAACCCCCTCCTAGCTTTTATTCAGCATAGGAAGGAGAAGGATTGAGAAGGCACATAGGAAGGGATCCACGCCCCCCACCTGTACGCCACTGCTCTCCCCGCCACATTTAGAGGACACTGCAGGTAGATACTTTTTCCACTGGTAGTTCCTGCAGTGCTCTAGCTGGGCACCACATGGTGAGTAACAAAATGAAGTCCACATGCAGATGCAGAAACTGACTTCAGGTTGACTGACCAGTCGGAGTGCATAGTAATGCTCAAACTGCACCACAAGTGGAGGTCTGATTTCATGCTAGTCCTGCAGGGGAACTGCATTAATTTGAAATGCATCATTTTTCTCATTCTGTCCCCATACCAGAATGTAGTTGGACTAGCATTTTGTCTGATGTACTCTGTCCTGATTAAGCAAAAGATGAGTAGGAGATGCCAATATATGTGCTTTGTAGGCAGTTAGTGAAATGGAAATGAACTGAATGTAGTAGCTGTATCAGCCGGAACTGAAATTGTGTGTTTATATGCCTACAACCATCATTCTGGCGGTATTCAGTCCTGTAGTTAACTAAAGATGTTTTGGAGAAACTATCAGGAATGCATTGCAGGCAGTTTAGTGACAGTGAATCAAATTTAAACAGTAGCCAAAGCAGCCTAATCTGAATCTTTTTGGTATTTATCACTACAACTTTAGGACCAGTACCCAGTATAGGGAGGTGCTCAGATGAAATGTGCTACACAGTAGGGAAGGTCAACAGTAAGAAGGGCTAGTGACTGTTTCTAGCACGTGCAAATAGAGGTGAGACAATGCAGGACTGGAGGTATGCCAAGACATTGTAAAATCTTGAAGATCCCATTTCCAGCCAGCCACTGTTACTGTCTACTTCTGTCTTTGAGCTTGTGACCCCTCACCCTGCTACCTCACTGAGAGTCGGCACGCAGATAGAGGATGGCTACTGAGGGTGAATCACAGTGTGGGGTACTCTAATTTCTTTGTCTCACTCCCCCTATTTCAGAGCCTTCTCCCAGATTTTATTCAGCATAGGAAGGAGAAGGGTCACAAGGCCACAATGGAAGGGACCTACCCTCCCCCCCACCTGAATGCTGCTGCTCTTCCCGCCACACTTGGAGGATACTGCAGGTAAAAACTTTTTTCACTGATTGTATCTGCAGCACTCTAGCTGGCATGGCATTGTGCTTTGCACGGTGCCATTGAAGGAACTAACCCACCTTCCCCTCCACCCACTCACCCTGGGTGATGTCCTTTTTATACCCTCTCTCCAGTTATTTGCCTGTTCTCCTCAAAGTGCTGCACCTGGCTCTACTACTAAAGTAACTTAGTCAGACATGCCCTCACCCACATCAGTACTAACCAGCCCTACCTGCCAGTTGTGGCAAACCACTACCTGATTGTGTTTGCCTAGTCATCTCTGATTTACACCAGCACTTGTATTTCCTCATCTGAACTGTCTAACCTGATGTACTGATGTGAATTTGCACTGTCATCCTTTTGACCATATGTATCCGTTAGATAAAATACTGGTATATACCTCATTAACCACAAACTCTCTTTACAACATGGGTAAAGTTGTCAGTTGTCATTTGTCAGTGTCAGTGGCTCAGTAGGTAGCACACTAACCTCTGAGGCCGGGAGATCAGAGGGCTGTGGGTTCAGTTCCCACATCTGGCACTTGGGTTAATATCCCAATACTGACACTGTAGTGCAGCATGAGAGGGGGTGTTGCACTTCTGAGGTGCCATCTTTCGGATGAGACGTTAAACCAAGGTCCCATCTGCCTAGATTGGTGGTAGTTCAGGTGGATGTTAAAGATCCCATGGCACTTATTGAAAAGAGTAGGGGAGTTTCCCCGGTGTCCTGGCCAAATTTCCCTCATTCACTAAAAATACCACCAACAGCTTAATCTGGTTCAAGATCAGTTGGCATTCATCTGTATCCCTCTTACCCCGAGTCGTGCCTGAAAATAAGCAGGATTTGTCTAGTGCACTTACCCGGTCAACAAAAACTAAAATAAATAATAAATAATATACTGCCTTATCTTTCAGTAGATTCTCTCTCCACCAGTGGCAGATCGAATTCTAATCCTACCTCCTTTACTGCCTGACAAAACAATAGAAGCTGACATCTCCCGACAAAGAACAACCCCTTCCCTCCTCTGGTCTCTACCTCCCCATTCCTCACCCACTGATTGTCTTCCAGGCATCTTCCCTTTTACACCCTTCTCACCATGCAATCCCCCCTTGTTTCTGTCGATCTCCTTCCTTTTCTTTTCATGAACACCATCCTGCCTACTCTTTTAGCTACTTGCCTCTTTAATCCCTTAGCCCCTGCAGTGAACCCCCTCTTTCTATCCTCTTACCCCACCCACCCATGCCAACCACCCCCTTCCTGTCCCTTTTCCTGCCAGCCTTCTGGATCCCCCCTCTCCTCAGCACATACCTCGCTCTCCTCAGCTTCCCTCCCTCCCCAGCTCCACTCATCCACCCAGCGATTCTCTCTTTTCCCATGTTAAATCTTGAATCCCTGCTTCATTACACCAAACCCTCTGCATTTTTCATGAGGTGGGGTCCACAAAATGTTATGTTGAACATTTGGGGTCAAAATCTCAAAAAATGGCAAAGTTATGCATAAAAGTTGAAAGCCCCATTGAAATACAATGAACTACATTTACCTTAGTTTCTCATATTGCAGTTGCTGGTTCCACCAGCAAGATGTGCCTTTGATCAGAGAGTGGATCTCAAACCTGGGACTTGTTTAGGTAAGTGAGGGTATGTGGGGGTGTACTGGGAGTTTGGGGTGGTGGGTGCTGAGTGAGATGTGGGGGTTGGGGGGCTGATTGGTGAGGGACATTTTTTAATGGGTTTAAAAAAAACATTGAGGGATGGTTTTCTTTTTTTCAGGTTTCTGATTGTAATGGGAGGGCTGGAGGTGCCACTAGACACCAGGGAACACAGTGGATGGTAATTAGAGGGTGGGGGGTGCCACTAGACACCAGGGCACTAACAAAGAATGGGGACTGCTACAGGTGGTTGGGAGGATGCAACTAAACTCCAGGAAAGAAAAAATAAAGTAATGGGGATGGCAATCATAGGGTGGGAGGTGCCACTAGATAAAAAAAAATATGCATTAATGTGGGACTGAGATCCGGTGGGAGGTGCCACTGGACACCAGTTATGGTAGTGGAGTGTGGGGGGGGAACAACAGAAAAACAACAGCTCACACTACTCTCTGCAGCTGGAAACACAAGTTCAGCTGTGGCTGCAGAAGTCAAGAAATGCCAGCTGTGGGAGTCATGTGATGCAGAGCACTAGGTAGTAGTCTCCTCCAAGAGATCCAGCCACCCGTCCTCCTAAATAACTTTAAAATTTGTTTTTTAACCTGAAAATCTACTGGGCAATCAATAGATATCCTACCTGGAAGCCGGTGCTCACTCAGTGAAAGTCTTAATGGAAGTTGAGATGCAGAAAGCAATCCCTAAGCATACTCCGCTGGCAACTCCCGAGAAGGCCCCGAAAAAATCTAAGGCCTCTTCTCCGCAACAGACGCAGATCTCAACTGCTGTGAGTACAGATTCAGAACCCCTCATACTCGCCAGATTCTTGGAGGAGTTTCAGCTTTTTTTTTTTGTGGATGTTATTTCTCCACGGAGCTCCAGCTACAACCCCCCCTCACACTCCGTCGTTCCCCCAGCGCCATTCCCAAACATGAGACCCCCTTCCTTCAGCACCCCGTGACTTACCCTTCATGGCAGGGTGGTGGGGAGTGACTCAACCCACCCCAACGGATCCATGCCAGGAGGCGTCCTCCAGGAATGGCGCCCGAGGCATGACGTTGTGCTGCGGGCTCCCATTTTCTGTATTTTTCCTCCCAGTGGGCGTGGCGTGCAATGGCGCCCAGTGACTGAAGTCTTGCGCACCTCCTGTCACGCACACTAGTCAAGCTGCCTACCACGCCCCGCCCTGGCTTGCGGCTGCATGCTGTCGATCCCCAGCCTCCGCTAGTCAGCATGTTCAGCCCGCCACCGATCCTCCCTGGAGATGGAGAGCAGTCCTCTGGACGCTCAATCCATCTCTCCTCCGATCCCGGCAACCCATGCCCATTCTCAACACGGAACGCCGGGCGTGGCGCGAGGTGTGTAGCGACCAGCGCCTCAACCCTCAGCACCACCGGGCCAGCTGTTTCAGCCTTTTAAGGCTGAGATGCAGCATGTAGCTGGAGAAATAAAAAGTATCTCGAATGCATTAGAGGACCTCTCACAAAGAACATCATACAGCGAGGCCCGCATACAGTCTCTGGAATGAAGACAGGATAAAATAGACCACGAGCTGGTGGCAGTGAGACAACACCTGGCCAGAATGGAAAATAAAGTGGAGGATCTTGAGGGTCGCAGCTGCTGCAATAATGCGGTAATCATTGGCTTGCCTGAGAAGGAAGATGGCGCAGATCTGATCAAGTTCGCTCAATAATTCATAGAAAAGGTGGCAGGCCAATCTCCTTTTGGCCCCTGCTACACAATCTAAAGATCTCACCTTGCATTGCGCCCACTAACACCCCATGGTGCAGCCCCTAATACCTTTATTTTCTATTTTCTGAATTTTCAAGAACGGCAACATTTTTTTCTAAAGTACTGGACACACAAGATCTGAAGTGGGAAGGAGTCAAGCTAAGGGTGGCGCAGGACCTACCATTGTTGGTACATCCAAATCGGGCCTCCTTTCACCCATTGGTCTCAAAATTAATTGTGGTGGGGATTAAGTTTAAGATGGGCTAGCCAGCTAGATTTCAAGTATCCCTCACAGGATCCTGGGTCACCTAAGACAATGCGGAGACTGCAGTGAGCGGCCTCAAGACAGCACTCTCAGAGCTCTTCAGAATCCCCTGAGGTATGTTGCCTGAATACTTTGATTCTGTGGTACCAGATTAAGAGAGGACTGTGTGTTTATACCATTTGTCATCCCTCTATGTTAGCTTGTGTTCCGGCTGTCAACCCCAGATGTTGACTTTGATTCCCTTAGGCTGTGGACAGTCCTGAAGGGAACAGAGATGCTGCGTGACCTTCTAACTGGGGCGAGTATTGGATCCTTTATTGATATGGGAAACTCCCTGCACCAGGACATCAATGACTTGGACTATTTGTACTGTCTCCTGAGCCTAGATATGGATCTGGGGACAGGAGTTCCCAATGCTGCATAAGTGAGGAAAAAATTTGTGTTATAACAGTATAATTTTTGGATTCAGATTCTGCTGTCTCGCCGCTAGATGGTGCTAGAGACCGAATTTTCTATGTATCTTTTTCAATTGATCGGATTCATGTTTAATTGAAAAAATGAATCTTAAAAGCAGTGAGCCTTATTTTGAGGGTTACCAGGTTTAATACATATGTTTCTTTCCTTTTCTAATTACTTTTGCGAGGGCTATAGTATAATCTCTTCATTTTCTCGGATACAGACCAGTAAAGTGCATGTGGTTCTAGTTTTACTAGTTGCAGATAACTGAACTGTACTTGAAGTTGGGGTTGTTTTTTTCTTTTCTTTTTCTTTTAATATTAATTTTGCAAGTGCCACCTCATTACTGATTGTTTCTATTCCCATGGACATTTTATGGACAAACATACAGTTAAATAAGTCCAATCTAATATGTCAAGTTTAATGTATGGGAAGGAAAGCCAAATAACTGACAATGCCCAGTTGGGTATCTTTGTTTACATTATTGTGGTCATTCTGTATTTTAGGGTATCTGCATATTTAGGAAGTTGGTTACTTAAATGTTGCCAGGAAATAGTTTGCCTAGAGGCTATGAGTGTAATGTTACAATTAGTAATTAGTTGTTAGGGGGTGGGTGTTTGGGCTGAGGAGAGTCAACTGGGTGGACTGTTCACCATGGACCAGGATAAAAAGGGGTGGGAGTGGGAGGGGGGAACAGGGGTTTTGGTGGTGTTTGTTGTGTTTTGTATTGGGGGGTTTGTTTAAAGGGTCATCAGGTTATGCAAAGGGGAGGGTTGGGGTAGGGAAGCACAGCAATTATAGTGACTGGGATAGGGAAGAACTGCACAAATGTACATGGACCCATAGATATCCTCTTGGTGACAGAGAGGTTAATGGCTAGGGATATTAGATTTATTAGCTGGAATGTGAAAGGGGCACGGCATAAGACCAAACAATATAAAATTCTGAAGCATTTAAACCATTTAAAAGCAGATGTTATGTTTATTCAGGAAACCCATTTGCTTAATTTTGAAGTCAACACAATGAGGTGACAGCAAATGGGACAGGTTCTCACTGCTGAAGGAAATACCCAGAGTAGAGGTGTAATTATTTTAATACATAGACCTGTTCCCTTTAAGCCTCTCCAATCTGTCTATGATCCTGTAGGTAGATTTCTTTTAGTTAGAGGCAGATTACACTCCCTTGACATCTTGTTGGGTAGTATTTATGGCCCAAATATAGATACTCCAAGCTTTTTTGTGCAGATTATGGAAGCCCTAACACTGTTCTTAAATATTCCAATAATCATTGGAGGTGATTTAAATCTTGCCTTTGACTTGTCCCTAGATAGATCTGGCCTCTCCTGCAAGGGTCTTTCCCCTGCCCAAAGGGCTTTCAGAGAACTTCTAGATCACACTGGTCTCTGTGATGTATGGAGAATTCTCCATCCCAATGTACGGGATTATACTTTTACCTCACAGGTACACGGGACATCTTCCCAAATTGATTAAATTCTTATTTCTCAAACCCTTATACCTTGAGTAGTGGACTCCAGCATTGTTGCAGGGCCGCCTTCTGATCATTCAGAGGTTACCTGCCTATTATCCTTTCCATCCCTCCCAAAAAAGGTAGTAGATGGAAATTTAATAACCAACTTCTAAAAGACCCCAAAGTGGTTAAATACATTTCAACCCCAAATAACGCAGTTTATTTCTATCATAGTTTAATCATAGTTCTACTACATGGCCTAACATTGAGTGGGGTGCACTAAAAGCATATCTGAGAGGGGTAATGATTGGTTTAACTTCCTGTAGAAAGAAAGAAAGAAAGAAAGAAAAGAAAAAGAAAAACCCATCTCATTACTTCTTTCTCAGATTCGGGATAAGGAATCCAAACTCACTCCTCTCTCAACTGATCTATACAGGCAAGAATTAGTTAAACTTAGGGACTCCTACCTAAGCCTTTTAGGGGAATAGGCCAAGTCTGCAATCCTTAAAATGAATGCAGCTTACACTGACCAAGGAGAAAAGGCAGGTTGGATGCTCGCAATGCGAATTAAACAGGAATCCACTAGATTAATTGCTGCTGTCCATTCCAATGAAAATAATTCCCTTAGAACTTCTCCATCAGAAATAGCAGCTGAATTTAGTAGCTATTTTAAGCAACTCTATGGCCCCATGGCAGACTGTCCATGTGAAAAGACTTTACAGCAGTACTTAAAGGAGTCACAGCTACCCTCTCTCTTTCAGATTCTCAACAGGCCCTTCTTATATCTATCATCACCCAAAGTGAATTAGAAAGCGTTATTAAGTCCCTCCCATCAGACAAAACTCCCAGCCCGGATGGATTCTCCTCTAATTTTTATAAAGTCTTTTCCAAACAATTAATCCCCACTTCTCTTGCCACTTTTCCAGTATATTCTCTCTGGCCAGGCATCTGATATATCTTTGTTTGAGGCATTAATTGTCCTATTGCCCTAACCAGATAAATCCCCTGACCTCATATCAAACTATAGACCAATATTACTACTTAATCATGATATCAAAATTCTTGCTAAACTCCTGGCAGATCGTGTGAATGAAGTTCTTCCCACACTAATAGGTGTGGAACAGGTGGGTTTTATAAGGGGAAGATCCTCTGTGGATCACCTGCGGACTCTTGCTCACATTTTCTTGGTCTCCAGGGATGTAGAATCCCCCATGGATTTGGTTTCCTTGGATGCCAAGAAAGCTTTCAATAGGGTGCACTGGAACTATCTACTTGCTACAATGAAGGTATTTGGCTTCCCCATGGAATTCCAGAAATGGATCAGTTCTCTCTACGAGCTCCCTTTTGCAAGGATTTCATGTAATGGGGTAATCTCTGATTCCTTTAAGTTACACGTGGGGACTAGACAAGGCTGTCCTTTGTCACCACTTCTTTTTAATATATACCTAGAGCCGCTCATCCGGTGGTTAACAGAAGCCCAAGATATTCAAGGTATCCCTCTACATGGGCTGGTAGCTAAAGTCTCAGCGTACGCAGATGATCTTCTGCTTCAAATATTGCACCCGGTTACATCTATCCCACCTTTGTTAAAAATCATAGAGGGTTTCAGTAAAGTTTCTAATTACAAATTAAATGTTGAAAAAATATTGTTTTTTCCTCTCAATCATAAAATTCATAAGCATGAAATCATTGCTCTTGGACTTTCCTGGAAATCAGATTCAATCAAGTACCTAGGGCTTACCCTCACGAGGAGCTCTGCACATATTCAACAATTCAACCTAGACTCTCTTGTTCACACGAGAAGCCAGGACTTAAACACATGGGCTTTGCTCCCCCTTTCCCTTTGGGGAAGGATGAACTTAATTAAAATGAATATTTTCTCCTGCCTTTTCTACCCTCTTAATTTACTAAATATTTGGCTTCCATTATCTTGGTTTAAAAAAATTCATAGTATAATCACCAATTTCATCTGGGAACATAAAAAGTCCAGGATGGCATTTCATAAATTGGTGGCTCCTAAGGCAAAAGGAGGGTTAAGACTTCCTCACATCGAGTTGTACTACTCGGCCAGTCAGGCAAACAAATATCTCAGATAGTTGGATATGGAAGATCCCTCAGATCACTCTCCATACAACCCGACCTGGTTAAAAGTGGAGATAACTAGTATAAAAGAGCATGGCCTTTCCCCTAAGGCTATGATATACACAAATCTAGGATCCCTTCCATCATCCTTACATGGTTCCCCTATAGAGACTTCAGTTAGGGTTCACTCCCAGGTGTGTGCCTTTTTAAAATACGGTAACACTAAAGATTTACTTCAACCATTAAGAGGTAATCCCAAGTTTCAATCAGACGGTAGGCCTCTTCTAGTCAGTTGGCTTCCCCAGTTAAGAGTCTGTCAACTTAATGACCTTGTTACAGTAAAAGGGCAATGGTATTCTTTGTTGGAACTCATGAACAAATTTCAAATTCCCCGTACAAATATTTTTAAGGTTTTCCAACTCCGCCATCTTTTGATAAAGGTAATGGGGTAGCTCCCCCTTCAGTTACAAATGTCAGTTTCCAAACTGATTTATATTTGTTGGCAGGTTCTCCACATGCAGTTTCTAAAATATATAGCATTCTTTATATTTAGGCCTATCCTAACAATTTTGGTCCCATCGCCTTCTGGTCCTCTCTCTTCCCGGGCAAGGAGTTCAATTGGCCTCTTCTCTGGCAAAATTGCCACAAATTCTTGCTCCAAGATAGGCTTAGGCTGATGCAATTTAAAATATTGCATAACATCTACTACTCTCCTCAAAAATTGGCCAGGATGGGTATTGTGCCCTCCCATATTTGTACGTGATGTCAAAAAGAAAAAGGGGATCTTCTTCACATTTTCTGGAGTTGTTCTAAAGTAGCTCCAATATGGACCACCATTAAGCAAAGGGTTGATCCCCTATTAGGTTTGGCTGACCTGTTTACAGCGGATATATGCCTTTTGGGGAATTTCTCTAGCATTCCATTTGTGAACAGGAAATATTGCATGGCATTAATCTCATTATCCATTAAAAAGGTGGTCCTTAGGCACTGGAAGGATACCACCAAAAGTACTTATGTGGAGTGGCTTCAGGAGCTACTTGTCAATCTTAGAACAGAGAGGACCATTGCTAGTCTCCAGAATAAATTACAGAAGTTCAACAGAATTTGGGGTCCAATACAAGCCCTATACTCTTTACAGACTAATGGAGGTTCTTCCTATCTCACAGGTTGTCATAGTTCTGGGGTATAATGCTGTGCTGGACATATAGGAGATATGGGGAGGGGATGGGTGGAGGGTAGGTAGGGAGAGAATGAATCTTCACAACATTTGTACTCATGCTGGTTGTATTATGTATATCACATTGTGGATTTATTCTCTGTATTGGAAAACTTTAATAAAATTTGAATGGAAAACACACAAAAAAAGAAATGCCAGCTGTTCTCCTAAAGAGAATGTGGGGAAAGCATTCCTCTTGCTAAGTTGGGCACCTGATGTTTTGCGTGCCCAGAAAAGCTATTTGTGGGCATAAGGTTTAAAAACAAACATCAGAATTTAGCTAAACAGGTCCCATTTAACTGGGTTCTGATGCTTGTGTTTTGAAATCTCTTAAATTGTATGTGTTTTCCACGGTTGTTAGTTTGTGGAAAACAGTAACAAGATGGCGGTTGGCACAACAGAAAAAAGGTATATTGCTCTGGCTGTTCAGTGGCACAAAAGCAAAAAGGTAGCATTTGAGGCATCAAATTTGTCTTTTGCTGCCAAACATTATCTTTGAAACCCTACAACACATGTGCAGGTCAGAAAACACTAAACAAGCAGAGAAAGTGGCTCCAAAACTATTGTGCCCATGTAGGATAGTCTCAGGACAGTCAGTGGAACATGGCACCAACCACCAGAAAGTTGCATGCTCAAAACTGGCCGTGTCTTCTAGTCTATGTGAGGGAAAGGTCATCACTTGCGTGGCACTGCTTGTCTATGTATTCTCCAAACTGTGAGTAATTATTAAAGACTTTTTGCAACTTTCTGGTGGTTGGTGCCATGTTCTACTGATTGGCATGACACATGTTCCCTGCAGGTTTGGGGCAAAAATTCCTTTCCATGTAGGCTGTAGGTGAGACCAAAAAAAAAAAAAACAAAACTATTTTATGTAGAGGAAAAAAATTAGACATTTACAAAAAAATGACACATATGTATTTCAAAAACTGCACAAGCTGCCATCAGAAAAATTTCCACACATCAAGACCTTGCCTCCTAGACAACAAATACTACAAAATTTCAGCTCATTTCATCAAAGGGAGCCAAAGATATTAATATGCAAAGCTAGGGATTTAACACTGAACACCCTACTCAACCCTAACTATAGGGGCACTACCATGCCCCTATAATGGTGGTGCTGTAGGACCACTATAGTTTGTGGACTAGGTAGGCACATTAATGTTAAACTCCAAATTTTGCACTTAAATATCTTCACAACCATTCAATGGATTTGCATGAAAGTTTGCATGCTCAGCCCCAAATGACAGAGCTGTTGATCTGCCAAATGTTTTGTTCCAGTCAGATGTGCGAATTCTGAGATGTGGATAGCTAAAAAACATTTTTTTTAAATTGCTGTTGTTTGATACTTTTTTGCCATTGCATAGCACCCAGACAGTTTGGAATTTTGATCTGAAACTTTAAAGATAGAAAGGGTGTGGCTCAGAAGGATTTCCTTTACTGGTTTGGTGAAAAAAATATTAATCTGTTTCAAAGTTATTAAATTTCTAATTTTCAGGTTCTGATCATGCTCAGTCAGCATTTCAGAATAGCTATATGATGTTTTCATATCAGTAATCCTTTGTTGTGAGGGCAATAATTTTTTTTTTCAGTTAATAATTTTATGGGTTTTCAGCATACAAAAGCACATCACATGACAGGTACAGAAAACAATCTGTAACAGCAGAGAAGGAGTTAGAACATTATATCCAGAATCATATAAAATACAGTATTTCAGGGAAGTTATAGTCTTGAATGAGCACCAAAAGGAGTAAGAGGCAAGCCCTCTAATTTCTGCTCTGATCAGTGCAAAAAAAAAAAACTGAAATAAAAAAGTCCAATACTGGGTTTCTCTGATAAGTTTAACTATAATAGGAACAGAAAAACAAGGGCACTATAATTAACAGGAGTCAGTACAGTTTCTATGGCTAACTAATTCAAGCTAGGAATAGGGGTCACTCATATCGGAAGTATCATATTAGGGAAGATCAGCAGAAGGGCTGCCGGTGGAGGCTTTTCCTATTCCGGTCCTGGGTTTCAAGTAGGCTAGGAAGGGGGCCTAGCAAGCTACATATGCATTAGGTTTGTTAAGGGCAGAATAGGATAATAGATCAAGTGTAGCAAGGAGCATGACAGCATGGTGAAGTTCTCGAGTGGTGGGAATTTCAGTGGACTTCCATCTACACAATATTAGGCATTTGGCGTAGATACCTATGAGGGCCAACCATCAAATTTGGAAGAGTTTAAGGTGCAATCCTGAAGGAGGTAGGCCCAGGATCCATAGAAGGGGGTCTAGTTATAGTTCTAGGCCTAGAATATCCATAGCGAATTGGTTTACTGCTTGCCAAAAGGGGGTCAACAGACAGCATTGCCAAACAATATGATATAAGTCTCCAGGTTGAGCTGACATCTCCAGCACAGGTTCGTATTCAAAAGTTTAGCTTTGTGTAGCACATCTGGTGATTTGTACCAGTGGTGCAAAAGTTTATTTTGAATGAGCCTACTATGAGCATCTGGATAGCATGTGTGTGCCAATTTCCAAAAAAGGGCCCATTGAGTATCATCTATTTCTACTTTCAATGCTTTTTCCCATTTTAATTTGGAGGCCACAGATTGAGAGGGAATGCTCTCTCTAATATCTGCATATACTCTACTTGCTTGGCCCTTAGAGTGTTTGAGCCAGGCAGATAGCTTCTGAGGTGTGGCCGTATTGAAGGAGTAACATTTAAGGAATTCAGATAGGGAACTACGGAGTTGGAGATATCTCCAGAAATCATTCTTGCTCAGACTGTATATCTGAGCCAGGGCTTGGAAGGGTTTCATTCTGGAGCCAGTCTCATCAAGAATATCTGCCAAGATCTTGATGCCATCTTTCTCCCATTGGGGCCAGTAGAAGGGCTTATTATCTATCAGTAAATGCTTATTGTGGAAAATAGGCATATAAAGGAGGGGGTAGGGTTAGCTTGGACCTTGTTATGCACCTTGTACCAAACATGGGTCATCGGTGCGATGGTGGAGTGGGACAATAAAGGCTTAGGTAATGGGTTATATAATAGGAGGGGAGGGTGTGCACCTGAGCTATGGCCTGCTCCATATTCAGCCATTGCGGGGAATCAGGGTTCAGGGTAGTGATCCATTTTAAGGACTGTGCCATTGAATAAGCCCATGTATATCCCTCAAACCACAGAAGTCCCCAGCCACCATCCTTCCAGTGGGAATGAAGTTTACCCCTACTATAGCAAGGCTTCTTGTTGTCCCAAAGGAAGTTGCCTACTGCAGTATCTATAATACGGAACCATTTAACAGGGAGGGCTAGGGGGATATGTGAGAGGGGATACAGAAGTTTAGGAGCTGCAATCATTTTAAGAGCGGCAATATTCTCCGTTAGAGTAAGGTGAAGCATCCTCCACCTATATAGTTCGGTTCTAAGGTTGGCAACTAAGGGACTGAGATTGAGATCCCAAAGTCTGGATAGATCAGGGAAAATTTGAATACTGAGGTACACAATAGAATCCAGGGCCCATTTGAGCCCAAGAGAGGAGACTATATTTTGGGCACAGTTTGAGTTGAGGGGTAACAGCTCAGATTTGGATGTATTCATCTGGAGAACAGAGATTGTTGCAAAGTTAGTCAGGAGAGTGAAGAGTGCCAGGAGTACTGCTACAGCATCTTCAACTGGGACCAGCAGGTCATCAGCATACATGAGCATGGCATACGGATGTGTTCTGATGGAGACACCACGGATAAGGGATGTTGCCAAATAGCCGCTGCTAAAGGCCGAACCGATAGGATGAACGGGGGGGAGAGAGGGGGCAGCCTTGACGGGTGCCTCTGCTGAGCTGGAAAGGGCTGGAAATGACTGTATTGGTCCGGACTCTGGCCAGTGATACAGCACCAGCACCCTCTGCCAGAATAGGGTGCCAAAGCCAAATCTCTACAGCACCTTGTCCAAAAAATCTCATTTCAGGGAGTCAAAGGCTTTCTCAAAATCTGCAGTGATGGCAGCCGCAGGGGTAGGGAGAGACTTGGCTTGGTAGATAATGTTAATCACTGATCTGATGTGGTCCCAATTGAGGTGTCCTGGCACAAAACTCACCTGCAATGGATGTATGAGGGATGGAAGAAAAGGGCTAAGCCTTGTAGCCAGGATCTTGGCAAAGATTTTGCTGTCTGTGTTGATTAAGGAGATGGGGTAATAGCTGGAAGGGAGAGTGGGATCTTTGCCCCTTTTCAGGAATATAGTAATAATCATTTCATGGAGGGTGGGAGGGAAGAAACTGTTATGCAAGGCCTCACTGTATACCTGAAAGAGGGGAGGGGCAATGTGGGGAGCTAGTAACTGCCAGAGTTTGACCGGGACGCCATCCCCTCTGGGATTCTTACTGGTGTTAAGGGTATTAATGGCCGTTACGACCTCTGCAGGAGTGATAGGCAGGTCTAACTGTGCAACTTGGGACGGCTGAAGTATGGGGAGTTGAAGAGAGGTGAGAAAAGCTTCCATTGTCTGCTCCACTTGGGTTCTGGTGGAGGTGTAGAGGGTTGAGTAAAATTGCTTTATAATTTCCTTAATGGCATCGGGGTCAGTGCGGATTGAGCCCATCTGGTCTTTCAGACCTGAGATATGATGTTCAGCCTGTTGCTTGTGGAGTCTGTAGGCCAGGAGTTTGCCAGCTTTTTCACCCCCCTTCCAATAGTGATGGTGCAGCCTTAAAATCACCACTTCGGCCTTGCAAGTTAGCAGATCATTAATCGCTAGGCAGGTGGTGAGCAGGTCTCTACAAAGTGGGGAGTCCGGTACCAGGCTGGGCCACTGTTTTGCTCAGGCTTCCAGAGTTTTTAATCTGACTTCTAAGGAAGTCAAGAGGTGTTCCCGTTTCTTCCGTCATTTAGCAGCGAAGCTGATAATGTCCCCACGAAGGGTGGCTTTAAAAGCCTCTCAGTGAGCACCAGGAGGGATGTCTTGGGGGGGGATTTTCTGCTAGGAAAAAGGTAATCGCCGATGTTACCTATTGGTCAAAGTGGGGATCTTTGAAAAGAAGGGGATCTAATTTCCAAGTAGAGGATTTAGAGAGGGTGGCCCCACAGGACATGTAGGTGCACAGGAGCATGGTCCGATATAACTTTGGGCATAATCTTGGTCAACTGCATTCTGACAGATATCAGCTGATACCAGCCAGAAGTCTAATCAGCTATGTGACCCATGCACCGCTGAGATGAAGGAGTAATCTCTCAGTTTGGGATGAAAGGTTCTCCAAATATTGGTAAGACCAGCTTCTGCGATCATTGTTGCAGGGCTAGCTGGAGTCTTAGGATGTTGCACGGTAGAGGGCACTATGGTCTAGCTGGGGTACTAAGGTAGAGTCACTCCTAAATAGTGAGTAAGGGTCCGGAGATATAGAACATGCTTCTAGGGCTAATAAGTGAAATAAGGAGGGGCTATCTTCATTCAGGGCATAAATGAAGCCAAGAAGTATGGGGCCATCAGGGGTTTTCATTAATGCTAGGACTCATCTGCCATGGGGGTCTGTATGAACTTGGATGGTGGACCAAGCCAGAGACTTGTGGATGAGGATAGCTACCCCTCTTTTTCTAGAGGCAGAGGATGTGGAGAGGACCTGTCTCACCCAGTCTCTCACCAGCATAGAGTGGTCCTGTCTTGTGAGTTTGGTTTCCTGTAGGAAGGCCAGCAAAGCTCTCAGTCTTTTCAAATGAGATAACACCTGTTTACATTTTACTGGGGTATTTAGACCCCTTACGTTCCAGGTGTATGCATGAAGGTCAGCCATGATTAGAGGGAGGAATGCATGTGCAAGTTACCATATAAGAAATACAAGAAATGCAGGCTGAGGGTGCTGCTGGCCTTTCCTCCAGGAGCCTCCCAGTGACACCTAGCTGCTTAAAACAAGTAATCCATATAGTGCCCAGAAACCTAAGATAATTACAAGAAACCCAGTTGTTACACAATATAAACCAAATAGTCAGGCAAACGGCCAGTACAGATATTAAACTATGTACAACAATCCTAACATACCAGTTGCCCATAGTGTTCGGAGGATGACAGTTAGACTGGCAGGCAAACCACCAAGGCCACCTATTGCTCTCTCATGGGGTAGGGAGGCAGAACACTCCATAAGGATCTGACTCGAATGCTTATTATGAAGCAGCATAAGTCCTCTCCCCCATGGGGCATATAGGTAAGTGTAAGAAAAAAGAGAAGAGCAAGGGCAGTGCAGGGGATAGGGCCTGTGTCTAATGGATAAGAGCTAAGGGAAGGGGGGAAAGGAGTTATCCACCTTGCCAGAGGAGGGTATGGTGAGTCTGTTACCACACCAAAGGATGTATAAGGGAGAGAGGAAAATCCTCAGCAGTAACAGATGAAACTATGCACCTAAGACATGATCTCATAACAGCCACCATACAATGCCATCCAGTCAGGCCAGAGTTGTGAAAGGTTGAAGGGGTGCAGAGGTGCAATGCAATAGGTGTAGAGTAGATCATCCACCCTAAGCTGGGGGGGAGTGGGTATCAGCTATTGCATCTAAGGGCTTAAATAGGACTATCGGGCCTAAACTTGAGCCCTGACAGTTAACCCATTGAATAAAGGTAAGAGGCAGAGGGGTGGATAATCAGGGAGCCCGGATGAGCTCATCTGAATAAAGCTTGCTGCAGTTCACATAAGTGATACCGCTTCATAGCTAGATTTAGGTAGTCCAGAAATATCCTGGCCAGTGATGTAAATTGAGCATGCTAGTGCAGAATAAATGGCCATAAAGGAATGCAGCAGTGTTTGTTGTCCTAAAAAAAAAAAAAAATCAGAACTGTGATCAGTTTGGGAGTCGGTCCCAGGAGTAGGGGAACCAGTTGAGAGGCAGTGAGGCCCCACCTCTGCCCAACATCTGACACCACAGTCTAAGAAAGCTTAAAAGGAAAAGAAAACAGAGTACTTAGCTGTGTAGTTGGGAGGAGATTCATTGGCTGATCGCAGGCAGGAAACCTGTTGTTTCTGATGTCTGCCGGTCAGGGCTCATGGGATGAGAGATTGTTGCTCCAAGAGGGCTTGCGGCAAGTTTGTTGCTGCAATGGCGGCTCATGTTTTAGTTTCAGCAGAGGTCCAACTGTGTGTCGGCAGCTCGTCCCCTCATGGTGCATCTTCTGGGAGCATTAGCAGTGGGGAAAACTTATTCGGGGAGTAATGCTGGCGCAGACCTCCATCATCATCTTCTGGGGAATGTCCACATTCTGCCTAGCATTGGATGTTGCTATCTCTCATGCTATTGAGAGGTAAGGTGCTTCCTGTTCTGAGGAGGGAGAGAGGTTTGAACGTGAGGCACAGGCTGGGAGGACACCAGCACATTCTAGCTGATTCTTCCATGCCACTAGGGGAGTCAGGAGGATCGCGAGTCATGCTGAACAGTTCGGGGTCCTGAAAATTCTTAGGGAATTGTTGTCAGAGGTAGTCCATGAGGCTTTCTGGAGTGGAGAATGGAGTAGAAGCCCCATCGATAATTACTCTCATCGTGGCAGCTTAGTGAAGAGAGAAGGAGATATGATGAGTGAGCATGTAGAATCTTGCGGCAAACCACATATGCTTTCCACCACTCTATTAACTCCTGGGAGTAATCCTGGAAGATGTGAATGGTATTGACGTTCCAGGAGAGGGAACCTCTGTCCCTTGCTGTAGCGGTGATCAGTTCCTTTTGACAAAAGTCAAGGAAACAGGCCAAAATAGATCACGGGGGCTCTCCTGATTTGGGTGGTGGGGCCAGAGAGCAATGGGCCCATTCGATGTGCAGGATAGTAGTGGGAGGTAGCCCTAGAATACGTAGCAAGGTATCTTGTAAAAAAAGAATTGTGTCCCGCTGTTCAGCCCCCTCAGGGAAGCCGATGAACCACAAGTTGTTGTGGCTGCTCTGATTTTCTAAGTCATGCACTTTATCCTGTAGATAATATATGAGGCAGGCTTGTTCCCGAGTAGTGGCTGTGACTTCTTGTAGAGCTGCATCGTGAGTCTTAAGATGCCTTTCCATATGGAACATCCATGATTCAATGGCCTGTAAAGTTTGTGTATTAGTATTTAGAGCAATAGTTATTTGAGACATCTGTGCCAGTAACTGAGCAAACATTTGTTCCGTTTTTGCAGGTTCGGCTGGAACTGGGGAGGAGGATGCCATACTGTAGGCCATGGTGCAGGAGAGATGCCCCTGGAAAGCTGATCCACACTAGCAGGGAGAAAACAGAGAAGATGCTGGTATATCTGGTAAATCCCTCTTCGAATACTTGTAACTTCGGATGATAAAAGAGGTCCCTCATTGTAGTATGTCACAGGATATTAGCCCACATATAGGGAGCTAGAGAATTATGCTGCCATCTTAGATGAAGGTTAATCCATGCCCATGAGGGCAATAATCTTTCTTAGTTTGCTGCCATCTAGTTTTCCATTTTTCCCTAAAAATTCAATTTGAAAAACCACAAAAAGGACCTTCTGGAGAGCCACCAACACATGTAGCTTGCTTATGGAGACCCCTTAGCTGGATTCTGCACTTAACTGTTGGAGAAATGCCCTTAAAATGTGTTTAAGATTATAAATCTTTTTTTGTGACTCGTAATACAAAAAAAGATTCTTTTTTTATATCACGAGTCATGAAAAAAGATCCTTTTTCATGATGGGGAAATCTGTTTCCTTTGATGGCATCTTTTCCCTGTTCTCATTAAAAACCAAGATTACTGCCAAGTGCAAGAAGAATAACTTCAGGAGGATGAAATAATTTACCTAATCTGAGATTTATTTAAAAAAGATATTCTAACTGAGAAGCTTGGGCCACATTTTAAAAGCTATGAAAAAGAAAATTTGGGCTGAAATAGCAGATAAAGTTGTTAAACCACATGGCTCATTTCATGATGTGTGATTATTCCTAATGATGGTATCTTTCAAATTTTTATCTCATTTTTTAAAAGTTAGGCTACCAACAGTTATCATAGGGGTGCTTAATGGTAACTGGTTACCACTTTCAAAACCTGAGTATTTTTTGTTAATAAGTATCTTGTTTGTTTACCAGTAGTGATTCGAGGTCACGGGGTGGGGGAGTGTTGCAATGCTACTGAAGCCATGAATCTAGTGATTTTCTAATATCTCACATCCCTTTTTATACCTTTGACTTTTTGTCGTAGCTGAAGCAGGTGCCTCCGTTCCACAGTTCAGATATTACTTCCTATCGTGTTTAAAAATGGACCGGCATCCCAAACAGTTGAAGTGTTACAATTCCGTGACCACAGAACTGAACAGAAAGACTTTCTTTTGAGTTCTGTGCCCATGACTCTCCAAGTCCATTTCAGTGCCCCCTTCCCCCCATTAGGCTGATTGGTCTATGATTTGATTGCTTATCTCTATCATCCGTTTTGAATAAAGTAATCACTGTGGCATTCTTTCAGTCTCTGGACATTTTCCCTCTCTCAGGACATACTGTGCATCATATAAGTTAATTAGGAGGTTCATTAATTCTGTAGCCAGCTCCTTAAAGACCCTTAGTGGATTTTATCTGGTCCTTCTGATTTATCAACCTTTAAGCATTTGAGTTTCTCTAAAACCATCTCACATTTGAATATACCTCTGCAGTTATTGTTTCCATGTGCCTGTTTCAGCCCTGTAATACCCCTTACTGTTGACTCTTTTTAACCAAATACTGAATAGAATGGGTGTTTACTCACCTGGTAAAGGGGATTGTGTTGGTTGACATCCATGGCACTCCAGACATTACCTCATGGGTTTTCGCCCACCTGATAGGCTGTGATGCACATGACCCTAGGATCAGATTTCTTGTATATCCAGGTCCCAGAAACCCCTGTTATCCAGTTCAAATCTTCCATAACTGAAATCAAGGTTAGTACAAGAGCAACCACAAGAAAAAAAACAGACTAACTATCTTATACAATAATGCAGACTGAGTAAGTAAGTAAGTACATTTGGCCAAGGGCCCTAGTTTATTTACCTATTAATACAATCTAAACTCGATCCGTAAGTGGTTGACGGGCAACATCATTGATGTCTTTAGTAAACTATGGTTTAATTCCCCTTAGTGAACTAAGTTTTAATTCCCCTCAAGACAACTCTTCTGCTTAGTGAAAATCCTGGTCAATCTGAGCACTCTGTAGTGCAGGTCATGGAGTGCCATGGATGTCAACCAAAACAATCACCTTTACCAGTTGAGTAAACACCCATTGTGATTGGTTGACCATCCATGGCACTCCAGACATTACCTCATGGGTAGATAAGAAGCAGTACTGTACCCATGGAGGGAGACAGAGTGGTCTAGGATTGAGAGGAGGAGCTGGCGGTTGAGAGGACCTGGGTGGCTAAAGTGGGCTTTAATTTGTACAGGTGCTCCAGTCTATAGTGTCTGGCAAACGTATGGATGGAAGTCCATGTCACCGCCTTGCAGATATCTTCTGAAGACACGTTAGCCCTTTCCACCCAAGAAGTGGCCACTGCTCTCATGGAGTGGGCCTTGATACCTTCTGGGGGCATCAGATGTTTGGCCTTGTAGGCTTCCTGGATGGTTCTCTTGAGCCAGCCAGCAATGGTAGTCTTGGAGGCTGCCTTGCCTTGTCTTTGTCTCCTTGTGACAATGAACAATCTCTCTGTTTTGCATAATGGTAGAGTTCTAGATATGTAAATGGACAGGGTGATCCCAGCATCCAGATGGTGTGAGACAGGCTTATCGCCAGGTTGAGTGTCTCCAGTGAAGGTAGGCAACTCAATGGGTTGTTTCCTGTGAAAAGTGGAGGAGACCTTTGGTTGGAAAGCTGGTACCATGAGCAGGCATACCCCCTGAGGTGTGAACACCGTGAAAGGTTCCTTGCATGACAGCGCACCTAGTTCCCCAGTCCTTGGGCTGAGCAGATGGCGATGAGGAAGCAGGTCTTTAGACCCACCCAGAACAGGTCTACTTCATGTAGTGGTTCGGAAGGGGTTGTACTGAGAGAATCCAATACCAAAGGGAGGTCCCAGGGAGCGATGGAAGGTCTGACTCTGGGTCATACCACTGCTTTCAAGAAGTGCAAGGCATCCAGGTGTGCACCTGTACTGTGTCCCCCAATGGGACCAATGGCTGGTCCAATGGCTGAGAGCTGTACCCTGAGAGATGAGTGGGCCAACCCCTTGTCTACTCCCTGTTGAAGGAATAAGAGGATGGTGGACATGTCTGCTAGCTCAGGGTCTTACCCTGTTCTCGGCACCACTTCACAAACACTGAGAATTGTCTACCATATGTAGAGGTAGCCGAGGATCATCTGGATTGAAGCATCATGGAGATGACTGATTCATGATAACCTGCTCTCATCAGTCTCTTCCTTTCAGGAGCCAGGATGTGAGTTTTAGGCCGGGTGTACTACCGGTCCGTGGGTCAGCATATCCGGCTGGTAAGGCAACCTGAGACTGTCCATCATCATAGCCAGTACCTTGGCAAACCAGGTTCTCCGTGGCCAGTAGGGTGCACTAGAATGATGGTTCATCGTGATGTTCAGATCTTGGCTAGTACTTGGGGTAGCAATGGGATGGGATAAAATGTATGCCCGATCCTGAGACCAGGATTGTGACAGGGCATCGGTTCCTTGGGACTGGGTTTCCCTGTATCTTGAATAGAATTTCTTGACCTGGGCATTTTCCGCTATGGCCATGAGATCCATAGATACAGGTCCCCAAGTCTCCTGTATCATTTGGAAAAGGCTGGGGTGGAGGCGCCACTCGCCTGGGTGGACTTGTTGCTGGCTGAACCAATCTGCTTGCACATTGAGCTTGCCAGTGAGATGAACTGCGCTGAGATGGGTGAGGATGACCTGTGCCCAGTTGAGGACCATGGCCGCCTCCCTCAGCATAGCTCTGCTTCTTGCACTCCCTTGCTTGGCAATGTATGCCTCCGTGACCTGGTTGTCGGATCGTATCAGCACTGACTGACTGGAAATGGAGGATCTGAAAGCTCTGAGGGCATGGTATACTGCCCTCATTTCCAGGACATTGATTGACAACTTGGCCTCTGATGTTGTCCATTTGCCCAGTGCCATCAAGTCACCTAGGCATGCTCCCCAGCCCAGTAGGCTAGTGTCCGTCTCTATAGTGGTGTCTTAGGATGCCTCTAGTGGAACCCCTCATGTAAGATTGGAGCTCACTGTCCACCATGTTAGTGATTGTCTTACTGATGGTGGTAATGGAACTATGACATGTAGATTGTGCTTGTTCCATGATCCCCAAGTGAGGATGTAGGTCTGTAGTGGTCGCATGTGCCACCTGGCCCAAGGGACCAGGTCAATGCACGATGCCATGCAACCTAGTAACTGAGCTATTCGTCCCATGGTTGGCTGATGGCAAGCTCTCAGGAGGCGAGACAGTCTTATTAGGTTGAGTACCCTTGTCTGGGATGGTTTTGCCCAACCCTGTGATGTGTCAATTTACACCCTTAGGTGTTCTATCTGTTGTGTGTGCACCAGATGACTCTTGGCTTGGTTCATCACCCAGCCGTGCTCCTCGAGTGCTCTCAGAGCAAGTACGGTGTCTTGATGCGAACGCTTCTTGGAGTGTGCCCAAATCAGCCAGTTGTCCAAGTAGGGGATGATATCGATACCTTGTTCTCGGAGTCTGGCTACCAGTACTACCGACACCTTGGTAAACACTCTTGGTGTTGAGGTAAGGCCTGATATTGGTAGTGCTGGCCTAGGATGTGGAATCTGAGGTATTGTCTGTGTTTTGGTCTGATAGGAATGTGAAGGTAGGCGTCCTTCAAATCTATGGATGTGAGGTAGTCTCCTACCCAGATACTGCGTAGAGTAGAATTTATGGTCTCCATTTTGAATCTTTGGGAGACTACATGCTGGTTGAGATGTTTCAGGTCCAGAATGGGTCATAGTTCCCCTGATTTCTTGGGCACGAGGAAGAAAATGGAGTAAACTCCTAGTTTCTGATTGTGAAGGGGGATAGGCTGTATTGCTCTGTTTTGTAGCAAATCTAACACGATTTATTGGACCTGATGAGCTGTTGCCTTCCTTTTGGCAATGGGGGAGCTTATGAACCTGTGTGTGACGGGGGATTGGGACAGCTCTATGGAGTATCCTCTCGACACCACCTCTTGGACCCACCTGTCTGAGGTTATGCAGAACCACTGGTGTCTGAAGAGCGACAATCTTTGTCCCATGGGAGGACACTGCTCCTGCCTGTGTGGCGTTCTGGACAAGTAGTCATTGTTGCTTTCCCTATTACCTCTACCTTTTCCTCCAAATTTGGACCCACATGGTCTGAAGGAGGAGGGCTGGTAAGTATGGATGAAGGAACTGCGGTATCCGCTGTGTGTTCCTCTACCTCAAAAAGTATTGTTCTGATAATGGGTGTCTCTGCGTGCTTGATGAGACTCCCCCCCCCCGAAACCTCCACCTAGTGGAAGGGAGATAGGTGTGCCTATTCTTATTCTTGAGAAGGTCTTTGCCCTCCTCTTTTTGTTTTAGGAATTCCTGTAGGCCCTCCCCAAAAACATGTTTTCCCTTCATAGGTAAATTTTGCAGTGGTGTTTTGGATTCATTGTCGACTTCCCATAATTTTAGCCACAATGCCTTTCTAGCACGGTTAGTGATGGCTGTAGCCCTGGCATTCAGTCGGAGAGTGTCCACTGCCATGTCCGCCAGGTATTTAACAGCATTGACAGTGCATTCTAACAGTTCTGCCTCTCTAGATTTGGGGTTTGCCTGCTCAAGGAGTTCCTCGAGCCAGTGGATCTGGGCACATGCAGTGTAATTGGCCATAGTGGAGGCTTTGGCAGCTGTACCCTCGATTTTGAAGGCCTTTTTTAACATATCTTCCACTTTCTTATCTGTGAGATCCTTTAGTGATATGGTTCCGCATGGCAGAATTGTTTTCTTACTGAGTGCCGACACCTGAGGATCAATAGTTGGAGCTGTGCACCAGTTGCTGGCCTTGTCCTCTTGAACCGGATACATGCTATCCAAGTATCTCTTGTTTGACATTCTGCTAGGCTCTGTGGATTGCCATTCTTTGTTGAAAATTTCCTCAAATGCTGGACATACTGGGAATGTCTCCTTGATCATGGCCTTTTGTTGAATCATGGGGTCTAATTTTATTTATTTATTTATTTAGTTTTTGTTGACCGGGTAAGTGCACTAGACAAATCCTGCCTATTTTCAGGCACTACCCGGGGGAGGGGGATACAGATGAATTCCAACTGACCTTGAACCCGATTAAGCTGTTGGTGGTATTTTTAGTGAATGAGGGAAATTTGGCCAGCACCCGGGGAAATTCCCCTACTCTTTTCAATAAGTGCCATGGGATCTTTAACATCCACCTGAACTACCACCAATCCAGGCAGATGGGACCTCGGTTTAATGTCTAATCCAAAAGATGGCACCTCAGAAGTGCAGCACCCCTCTCATGCTGCACTGCAGTGTCAGTACTGGGATATTAACCCAAGTGCCAGATGTGGGAACTGAACTCACAGTCCTCTGATCACCCGGCCTCAGAGGCGAGTGTGTTACCTACTGACTCTGGTTTGCCCTCTTCGACGCTGAACCCCATAGTGGCCTTGACTATTTTCATAAGGCCCGGAACCATGTCAAAAGAGCAAAGTTTTGATGTGAGAGATGGCACAGATTGTGGTTCCATTTCCTCGTCATCGGTCCCTGCCCCCTCTACCTCCTCCAGTATCTCTTTTTTTGCTCCAGAATCTGGCTTATGGCTGTCTGGTGTTGGTTCTGCATCATCCAGATGGTCTTCATTGGACCCACCCACAATATCTGGCTCCGGGGGTGGTGCGGTAGTTACCCTGTGCTGAGTAAGGGATTCTAACTTCTCCATTATCTTCAGCATAAAATTCTGTTGGCTCTCCATCACTGCTACCATGGCCTGCTGGTTCTGGAGTAGAATAGCTCCAGGATCCATCCAAGTAGAGCAGCTGGGCCCTGGAATACTGGAGCCCATGACAGAAGTTTGCTCCAGTGATAAGTCGTCATCGTCATGGGGACAGGCGGGACAGAGGGGGCCCGGAGCATGTGGCAAGAGGGTAGCGCTGCAAGAATTGCATTTCTTGGCCTTGACCATCTAGATGAAGAGAGAAAAAGGAAAAGGGAGACATATCATTAGGACTAGGTGATAACGGGCCACCAACTTATTGTGTGCCCCATAGCTGTTTAATACAGCTTAACAAAATACAGGCATCCTAGGATAGAATTGCCCTAGGGTGCTGCTGAATAATGCTGACCTGGAGAGGATGTATGTAGAACTGTGGCCGTTGTTTGCATGGGGGGGTTGCTATAGTGAGGGACCCCGCATGGAGAAGGCCACTGTGATGGTCACTATGGGGAGGGACCATCAAGTTCTTTTTACAGCATATGGGGTCGCTATGGAGAGGGACCCATATGAAGGTAGAGGAGGTGCTGGGGGGGTGGAATATGAGCCAGGAGACTTTGTAGGCCTGCAGTGGGGCTCTTAAAACTAGTGCTGTAGTTCAGTGCACTTCAGATTCATTTTTCCCCCAGTGAAAACAGCATGCCAGCACCCTAGTTACATGTCAGCAAAAAACAATATATATTTATATCTATGGTGTCTTTTTCTCAGTACAAAACACTCGAGGACTCTGTGTGGCCATTAAAATCATCCTTAGAAGGAATCAAAACCACAACCTTTGCTGCCAGAGGCAGGTATCTAAATCACTGAGCCACCAACAATGCTTCCCTGATGTTGGAAGGAGGGTTAGAAATCAGTGCAGTGCTCGTTTGCTAGAACCATCATTGAATGTGGCATGAGCCCTTAGAATTGCAGCAGTGTGGTTGACCTGTGCCCAGTTGTCTTGTTTTCCTCTTAATTTCTGCTCTCTAGTGTTAATAAATTGATATTGATAATCCCTCTGAGGAGAGAAGGCAAGGCCCCCCTCCCCAACGGTAGGCATGGGTCCGCGATGGCTGGAAGTAGGCCGAGACAACCAGGTGGCCGAAATAGCATGGGGAAGGCAAGAAAAAATCCCCCAGAACAAAGAAATCCCTTAAAAAGGTGAAAAAGCAAGAAGTACTGGCACTGTGTCCCTAATCCTTGTTGCGTGAGGCTCTCCGAATGGTGGAAGCAGGATCAAGACACCGAGGCCATGTGTTGGGCGTTGGGCGTGGGGGAAGGAGTAGTGCCACGCAGTGCTCGGCGGCAGGCCTGAGGCCTGAACTTGAGATTTGCTCCCCGGAGCTTAAAAAAAGCTAGAACAAGCAGGTGAAGTGAGCTCTCAGAAGTGGAGCTCTCCTTCTGTTTAAAACTGCAGGGTAAAGGTGGAGCCACTCGCTTGCAAGTTTACTGAGCGAGTGGAGACTTGGGGAGCAGCTTGGTAGTGGGATGAGTGAGGCAGGGAAGGAGCAGGCAGACAGTAGAGCCGTGAACTGACCTGGAGGGACAGAAAACTCCTTTTTGCCGAGAAAAATGGGAGACTCAGTGCTGGGAAAAACTGCAAAGCCACTAAACGCCCACAAATAGGTGCAGAAGCACTCACTAGGCTTGAGTAAGCCAGAAAAGAGCAACAAACTTTAGGCCAGGAGGCCAAGCAGTAATGAACCCTTTTAAAAACAAAGCAAGCACATCGTGATTATAACGATAAAACTTACTGGCTTTTAGTTTGCAGACCAAAAACAAGAATAGCAAAAACAACAGTGTTATAAATCGTTTAACTTAAAAAACATCATGCTGCAGTATTCAACTTCCCTTTAGGGGACTATAATAATTGCTGGAACAACTGCAGCAGAGATAGCATAATGAGACTGTGGGTTATGCAATTTTACACAATTGTAAAGGAGAGGCCTACCTTTCTAGAGTAGAACAACAGGGATCCTGGTGTGCTAGTAGCCTGCTCAGATGCACGATTTGAACTGGAGATCAGGGGTTTCTGGGACCTGGATATACAAGAAATCTGATCCTAGGGTTATGTGCATCACAGCCTATCAGGTGGGCTAAAACCCATGAGGTAACGTCTGGAGTGCCATGGATGGTCAACCAATCACAATTGCCAAATTTCTTATTTTGCTTTGCACTGTTTCATGTTGTCTCATTCAGTCATTTTTCTTCTCTCTTATTTAAACTCTTACATCTTTTCATTTTCTCCCTGCACATGTCCTTGCATCCTGTGTACCTTCTTATTTAATATGCTTTTATGATTTTTTTTGGAGGGGTGTTTATGTCCTTCTGTATTTTTTCATCATCATACAGGTTTCGTTGCTTTCTTATTGTATTTAATAACAGTGTACAGGACCAGAATAGTATTTCCTGAATACCATGAACAGTGAGGCTCGGATATTCAAACTGCGCCAAGCTGTGGCGCAAGCCTGGGCGCAGGTCAATTTGGTTGTGCAGGAGTGTGGCCTGGGTGATATTCAACGGAGCTGCGCTATGGCACAGCAGCTTTGAATATCGCACCCTGACCACCCCCACTGTGCATGGTGCAGTGGCACTGCGCCAGCGCAAGTGGCCAGAGTGGAGCATGGAGATGCGCTAGCGCAAGTGCCATTGCGCCATGCACAGCACCTGCGATATTCAAAAGGGGACAAGCAAATGGGGCCATAATTTATGCAAGGTGCACATGGGGCCATTTGCATGTCATTATGGCCCCATTTGCATTCCATTAGCATGCAGGTGCGCTGATCCCCAACGACTTGCACCTGGCACCCTGCCAGGCAGCAGCCTTCGGGGACCAACGCCCCACAGCCCGATCGTGGGCATTTGTCTCCCAAAACAAATCCTCATCTAATATCCCTGGTGGTCCAGTGGACCACTATGTTCCCAATCGTGGGCATTTGTCTCCCAAAAATCCTTGTCTAATATCCCTGGTGGTCCAGTGGACCAATCGCTGCCCGATAAGCGACCATCTGTGTAAATCCCCTCCAATATCCCTGGTGGTCCAGTGGACCATACTGTGCCCTGATCGCTGGCATCTCAAACAAGAAGATGGCCTATTACTGAGCTTTCTTCCCTCATTCACCACTGAAGCCTCACCGCCTCAGCCAGCCGTCAGCCAGCTGACCCGCAGCACTGTCAGCTTGCCGCCCCACACCCACCCACTGACAGCTTGGTGGGCTGCCCGCCTACTGGCCCATGCCAGGAACCAATGGGCATGCAGCACTACCGAGCTGTCAGTCGACGGGCGTGGGGCTGCAGGTGGGTGAGGTGCTGCTGCCCGCCGGGCTGACCGGGATGGAGCAGGGCGGGGCTCAGTGGGCGGTGGGGAGGGGGGTACACTCAGACCACCAGGGTAATAGGTCATTTTCATGTTTACAGATGCCCGTGATCGCAGAGTGCGTCCACTGGACCACCAGGGATATTGGAGGGGGTTTATGTACACAGATGCCAGTGATGGGGCATGGGGGTGCTGCCAGGTGAGGCAGGGAATTGGGTGGCCACCCAGGAGGTGGCAGCCGCTTTGCACTCTGCAATGCGGCAGCTCACCTGTGGGTGGCCATTTGTTCCTTTTTTGTCTTATCTTTTGCAGGCACAAGTAGGGGTTGTGTTGTATGGCTCTGCACATCCTGGACTGAATATCAGGCTGTGCAGGTTATGCATGAGCACACCCCCACCTGTGCCATACATTACTGATCACGCTCAGCGCGCTCGGGATTTGTGCGGCGCACTTTTCCATTTTGAATATCGCTCCGGGGTGCATCAGTGGGTTGTGCATGGTGCAACACTGTTGCACCATGTGCAACCCTTTTGAATATCTGGGCCTAGGACTCCAGAATATTTGGTGGCCCTTCCTGAATAGGGTGCTATTCGTGTTCGGGAAATACTATTTGTCAAAAAAAAAAAAGAAGAAGAAACAGCCCCCCACCCTCCTCCTCAAGCCCAAATTCTGTTAAATGCAACCCTCATCTCCCCACCTTTGACAGAAATCTGACCCCACCCTCCTTCCCCTCAGCACCCACAAATGGTTAAATAATTTAGTAATTATTAAATAATATCATACAACTGGTGACTAGCACAACCATCCTGCCTCAATGGCTGGCCACAATTTTTCTAAATGTAAGTAACACTTGTTTGAGTTAAAAAAAAAAATCCTTTTACCTCCCCACCTCCTCCACCCTGACAGCAGGTAAACACAGAAAACCAAGCACTCTAGTGTGCACTGACATGCAAAAGTACTTTATTAAACTTCAGGGGCTAAGAACCAGTGCAACCACAAAACATAAAATAAACCTGTATGAAAGTGCAAAAAACATGTCCAATCTTGAAGGCCGGTGGTCCCTAACAGGTTCAGTTGAGGTGCATTCACAGTTGTCTTTTGTTATTTGCACAAGTCATCTATTGTGGATTTTGCATTTTTATATTGGAATATTCGGTATGGTTTGTGGATGCACCAGCTGCTAGCACCTGAACTTTAATAAAATATTTTTATTTTTTGTATATTGGTACAGACTGGAGTACTTGATTACTTTTAACAGTTGCTATAATTAAACAATTAAGTTTCTAGGTTAGGTTTAGCAAATGCATTCAGTAAAACAGAAAAGTGTACTTTCCGAATAGGGATATGCACATATCCGTTTTGTAATGAAGATGAATGCATCACCAGTCTTTGCACTATGTGTCAAAACAAGTAAGAACAAATATATTTATCTTTTATATTGCCAGCAGAAAACCTATAGATTTTATTTTTGTCATAGTGGAACAAGGGAAGACAGTGCTGTTCCCGTGACTGAGCAGTATCCTTGCCTGCAGGAGAAATCTAACATACTGTACATAGTGACATACTAATTGATGGTCAGAAAGGGCTCTATGTCCATCATGTCTACTCCTCCTGCATCATAAAAAGGTTTAAATAAATATGATGTGCAATCATGTACTCATTTATTGGTCTTTCCTACACACACTGCTACCCAGGGTACCTTGTGATTCCCTTGGTAAGTAGAAATTTTTCTAGGATTACCTTGAAGGCCTGTACTATCTTCATGTCCACAGTCTCCGCTGGCAAGTCATTCCAAAGGTTTATCACTCTCTAGGAGAAGAAGTGTCTCCTAATGTTACCCCTTAATTTACTGCCAATGAGCTTTAGTGTGTGTCCCCAGGTCTTGCTGGGAGGACACAAGAGCAAGCATCTCAAAAGTCTGTCAATACCCTTGCATATGTAGAAGACTGAGACCATGTCCCCTACCAGTCTTCTTTTCTCCAGGGTTATCATGTTATGGGCCACCAACCTCTCCTCCTAGATCTTGTCATATAACCCCCTGATCATTTTAGTAGCCCTGCACAGCATCCTCTCAACCTCTTTAACATCTTTTTTGTACTAAAGAGCCTAGGACTGTACACAGTACTCCAGGATGGGACTGGCCAGGACCCTGTAAAGTGGCAGAATTTCTTCCCTTGTCCTGCTGCTCATCCATGTGTAATGCACTTCATTATTTGGCATGTCTTCTTGAAAGCAGCTGCACACTGGTTGCCATGCTTTATCCTCTTGTCTGTTATGAATCCCAGATCCTGTTCCTCCTCTACTGCAACAAGATGAGTCCCATACTGTGTGTAGATCCTATGT
Organism: Neoceratodus forsteri; assembly: GCA_016271365.2. Taxonomy (NCBI): domain Eukaryota; kingdom Metazoa; phylum Chordata; order Ceratodontiformes; family Ceratodontidae; genus Neoceratodus; species Neoceratodus forsteri. Next base: position 326,906,490 of record JADMNL010000023.1, read on the forward strand.
CTGTTTTCCTTTCTCCAGTGTAGCACCTTGCATTTGGTTACACTGGATCTGAGACTTCAGGAGTCTGACCAATCAGCCAGCTTGTGCAGGTCCTCCTGAACTTTGTCTCTGTTCTTAAAAGAGTCAATCACCATTCCCTGGTGATATGCAACCTGGCTTTTCTTAACATTCCTAAGAAAGAGACCCAGTGGAAATTAAATGAACAATTACTAAAAGACAATAGGTATCGCAACCTTATGAGGGACCAGATTGATGTCTTTTTTTCTACTAACCCAATAGAAAGCACTGCACCGGATATTTTATGGGGCGCTTTTAAGGCCTACATGAGGGGAATTCTCATTAGTTTAGCTACAAAGAGAAAGAGGGCTCATGAAGCGGAGCTATTATCCTTATTGTCTCAAATACAGTTACTAGAAACTAACCTATCCCCTAGCACTCTTAAGGAGGACAAGCAGAAACCTTTAGCAGCTACAGATAGATATTTAGATTTGTTAAAGGAAAAGGCAGAGTTAGCCATTATTCGTACTAAAGCAAGTTTCACTGATCAAGGAGAAAAAGCAGGGAGCATGCTTGCTCTACGCTTAAAGTAGCAAGAGTCTGCAAGATTCATCCCTCCAGTCAGGGTGCAGGCGGACTGGTCCCTGATGGTATCCCCCTCGGAGTTAGTGCAGGAGTTCACCACGTATTACGAGCAACTATATAGGGACATGGCCAGTCCTCCTCCCTTGGAGAAGTTGGAGGTGTACCTTAGGGCTCTCACCTTCCTTCCCTGTCAAATTCCCAGAGGAATTTTCTATCCTCCCCATTATCCCTGGAGGAAATCTCGGAAGTCATAAAGGCCTTGCCCTCGGATAAAGTTCCAGGACTGGATGGGTTTTCCTCTTTATTTTATAAAGTTTTTCGAGAACAGCTACTGCCTGTGCTTCACTGGCTGTACCTCCATATTCTCTCCGGGGTAGTTGTAGATGCCCATTTGTTCGAAGCCCTGATAGTCCTTTTACCCAAGCCGGACAAAGATCCTGAATTGGTTCAGAGTTAGAGGCCAATATCCCTGTTGAATCAGGATATCAAAATTCTTTTGAAGATATTGGCTGACAGGCTAACTCTGGTCCTCCCGGATCTGACTGGCATGTCCTAAGTAGGGTTCATGAGGAGGCGTTCATCCTCAGACCATCTGCGTACCCTTTCACACGTCTTCTTGGAGTCCAGGGATGCCACCTTTCTTGCGGGGTTGGTCTTCCTGGATGCCGAGAAGGCATTTGACCGGGTGAACTGTAATTTTCTATTCCAAGTTCTAAGAGCATTTGAGTTTCCCTCCATGTTCATAGACTGGATCCGGGCGCTATACCCGGACCCCTTCTGCTAAGATCTCAGGCAATGGTGCATTTTCCAAACCCTTCCTTTTATATTCAGGCACTAGACAGGGCTGTCCCCTTCCACCTTATTATTTAATTTATATTTGGAGCCTCTTATTCAAAATATTCTTAGTAATATGGGAATACAAGGTATCCCAATTGGGAGGAACGTGGTGAAGATTACAGCATATGCTGACGATCTTCTCCTTCATTTGGCCCATCCGGTAACATCTATTCTGGTTATGTTAGGAGACAGTGACAAGTTCAGCTTCTTCTCAAATTATAAATTGAATGCAAATAAGACGTCCTTTTTTCCCCTTAATCACAAGGTCTTTAAGACAGATATTGTCCCTTTGGGATTGTGTTGGTCACCCCGTGTCCTCAAATATCTAGGTATTAAATTAACACGCAATCCTTCCCTATGGTTTAAAAAAAATTTAGAGCCTCTTTCTCAGTTGATTGTGCAGGACCTAGAGAGATGGACTAAGCTTCCGATTTCATTATGGGGCCGCATTAACATAATTAAGATGAATATATTTCCCTGGCTTTTTTATCCGCTGTCACACCTCAACTCATTTGCTCCTCTATCCTGGTTTCAGAAAATGCATGAAATCTTTATCAATTTCATTTGGTCTAATAAACACTCTTGATTGGCATACTACAAGTTAGCCGCCCCAAAAAATGATGGGGGACTACGGATTCCTCATTTGGCAATCTATCAATGGGCTAGCCATCTTGCTAAGTACCTGAAATGGGTAAGTCCGGGTTCCGAGAACTTGAGACCGGTTTGGCTCAACATCGAATTAGACTTTATCCAGGCTATGAACATAGACCCCTCGACCATGCTGTATGTTAAATTGTCTCTTCTACAGGATGCTAGTAAATGCCTTGCTCTCATGACATCATTAAAAGTGCATTCGCAGCTTTGTTCTTTTTTGAGATATAATCCGCGTTTAGACCTGTCTCAGTCCATATGGAAATCCCCGGCCTTTACCATAAATGAACAAAGGATTCCCCATATGTGGTTGCCCCAGCTAGGAGAAGGGATAGTATTTTCATTTCTGGACGATATGGGGGCTTGGCTCCCGGTTACCGAAATTATCCGAAAATTCAATATCCCAGTCTCTCAGCTAGTCAGGGTTTTTCAGCTAAAACACCTGGTAACCACTGCCCTTGGTAGCATGCCTCCCCACACAATGGCTTTTGCATTGATACCTGAGCTTTCCTCCCTTCTTGGATCCTCAGGTGTCATTTCTAAGATATATCAAGTTTTGTACCACTGGCGGTTTGGGAGTCCCAATGGCACCACTAGGTTTTGGGACTCATTTTTTCCCCAATATACCTTGAATTGGCTGGCTCTTTGGATGTTTTGTCATAAATATGTGTCTCAAGACAGATTATGTCTTATGCAATTTCACATTTTGCACAACATGTATTACACTCCAGTTAAGTTGGCGAAATGGGGCCTTCTTGAATCAGATAGGTGCACTAGATGTTCCCAGGAAGCTGGGATGCTTTTCCATATATTCTGGTCATGTCCCAGGATAGCTCCATTGTGGGACTGAATTAAAGCTAACCTGGACCCCTTACTGGGATTGTAGGATTGCTTCACACCTGACATTTGCCTCCTGGGAGACTTGTCTTCCATCAAGGTCAAAGCTCAGAGATTTCACGTATCGATGATTGCACTTTCTGTTAAAAAAATTATACTCAGGCATTGGAAAGATGGGATTTGTCCAACATACCGGGAATGAATACATGAAATTCTTGTGAACCTTCACACAGAGAAAGCTATAGCAAGCCTCCACAACTGGTTACAAAGGTACAAGCATATCTGGAATCCTCTTCACACCTTAGTCATGTCTGTTATGGTTTAATGTGTAGTAGGTAATCTGTTATCTTAATATATGTAAGGTTACTGCGAAAGGATTCTTAACTACAACATACGAGAGAACTGATGTGCGGGGAGGGAGGGGGGTTGGGGCAGAGTTGGCATTGTATTACAAACAGGCTCTATATGTCAGAATTACTTCCTCCTGTATTGTGGAAAATTTTGTTAATAAAGTTTGAATTAAAAAAAAAGAGTCAATCACTTTCTTACCTGCTTCACTGATGTTAACGCTGGTAAGGCAATGCCATCATCATACCACAACTCTTTTCATGTCCAATAAATAGATTCCTCCATGTTACAGTAGTTTTCTCTCTTTACTGAAAACATTTGCTAACTCTGTCCTAACAATCCAGTTACAGGGTACTTAGAGTAACATTTACAATAATTTTAAAGGCAATCATACACACATTCCCTTTAAAGCAGAACTCTCATATATGCAGTCTCTAACCTAATGTGTAGGACTGGTCCTGATGTGCACTTTTCATTCTGAACAGTAAATGAAATATTTTGTAGTAATAATATTAATAATACTGGATCTGGATGGCTGGTGCTCTGCTGGCCCACATGCCCATCATGATGAAAACAACAGCCAATTGTGTAATGTCTCAAGCCCAAACCCTGTGGCTGAATTACAAGTGGGATTAGCTTTGGGAGATACAGTTGCTGGACTTGTGTTTAGAGTGTGTGCAGTCTCTGATATGCTGCTTGCTGGTGTTCTAATAAACCAGGCAGATGCAGCACCTATACAGAGATTATAAGGGTTGCACCACCAGTAGGTACTTTGCATCTCTTCCCACACACAATCCCTGTTTGGGTACACAAAGGAACCTTTAGAATTACCTCCCCAATCAAGTAACTGCATAACCTGTACTGGAGAGTGAGGGGCTGCATTGAACTGACCCAGGAGACCACAGGAAATATGAGACTTGGACAGCCTTAAAGAGCTGGTGATGCCTCCAAAATAACTTTGAAAAACATAATAATTAGGTACAATTCAGCTTACATTCCATAGATACATAGATACATAGACAGTGTCGGCAGAAAAGGGCCTATGGCCCACCCAGTCTGCCCATTTGAGCTTGTAAGTTCAGTTTATGTTTTCCTAGAAGTCTGTTGCCCCTTACCACTGACCTCCAGAATTCCTTTATGTCTATCCCATGCATTCTTAAATCCCGTGATTGTTTCAGCCCCCACCACTTCTTCTGGCAGGGTGTTCCACTTGTCCACCACCCGTTCTGTGAAGAAATTCTTCCATGTTTCCTCTGAACCGTCCTCCCTCCAACTTCATCCCATGCCCTCTAGTCCTGGAACATCTTTTTCGCTTAAAAATAGTGTATTCCTGCACCCTGTTCCTCCCTGTAAGATACTTGTATGTCTCTATCATATCCCCTCTCTCCCTCCTCTCCTCCAGGGAGTACATGTTCAGTTCCTTCAACCTGTCTTCATAGGACTTGTGATGCAGTCCATGCACCATCTTTGTTGCCCTCCTCTGAACCTTCTCTACCCTGTCTATGTCCTCATAGGTATGGTCTCCAGAACTGTACACTGTACTCCAGATGGGGCCTCATTAGTGTCTTGTATAGTGGAATTATGACCTCCCTTTTCCTGCTGGTGATGCCCCTGCCTATACATCCCAGCATCCTATTTGCTTTACCTGCTGCCTTGTCACACTGTTTCCCTACCTTGAGGTCATCAGAGATGATAACCCCAAGATCCCTTTCCTGTTTGGTGCTTGCTATATCCTCACCCTCCAACTGATATATTGTGCCAGGGTTTTTTTGCCCCATATGCATTGTCTTGCACTTCTTTGCATTGAATTTCAACTGCCAAACCCCTGACCATTCTTCAAATTTCTGCAGGTTCCTTCTCATTCTGTCTACACCCTCTGGTGTGTCTACTCTGTTACAGAGCTTTGTGTCATCAGTGAACAGTGAAATTCTGCCTTCTAGGTCCCATGCAATGTCACTGATGAAGATGTTGAATAGGACCAGTCCCAGCACTGATCCCTGTGGTACCCACTGGTCAATCTTCCTCTGTGGAGTGACAGCCATTTACCACCACCTTCTGTGTCCTGCCACCCAGTCAGTTACCTCACCCACCACACTACTATCCTGCCCACACCCATATTCCCCAGTTTGTGTAATAGTCTTCTATGTGGCACAGTGTCAAAGGCCTTGCTGAAGTCCAGATAGGCCATGTCCACTGCTCTCCCTGATCCACCTCCCTAGTCACCCAGTCAAAAATTCAACGAGGTTGGTCTGACATGACCTCCCCTGGTGGAAAACACATGCTGCCTTGGGTCCTGTAGTCCATTGACAACCAGAGGTTCCACCAATCTCTTTCAGTAGTGCTTCCATGATCTTCCCCACTACCAAGGTGAGGCTGACTGGTCTGTAGTTCCCTGCTTCCTCTTTGTTCCCACTTTTGTATAGGGACTACATCTGCTGTCCTCCAGTCTTTGAGTATCTTCCTTGTTTCCAGTGATTGGCTAAACAGGATAGCCAGAGGTTCAGTCACCATCTCTTAGTTCTTTTGACCCTGGGGTGCACCCTATCCGCCCCATTGCTTACCAACTCTTATTACTTCCAGTTCCTTCAGGACCCTTTCTTGTGTAAAGGGACTGTGTCCATTTCTGCACCATTCTCACCCTTGTACTCCTTCAGACCCATTACCCTCCTTTCTCCTCAGTAAAGACTGAGCATAAATACCTGTTCAATATGTCAGCTTTACTGTTGTCATCCTCCACGCGCCCCCATCCTCCCCTTCAGTCTCACTATCCCTCCTTTGTTCTTTCTTTTTTCTCTTATGTACCTGTAAAAGGTTTTGTCCCCTCACCCACTGATTTTGCAATGTGTTCTTCTGTCTGAGCTTTGGCTCTCTTACTGACCTCCCTGCCTCCCTTTGTTTCTCCTGGTACTTCTCCCTATCCCCTTCTGCCTGTGTCTTTTGTATTGCCTGAATGCAATCTTTTGGCTTTCACTTTCTTTTGCTACCTCTTTGGAAAACCATAATGGTCTCCTCTTCCTTTTCCTCTTGCTAACCTGCTTAATGCATAATTCTGTTGTTCTTGTAATACCCATTTAAATACTGCCCACTGTTCCTGACCCCTTGATTCCTGTCCCATTCCCTTAATGCCTCTTTTCTTCAAGTATCTCCCCAGTTTCCCAAAGTCTGCCCCCCTAAAATCCAGGATACGGTTTTTGTGTGGTTTGTTCTGCTCTTTCTGTGATTTCAAACCACAATGACTGGTGGTCACTGTTCCTCAGGTGCTCCCCCACTGTTACCCCCATCACACTGTCCCTGTTTGTGAGCACAAGGTCTAGTATTGCCTTCTGCTGAGTTGGTTCCATGACCAGTTGCTTGAGGAAGGAACCTGAAGGGAGTCCAGGATAAATCTGCTCCTAGTTGATGCTGCTGCTGGGATGCTCCAGTCCACGTCTGGAATACTGAAGTCTCCAACCAGTACTACCTCACCCTTGTCTGCCATCCTTTGGATGGCTAGCATCAGCTCCCTATCTGTTTCTTCCTCCTGGGCTGGTGGTCTATAGACCACACCTGTGCGGATTCCACATATATTCTATAGATCTCTCTTCCTATATATTTATTACTGAGGAAACTTGCATGAATACATGATCTTTAGCCCTTAGAGTTCATCAGCCTCCATAGCTTGCTTCCTAATTCAAGTCACAATCATCTGTTGTTACATCACAATCTGTTGCCATCAGAGTAATTGTGATATCACAAGCAGTGCATTATGACCTCAGGTAGGGAGAACGCAACTGGAATAGATGACATTTTTTAGGATTAATGCAAATGTCCTCAATAATAAATATTGGGGAGGAGACATACAGAACTAATGTGAAATACAAACTGAACTGTGTCTAAACATTGTTTTCTGAAAGTTCTGTTGAAGGCATTGGCTGCTCTTTAAGCGTGACTCTGACACAGTTTCAAAGTGAAAAACAAAGGTAACTTTTACTGAACTGCTTGCAACGTACAGACACATTTTGCATGAAAGGCGATAGCATTCAACAACAACAACATAACATTTAACTAATAACTGCATTTTGCATACTGTTACACATTAACACTTTTTGTCTTGATCTCGCACAGGTCTGTACCTGAAAACCCCTGGAGACTGGAGGCTATTTCACCACCCACCAGTCCTCAAGTAACCCATACTTAACTCAGCATTAGGTCACACCTCGAACCTCAGCTGCTGCACATACCAATTATTTTGCCTTAAGGGCATGCAGTGGCTACTAGGCCTTTACCCACCTCAGTCAGCCTACTCACCCATTATTACCAGATACCCTTTCCTGGTATCTAACACTGTAACTTTACTTTGTAATACTTAAACACTCTAATCAGTTAAATCTCTACACATATAGGATTGTGTATGGGCAATCATACACAACAAGGCTGTTTTTCAATTGAGAGGTTTCTGTGGTAACAAGAGACCTCCAGAGTGCAGCTCTAGACATCATGTTACCATGGAAACCTCGAGATTAAAAAATAGCCTTGTTGTATGTGATTACCCATACACAATCTTGTATAGTGTATGGGCAATTATAATTATGCTCCTTAGTCTGAAAAATGTTCCCCAGTACTAAAAAAATAGCTTACTTTGGCATGTGCTGTAGCAGCTCTTTCCAGCACCACTCACTTCCTTACCACTGCAGCTGCTTCATCGCACATGTGCAGAGTCGTTCAAAGTTGTACCATCATAGTGACATACTTAAGAAGGCACAACAACCTCAATGTCAATATGATGATACAACATTAAGCATTCATCAAATTCTATACACAATCGCATTCTCCCATTCACTATATTCACATTAACAGTTACTTTGCATCACAAAGCATTTACACATTAGCATTCAGAGTACACTTCCCCATACAGTCTTTGGAAATTCAGTCCTTCAGTAGTTGGATGGTAGTCCTTGAAGCTAGAAGGAGTCCAAATTTAAAATGCAGATGAGTGGCCCTCTTGAACTAGTCCCGAGATGACAAATAAATGTACTGTACCACTTTCCTTTTGGCTGAAGAAATGGTGTCCTGGACCTCAGGGAGTCGACAGCAGATTCAATAGTAGTGATCTTTGGAGAAGACACGGATACTTGAAGCAGTTGCAATCTTTTTGGTTGAAGCTGAAAACACTTGTGGGAAAAACAGGTACTTGAAGCAGCAGGCTAATCTATACTGTCCCTGCACTCACTTATTGCCTTACTATCCCTAACACTGGGATATAGGTGATCCCCTATAGTCTATTAACTTACCTAAAAGCTAGTCCCCTAGGCCCTATCAAACTGGTAGGCCTCAATAGGCTGGACTCCCTCTGGATAGATCAGGTCCCTTCTGGTTACTCTCCCTGTCTGAACTCCCCAAAAATGAGATGTGCAGCTCCTTTTATACCTTTTCAACATTCCATTTCACAAAATCCTTGATTCAGTGGACAAAACCCTGTTTCAACCCTCATCACCAATCAAATTAAATTCCAGCTTTGAATTTTGCAGCAGCATAGGCCAGAATGGAATCCTACTTTTTGAATTACTGTCTTCCTTGAAAATTCTTAGGCTGGCTTGCCCTGTCAGCCTGTACTAAATGTACTTTAATATGAACTTTTTAACACAAATAAATAATTGTTACACAAAGTCTAAGCACTTTCACAGTTCCCATAAGAAGGCTCGCCTTCCTGGCTTTCTCCAGTATTTTTTTAAAGAAACTGAGTTATGGGATCCTAGAGTCACTAAGGCTTGACGTTTCCCCACTCTAAGATACAAATCAGCTTGCTGCGACTTCCCCCAATGACAAGAACTAGATTACCACAAAATATGCCATTTCTCCTTTAAATTACTTTCCTCCTTAGGTGTTAAATCCCCCCGAGGGCTGACCCATGGGTGTCTGTAACATCTCCTGGCTCCTTCTCCACCCTGCGTCCCTGCAGCATGGATCCTGAACTACAGTCACTCCATGGTTCCTGGTTTGCTACACCCTTTTCCTGCAATTTTATTAATATAAAACTATTTTTCTCTGGTAAGGCAGATCCCACTCTACATTCCTACTAAGCTTGGTGCACATCTTTTTTGTTCGCTGCTTTCTCTGATTGGAACTCTCTTTCTCCACTTATCTCGTCTTGCTCCTCTCTTTATTTGTTCCAATCAAAGTTGTCTGGCTTGTTATCCACCTTTTCACCCTGTTCTTGCTTCACCTGAAGATGTCCCCTCTGTATCTCTAATTATCCCTCTTCACTACCTTCCTGCACCACTCCCTCCTTTCCCTCTGTTCAGTTGCCCTATTCCCTCCCTCCTTCTAAATCTTTCCCATATGTTTTCTCTTCGCTATCTTGCTTGTTTGTTTTATTTTTAACCAGGAAATGGATTGGCACAACCCTTTTTCAGCCATGCCTGACACACAACATTACAATACAAAATTTACATTTACACAACATACCGAACAATTATTCACATTTGCAAACATTATCACAATGTAACTTCTTTAACATTAAATGTTTAAAATGAGATACAGAATGTGCTTTTTCTTCACTACTTAATGATTTGTTGAAGTTTTTATCTTGTGCCAATGCTTACCACTGTATTCATTTATCTTCGACATGACAAATTTTGTTCAAGAATATTGTCGCCGTTCTGTTATTGTGTTCTACTGTATGTTCAATGTAATACCACTCTGTTAATTTGCATTGCTACTGTATGTAATTCAACCCTGGGTCAACCCTGAAAAAGGGACTGTATTGTCTCAGTGGACTTACCCGGTCACCAAAACTCAAATAAATAAATAAATAAATGGCTTGGCAGTGCAATATTGAAGAAAAAGTAGCATTTTACTGCAGCTTAAGCTAGGCTGATTCCTTTCTCACTGCACAGTGTGCTTCAAAAAGTTCAGTTTTTAATACTGTATATTTTTGTATCATGTACTGTGTATGTAAGTGTTCTCTGGACTGTTATTTGGCCCCCTGTAACTTTTACTTATAGCATTACTCAGCTGTTATATGTATTTCTTTAAGTGATTAAAACTTGCATATGTCTTTCTCTGAGCAACCTTCCTGGCAATCTAAAATTGCACCTAGCTTGTTCTTAAAGAATGTGTGGGAGCCCATCCCCATTTTTGATTCTATGTGCCACTTGTTTATCATTTACAAAAAAATAATAGTAACCAGTCCCTAAGAATACTGCCTGTCACTTGTCGCCTACCAACCACTGTACATTGGTTACGTTTAAGAAAATATCTGGCCTCCTGCCAGTGAGAGGGATGCTCTTACCACATCTCTCTCTCGATAACATGCATCAGCAGGCCTTAGCCTGCTTCGAGACCACTGTATCAGTTTTGCACAGCCACTTCTCGGCTGTTGTAAGGGATTCCACTCCTAGCGCACTAGCATTACACTGTGGAGCCATGGCTCAGTTCTCTCTCTCTCTCTCTCTCTCTCTCTCTCTCACACACACTCTTTCTGGTACCTCAGTGCCGATTAGGTGCTGCCCTCATTTCATTAACTAAGCAGCAGACTAACACTTTAATTAAACCAGGCACAAGCTTATTTCAAATAAAAAGGCACATTTTTCTGATTTGACCCAGACAGGCCCCAGTTTACACTAGACCATCAGGACTGTTAACTCACTAGCCAGGGCAACCTGTTTACTAGCCCTTGGCTACCTATTGCTGCACCCACAATTTCCATTAACATGGGGTGACAGGTAATCTTCATAAATTGTCAATATATATGTGTGTACTTGTGTGCAAGAGGCGGGCAATCACTCCCCCCTTAACTTATTGCTTCACTGGAGCTACTAATAATATGCTCCTAGCTGTCTTTGTTTCCTTCTCAGATTCCACCCTCACTCCTGGCAGATCCGAGCTCTCAAATTCCAACCAGATAGCCTCCTAGCAATTAAGGTACCCATATTACATACTTATGGAACAGTCATTCCATGACTGTTACAGTATCATGCTCTTCCTAAGGCTAAATACCAACATGGAAGTTTATGAAGTCCAAAAGGTCACACCAGCCACACAAATGTAGTTTCAGTAACACTTCATCTCTATATTTGTTCCATATAACACATGGCCTTATGGTCCTGGCCCAATCTGTTGCCACATTGGCTTCCTCGGGGAAATGGGCTTCATAAGTCATGTTGTAGAATTAACTTTACCTTGTGGTCTGCATGTTTATATTATCCCTTTCCAATGCTTTTATTTTAGTTTGCTATTCTCTTATTAGCATAGCTTGGTGCTTCTCAATCAAGTCAGGGAAGCATCTTCTCCTGGCGGTATGATCTCCTCCTATGCACCTTGCCACCAGGAGAGTATGCTCTCCTCATTTGACATAACTTATAAAACCCATTTCTCTAATGAAGCCAACATTGCAAAACATTGGGCCAGGACCACAATGCCATGCATTATATGGAATAAATGTAACCCACCCCCTTCCTCGTCTGTCTAGGGCCTGATGTTCCCGAGGAAGGTGGATACCCATAGCAATTCTCTCCAAAATTTCATTGAAACAAACAAATTTATCTAACAAGGGAGATGAAGGCTCTTCACTCACCCCTCCCATGATACCATCCGGTAGGAGACAAAAAATTCATTTTGATGCTGGAACTCGCTCCTCCATCCCCCAGCCCCTGGAAGGTTTGGCTGGAACTGTACTCAAAGGTTCTTTAAAGGCTCCTGGATGCTACTAAAAGTAAGGACTGATTTCATTAGCGATTAAAAGACACCAAATCAAGAGAAAAAAATGTTCTCTTAAAACAAATGAATTTATTCATCTGGGCCTCAATTATTCTGAGAGAGCACAGGGGTCCTGTTTGCTTGAAAGGTTATAATAACTCATCTCCATGGGGCTAACATATTCTTTTTGTACACAGCAAAGAAGGAGGGCTCTTAAGGATGGAAACTTAGACAGGCAGATGTCATGTGACTCAAACAGGCAGGCTACTGATGTTCTGCAAAACCAGAAACGCAATTACCAGAAGCATGAAGCTCCTAATAAAAACACACTCTGGCATGGGTAACTATCGCCCAAATGAACTTCACGTTATTTGCTAGGTGCCCTCAACCCTCTTCTTAACTGGAGTGCTCCTTCTCTCTATGAGCCACTCCCTTCACTCTGAGAAGTAAACAGCTTCTCTCCCCCACGTTCCCTGGCTCTCTCATACTAGCCCAAGGGACATGGATGATGCAGTCTGCTAATACCTCAGCTGCCACCATTTCCTCTAGCACCAGTTTCTGCTGCCCCCTGTATCCGGGCCTATATATCTGGTCCAAAGGCCCAGCCATCACTCAGCCCTTATACTGCCCGCATTGCTTTCCTTTCACCCAGATCTTGCTGCACATTAAAGTGGTGGCCTGAACCACTAGCCACCAGCAGTCTCCCTTACATTTCTCTCCTTGTGCTCAAGCTGAGCAAACCAGCACAGGAAAACCTGAAGGGCCTTCTGGCGACCCACCTGAGCAAATTCATCCAGCTGCCCCAAGGCCTGTCTCTCCAAATAGGCCACATGTGGGTAAAGACTTCACCAAGCCCCTTCACTTAGCCCCCCCAAGCTGCCCTGCCACACCAGGAAAGAGGAAGGCTACTGCACTGGCCCCCCTCCTGTAAGAGACCTGCCACAGACCCTGCAGCCATGGCAACTCAGGCCTCTAACTTCTTCCAGGAGCCTCCTGCACATCCCTGGGGCCTAGCTTTCCTTACTACACAGCCCCCCAGAGACCCATGACCCCGACTTAACCACTTGCTGTGGCTAACTACCATCACCTACAGAAAGCCCAGCCCAGGACCCAGCGATTCATTGCTGTTTAGCCGTCCTGTCTAAAGAAGGGGGGCCCCCCTTTGCACTGCCCTATTAGTGCCCATCAATCTGCTCCCTCCACCTTCTCTCTTTAAATTGCTCTGTCCCCAATATTTATATACCCTACCCTCTGCTGTCCCCAGGTGGCGGCCCACAGAAACGTCTCTCCCAAGACACTTACACAACTACCTAAACCTGGGAGAATCAGGTGGAAAACCCCAGGTGGAAATGCAAAATCAAGGCCCTAAAGTGAGACATAAGCCCCCTCAAAATTGAGGGGGGGCTTACACTCTCCCCCCATCCAGGAAATCATTCACTCCTGGGAATGATGGCAGAGGGCCCCAGCAGATGCCTCAACCAGCAGCCTCAGTATGCACACTCCCCAGACCACTGCCAGAATGCCTGCAAACAAGCCTTAAGGACAAAATTCTGCCTAATCCTTCAAATACCACTGTTTCTATACCTATCACCCAATTTTTAATTGCGTACCTGTGCCAGGAGGTACAGTACTTAATAATCTCAACCACTGTAAAAAACAAACATTTTAACCATGCACAATCAAAGGTTCAAAAATTTCAGAATAGTTGTAGATTATGAGGTAGATGTTTAAAAGACTTCTTTGACCCCCAGATTATATCATCCACCATAATAGCTGCACAGACACCACCCACTTATACCTATATGCATTTTAAACTCTACCAGACACTGTCCCACACACACATATACCACTCATACATAACCACAGCACCAATCAATCTTTAAGACTAAACATTTCTTTGATGTAATACCAATTAGAGATCACTTTAACCAGTAGAAAAATATTAACTACAGTCCCCTTTTCCAGTATACAATTACCCCTCTCCTGCTCTGGAGAGCAGCTTCCTGGCACAGTCCCAGAGTCCCTTATTGGATCCTTAAGTGGCAGGTCCAACTCAGAGGGGGAAATGGAATTCAGGATAGTAATGTCCCCAAAAGAGTCTTTGGAAGCGATGTAATACTTTACCCGACACCCAGCCAAATCCTGGACCATCGCAAAATGCTTGAACAACACAAGTCCAGTCCATGGGACAGCAGGGCACAGGGATTGAGCTTTTTGAAACAGTTCCTGAGATGGATGGCCTTCAGCTCTCGGTCTATGTTTCAGCTTCTCCAATTGCTCCTTGTAGATCCACTCCTCACACATTTCTTCTATGATGTCCCAAAATCTCTTATATATCTCTGCCTGGCTCAACTCAAGTAGCTCTCTAACACTTGTTTTCCAGGCCACACCTGACTCCAGCCAGTTTCCCTTATGATACTGTACATTGGGCCAGATTCTCAAAGGCCAGAGAATGATGCAGGATGCTTGTATCAAAAACAACTGATGCAAGGAGCAGGATGCATCAAACATGGTAGCAGTTCTGATTTTCAAACAGTGCTTTGCAAAAACAGGTCTGCATGTGCCAGAGTGTCTTGCCCCATGCTTGCACCAAAAAAATGCCTGTGCCATTTCAGAAGGGATGCCTGTATCACTGAAATGATGCACCATTCCCTTATTTGGGATTTTCAAAGAATGCCAGTCCTGTTCTTGGGCCTAAGATGCATGTCACTGTTAGACCAACCAGAGCTGGTCTAAGGGACACTAGAGCATATGAAGAGGCCCACTGCAAGTGGTGAGACCTGACTATGCTACTATTAAGGGCCAGTATTCTCCTGCAGGACTAGTTTAAAACATTTTGGTGGTTTAGTCTTGACCATTTCATCTCTTTGCATCATTTTTTACTCAACTTGCACCATTTTTTGACTCAGCTTGCACCATTTTTTTTACTCAGTTCATGTCATTTTCATTCCTTGAGTCATTTTTTATGTTTACTTGCACGCATGTGCAAGAAACATGTTGTGACAGCTTGCTGGAGTAGCAGGCTGTGGAGGTGCAGTCGTGTTGTGGCTAATGTCCTACTGCTTTTTGGGGCTTGTCTCTGTGGCACCAATGAATGAGCATGCTGTCTATGACAGCAACTCAGAAGCATGCCACCAACTTGAAATGATTTCACCACTGCAATGAGAGAAAGCCCCCTCATTGCAGGGTGTGCCTTGCCCGTGTAACATTTCAATAGGGTCTATGTGATAACAGTGCAACGTTTTATTGCTGTTATCGCCAGTCAGAGTGCTGAACACATTTTCAGCACTCTGAAAACCTAGTACACCAGCACAACAGTGTTAGGATATATTTTACTACTTTCTGTGGGCCCTCATACCCCACTCACTGGAGGGCTTTGCCCTCCGCACTTCTACTTAGGATTCTCAACTCCAGGGGTGCCTGTCGGGGTGAAAGTAGTAAAATTAAAGGTTTCGCGCGGGCATATAAAATCGCGACCAGCGCCTGGACCCGACCTGAACCCAGTACCTCAGCCACCCCAGCCATTGCCTAATCCCCGACGCCACGCCGCAGCTTGACCGACAACTGCAGCACCACCCCCTACAGCCTCTCCACCCCCAGCCCATGCTCACCGTGCTCGCTCCCACCCCCCACATGTGTACATATAGCAACATCCTGTTGCCTAGTTCTCCCACCCCCTCATCCGGTCACCCTACCCGTCGGTCACCTTGAGTAGATTGCGCGAGGAAGGTGTCACCGTAATGGACGGCGCCCTTCCTCATGCACCCACTTCATGGGTTACCTTTCAAAAAACATGGTGGCAGCTGTCACTGGCCATCTCTCACAGTCCCCAACAAGCCAACTTCGGGGGTGCCCAATCCCCCTGTTGGAATGCATCCTCATCAGTTATTTTGCTGACTGGGAAGCCCAGTCCCCATAAACATATGTGCCCCATTGCAGTTTTTCTCTGCCAAGGGGGGTGATCAATCCCCCTCAGCATCATCCCCCCCAAACACAGACATTCTTGCCGACGGGGGAGCCCAATTCCCGTCGGCTTCAGTGCTCTGTCCCCAGTCTGATGTGGGTTGTGTCCCATCCCCTCAGCATTACTCCCCAGACATGCTTGCCAAAGAGTTGCCCGATCCCCTGTCAGCATGTTTAACCCCCCATGGCATTTGCATTTTCCTTCCTCTCCACCCCCATTGTGTGCCACACCGAGAGCCCAACCCAGTGTGGCTAGCATGACCCCCCAAATCATGGGATACACTGGGAGCCCAACCCAGTGTGCCCAACATTGTCCAAATGCCTGTAATAAAAGAAAACAGTCCATGTTTTTTTTCATTTTTTTTTTTAAAACCGGAAACGAAGAAAATGGTCCCTCGCCGTCTGGTCCCCTCCCCCAACTCGTACCCACCCTCTGCACACCTGACCTCCCCACACCCCCTCACACCATACATACCTCTGGAGCCCAGCATGATGATCTTCGGTGGAGTGGGAACACGTCTGGACTCTTCAAAGCCGACTGTGAACTGAAGAAATGCCGATAAGCTACATAATGACATCAACGGGGGGGTTCAACTTAGGTGGATATCTTGGCCATTTTTGTGAATTTTGGCCCCAAATTTTCAAAATGGGGTTCTTGGAACCCCACCTCATGAATTCAGTCACTGTCATGTCATTATTTTGTCCCAAAAGGTGATTTCATGGTCATTGCGCGGAATCACCTTCCGGGACAGTGGGAGACTAGGGTAACAAAGGATACTTGCAAGGAGAGGAGTTCTTTTTCCACAGTCTTTTATTTACTGGAACCAGCAAGTGCAAACAAAATGCCAAAATAAAAGCAAACTTCACGAACAAAGAAAAAAAAAAAATAACTGAAAGTTCTGTAAGGCTTTTTTACAAGGAAAACAGGCAAACAATCCATTATTCTGGCAGTATTTCATTCCATTACCACCTTCTTCCCGATGCTTACAACACAGCATCCAAACTTCATCTGCCTTATTCAAAAAAACTTTGGCATATAAAGGGTGTAAAGCAATAGGATTGGTTCCTGAACCAGCCAATCAAACTTTAACATAAATTTTAGAAATAAACTTGATATATCACAAATATTAAAGCTTCCTTTATCATCTAATTAATTTATATTTATTAGCTTCAATGATTAATTCTTATTTTATCAGGTTTTAGTGCTGCTACAATATTCTGAAAACGCCAGGAGCTCCCGCTCTGAATCACTGTAAATAAAAGCAGGCAGACAAGGGCCGGCCAGCTCCTAAAGAGCAGAGAAGTCGGGAGGAAACTTCTGGCGTATTTCCTCTGAATTAAAAGACTAACAGCCACATTCAAAGTTTGCAAATGAATTCTAAGAAAGGGAAAGACTCCCTAACAACCGCGACTTCATTTTAAGTTTTATTTTTTATTTTGTTCGGAAACCGAGACGCGAGTGGAGCTACACGAATGTACGCACAAGCGAGAAGAAAACGGACAATTACCAGAAAGTTAATTATAGTATAGCGCTCCAAATTTCAAGTGAGTACTCATAATCTGTCAACATATTCTACTTGAATACACACCAACTGTTCTTTAATAACAGAAATGAACGTCCTACCCTTGAAAGACAAAACAGCTTTATTTCTTTTCTTTACCTACAGCCTAACCAACTACGGTTTAATTTTAGTCTCTAAGGGTCGTTCAACTGGGATTACAACCTACCCAGCATAACTGTACTGACGTTATTTCTACTTTTAAAATAACTCTACTTTAATCAAAGGGAAGGGGCTGACATTCACAAACACTAATGCCATAAAGAATTGAAAGGGGAGACAAAAGTTAAATGTAAATAGTTTGTAATAGATGGCCAGGCTATTACAAGCTATTTACCCAGACAACTCTTAAAAAATTTGAACATGAACAAACGCACACAAAGATGAAGACAGCATTCATTCCACAAGACAACAGATAATAAACAAGGAGACTAAGGGGGGGGAGTGTTTATTTAGGAGCTCCTCTTTCACAGGGACCAATTAATGAAATGACAGTGTCACTGTTCATGAGGTGGGCTCCCAAAAAGCCTATGTTGAAAATTTGGTGAAAAAAATTCAAAAGATTACTGTGTTACGAGCGTGAATTGCGCAGTTGACATGCACACTTGTAACTTCAAGAATTTCTAAAATTTGTACTCCAGATTTTCAACATTGCCATTTTTCTACACCTGCTTATGAACAGTACAGCTGTCATTTTTCACATCCTGCCCAAAATGTGTTTTTGCACATCTGGTGCACAATGATGCAGTCGCTGTCCAAAATCAATGTTCAGGACAGATTAAAAACACAGTGACAGTGTTCATAAGGAGAGGTCTCAAAAAGCCCATGTTGCAAATCTGGTGAACAAATTTAAAAACTGACTGTGTTACCAGCATGCATTGTGCAATTTCTACTCATGCTCGCAATTGCGCCAATTTTTTATATTTTTACTCCAGATTTTCAACATTGTCATTTTTGCACACTGCCTTATGAACAGTACAGCTGTCATTTTTCACATCCTGCCTGAAACATGTTTTCACACCTGTGGCACACAATGGGTGCAGTCACTGTATGAAATCAATGCTCGGGACAGATTAAGAAAATCGCAATGTCACTGTGTTCATGAGCGGAGGTCCCAAAATGCCTATGTTGAAAATCTGGTGTAAAAAATTCCCCAAATATTTGCATTACGGGTGTGCATTGCACAGTTTCTACACACGCTCATGACTTCACCAATTTTTTTATATTTTCACTCCAGATTTACAACATTACCATTTTTTCACACTTCCTCATGAACAGTACAGCTGTCATTTTTCACATCCTGCCTGAAATGTGTTATCGCACCTGTGGCACCACATGGCACAGTTGCTGTTCAAAATCACCTTTCCGCTAACAAACTGATAGTGTCACTGTTCATGCGGTGGAATCACAAAAAGCCCATGTTGAAAATTTAGAATGAAAATATCAAGAAACACCCAGGGCGTTAGAGTTTCCGACCATAACACCCTAACCTGTAGGGACTGACAGGCATCGGGGGTGTGGCTTAGGATTGTCGACGGTAATGCTCACGCCATTCTACTCTCACTCCCACCCTGCAGCCAGTGACAAGCATTAAGGTGTGCCTTGGACTGTTTGGCCCCAAAGTTCTCCCCATTCTCCTATACTGCACCTATCTCAGCATATTTCCTTATGGAGTGGGGTGAGTGTAAAGTCTGAACACCCCAGGGCACACCTTAACACTTGTTGGTGTCTGGAGGGTAGGGTGAGGTGAAATAGTGTGAGTGTTATGGGCGATGACCCAAAGGCACACCCCAATGCCTGTCCATCTCTTCAGGGTCGGGGTGGGGCTGGCGTCAGTTCAATAATTCACTGCCATTCCTATTCTGCATCTGTCTAACTCCTGCACTTCCAATGCTAATGTCAGCAAGCAAACATTGGCTTTGACAAATGCTTGTTTGACTCAACTTGCAGCATTTTTGACTCAACTTGCACCATTTATTTTGGTGCAACTTGCATCATTCTCATCCCTTATGCCATTTTATTGACACAGTGGACCTCTTGCATCAGTTTGGGGGACTTTGACACAGAGAACGCTTTTCTTGCAAAATATGGCACGCAGTATTTGGCACACCTAGATCTGACTCAAGCTGGTTGTTTGATGCAGCTTGCATGGATCTAAGGGCCCTTTGAAAATCTGTCCCATTATGTTTAACAGATCACTACAATTTAGTTCATGAGTGAAGCAGAAGGTGTGGGGTGCAGTCAGATAGGGTGATCAGAGGGTGGTGATATGGCCTTGAAATTGCACGCAATATCTCATAGTCTGAAAACTGAAACTTTTGATTAAACAGTTTCTCCTCAACATCTTCATCCTCTGAGACCACTTCTCTCTCGATGGTCACTCCAGGGCTGGCTCCAGGAGCTCCTAGCTTAATCACAGGTCTGGTTCTCTCAGGTGCTGATGCAACCAACCTTGCAGACAGGGCCAGTGGGCTGCCTCCAGACAGGGATCGAGTCGGGGACCCCTTAGACCCTGGGGGTGACCCACAGGTTTTCTTAGGCCCCTGCCTCTCCCTCTGCACAGGGATAGTGAGCAGCTGGTGAAGAGGGGTGGGGCAGATGTCTACGCCCTTCATCACCTCCTTGATCCATTTTTGTCAGCACCATCCTCCTCCTCTATTAATTCCACTATAATGACCAGGGATGGTTCAGACAACCTTTCCCTTACTGGAAATGGATCTTGCAGGGACAGCTTCTTTAACAGCCCTGATTCCAAGCTCTGTTGTGACCACATTGATAAGGGTCCTTCAGAAGTGCAAGGAGTGTACTCCCAATGGAACACTGATTTGGCCCGGTAGAAAATGATTCCAGGGGCAGAACTGGAGCAAATGGTGAAGATAGACACCTTACAATACCCTCCCCCCTAAATCCACATCTGACACAGAGCTCATCCGATTGCCCTCTTCCTCCTGCATTCCACAGCCAGGCAAGGAGCTACATAGGAACCATAGACAATGGCTCCTCAGTAGAAGGCACATCTTCACTTTAAATCCTCTACTAGCCATTTTAAAGAATGGATTCAATTAACTGAAACCCACTTTTCAGCTCTTAGTGCCAGTTTCAGGGGGAAAATAAAATATTGCGCTCTTACTGTCTGTCTGAATCTTCTCAGCTTGTACACTGCTGCAGGAGCGTAGCTCACAAATACTCTCACTCTCCACACTTCAAAATGGCACCTGTTCACAGAGCTGTTTTCCCCAGCACATGCTTTCAGCCAATCGAAATGCTGCCAGCAACCACATGACCTGCCAGTTTTGCATACTGTCACTAGGGAAAGAGTCTGAGGCTTAGCATCAAATGGGCCTACTACCACACCACCTGCCATTTTTCTTTTTCTTCTGTGCCACACAGCCTAAGAGGCCAGGATCAGACCTGCCTGCCCTCCAGTCTGGGGATCTGATTAATTTAGACTGTGGAGGTGGGAGTTCCCCGAACTAATCATTTTATAAGAAAGACAGTTGGTGACTGCCCTTTATAGTTTTTTGTTAAAAACACTGTTTTACCTATTGCTACTGCACCCATAATTTTATACTGTTTAATATTGAGCGTGGGGGAAATTATTGTTGTGTTGTGAGTGGGAACGTAAGGGTTGGGTGGGAGTGGCGTGTTATTCTGTCTATTTTATTTTATTTTGTTTACCCCCCACCCCACTCTCTGTGAGAGAGAGTGGAGGAGTAATTATTGGTTATTAAAAGGGGTAGGTTTTTATGCTGTGTTATTTTATTTTTATTTATTGTATTTTTTCTTTGTCCTCCACTCTGTAAGAGAGAGAGGAGGACTATATTTTTGGGATTGTATTTTTGGGGTGTTTATGTGGGGTGGTATTTATTTATTTAAAAGTTTGGGTTTTGTTGTTTTTTTAAGTTGTCCCGCACTCTGTTAGAGAGAGCAGAAGATTGTATTATTTAGATTTTTGAGAATTTGATTTATTTTAGTTATTTGCTGCAGCTGTGTTTTTGAGTGTTCTGGGTTTCTGGGTGCGTGACATAAAATGTTGCATGCCTAGATGTGTCATGCACTATTCATCCTCTGAACTTCATGACCTCTGCCCATTTATTGCCCCCCCCTTTACAGTTTACAGTATATCAGCATTGTAGAGAACTTGAAATTGCTCGTAGGGGGAGGGGTTGGGCTGGGGGTTGCGAACATCAGAATGTGAATGAGTGGGGTTCTTGTATCAGAGCAGTGAGGCCCAGGAGAAGCCCTGGGGTGAAATGGATTCTGGAACATGGTCATCCATGCCTGGTCTCCATACCCAAGGGTTCCACTACTGGTGGGCAGGTAGCTCGGGCAGCCCCGGAATCCCATCCGACTCGAGCGGTGTTATGCAATGCCAGATCTATTAAGAACAAGACTGCAATAATTGCAGATCTTGTTGGGACAGAAGATCTGGCTTGCATCACTGAGACCTTGCTGGACAATAATGCTGGCCCCATATTGGAGGCTGCTGTTCTGGCCGGGTACTCGGTAATACACCGCTCGAGAACAGACCGCAGGGGGGGTAGCTATTTGTTTCAAGATGGAACTGGATTTAGAAGTGTGCCAGTTGAGGAGACTGACTCATCTGAGTGTATCATGGTTGCAGGTGTAGGCTGTAGGATCACTCTCATCTACCGTCCACCCGAGAATGAGAAGTGGTTCCTTCAGGAAGTAGTGGACTTCATGGTTGACTTGAAGTTTGAGTCACCCAGGTTGAGGGTCCTGGGCAACTTCAACACCTGGGTCGATGATGAACTCTCGCGATTTGGACAGGACTTCCTCCAGCTGATGACATCTCTGGGCTTTACACAGATGGCTGCCTCTGTTACCCATAAGTTCGATCACTCTCTTGACTTGGTCTTCCTCCTGGGGATCGAAACCTCTGACTTGGTGGTGGAAGCGGTCAGATGGTCAGATCATCACACTGTGGGGTTCAGTTTTTATGCCCCCCCATATAGGCCTGCCCCTGTGGAGATGGTCAGATTCTGCCCTTTACAGGATGTGAGTCCCAATGGTCTATCAGCAGTATTAGACCTGTCAGTAATTCTGGAGGCAAGTGAGAGTCCAGAGAGCCTGGTTCAGGCCTATAACAAGGCCGTTACTGTGACCCTGGACTCTATCACTCCCTTCCATGTTCGTCCTCTCTCCCTTCACCCCCGGTCCCCATAATTTGATGGGACCTTGAGGGAGCTCCAGAGACTTGGACGAAGGTTAGAGCATTGCTGGCAGAAATCTGCCCTGGAGGCTGACCGTCTTAAATTGATGAAACACTATCAAGTCTATAAATCAGCAGTCACCCGTAAAAAGGCAGAGTTCCTGTCCAGGGAGATTGCTGCTACTCAGAATTGACTGGCTCAGCTCTTTTGAACCATGGACAGGTTGTGCAACCCAACCTGTCTTCAGGTTCGAAGAGCCTTTTCATGATTGAGTGTGATGAACTCACTCAGTTCTTTGTGGATAAGGTGGCCAGCATCAGGGCGGAGATCCAACTGGCAGACTCTATGGGAGCTGATAGTGGTTGGTGTATGGTCACTCCTCCTCAGTTTGCCTGGAGTTCTTTGACTGGCTGGAAATCATGGATGTTGTGCAGATTGCCCAAGGTATGTGCCCAACGTGCTGTAGTTTGGACCCTGGTCCAACCTCCCTGATTATGGGTTGTTGTGACATTGTCGGCTAGGTCCTAGCAAAGATAGTTTGGTGCTCCTTAGAGTTTGATGAGTTTCCTAGATCCCTGAAGGAGACGGTGGTGACATCTCTCATGAAGAATGCTGCTCTGGACCCAAGCTGCCTTGCAAACTACAGCCCAATCTCTAACCTTCCCTTTGTTGGGAAGGTAATTGAGAAAGCTGTGGTGCTGCAACTGGAGAACCACCTGACCATCCATGACATCTACAAACCTCTCCAATCTGTTTTTTGTAAGAGGTATAGTACCAAAAGCACTCTGGTTTGGGTGCTTAATGATCTCCTAATGGCAAGAGATCGGAAGTACCATTCTATCTTGGTACTTCTTGATCTCTCTTCAGCTTTGGACACCATGGACCATTGGGTGCTTCTTGAGTGTCTGAGATTCATCTGTGGCTTGTCTGGTACAGTTCTCAGATAGTTTAAGTCCTACCTCTCTGGCAAAACTCAGAGGGTGGTGTCGGGGATGTTTTCCTCTGAGTCATTCTCTGTGCCATGTGGGGTTCTTCAAGATTCTGTGTTGTCCCCCATATTGTTTGTGGTGTATATGCTGCCCCTCAGAAACATTGTAAGATGGTATAGGCTGAGGTTTCACTGCTATGCTGATGATACCCAGCTCTACCTGTCTTTTGCACCCAACCAGGATAGTGTGTGTTTGGTATTTAACCACTACCTCGTTTAAATCCAGGATTGGATGAACTCCAGCTGGTTGAAGTTGAACTCTGAAAAGACTGAGGTGATGGTAGTGGATCCTGGTCACTGGACAGAGGGGTTGGGGGCTGGTCAACCCACTGGACTTTGTCTAGGGGGTATCCAGCTTCTTTCCTCTGAATGGGTGCAAAACCTTGGGATGATTCTTGATGATGGGCTGAAACTGCATGCCCAAGTGTCAGCAGTTGTCAAGTCCTCATTCTACCATCTGAGGAACATCACCAGGGTTAAGCACCTTGTTCCATTTGGTGACCTTCCAATGTTGATCCATGCCTTTGTGACCTTGTGCTAGACTACTGCAACTCCCTTTACCTAGGGCTTCCATGGGTTGATATACGCTGCTTGCAGCTAGTGCAGAATGCTGTGGGCCAATTGTTGATGGGTACCTCACGTATGAGTCACATTACACCAGTACTGCGCAGACTGCACTGGCTGCCTATTCAGTGGTGGATCACCTTCAAGGTCGGGCTTCTGACCTACAAGGCCCTACATGGACTGGACCTGAATTATCTGCAAGAGCTCCTGTCTCCTGACTTCCCCAGATGACCACTCTACTCAGCTGAGGAGGAGTTGCTAGAGATTTCTAGGGTGTGTCTTAAGTCATCTGGGGTCTGTGCATTTATGTATGTGGCCCTAGCCCTGTGGAATTCTCTACCCTGTCAGATACGTGAGTGTGCGACCATGGAGGGCTTTAAGAAGGCCCTGAAGATGCATCTATGGCTGAAAGCATACCCAAACTGACTATTTCTTTTTATTTATTCTGTTATCTGACTGTTGTGTATTTTCTTGTTTTATTTGTTTATTTATTGTTCAGCACCTTAATACCTGAAAGGCGCTTTATAAATAAAGCTTATTATTATTATTATTTTTAATAAGAGATCCTGGTTGAGCCCCTGCATGTAACCTACCCCCTTCCTCTTCTGTCTAGGGTCCAATGTTCCCAAGGAAGGTGGTTACCCATAGTAATTCTCTCCAAAACTCTCTTGAAGATTTAATCAAAACAAATAAATTTATCTTACCAGGGAGATGTAGGCATTTTGCCTACCCAATACCATCTGGTAGGAGACATAAAATTCATTTAGAAGCTGGAACTCACTTGCTCCTCCAGCCTCTGGCCTCTTGAAGGTTTGGCTGGAACTGCACTCAAAGGTTCTTCTATTACCAGATGGGTGAAGCTCTTGAAATAAAATACCCTGGCATGGGTAAATACCACCCAAACAAACTTCACTTTATTTCTTAGGGACCCTCAACCCTCTTCTTAACTGGAGTGCTCCTTCTCTCTATAAGCCACTCCCTTCACTCTGAGAAGTGAACAGCTACTCCCTCACCATTCCCTGGCTCTCTCATACTAGCCAAAGGGACACAGATGGTGCAGCCTGCTAATACCTCAGCTGCCACCATTTCCTCTAGCACCAGTTTCTGCTTCCCCCTGTATGCTGGCCTATACACCTGGTCCAATAGCTCAGCCATCACGTAGCCCTTCCACTGCCCACATTGCTTTCCTTTCACCCAGATCTTGCTGCATGTTAAAGCGGTGGTCTGAACCACTAGCCACCATCAGTCTCCCTTATATTCATCCCCCTGTGCTCAAGCTGAGCAATCCAGCAAAGAAAAAACCTAAAGAGCCTTTTGCAACCCACACATGCAAATTCATCCAGCTGCCCCAAGGCCTGTCCCTCCAAACAGTCTTCATGAGGGTAAAGACTTCCCCCAGCCCCCTCACTTAGTTTCCTGAGCTGCCCTGCCACACCAGGAATGAGGAAGGCCGCTGCACTGGCCCCCCCGCTTCAAGATCCCTGCCGCAGCCCCTGCAGCCCTCACAACTCAGGCTTCTAACTTCTTCCAGGAGCACCCTGCAGATCCATGGGGCCTTGTCTTCCTTCCTACACCCAGCCCTCCCTGTAGACCCAGGACCCTGACTTGACTGCTTGTTGTGGCTACCTGCCACAACCCACGGAAAGTCCAGCCCAGGGCCTGGTGCTCTGCCACTGCTCAGCCATCCTGTCTAAAGAAGGGGGGGATTCACACTGCCCTACCAGTGCCCATCAGTCTGCTTCCTCCACCTTCTCTTTTTAAACTGCTCTGTCCCCACTATTTATATACCCTACCCTCTGCTGCTGCCAAATGGCAGCCAGCAGAAATGACTCTCCCAGACACTTACACAACTACCTAAACCTGGGAAAGTCAGGTGGAAAACCCCAGGGGGAATGCAAAATCCAGGCCCTAAAGTGAGACATAAGCCCCCTCAAAACTGAGGGGGGGCTTACATAAATAAGGAACTGAAGTGTTACTGAAACTATTTTTGTGTGGCTGGTGCATACATTTGGACTGTTTGAACTTCTATATTATTGTTGCTGGCCAGCCCTGGCCTATAATGTGAATATACTAATACAGCAGGAGTACCCATTCAGCACAACCCTTTGCAGTCTAAGTACTAACACCCCTCACCAGCTCAGGGGTTTTAGTGGAAACCCTGGCTTGCTCCCTTAATGTAAGGCAAATGAGATACATTGCATGGTATGGAACCTGGCAATCCAGTAAGAATAAGGTAAAAGAATGCAAAGCTGAAATCAGAAAGTTAAATTTATTGTTCTAAGGGAGAAGACTTACCCACATAAAGCAAAGTACAGTATTGGTTTTTCATTAGTCAGTTCATTACTGTGCAATTCAAATATGCTTAAATGTTCCGCTAATGACAAAGAAGGCTACTAGGCTACTGTGTGAGAACAGGACGTTAGCATTAGCTTCCTTTTCCAGTAAGGTGAACTGTGAATTAAGCAACCTACATGGACTACATCCTTCCCATCCCAGTGCAATTCTCCCAGCTGCCTCACAGTCCTGCCTAAACTTACGCATTGTATGGTGAGTTATTAAGCTCCTTGCCTACACAGTTTCCCTCACACTGAGCCTTTGTACCATTACCTTAACCTCTTGATCATACACACACACGTTGATATTCAATTCACAATTATTTCAACTAGGAAGAACAAACTAACATAAATCTGACACCCCAGTTCCCAAGAATTCAGAACGTCCTTAGGTTTTCAAAGTCAACCAGCTTACAGTGCTATCCTGTTCCTGAAGAGTGCACTTGGGACACTAGAGCTGATGCTTAGAACTCTCTATGTCTCCTGTGGGTGAATGGAAATCCTTTTCTTTTCTTATTTTTGCTCTTGCTATAGATTCTGCCAGATTATTTTATCTTTATTCTAAACACTAAGTTCCCCTGTCTTTCCTGTCAAATCAGATCGTCATGATTTGGGCTAGTCAACATACACAGGCATCTCACTGAGGGGACTGCCCATTATTTCACTTCAACAATTATTAGTGGATGAATGCTGGTGTGGTATCTATCGTCATTTTCTCTCTTGTCTGGCTTCCCATAAACTGTCAGAACTGAGCTTTGCAGCTCCACTTAAATAGAGTTGCACAAACCTTGCAAGATTTGAATTTCTGACTTCAACCATTGAATATGGGAAAGTCCTAAAAGTTTAATAGAAATAGATTAGACCCATCCCACCCCCAAAAAAAAACAGCTAAATCACTCTGTTGTGCATTAAATTGTATTATGTTTCACTATTTGCTTTTAAAACTTTTACCATACCAAAATCCAATATTCCAAACTTAGTGAATGATTCAAGCATTGGATGTCAGGGACCGTGGATCATTACAGAGTGGGACTAGGCAGGGTTGTTTACAAAGCAGTGAAATGCTTCCATTATTAAGCAGAATTCCTTTGACCATGGTTCCAAAAATGATATCCCTGGAAATAAGCATAAATTGCTTGCAGCCAGCCTGATGATGCAGAGGGCTGAGGCACCAAGCCTCACCTGCTGCCATGCCCATGACCCAGGGTAGTGAGCAATCTTAAGGCATTGTGGGTTGGCCAAGGAGAAAATGATTGAGTGTCCAGAGGACAGTTCTTCTCTGTGGAGGGATGAGGGTACAGCAGCTCTGGCATTCACCTGACCATTAGCAGTGACAGGCAGTGCAGGCAGCTGGGACCACAATATGTGGAAAGGAGGAGTGGTGTCCATCACTGTTCTACACAGGAGAATGTGTGTAGGCACATCTGGATGGCATTGCATGTCCTCTCCTCCAAAGAGATAAAATCAGAAAAATGGCTGGTGGCAGGGCAGGATAACATTGACCCCTCACAGGCTCTGCACCCAGACTACAGGACCCTCTCCCAGAAACCTGAACTGTTCCATCAGCAGGAAAGGGACACTGACTCCTGCCATGGTGGGTGAGCCATGTGGGAAGACTGGGATTGAGGTAAGTACCTGGGTTGCCGGATGACAGAGCTGGAGGGGGGAGTTGGTTGAAGGAGCAGCCACTGCGGCAGGGAGAAACAGAATTGGAAAAAAAATGAATAAATAATTCACTTGCTGAATGAGTTTTCTCAAGAAGGAACATTGCATAGTGTAGCTTTCCAATCCTTTTGCAGAAAGGATTTAAAACATATTATTTTCATCTTTTGTTTTCATTTTTTATGGTGGAGTACACTACACTTCTAAATTGGCAGGATGCCCATGCCAAGTGGGAGTGAGTGTTTCCATTCAAAGCTAATGCAGTAGGCATAGCATCCCACAGAGCTGGTTATTCATCAGTGGTTCCAGTTTATGCCCTTACTGGTACTGAATGCTGCAGAAGAGTTTTACTGACTGGATAGGGCAGAAAACAAGTGACATAGACCACAGAGTTGATCATCCACAATGATTCCAAAAACTATGCCTGTGTAGCATGTTGGATCATATTTATGCTGCTTGGAAGAGGTAGACTGCAGAAGAAAGATCCCACAGGGTAGGCCATCCACTAATGATTCCAACAACTATGCACATGTACCGTACCATGTAGCAGTAGTTGTTCTCTCTGGATAAGTCAGACAGCAAATGAAACAGCTCACAGTGAAAGAGTAGACAGCCAATGGTTCTAAGTGTTTGTCACTAGGTTATACCATATAGCTGGCTATATAAAGCCATGTGAAGACACTTTGTGACTACGTGCAAGCAAACAGGTGGACAGGTAGGCAGGCATATGCAAGTGGGTTATGTGAGACTGAGCAGCTGGAGTAAAGCAGAAGATACAGTAGTCTCCACAGAACTTCACAAGAACTGTAAAGCAGTGGGCTAGCAGTGGTAGCACAAACTTTCACCACTCCCATCTTCACCCTCTTTGAACATTGGCACTGTTGTGACACTCTCTACTTCCATAAGTCTGAGAGAGCATATACATTTGGACTTGATAATTTTGGAA
Source organism: Neoceratodus forsteri (assembly GCA_016271365.2). NCBI lineage: Eukaryota > Metazoa > Chordata > Ceratodontiformes > Ceratodontidae > Neoceratodus > Neoceratodus forsteri. Next base: position 326,935,610 of record JADMNL010000023.1, read on the forward strand.
AGACAGGCCTCTTAGCACTGTTATGGGGAGACCCACTTTCCTGTTCTTCAGAACTGTGCATGTGCTACAAGGAAGACTGCTGAGGTACCCAGTGACCAGCTGTGAAAGAAGGACACACTGTTAACTTGTGTTGGCAGTATAACAGAGGCTCATCTGCTGGTGTCATTTGGTGATTGTGTTATACTAGCCCATTAGGGCCAGGGAGGCAGTATAGCGCAATGGTTTAAGGCTCTGAGCTGCAAATCTGGAGACCTGGGTTTGAATCCCACAGCCCCCACTTGCATACTATGTGACCCTGAGCAAGTCACTTAACTTCCCTGTGCTCCCAGGTTGCACCTGTAAACAAGCTTTCAGCTTAGTGTGTCTCACCTGGTTAAAGAATTGGGAAAAAAATTGGGAAGTATAGTTAGAGTTGTATGGCCACTTCTATGTTAAATCCAAACTTTTGCACTTTAATAACTTTGCAACTGTTCATCTGATTCACCTGAACGTTAGCATGCATGGTGTCATATCATAGATCTCTGGAGCTGGTAATTTTCATTCTGATCAGATTTGTGGTTGTAGAGCTGCGGAACATAGAAAAATGTGGAAAATCATCAACTTTTCTGAATTCTTTGCTTGTCCCCATAGCCCAAATGGTTTGACCGTCAGGTCTGAAATGTTCAGGGTATATGGAGACTGGGTAAGGGAAGTGCCTTTTGAAGGTTTGGTAAAAAAAAAATATTAATCCGTTCAAAAGTTATTAAAGTTTAAAGTTTCCCATTGTATCCTATGTGAAAAAAATACATGTTCTGCACGACAACAAGTTGTAGTGTTGTGAAAGCACCTTTTTCTGTTGCAAATGCCCACAGTACTGTCATGCAGTGGCCATTTTGTTTTCAGTTAGTGGTGAAGAAAAAAAATTTTAATTCAAATTAGCATGGCCCTTGGTAAACACCAACTGTTGTGTTGACTTAAACGGGGCCTTAGGAACATGATCCTGGCATCAGATTTTGAAAATAATCCCCAGAAATGTGTTTTCCATGTTTTTCCCATTTGTACTGTCATGATTTTGACAGCATTGTGGTGGCATAGTTACAAATCATGACAACCTTTTGCGACCACTGTCACAATCTGCAACAGTAATGGCTCCAAAAACAACCAAAAACACATTTATTTGCCACTTCATTGCAACTAAGCGGTTTGAACACTTTGGCTGAAATTTACAGGGTAGAAAGGGCTTGCCCCACACATGTGCTGTTTGCTGATTTGGTTCACAAATGTACACCGGTTCTAGAGTTACAGCACTCCAAAGTGGGTGAAGCCAAAAAAGTGACAGAGGCAGCAAATACTTTGGCTACAGTAGTAATGGTCATAATAACTGAAAACAAAACCCTGCAGCTCCATTTTGAACACTTAGAAAGTGGAGTTCAGAATGGACATGTACATCTTCTGGGAGTACAGGAAAGAGGAAAGGGAGATCTTTTCACCTTTATGCAAAATTTACTGAAGCAATGCCTGGGTCTCAGTTTGGAGGACCACATCCTAAAAACATTTCAGACCACACCATGCATGTGATCCAAAGCACTGGAGCAGCCCAGGACCATCCTGATAGCAATGACAAGACCTTACATCAGCGATCTTATCTTTGGACAGGTGACAGGAAAGAACAACTTCATGCTTCTGATGGATCACCACTTTTTGTGTTTCCATCCAGATGTCTCTTTTGCCACCAAGCAGAGCAGAAACAGTTTCAATGCAGAATGAGTGGGCTTGAGGATTTGTGGGGATAACCACATATTGCAGTTCCTCACCCACCTGTAGGTATCACACATGGACAAGACTTACATGTATTCTGGCCCCTCAGAGGCAAGTAGGCAACTTCAGGCAATTAAGATTGACTTTTCCTGTCCCAACATCTGATGGATTGACTGGAAAAGTAAATTTCAAAGCTTACAAGAGAAGTGTTTTTATATGTTTAATGGGTGACTTTTTCTAGTGTTTACTCCTCTACAGTATCTCTGTACTTGCAGCAAGGGTGGCAGGCCACAAGCAGATCCAGTGGGTGGGACCAACCATCAGGACCACAGAGAGGGAGGGGTAGTAGGCAATAGGGCTCAGTGGGTTGGACTGACTGCTGAGACTGGGGAGAGGGAGAGGAAGAGGGGCCAGTGGATTCCAGGGACTGATGATCATGATGTGGGAGAGGCGGGGGCACTAGATACCAGGGATTGATGATGATTGGGACCTGGAGAAGGCTCTAGATGCCAGGGATTGACAACCAGGACTGGGGAGAAGGTCCAGCTGCTAGAGGGCAAAAACTGATGATTGGGACTTGGGAAAGAGAGGGGACCACTAGAGGCCAAGGACTAAGTATCTTGACTGTGGAGAGGGAGGTGGCCCACTATGTGCTGAGAATGGACAATTCAAACCAGGGACAGGGGGAGGTGCTAAATGACATAGATTCAGGTTTGGGACTGGAGAGAGGAAGGGGACTGCAAGAGCTCAAGGATTGATGATACAAACTAGGTAGAGGGAGGGGGCTGCTACAGTCCAAGGATTGATGACCAGGATCAGGGAGATGGAAAGGGCAGCTACTTTCCAGGGACTGACGATTTGGACCAAGAAAAGTGAAGGAGGACCACAAGACACCAGCATTTAATGATCAGGACCAGGACAGAGAAGGGGGCAACTAGGTACCAGGAATTGATCATTGGAACAAGGGACGGGGCACCTAGATGTCAAGGCTTGAGTATCAGGACTAGGGAAAAAGATAGGGGCTGCAACATGCCAGGGATTAGTGATCTAGAGTGGGGAGAGGGAAGGGTGATAGACAGCAGGGATTCAATATCAGGATCGGGGAAATGGAGAGGGGGCTGCTAAATGTCAGGAAATGTGGACTGGGACCAAAGACAGGGGGTGCTAGATGACAAGAATTCAAGATTGTGACCAGGGAAAGGGAAGAGGACTGCTAAAGACCAAGGACTGATTATTGGAACAGAGGAAAGGGAGGGGCCACTACATGATAAGAATTAACAGCTGGGATCAGGGAGAAGAAGGAGTGGCCACTAGAGCTCAAGAATTGATTATCTTGATGTGGGGGAACTCTGCATGCCAAGTATTGATGATTGGGACCATGGAGAAGGAAATGGGTCTGGTAAATGCCAGTGAATGATGGTCAGGACCAGAGAGAGGAAGGGGGGGTCACTAGAAGCCACACATTAAAAATAGCGCCACAGCCCTTCTTTAATGTGAAATGTAGATGTGTTGGGAAAAAGGTGACAGGGAGAGGAGGAGGGCACAGAAACAAAAGAAGAGCATGGATTTCATGCATGCCAATGAGGGGCTTGTATTGCACTACAGAGGCAGAACATATTCTGTGCTGATGTCTGTTGCATACCTCCTGACCTGGCTCCCCTCTTCTACTCTGTTAGCAATATGCCAGCACAGTGCTTGCTATGCAGTCATAAAAAAGTATGAAATCACCTATGCATCTTTGCAGCTCAGATTATTTTGTACCTTAGCAGCTGCAAGAATATTTGCAACATAAGCAAAGAAAACACTTTTTTAACAAGACTTCAGCAATAGCAGCAGAGCATTTGGGAAAAGTTCACATCAGAATGATGTACCCTCAGAATCTGATGAACTTAAGGCACTGATACAAACATAAAAACAGATAAGAAATAAAACCCAGTGTAACTGAGACACAAATGGGTTCCATTCTGCAGTTTAACTGTAAACTCTCGAGGCCCAAGTTAAACACCCATATTGGTGCCAATGGATAGAGATGCAGCGAATTTAAATTTTGCCGGTGAAGTGAATGCGAAGTGGGCACTTTGTGTTGTCTTTCCACTTCGTGGAGTGGCCAGCATGAAGTGCTCACTTCGCCTTGTTATTATTACTTCGTGTTGGCATTCTGCCTTAATGCAAAGTAAGGTGGAGTGAAAACAATATTGGCAGCCCCACACACACAGTCACTAGAATTAATGTGCATCTTTAAAATGCTACTGTCATCTTGCCTCCAGAAAATTCCCCAGTGCTGATGAAGTGAGATGAGAGCGTAACAAGAAATGCAAAGTCTCCCAGAACTAATGGCACACTTAGTCATCTGTGCAGTGGTCAGACAATGTCACCAGAATTATTGTTCATCCCCAAAATGCTACTGTCTTGTGTCAAGAAAATTCCCCAGTGCTAACAAAGTGAAATGAGAGTGTAACAAGACATGAAAAGTCTCCCATCTTAGAGATGCAGTGAATTTAAATTCCACTGGTGAAGTGCCCATGAAGTGGGCACTTTGCGTTGTCACTCCGGTACACAGAGTGGCCAGCATGAAATGCCCACTTTGCCTTGTTATTGTGATTGTGACTTCTCATTGTTAGACCACCTTAGCCTGAAGTAAGGAGCAGTGACAACAATATTGGCAGCCACCGGGCCCCCACACATCACATGGCTTACAATACTGTAACTCACTTGCTGTACAGGAACATGAATGCCTACGGCTGTAGTTCCCTGATGACAATGACCTGTGTCACAAAACTCCCCAATTTGGAAACTCATATCAATGAGTACAGTGGTGAAGTCTGAAGAGACACTACAAAACAGGCTTACATGATGCAAGTAACTAGTAGAACAATTTATTTTGTGATTTGTGATGTGATCATGGATCATGACTGCATTCGTGACCGTGAAACATGAATTTCTTTTTCTCGGACTTGGAGCTGAAGAGTGTATTGGGAATATGAATGCCTATGGCTGTACTTCACAGATGACCTGGCCATTCACAAAACTCACCAGCTTGAAAACTCATATCAATAGGTACAGTGGTGAAGCCTGGAGAGATACTACTACAAAACATTAATTTTGTGATTTGTGACGTGATCGTGAAACATATGCACCACACCAGTACTCTGAAGGGAAGCCGAAGAAACAACTGTGACTTAAGTAACAGATGGAGATTGGGCCCTAAAGAGATGCAAATGCACAGACAGATTAAGATTGTGCTGTGCACTAAAGAGATGCAGATGCAAAGGCACAACAACACCACCTAACCAGTGCTCACCATCAGAAATCCAAATTTGGAAAAGAATACCTTTGGATAGTGGGGGGGGGGTAGTGCACGGCAGTAACAGTCCACTACTACTAGTAAAGATACCACAAGCAGTACAAAAAATTCATGCAGGAGCAGTGGATAGCAGGTTCACACTGCTGCAATTACTGTGTAGCACAATGAATGGTATCTGATTTAATGGCACACAGGCATCGCACACACACACTCACACACACTATAAGTAATGTGTAGCAAATTGAAAACTTTAGTAATATAACCAAATGTTTTAAACAAACCAAAATTATACACTGCTATACCACAATAATCAGCAAACAAAATGCTAACAATTACTGAAAATATTACTTCGTGTACATTAATACAGTTATACAAGAAAAATATAACCAAAACAGAAAGACTGCCTTTTACTCCCAGTTAATCTACCTACACCACAGATACGCTCCTCCCCTAAATCACACTTCACAGTACACAGACTGGCTGTTCTAAATTAACTTTCAGAAAAGACTTCTCTCCTTTTGTTGGAGGCTGAGAAACTTGCTATACTGCAGAGAACAAACTAGAATGCATTTGAGGAACTGGGAACCTGGTAAGACATAATATTGTTGGGGACTTGTTAGGAAGGTAAGCTACACTTTCTACAGAAAGTTTCATTTTTTCTTATTGGCATTAAGAAGAGAATTGCAGGATTCCATAAAAGTGTAGTAATTTTATAACCAGAGGGGGTGAAATACAACTGAAGTTGCTTGATTCCTGTGCTTGAGACCTAGGATTTGGAAGGATATTTGTGCAACATTTTGGAAGTGTCCTGCTGGCTGAGCAGTGAGTTTATCCCTGGTTTCAGAAAAAGGTTTGTGTATTAGAATCAGACATAGCAAAGTGTCTACATTGAAAGGTCTGCTTACATCACAGTTGTCACTAGTCAATCAATTGATTCTGGGTGGGGCTTTTATCACTGAGCTGTCTTAAGCAAACTACACAGTGAGAAGCCAGTCAGAAAACACTTGCCTGCTTCTGTTGGAGGCTGAGAAACTTGCTATACTGCAGAGAACAAACTAGAATGCATTTGAGGAACTGGGAACCTGGTAAGACATAATATTGTTGGGGACTTGTTAGGAAAGTAAGCTACGCTTTCTACAGAAAGTTTCATTTTTTCTTATTGGCATTAAGAAGAGAATTGCAGGATTCCATAAAAGTGTAGTAATTTTATAACCAGAGGGGGTGAAATACAACTGAAGTTGCTTGATTCCTGTGCTTGAGACCTAGGATTTGGAAGGATATTTGTGCAACATTTTAGAAGTGTCCTGCTGGCTGAGCAGTGAGTTCATTTTTATCCCTGGACTCAGTAGAGTGGTTTGTGTAGGAGCAGTGATCTAGTAAACTGTGCTGTTGGTTGACTTACTATAAAGGGCAGTACTCACCAGGGTGGTGGAGCAGTGGTGTATTTGATTGTTTCTAACAGTCATCAGTGGTTGTGGCTCACCCACCCACCCTCCCTCACCCCGCCCAGCCCAGGCATGGCATTTCCTTCATAGCCAAGATTCTGACATCACTTCCTCAACAGGTCTTGGTGCAAACTGTCATATTCTTAATAATCCAGTACAGTGCATAAAGGGTAAGTACACACCAAAAAAACAAACAAAAAATATTTTATATATTACTCATTGTATATTATAAGGAAGAGGGACATGTGGGGAGTGGTGCAATGCATTGACTGTGGGGCAGCAGTTTTCTGGGAGACATTCTGGAACCTGCATTGCTGCCCTATTTGCAGGCAACTGTCAGCTCTGAGGGAGGAGGTTGCCCACCTCCAGGCTGAACTGGCAAGGACTAAGGAGGCCTCCCCCACCCAAAGAGCACCAGTTCCACAACCACTGCCTCAGAGGTTGCCATGTGTGAAGAGTAGATGGACCACAGTGGGTTCTGGGAGGGAGAGGGTGATGGAACAGAGGTGTAGCCCCCTAGTTGTACCTCTACACAAATCATATGTCAGTCTGGCAAATCAAGGTTCCTCTATGATGACACCCTTAGTGGAGACCAAGAAGAATGCTGGGGACATCCACAAGGGAGACCCACAAAAGAGTGGCAAGGGACACCACAGGGGAAAGAAACAGCTTCTGACAGGGGACTCAATTGTTAGGGGTGTAGACCTGGGGAAGGAAGAGGAGAGGGAAGTAAGGTGCCTGCCTGGTGCCATGGCTTGGAGGGACAGGAAGCAAATCCTCAGGATTACAGAAGCAGCATCACAGGAGAGGGAACTAGATATCATTGTCCACATTGGGACAAATGACCTAGCTAGGCATGAGATCAGTGCAGTGCAGGATGAATTTGTGGAGTTGGGGGCCTCAGACAGGTAGCAAGCATGGTAACCTTCTCAGAGGTGCTGCCAGTCTATGGCAGGGGTGAGGCTAGGGTACTGCACACCATGCAGTTTAATGAATGGTTGCAAAACTGGTGCAGAGCACAGGGCTTTGGCTTCATTGGGGACTGGGGGCCACCTGGAGAGATGAAGTTCTATACTGGCATGATAGTCTGCATCTGTCCAGGAAGGGAAACAAGCTCCTAGGTGACAGGTTTAAAGGCTTACTTGGCAATCTTTTAAACTAGCCAAGGGGGGAAGTGCAGATAGGAAACAGGAAAGTTCAAACCTCCCCACAAAACATGGCAGGTAGTAGGGTAAACACTGAGGTACAGAGCTTGACAGAGGGCAGGACAGGGGTAAATGGAAAATAGACAAGGGCAATAAGAGCAGGGATGGGGAAAAAGGATAAAGCCAACATTAAATGGAGGGCAATGAGTACCAATGCCCGTAGTCTTGGAAACAAGCTTCCAGAGCTAGTAGCCCTGATGGAAGAGGAACACTTGGATATTGTGGCAGTCACAGAAACATGGTACATGGAGAACCATGACTGGGATGTCAACATACCAGGGTACACAATCTACAGATGGTACAGGGAAGGTAAAAGAGGAGATGGAGTAGCTCTCTACATAAGGGAAGGGATCAAAGCTACAGAACTAAAAAGTAAAGGGGGAGGACAAGAGGCACTCTGGGTCACCTTGGAGACAGGGAATGGCATCACAATCCGCACAGGGGTTGTATACAGACCCCCATCTCAAGGGGAGGAAATGGACAAGAAAATGTTAGAGGGCATTCTCAAAATGGCTGAAAAAGGGGAGATACTGTTGATGGGAGACCTGAATATGCCAGATGTTAACTGGATGATGGACTGCAGCCACATCCAAGAGCAGGGTCATTCTCTATGCCCTACAGGGGCATGCCTTAGACAGCTAGTGGTGGAACCCACTCAGGAGGGAGTAATATTAGACCTGGTACTCTCAAATGGAGAGAGGATAACAAATTTAGAAGTGACCACTGCACAGTGTGCTTCACAATGAATACAGCCATGGAGACAAGCCATACAAAGACAAGGATACTGGTCTTTAGAAGGGCTGACTTTAGCATAATGGGTGAATACCTGAGGAATGCATTAGCAAATGGCCAGAAAGGAGGGGTGGAAGAACAATGGAGGAAAATCAAAACTGCCATCATGGAGGCAACAAGCCTTTGTATGAAACAAATAAAGAAAACAAAGCAGAATAAAAAGCCACTATGGTTCTCAAAAGAGGTGTCAGGGAAGGTTAAGGAGAAAAAGGCTGCATTCAAAAAGTATAAGGAATCACAGAAGGAGCACGACAGGGAACTGTATCAATTAAAGCAGAAAGAAGTAGAGAAGGCAGTCAGAAAAGCAAAGGCCCAAACCAAGGACAAGATAGCAACTCAGTTAAGAAGGGGGATAAAACCTTTTATAGGTACATTAGGGAGCATAGAAAGGTCAAGGGAGGGATAGTGAAGATTAATAAAGAAGAGGGGAGGTGGGCAGAGGGAGACAGTGAAAAGGCAAAGATACTGAATGAATACTTTTGCTCAGTATTCACAAAAGAAGAAGAGGAGGAGTTACCTAAACCAAACAATAGAAGCACTCTGGGTAGTGGGGTTGACGCCAGTCCATTTACAGAGGAAAGAGTCCTGAAAGAACTCCTAAAACTCAAGGTGGACAAAGCAATGGGGCCTGACGGGATTCACCCTAGAATCCTAAAAGAACTAAGGGAGGACCTAGTGACACCACTGACCACACTTTTTAACAAATCATGGGAGGATGGGGTGGTAATGTAAGACTGGAGGAGGGCAGATGTGATTCTCTTCACAAAAGTGGGAGCAAGACAGAAGCAGGAAACTACAGACCTGTTAGTTTGACCTCAGTGGTGGGGAAAATGATGGAATCACTTCTGAAAGAAAGAATTGTTCAGTACCTAGAGGCCAGCGGGGCACAGGACCCAAAGCAGCATGGATTCACAGCAGGAAGGTCATGTCAGATGAATCTAATCGATTTCTTTGACTGGGTGACCAAAGTAATAGACCAGGGAAGGGCTGTGGATATGGCCTACCTAGACTTTAGCAAGGCATTTGACATAGTCCCACACAAAAGATTAATAATCAAGTTAGCCAGCCTGGGAGTGGGTCCCAGGGTGGTAGCCTGGGTAGCAAATTGGCTGCACAACAGGACACAGCAGGTAATAGTTAATGGAACACATTCTGAAGAAAGGGGGGTTGCTAGTGGAGTATCTCAGTGCTCTGTACTGGGTCCAGTCCTCTTTAACGTCTTTATAGGTGACATTGCAGAGGGTCTGGAAGGAAAGGTATTCCTCTTTGCAGATGACACAAAGATCTGTAACAGAGTTGATACACGGGGGGGGGTAGAAAGGATGAGAAGGGACTTGGCAAGGTTGGAGGAATGGTCAGAAATATGGCAACTTAGATTCAATGCAAGAAGTGCAAAGTAATGCACCTGGGAAATAAAAATCCAGGAGAAGAGTACACAATAGCAGGGAGGTACTAACAACAACAATAATGGAAAGGATCTGGGCGTAGTCATATCAGATGACCTAAAGGTGGATAAGCAATGTAAAGTAAGTAAGGAGAGCGGGGATACTGGATGTATAGGGAGTGGCATCACAAGTAGAAAAAGGGAAGTGGTTATCCTCTGTAATGGACAGTTGGTGAGACCCCATCTGGAATACTGTGTCAATTTTGGAGACCTCATCTATGCAAGGACATAGACAGGATGGAAGCAGTCCAGAGGAGGGAAACTAAAATGGTGCAGGGTCTACATCAGAAACTATATGAAGAGAGACTGAGAGAGCTTAATATGTATACCCTTGATGAAAGGAGGGATGGGGACATGATAGAAACTTTTAAGTACCTCAAGGGAATCAACAAAGTCCAGGAGGGTAGCATCTTTCAGAAAAAGAGATGTGTAAGAACAAGGGGGCACAATTTAAAGTTAGAGGGGGGATGGCTCAGGGGTAATGTGAAGAAATTCTTTTTCATGGAGAGAGTGGTGGACGCATGGAACCGCCTTCCTGGAGAGGTTGTGGGGTCTAAAACAGTGGGGGAATTCAAACATGCATGGGACAGACATAAGGCAATTATAGTGGGGCGTTGCAGGAAGTAGGCTGTTGGTTAACTAGAATCTGCAGCTTATCCAATAGGTAGGGAAATGGGCAGACTGGGTGGGCCAAGTGGGCCTTATCTGCCGTCAAAGTCTACGTTTCTATGTTTCTAAAATCCACACAAACAATAAACACTCGATGAAATGAGCACAGGAGGGTTTCCTACAATCATTGTACTACATTTTGAGCAAAACAAAGGGAGTAAAAAGGCTTTTTAACAGCTTTTAGAGGATTTGAATGGCAGAGCTCTGAGAGAAAACTGTCTCCATCTTCCACTACACACACACACTACACAGAACTGAGGCTGTGCAGAACAATCTAGAGCCCATGTGACCTGTAATCCCATGACGCACTGTAAAATTCGCTTTGGAACTCAATAACAAGGTGAAGTGATGCGAAGTACATTTATTTCAGTGTTACTTCACCTTAAAATTGGTGGAGAAGTGGTTTGGGGAAGGCGGAGTAACACAAAGTCATTGTTTTCAATGGACTCCGCATTCTCCATTATAACGCAAAGTACTCTGCTTCACATTGCGGGGCACTTCACAGATTCTGCATTACTCCATGAATTACTTCACGGAGTGAATTTAGCCACTTCACCCACCACTACCGGTGGAGAAGTGAATTCAGTGCTTACTGATTTATTTAGAAGTTTAGAGACACAAACATGAAACACATTACATGTGACAGCAATTTCCTGCAATAGCATTACTTGGCACCCACTTGCAAACACAGTCTGTCAGTCTGTCCACAGCAGCATCCCCTCTCAATAACATGACAGCCCCCTTCCGAGAATGTTTTGGCCCCCCCCTTTCCCCCTCTTATTGCTTTGTTAATATTTTCCATATCACTTTCTAGCAGCTGGTGCAAATCATGTACTGGTAGTTGGGGCCAGAAAGCAGCTTGTTGCTCAAGTTTTTCATGGGGACCTAGTAGGACAAAACTCATTTGTTGGTGCTCCATGTCCTAGCTGACAGATACATGGGCCAGCCAAGCCTGATTTCCCTCTCCCAATCACCCTGGCAGGTGGCAAGATCAGTGGTAACCATCACTTGGCAGCTTGCACAGCATGGCTTCAGCTGCTTACACCACCAGTCTCTGTAACGGATTGGTCACAGGCCCTGCTCAACCACTCCATGCACAGTATCACCACTCTTTCCATAATGACTGCCACAGGCCACAGCTGTCAGCCAAGGTACTCAATTGGGACAGATGATGAGATCTTGGAAGGTCAGTGAGATCATCAATAAAAATTGGCATGTGCTGGGGCAGATCCAAGACTAAAAGAAACTGTTAAAGTTCCCCCAAGGATCTAATTCCATAGGAGGAGAAATTTGTGAGATGTCCTCGTATCTTCAGCCTAGCACATATAACCATGGAATATATGGCTCCCTCCCCTATCAAAGGGGTGTAAAAAATGCAATAGATGCAAATATTGCACCTACATCAAGCGTGCCAGTGACTTCAAAAACCCTTAGGACAACAGCCTCATTAAAATTGAGCAATTCATCAACTGTGATACCATGTGGGCGGTTTTCTCCTCGGAATGTCAGTGTGGAACCTATTATGTAGGCCATACAAAAACAAAGTTTAAAGAGAGGGTTGGGAAGCATGTGCAAGCTATCCTCAGAAAACACCCTGAATATGTATGGGCCACCCACATGATGAAAGCAGAACATGTAGAGGAGCATGATATAAAATTTATAGGCATAGAACAAGTATGCCTGGGCCCACAAGATGGTGATAGGGAGCTTACCTTTAGCAAAAGAGAGAACTTCTGGATCTATAAAACTGGTGACCATATGTCAGAAAAGGGTCTAAATTATAAAATTGAGCTTGAACCTTTATTGATAAATCAATAGGTCCTTATGAGTTCTATATCTTCTTTTCAGGTTTGATTAAACTTGTGTATACCTGTGATAATAGTCAATGATCAGCCACCATGAAGGAACTTCATAGCAAAGAAGGGATACTTTGCCCATGTTTGATGCTGTTCTATCCCTGTCCTTTTCTCCCCCATTCTCTCAAGCTACAACATCCCATGAAGGTCCCTGGAACATGAAAATGAAAATGTATATTAACATTAAAATAAGTTAAAAAGACTGTGATGTGCTGTTGTGTTCAGATTGTTTCTAACCAGGAATGAAAGTAAATTCAGTTGGACTCTGTGATAAGATAAAGTATTAAGTACAGGGATACAGTTTAAAGATTTAACAGTAACACAGAGTTAAGAATAAATAGTAAGCCTGGTCAATCTGTTTTTAATGCTTTACTGTGCAAGAATGCACCCGTGTTTTTCTTGTATTTGCACACGTTTCTATTGGTTATAAGCTATATTCACAAAAATGCATTGTCACTTTAAATATTTAATTAAGTAACCATGTTATTTGTACAGATTGGAGAGGCTCCCTAGGGGGCGCATACTTTGACAAAGCCTTTCAGTGAAACATCAGTATCCTTGCTCACCTCGGTGGAGGCGGTGTGTTGTATGTTGCATTTTCCTTAAGTAAAGACTGCTGAATTTTTTGCACCATATCTTTGCGTGGACAGCAGTTATTTTTCTACAGCACTGGGTGGTGAGTTCTTTGACTGTTTGCCTTTCATTGAAAAGTTACAACTATTTCTTAAAATATGTAAGATTTTCCTGTTTGCTGTTTTGGGCTCTGTTGGCTTTTTAACCCCCCCCAAGCCACTTGCTTAGGGTCACCGCGAGTAATGGGTGCTAGGAGAAGTTAAACCTGAGTCATCAGGTTCACTACTCAGCACTCTACCCTCCCCCAAGTGACTTGCTCAGGGTCACATAGTGAGTGCATGACAGTGAGGGAGTCAGACCTTTTTCTCCAAGTTCACAGACTGGCACTTTAACACAACCAAAAAATAACTTGATTAGGGACTCAGTGAGTAAATGGTGGTTGAAGAGTCAAACCTGGGTCACAAGGTTCGCAGCTCAGTACTTGAACTGCTCAGAACTCTAACCCTCCCCGCAAATAACTTTCTCAGGATATCAATGAGTGAGTGGAGATCAGGGAGTCAAAATTGGGTCACCAGATTCACAGCTCAGCACCTGACCCCTTCCCTAAAAAAAATATTTGTGCAGGTTCTCAGTGGGTAAGTGGTGGTGGCAAGAAATTCAAGCCTGGATCCTAAGGTTTGACAGCTCAGCAGCTCTCCAACACTCCAAAATGATTTGCTCAGGGTGACATTAGTGAGTAAGTGGTGTGGGTGAACAGTTTTTGGCCTTCATGTTCACAGACTGGCACTCTGACACCTCCCACAAAAACAGCTTGCGCAGGGTTACAGTGGGTAAGTAGCAATGTAAGGAGTCAATCTTGGGTCACCAAGTTCAGAGAAAAGCAGCTTAACTACTCCAAGTGGCTTGCCCATAGCCACATATTGAATTAGCAGTAGTGGGTGGGGGGAGACTCAAACCTGGATCTCTAGGTTGACGGCTCAGAACACAAAGGGTATACCTGTATGGGTGGGAGCTACCAGCCACACACACACACCCTTCCTGAGCTATTTAAGCCATCTTCCTCCTGCATCTTTTGCAAACACTGTTTCTTGGTTGAATTTCAAAAAGATAAAGATTGCCCATCGGCTGTAGCTGCTTAAGGCTCAAAATAAAAGACCAAGTCAGAAGGAAAAAATGTCTTGCTGCCCTCCCTTGAGTGCAGCAGATGAATGGAGGTCAAACAACACTGCGTCATGCAGAGAACCAGATACAATCTTTTTTATTAAATAACAAGCGCACACACTAGAGAAACTATATATATATAACAAATAAAGTCACCCCTGCTAAAATGTCCGAAGGAGTTACCCTCCCTGTCTCAGAGCCCTTGATAAAGTTCTGAGACAGGGAGCAAAATGCCACGGGCATTTTAGTGGGGGTGGCACCTTATTTGTTATATATCTTTTTTATAGTGTGCATGTTTCTTATTTAATAAAAAGACTGTATCTGGTTCTCTCTAAGACCCAGTTTTGTTTGGACTCCATTCATCTGTTGCACTCAAGGGAGGGCAGCGAGGCTTTTTTTCTTCTGATTTCTTGGTTGAAGCCAGAAGCTCTGTGGTAATCTGCTAAGTGGGTGCATGAGGAATGGCACCGTCCGCTACAGCAACACCTCTCGCAGTAATCCATTCACGGCGACCCACAGGTAGGGTGACCGGATGAGGGGTTGGCTAATTAGGCGACAGGATGACGCTATACATGCGTATGTTGGGGGGTCCCCTTATCGGGTGGTGGTGGGGGCACCCCCCACAGAAAGTAGAAAATATGTCCTGGCACCATTGTGCTGGTGCGCCAGGGTTGTCAGAGTGCTGAAATGTGTTTGGCACTCTGACTGAGCGATAAAGGCGATTGCCTTTAGGTGTTCACCGATATCACATAGACCCAAGCTCTGCTGGGTCTCTGCCCCCCCCCAATATTTGTCTGCCATTTTCCCTTTGTAACTATGGGCACTCTGTTTGGTTTGTACCTTCAGTGGTTTTCTAGGGCAGTAGTTTGTTTTTCTACCTTTCTTGGCTGCAGTTTGTGCTTCCTTCTCTTCTCAGTCAGCTACTCCTGATGCATTCCTATCATCATGTAACTCATGTGTTTCCCTTTTAGTTTTGCTGTGCCTTCCAGTCTCCACAGTGTGTGTTGCCTATGTCATTCTACTGTTTTAGCTTGTGCTATTTAAGGCTTCTCATTTTATTGTTTACACCAGGCCACTGCAAATCTCTCATTTCAGTGGTATTCCCAAATTGCTTTTACCTGACTTCCCAGCAATGCAGCTGATCCCCTTTTCTGTTCTGTTATTTTAATTAGTTTACTCAGTCTGCTGCAGCATGTACTGTACCATCCTTGTCTTTGTGTGTTACCAGATCTGGGAGATATGGAAAACAGGATCCTAACTATAAATGCAGAGGAAGGGGTGCCTCTAGGTCAGAAGGGCCCATCTATACCAACAGGTGGGGGGGCAACTGGCTTCTGGACCACTGAGCCACAACAAGCTGAGTACAGGTGGATAGGGATCCTAAGGATAGAGACCTTCCTCCTCAGGGCACCTGACAGATGGGATTCATCAGAGAGACAAGACCAGTCCAGACCTAGACTCCCATTGGTGGACTTGTTCAAAAACCACACAGATCCATCCAGATGGCGTAATGCAGTTAGGCTGCATTACAGAGGGAGTCCAGACACAGTTCCCTGAGTGGGTGCATGTGGCTCGTAACCTGCTTAAGTATTCCCCTCTAATTTTTTGCATATGAAATATATAAACTATAAAAGAACCCCAGAGCAAATGCACTGGGGAATGGGTTATCCTGGAGGATATTGGTCTTACAGCCAAAATTTACAGAAAACACAAATTGCACATATCCCAATAATGCAAAGCATTATGGGAAGCATGATGTCATCATGTTCTTAGCCTTTGCTGAATATATTTTGAAGCCTTTTGGCACCATGCAGTTCTGCTTAAAGTTGAGCCAGTCCAGATTAATTCATGGGCATTTGCATATGCTTCCCATGATGCTTTGCATTATTGGGGTAAGTGCAATTTGTGTTTTCATATGAAATGTATGCTTTACTCCATGTCTCAGGGGAACCTATATTTGACATTAGCTTTTAAACTCCCAACTACTGGAATGATTTTGGAAAAAAGTATGAAGAAGTAAAACATTCCCCTTCTTGGTACCCCTTCACAGTCATCCACCTCACCAATCCCACCACCAAAAATATAACTGTGCTATTTTGGAATTAGGAGGTTAATTTCTCCAACATTTTTACTGGTTACAACAGAGATACAGTACATGGTTAAAAACAGACCTGAATTAATATTTGAGTCCACACAGGTATGGACTGGAGGCTGGGTGTTCAAAGTTCAGCTCCGTCAGACAAAAGGAGGACTGGCTCTACTGTATGCCCCAATGTCATCCTTGCCTAAATCCCTCAAAGACAACCCTCTGGGATGGACCTTTAGAGCCTATCACCAGCTACAGCTCTATTTTGGGGCCCGATGGTGGTTCGGTGGCTCTCAGCCCATTATAAATAACCCTCAGATCAGAATTAATGGAGCTCCTATCTCCCGAGCCTTCTGGCCGCGAATATACGACTGCGTGGTAGAAGATTTCTGGGATCAGAATGGCCTCTACCCGTTTGAAGCTTTGAAAGAAAAATGGGATCTTGCAGATACTGACTTTTATAAGTGGTTGCAGGTCAGTAAGGCCCTCGCTCAGGTTTTTTCTACAACTGGTCCAGTAGATGAGGGCCAGATAAATGTTTGCAGTCTTTTTTCGACTGCTAAGCAGCAGCATGCTGTAGCCAGGGTTCGTAGACTCCTCCAAGAATGGGACCACAGACTTCCCTCTGGAAACTGCTTCTACTGGGTCGAGGCCTTGAACATCAGTGCCTCTCCGAGAGTATGGCAAGCTCTTTGGAACTCAGTGTATAGATATATCAAGCAAGATAGGCTAAGACTGGTGCACTTTAAAATTATGCATCACATATACTTAACTCCCACTTATTTACATAGAAGGGGCGTGCTTGACTCTCCTATTTGTGGGAAATGTAAAAAAGAAGATGGAACACTATATCATTTATTATGGGAATGTTCGGAGGTTCAAAGGCTCTGGAAATCAGTGGGTGCCCTGTTGGGCCCTATCCTTGGCTCCCTTAGATTAGATACCCCAGAGATCTGGCTGTTAGGCGCCTTCCCTGCTGCTACCACTGAAGTCTGAAGGGCCCGTGTCTCTCTGATCTCTGCGGTAGTGAAGTTACTAATTCTGAGACACTGGACCTCGGATAAGGCCCCATCGCTGGTCGAGTGGCACAGAGAATGCACGCTAGCGATACAACTAGAAAAGCACATAGCAAGTATGAGAGGTAGATGGGAGCAGTTTGCATCTGTATGGGGCCCGCTGGAACATCTGTTATTAACTTGGAGGCTGCCTGATTAAAAGAAATTGTTTATTTACTGCAAGATTGTACTTAAGTCATAATTTTCTTGTACCCTCCCCCTGATACTTCATAATTTGGGATTGGGGTTGGGGGATAGAGGGGGGTAATGGGTCTTTGAGGGGTGTTACTGTTGACTGTTCTTATTCTTTTGGAAAGCCATGTTCCGGAAGTTCATATACATGTGTCAAGTTATTATGCTTTCTTTGCAATGCTTTTTGTGGATATGTGAAAACAATAAAAATGATAATTATAAAAAAAAAAAAGGAGGACTGGCTCATCATCCAAATAGTTTTTTTATTGGCCGGGACAGGGGCAATATTTTTTATTCAGGCCAACCAACAGCTTGCTACAAGTGTGGTTCCCTCCCCCACTTGAGTAGCTCATGCATTCAACTGAGGTGCAGATAGTGCTTAGCCTTTAGGCATGTCAGTTTGGCATGTGATAATGTTCTGAGGAGTAATCTATGCAAGAAAAGGGTACATGCATACCCGTGCTGCCTGTGGTGGTGCACAATGGCAGGGAACAGGTTAATGAGGACAATTTATTGGCCTAGACACAGAAGTCTGGATCCTTAAAGTCCCCCCTGTGGGTCAGCCTGCAGCCACTCTAACCCAGAGACAAACACTCCTAGTACAGCACATAGGCCCTCTGTACCACAGGACCTGGGTCTGGAACACTTGTGGAGGAGCCCTCAATACCTGGGGATGTCCCAGAGGCCCATCCGGCTGATAACCTGCCAGAAGGGTCTACTTCACCCGACTGAAAATCCACTGCTGTTGGCACTGTGGATATAGAAGTACTTACCGTGGAGGACAAAGGGGATCCAATACCTACCTTCGAAATGGATATGCCTCAGCGCCCCTTCCCCACCTCAGATGCTGGACAAAAACATGACCCAAGACCCTCATAATCAGAGACTAAGTGGCAAACTACCAAGGTCCAAGCTCCCAAAAAAAGAATTAGCCAGATTGTCTAACAAATTTGAACTATTTGCTTCTAAAGGAAACTGAAGTGATTCGAAAGATGGAGAGGAGGAGAAGGAGGAGGACTCAGATGCTTCTTCTATTGCATCCTCTTGGAGACCTCTCACCATGCTCTGGTGGGGTGTTATGAAGAGAGTTCTGACACCTTAAAAGGGTGTACAGGTCTGTGAAATGTTAATAGTGCATTATTACAGCACACTGAAGTGCAAGAGGCACTCCGCAAATATTATATGGATCATTGTACCATCTAGTGTATGTATGGTTTGATGGCAGCCTGTTGGGAAAATATGAAGCAAGACCTGAGGTCATTCCTTCAGAAGATGGAGAAGGTGGTGACTAGGGAAGAGTATCATAGATACCTGGACCTGAGAAACCAGTAACAAAAAGTCCCCATGTATGACCATGAGCATAAGTTAAGCTTAACTACCCAGATAACCCAGGTTATGGAAGGCAAGAAAAGATACCAGTATGACCACACCACCTCCTTGTTAGCTAAAAGGAGGTACGGTACACAGGATTAGCAACCTGCAGGTTTCCCCTTTGACAATTATATATCAGGTGTTACAAACTGGGTGATACTGCGTTTGTATGATTCTAATGGTACAATAGACCATAAAGCAGGAGTTATTGGACAGAGTGCATCACTTTGTCTCTGACAACCTGAAAGAAGATGATACTGTTTCTCCAGAGTGGGAGGATTTCTGGGGAGGCCTTTATTGCCTACTGGTTGGGGTGTTCATATAAGGAACAGTTAGTTCAGACTGTCACTGCTGCTTAAATTTCAACAGTCATAAGAGTTTAAACTGTGGTACAGCTCTAGGCAGTGATGGCCTTACAGTTGAATTTTATAAATTATTACAAGATGAGCTGTGTCAGGTTCTAGCTGATTTATTTAATCACTGTATGAGAATGAGAAGTTTTCCTAAACGGATGAAGGAATTCATCTTTTTTTTTTTTTTTTTATAAAAAGGGAGATAGACTGGTTCTACAAAACTGGAGGCAAATTAGTCTCATGAATGCAGAGGTCAAGATTCTAATGAAAAGTCTTGGGAAAATGTTTATGGTCTATTCTAGAGTCCTTAATTGACCAGCACACACATTTTGACGCCCGTAAAACTTAAGTCAGAGCTGTTTTTACCTTTTCTTGATTATGGGAATGTACTGTATAGAGGTGTTGCAGCTGGCCAACTTGTCAAAATGGAAGCATTCTATCAAAGGGCATTGAGATTCACACAATGCTACCTGCAAGAATGCATCACTGCACCATCAATACATATGTTTTTTGGCCTTTCCTCACACTGGATAACTGTAAAACCTATATTTACAGTCCTACAAATCTCCAAAGCAAATGTACTGCATTATATTGCTAACTTATTCTGCAATGTTTCTACATTATATAACCTAAGAGCATGCAGCTATATTTTGCTTGAAACTCCCAGAATTGTATCCAGATATAGCAAAATGTCTTTTAGCAGGCTCACTCTGTCATACTGGAACAAACTTCAGGCCTTCCTCAAACTGAACTTGATCATGAGCCTTCTTACATTCAAGACATTGAATTGCACTGATAGTTGCATCTGCTCCTAGGCCCTCTACTGATGTTCATTGCAAATTCATTGCTGTTTTAATGTTGTCTTGACTATAACAACCTTGCTGTCTTATTGTATTATGTTTCATATTTTTTTCCCTTTTGTTGCTGCATATTTTTAATTGATTTATCTGACTATACACTACTTCTAAATGTTGTTCCTTATCTTGCATCCATGTAATTGCTGTGATTTTTCTGAAGTGTCTGTACTCTCATACAAAAAAAAAGACCTATTGCTCAACTACCTCAAATCATTAATAATTAGTTAATGGTTAATTATTCCTCAGTTTTGCTTTGGTTGATTTTTTCAAATGCAAATGAGTTAGTGGCTAACTCCTCCTGGCTCAACCTACTGCTAACTAATTCTTAACAGTTCCAGCAGTTAGTCATTGACCTATTTCCTAATTAAGAATAAACTAATCCCCATGAACTGAGTATTAGTTTGGCATTCATTAATTACTAGTTGAGCTTATGTAATAAATAATTTACGATTAATACTCAACTTGTTGAGTATTAGCTGTTAAGTAAGTAGCGTAGTTATTAGTTAAGAATAACTAATTCTTAACCAGCTCATTTGTGCAGTGCTGCTAGAAACTACCCAGCTGGGAGTCCAGGTAAGCTGCAGTAGCATATCCACGCCTCACTGAAGGTGCCACACATCTTACTGAAGCACCCTGAGGCACCCCTTCACCTCCCCCCAGAGCCAGAAACTAGTCTCCGTCTGGGATAGGTTCCATCCCGCCGGTGCAGCCCTAGGAGCTGGCCTGAGTGTTAAACAGGAGGCAGAGTTAAGTCCTAAATGACTATTTGAAATAAACTGCATTTATGCAAGAAAAGACTCCCTTTCCCAAGTGAAGTCGCTTGTTTGTAATTTTGTAGTCACCTACTAGCACATAGACTGGGTACATGCTCCAAATGTGCCACTGAAAATTCACGCAACTTTATGGTAACTATCAAGCAATCGACTGATAAGTGCTGAGTAAACTGGGAGTGTATTGCAGAAATGTTAATGAAGTGCCTTATAGTTATTCCTGATATACCTCCAATGGAGTACCTTCTCAGTTGGGACGCACCTGCATTACTCCAGGAAAGCAACTTTAGAGTGTGTTCCAAAAATATTACTAAAGTGCCTGTACTCTGCAAATGCACCTAAAATGCAATTTAAGTACCTTCTTGAGTAAACTTCAATCTTTCAATGTAAAATATTCTCACAGTTAGGCACAATTGTAAATTAAAACTTCTAGAAGAACCCGTGTGCCATGATCGGGTGGTAGGCCCATCCCTGTGAAACTTCAGTGCCCTCCCAGAGAACTGAACTAGGCAAATCTGGTACTCAGAACACGCTCTTGCCCTCGTGTCAGTTTCTCAGCCTCTGACCTGACCAGCCACACAAATCTACAAACAGAGCAGGACTAAGAAATGGGATGGTGTATGCATTTTATTTTTTTAAATGAGGGTTAGGGAGTCCTAGAAGCCATCACATAGGGGTGTACAAGTACCTTTTTCAAATTTTCACTGGCAAATACTTTTGCATCTCAGATACTCTGCTATCCACTACTCACTATTCATATTCCTTTTCAAGCTGCCTCCCCCCCCAACCCGAGTCAGCAGCATGGTGTTAAATAGTGTTCTATCACATAATGACTAAGAAACCCTAGATGTAACATTTCAGTGGGGTCCATCTTCATATAATTTTACAACTTAGAGCAGAATCTCAATAGAGATCAAGATCACTTTCTCAGGGACACAGTATGTCAGAGGCTGTGGCTGGGCTTGAACATAGATATCCTGCTTCACAGTTTCAGAGAGAATATTATGATGGAAAGATGATCCAACTAACCACAATTCAACATTATACCCCCCTTCCATATCTTAGGACATTTAATTACTGGTGGTGAGGCTTTCTTCAGGGGGCCACTGGTGTACTTTCATTTCTGCTCACTGAATTAAACACAGTGAAGTCTTCATCTTTCTCAAATATTAAATGATTTTTCATAATTCCTTGGGAGTTAAATCCTGAATGTGTTCAGTAAAGAAAGATAATTGTCATATACACTGTTTAGAAATGCAACTGAAGTCCATACTAGACCACATTTTTCTATCATGAAATTCAATGGACACCGTCCTCAACTCTCTTTGCATCTTTCTAGAAATTGTGAATACCCCCAATACAGCATAGACACTCATGGTGCAGAGGGAGTAGAGGAGACTATTGCATCATGAGTAAATGCACTCTTTTGGGGTGTTCCTAATGTTCAAGAAGCATGCAACAAGAGTAGATCAAGGATTTGAAACAAAATGTTGGTAATAAATACACTATTTGCATGCATTTCAGTTAAGTTAAAAAAAAAAGCACAGCGGTTAAAACAACCAACAACTTGAATGAATTGTAGAGAAGGTAAGCAATCATTAAACATATTTTTTCAATTATAAATAATATAATGCAAAAAGGATTGACAAGTGTCCATTTTTATACCAACTGTATACCAAAATGTGTATGTGATAGTCAAACAACTAAACTTTAAATAGTAATTTTACTGTAAACAACATTTTTTTTCCCAGTTAGCCTTATTTCTCCCCCATGCACCGGCAGCCTCCATTATACCCACCACCCCAGCCAACACCCCCCAGGACTTGCTATCCCTCAGAGGCAGCACGGTCTGGGTCGTCAGGTACAGAGCGTGTAGGCAGCTGTAGTCATCCTGTAGCCGGTGTACAGATTTTCCTAGTACTCCCCCTAAAGTGCAGCATGCCCTAATGCACTGCACACCTGACATCTGCCTCTCCTCTTCCCAACTCTGGTGGTTTCAGCCTGCTTATCCTCAGCCACTGATAGTATCTGGCAAGCACCAAACTCTGCTCCACCCCACCCTGAGATGAGCAATCCAGCAAGAACTCAGTCTTCTTCCCTCTTGCTGACCCTCCAGCTCCCAGGATAGCACTTGAAACTTGGTTCTTTAGCACTGCAAGTACAGTACCATCACTGCAGTGGTGGGCCTGCAAAAATCTAAGATCTGTGAAATGTAATTGGTTTGCACATCCACATGTGTAGTCGTAGGTCCTGTCATCTTATTTTTTGCAGCTATTTCTGCACTAGTAAACACAGAATCTGTCAGCAGACAAGCACCAAATGGCTCACTTAGTCTGCCCATTTACCTACTCACTGCTACAGCCCCAGGTCCTATCTGGTGCATTTTTGTAAACTGCTAGTTATTGCCCAGGAACCCTCTCAGTCATTAAATAATCCCTAAAAACACCATAAGATGACTTTTGGTAGGGGACGGGGCTGCAGGCACTCTGTGGGCATTGCAGTGGGATCGGGGAAGGGTGACACCTAAATATACTTGGATCATCTTTGCTGGCAGGTATACATGTATGGGGCTATTTGTCTAGCATAATCATTATGCTGTTTTAGGGCTATGGCTACAGTGCTTGGTGGCCACTTGACTCGCACAAAGAAATTATAAGCCAGGCATTATGAACTAAACTCTTTATGCAAGCCAAAAATGTGATATATGGTTAAAATAGCTTCTGCGGTAGGCACCATCATGTTATGGGTTGCCTGCCTGGAACTGGTGTCAGTTGCTCCTAAAAATGCAGACCCTTCCATTTCCATGTAGAAAACAGCAAGCTGGAACATGCAGATGAAGCTACAGTAGAAGCAGCTGCTTGGTTGGATACCATATAGGGTTCAACAGGCCAGGTCACAGGTGGATTAAGAGCAAGGCTAAGCATACAGCAGCAGTGATACAGTGGCCTGGATATTCAAAAGGGTTGCGCCATGCGCAATAGGGTTGCGCCAGCGCAAGTCCGAAAATGCACCATTCCGCGATATTCAGCGGGAGGCAGTTGTGTCACTGAAAACTTGCTGAGCAACAGTGCAATGCAAATGAAGGCATGCACAACCAGAGGGGGTGGATCCATGCATAAAGAGCGCAATGCGATATTCAAAGGCTTGTGCAATGCACAACAGTGGATTAGCCAGAAGTTGCGCCATGGCCGAAATGAGCCAAAATAAAAAGGCTCAAGGATGAGGCCCAAGAACCCAACAGGGAATGCTCATGAGGCAGCAACAGAGAGCAGGCCACAGCAGCAACCAGTGCAGGCCAGGGAGTAGGCAGGACAGAATAGTGGCAGCCCCGCGTGTGGGGCACAGAGTTCGAAGGCCAGTAGGTGTACCGGTGCAGTGGAGGTAGAAGTCAGGACAGTGGGAGAACAGAAGAACAACAGCTGGGGAGGACACCAGCCAGGAGATGGACAGTGCCACCTTCACATGGAAGCTGTAGTGAGGGGTGAGAGGCATGCTGCAGGGGACATGGCTGTGGAAGGGCCCATCGTGGTACGCCCCCAACAGGCAGTACTGTGCCCGCATCAGCTTTGAGCTGTATTCAGATGTTGAGATTGTGGGCCAGTACCGCCTGAACAGGGCAATACTGAGGCGGCTCTGTGAGCTGTGCAATGAAGTGATGCAGGCACCCTCACGACGGAGTCACACTCTGTCAGTGGAGACAAAGGTAACAGCCTGCATGTGCTTGCTCACCAAGGGTACCTTCCAGAGGCCAACAGGGGACACCACAGGCATAACACAGTCTGCCACGTCACGCATCCTCACCCAATTCCTCAGCGCACTGCTGCCACATGCTGCAGAGTACATCCATTTCCCCAGCACCGAGGCAGAGCGCACAGCAAACATACAAGAGTTTCACAGGGTAGCATGTATGCCTGGCATGCTAGGGGCGATAGACTGCACCCATGTGGCTATTCGCATGCCACCTGGCCCCGATGGGGCCACATATCGCAACCGGAAGGGGTACTTCAGTGTCAACTGCCAGGTGGTGTGTGATGCCAGTGGGCGCATCATCAATGTCTGTGCCACGCACCCTGGTGGAGCACATGATTCATTCATATGGTACCAGTCTGCACTGTGCCATCGATTCGAGAGTGTGGACATCCCCACAGGACACCTAGTGGGTGAGTATGTATGTAGGAGCGGCAAAGTTGGAGGATGGGTGGGCAAGCCACAGGTGCCATGGGGGTGGCACACAGGGCTAGGGACAATATGTACCTGAACATGACACTAACCTCCACTATCTCCACACAGGTGACAGTGGATACCCACTCCGTCCTGGCTGCTTACACCCTACGGCACCCATGAAGCCCCATCGCAGCAATGCTTCAATGAGGCACATGCCGCCACCGCAACATCATCGAGCGGGTGTTTGGGATGCTGAAGGCACGCTTCCGATGCCTAGACACCTCCGGCGGTGCCCTACAGAACAGCCCCTCAAAGGCCTGTGGGATATTTCTGGCCTGTTGTATCCTGCACAACATGGCCAAAGACTGTGGGATAGCCATACAGGTCGAGGAGGGGGACAGCGATGGGGACGCCGGTGACGCCGGTGATGATGGGGATGAGCAGCCCCCCCCCTTGGATGGCGTGACCCCCGACTGATCTGGCAGGCCCAGCTGTACCAGGACACCATCACAGAGGAGCACTTCGTACAACACAGGTAAGTCATGGGGCCATGTGCAACCAACACTGTCTAGGCACAACCCACATACACACAGGGTAACACACCAGGAGTGCATGATGGCAAGGAAATTGGAAGGGTACAGGCACACAAACACACCACCAGGGAGGGGGGAATACTTACACTCTACATGCACACACACACACACACACCAGGCACACAGAGCACAGAGGCAGTTGCACAGCAGAGCAGGAACAGACATGTCAAACACACAGATCCACAGACCACCCCCACCACCTGTACTGTCCATGTACGTGTGTCAGATGCTGGGCACCCTTGCACCTTGGTGTACAGTACAATGCAGGCATCATCATGCACACGCACCTGTGGACAGCAGTCGGGTGGGTGTGCAGGTGATCCGTGTGTCAGCGTGTTGGGCAGGGCACCCACCGGTGCACTGCCCACCAAGACACACATTGCACACAGGGCAGCACCAGACAGGGCCCACACTGGGAGACAGGTCAGTCAGGTGGCACTGAGCCACGGCCACCACGGATGCGTGGGTGGCCCCGCTGTGACCCAGCCACACTGGCAGGCTGAGCATGGGCCACATGGGGTGGCACCGATGGACCGATGGACCACATGGGGTCCCACTGCATGAGTGCGACCTTGTCCGCACAGGGGTCTGCAGCATGCCGAACATACCTGCACCAGGGGTGCTTGGGATGCCCACAGCAGAACCCGGCGTCGACAGGCTGGGTATCACATGACGCCGGGAATGTGGAGTGGAGAGCGTACTGCATGGGGTGCGCGGTACAGGGGCACCTGACTGTGTGCCCAATCTGGCCACGACAGCGACCAATGCCTGGGTCAGCCTGTCAATGGCTGCGGTCACATCCATCCACATTTGAACCATCTCTGCCAGGATCATTGCATTGTCCCTGCTGTGCCCTCCACAGCCACACAGTGCCACCACGGACGTTGCAACCCGCATCTGCTGCTGTACTGATGCCGGCAGCAGGCGGGTGTGCTCGTCAAGCGGGTCATCTGCCAAATCAGCAACCTGTCCCCCAAGGGATGGAAGGGCCTGATGCTCAACACCCCTTGAGGGTGGGTGCTGTTCACCAGGACCAGGTATGGGCAAGTCAACAGGGGCTGTGCATACACCACCGCTGAACCCTGTACCCCCAGACCCGGTGGGTGACTGCCACTGCTGCCCCTCCGCCTGCTGTGCCCAAGGGAGCAGTCCTTCCAATGCTGTGTCCGCAACAGTGCCAGGGACCTGCACAGCCACAGGTGCTGCCCCACCGGTGCTGACAGGCACAGCCTGGGACTGTGCTGATGTGCTGGCACACACATTGGAACCCTCTAGGTCCATGGGCACAGGCTGTCCTGCTGTGTGTCCATTATGTGACACATAAGTGTCACTGCCCATAGCGGACGTTGCATCATCAATGGTGCAGGTTCGTGCCACAGCCTCAGCCATAGCGTGCTGGCATGCTTGCATGCCAGACTGCTGGTACACAGGAAGGGCACTCCCCCACACCTGACTCACTGACATCGGAGATGGCGGCCAGGCATGCACACTGGTGCAATGCATGCCGGATACCAGCAGAAGTGGATGGACCCTCCTCCAACTCTGGCTGCATGTCCACAGTGCACGGGCCCACCACCACTGTCCCCTGCAGGTGCACAGGATCTGTAACAGAAAGTGAGAACATGTTAGTGCATGGGATCAACCTTCCCCACCCCACCCCCACCATGTCATACCGTGCAGTGATGGGCTTCCACCTGTCTGGAAGCCACCTCCTGGAACGCCCTCAATGGCACTGCGCTGCATGGATGCAGCAAGATGGTCCTCCACCGGAGTCAGCTGCTCCACCTGTGGCTGGCCCCCGCCTGTGGCAGCACGTGCCGCCCTGAGTGCTGCCACCTTCTCCTTAACCCTTCTCCTGTCTGTCCCCACCTTCTTCTTACATTCCTGTATGGAGCGCTGGTGGCTTCTGTGCAAGTTTATGGTGTGAGCTACCCCCTCCCATGCAGCACGGGCCTGAGGGGTGCCCCGCCGTCCACTGAGTAGTGGCTCCTCATCCAGGTAGGCCTCATAGAGTGCCTCTGTTTCAGCCCTTGTGAAGTTGGGCCTCCTCCTCCGCCAACCATCATCCTCCTCCTCACCCAGTCCTTGCTCGGCCATGTCACGGTCTGTATGGGTGGAAGTGGACACCTGTGACTGTGCAGTTCACAGCATTATCCCATGACCATAGTCCATAACATCACACAGCATGCAACCCACCTATCACCTGCAGTAGCCGAATATGGCCACTACAGATCACTGTTGCACATTTATAGCACAATGCATGCAAATTAGGAGTGGAACAACTTTAATGGGATGCAAATTGCGCCGCTGCGCCTTTGAATGGCTGATCAGCTGATTTGCATATGAAGGCTGAATATCACGCTGTTGCACTTTGCGCAATACGGTTGAGCTGGCTGAGCCTATGGTGCAGTTCTGTGACTGCGTAGTACACCGCACCGCACATGACCAGGTACCTTACGCAGGCATCTGCCGAGCTGATTACGTGCTGTGCGCAGTCAGCTATTCAGGACACAGCCACCATTGTGCCAGTGGCACTACAACGCTGGTCACCACATGGTGCTGTGGCACAACTGCGCAATAGTCCACCGTGGCACTGGCACGCAGGTGACTGCTTGCACTGGACATGTAGATGTCCGATGGCACTGCGCGTGGCCTTGCGCCAGAGACATGACCTTGTGCCCGACCTTTGCCCCCTTGACACTGTACGTCTGGCATGTGTGCAGCTCTATTGCGCTGTTCAGTAACAGCACGATAGGGACCAACGGCACTGCCTGAACAGTGCAATAGGGACAGACGGGGTTGTATAGCACAACATTTCCACATGGGGTTGCCACTCTGCAGAACGCCATATTGCCTACTATCAAGTTGATGACATGGCATGCAGGAGAGCTCCCCAGTGGAGTGGCTTAGAGGTGGCCAACCTAGTGGCCGTGGTGGAGCCTCACTATGGGCCACTGTTTGGGGGGGAACCCCTAGACTTGGCCCGCACCCAAGTGTGGCAGCAGGTGGCCACTGCGCTGGAGCAGGTCACAGGGCGTGCAGGACAGCGAGCAGTGCAGGCACTGCTACATTGACTCTGCGGAGGAGCAGGCACTGCTGGCATGCCTCAGGTCCTGTGCCAGGAGGGGCATTGTGCCTAGGCCAGGTGGGTGAGCCATCTATGCACCTGTATTGTCCACAGGGTATAACTGTGTATTGGGGCCAGAGCATGGGGGAAGGTTGTTCCATGGTTGGCTGTGTCAGTGTTTGCAGGTGTGTGATGCATGGATCTGGCTGTGTGGGCAGGCACACTCATTGGGGCAGGGGCTGTCTGCATTTGGATCTCACTAATGTCCCTCAACATTTGTTTCCCACAGGTGTGGAGGAGCGGAGGGCCCAGGCTGAGGCGCACATGGGTGCTGCAGGGGTGGCCGGCAGAGGAGGCGGCTGTATGGGCCCACAACAGCAGCAGCAGCAGCAGCAGCCACAGCAGCAGCGGCCGGATGAGGGTGAGTGTCATTACATCATGGATGCTATTGCGTGCAATGGGGGGGATAGGGCATGGCCACCATCCATGGACAACACTGCCATGCACGCGATGTGTGACAGTCAGCACTGTCCAGTGGCACTGCATGTCTGTGAGTGCGTCACTGGTGGTCCATGCATGCACTGGGCACATGGCTGTGGCACTACCTTCCCACCACGTAGACATGTCACTGTACTGCCTTGGTTGTGCTGTGCTGGGCATGGGTGGGGTGTGTGTGTAGTGGCACACATGGCTATTGCTGCCTGGTTGGGCTTGTCCCGTGCAGGGTCACTGTGAGTGTGTGCAGTCCATCACAGGGCGGGGCACTTGGCTGTATGCCATGCATACTGGGTGGGCTTCAGGGTTGTGTACAGTCCTAGCCATTGATTCTGTTCCCTTGCCCTAGGTGTCCGGATCCTGTGCAGGATCGAGCAGGCCATCCACCACCTGTTGGAGATATCCCAGGAATCGATCGGCATCCTCAGGGAGATGAACCGGAGGGGTGTGAGACACTGGAGAGGGACACGGGGTCCGAGCCGGCCTGCAGATCTACTGCCTGGGGGGCAGTAGCTGCCCCACTACACCCTTTACCCTTCCATCACACCCTGCCTTCCCTCACCACGTTCTTCACCCCTACCCCACACCCACCCCTACCTTGTACCTGTACCCCCCTGTATTGTATATATTTGTAAATAGTGTTATTGTTGTTCCTGTTGCTGTTGTTGTTGTTCTGTTTTTCATTGAATATATATATATCTATTTTGTTATGAATACTGTGGTGGTCTCTGATTTGCAGCTGGCTATAGGTGCTCAGTTGCAGTGGTGTGCATGGCATCTGGTGTGGTGTGGTCCTGGGATTGTGTGTGTGTCTGCGTGAGGGGGTGTCCCTGGTGTGGTGGTGGCTGTCAGCCGGTCTGGCCGTGTGCTGCCACACACCACTTTGGGCTCCTGGTGGGTCTGGCTTGTATAGTTCTGTGGTACACACGGTTGCATTGTGCCAGGTGGGGGGGGCATGGTGGTTCGGCAGTGCCAGTCACAGTCACTGCTCATGGGTGGTGTCTTGGGGTTCCAGAGCATGGTGTGCTGTGCACAGTGGGGCTGTGGTACACCTGGGTTGTCCGGCCCCTTTGTGTGGCAGTATTTGCTTGCCAGTGGGTGTGCTGGGCGCCGTGGCCAGCTGTGCTTTGTAGGCTTGTCCCCATGGGCCAGTGGATATTCCGTCCCTACACCGGTGATGCTGTGCTTTGGGTGTGGGGGTGTGTTGTTAGTACTACACTGTGTTCCTGTGCCCATCTGTGGCATGGGTGGTGGGCCCCTGCCTACCTCCCTGGATGTGCAGTTCCATTGCTCTGCTGCTGGGGGGGCTCCCTGCTTGCGCTATGGCACATCTCGACTGCTCAGCTGGGCTGGCCTTGTTGCGCTATGGCGTGACATATGAGGTCAGCTTCCCCTACCTGGTTGCGCTATGGCACAGGTTGTGCGATTTTCAGACGTTGGCTGGTTGTGCAATTTGACTTGCTCCACATTTGAATATCACGTCTGTTGTGCATGTGCGCAATTGACTTGCACTTGCTCCTGCTATTGCGCACATTTTGGGCGCAGTTTGAATATCTGGGCCAGTGTGTTGTAAAGCACTGTCCTACACAGAAATCCATAGTTTTCAAAATGCTGTTGTACCACAGTTCAAATACCATGGAATGTGATTGTACCCTCCTATGGTAAAACAGCATTCTAAACCCTCTAGAGACATGCACAAGTTAAATTCACCATGAAAGAGAAATATAAAATAATGCATGGAGAAGTTTGGTTTATGGGGATTTCATGCACCCAGAGGTGTGTGATGCCCCATGAAGCCTGAGGGGTTTATATGGGCATCTCACACACACTGAAATGGTGCATAAAATCCCCATAGAACCACACTTCTCCATGTTTTATTTTTTCGTTTACTATTTTTTGGTTTAAATTGTCTTTGACACTTTGCGAGGGTAACTGTTACCGCCGACACGCTTGTCTCACGCTGAGTGACTGATTGTGTAGCGCTTGTGAACGTTCAGCACAAGGACAGCTTGTTCGGTGGTTTTTCAGGTGATGCTGTGATACTGTTCTGCCCATGGTTTATGGAGCTTCATAAACACCACATGTGGTTTACGAAGCTGTTGGGCATTAACTGGCAGTGGTTTATAACCACTAACCAGTAAATATAAAACCAACAATGCACATATTTCACATAATAATATACACTATAAAAACACAGGGGCCCAGATATTCAAAAGGGTTGCGCATGGTGCAACAGTGTTGCGCCATGCACAACCCACTGATGCGTCCCAGCATGATATTCAAAAGGGAAAAGTGAGCCGCACAAATCCCAATGCACCGGAGCGCATCTGTAATGTATGCAGGCAGAGGTGGGGCGTGCTCCAGCATAACCTGCACAGCCCGATATTCATCCCGGGATGTGCAGAGTCATGCACGCAACCCCTACCTACACCTGCACAAAATTAAGCCCCCCAAAAAAGGAACAAATGATGGCCACCAACAGGTGAGCTGCTGCATTGCAGGGCGTAACACGGCAGCTGCCACCTGTGGGTGGCCAACCGAGTTCCTGCCGCACCTGGTGACACCCCCCCATGCCCCATCACGGGCATCTGTGTAAAGACACCTCCGTCCAATATCCCTGGTGGTCCAGTGGACCCCTATGTGCCTGATCGCGGGCATTGCTATAAACCCTCTCCATCCAATATCCCTGGTGGTCCAGTGGACCCCTATGTGCCCAATTGCGGGCATCGGTATAAACCCCCCCATTCAATATCCCTGGTGGTCCAGTGGGCCCCTATGTGCCCGATCACGGGCATCGGTATAAACCCCCCCGTCCAATATCCTGGTGGTCCAGTGGACCGCACTCTGCCCAGTCGCGGGCATCTTTAAAACACAGAACAGTCCTATTACCCTGGTGGTCTAGTGTACCCCCTCCCCACCCGCCCACTGAGCCCCACCGTCCGCTTCCCCGGTCAGCTGGCGGGCTGCAGCACCCCACCCGCCTGCCGCCCTCCGACTGACAACTCGGTAAGGCTGCACGCCCATACCGTACAACACAGTCCAGATATGTGAATGAAGCACTCTCTGTCTTCAACGAGATGACCTCTTCCAGCAGCGCGTTCCAAGTGTCTACCACCCTCTCTGTGAAGAAGTGCTTACTGACCTCCTTCAAAACCTCCCATCCTCCAGCTTAAGACTGTGCTCTCTCGTATTATGGTTGCCACTCAGATTAAAGAAACTCTCCTCATCAACCCTGCTTATCCCTTTCAAGTACTTGAAGGTCCCAGTCATGTCCCCCTCTCTCTCCTGTCTTCCAGGGCATATATGTTCAATGCCCTTAACCTCTCCTTGTATGCCTTGCCCTACTGACCAGCTATCATCTTTTTAGCCATCCTCTGGACCTTCTCCAGCAGGTTAATGTCCTTTATGAGGTGTGGGCACCAGTACTGAACTCCATATTCTAGATGTGGCCTTACCAGTGACCTGTACAAGGACAGTACAACCTCCTCATCCTACTATTAATCCCCCTAGCTATGCATCCCTGCAAATCATAATGGTGCCGGAAAAAAGACCGACTTCCCAGTTAGACAAACATTCCCCCATGTTGGCCCACGCAGCATTGTTTTGTGATGTCACAAAACGAAGGCTGCGGAAGTGTGCCCTAATCAGTTCTATGGGGCTGGTATTTTCTAATATACTTAAACCCTTTAGTGTTGGGAATTTTTCACATCAAAGCAATCGATCGACTAATAGGGATCCTATTGGTCGATCAGTGCTGACATGAAAAATCCAACACTGAAGGGTTTAAATATATTAGAAAATACCAGCCCCATAAAACTGAATGGGGCTCACTCCCACAGCCTTCAATTTGTGACATCACAAAACAGTGCTGTATGGGCCAACGTGGGGGTGTGTTTGTCTAACCAGGAAGTCGGTCATTTTTTTGACACCATTATGATTTCCAGAATTAAGAGGGATATGACTTTGCGAATTTAGGGAGTTTTTCTGTCAAATGTCAGTAGCTCAATTCCAGATAGGTAAGGAATCAAACGGGCTAGGAGACAGCAGCACTGCTGAAAGTAGGAACCTGCTCTTTAATGCATGCCCTTGGTGCACTGTGAGGCATGAGGGTAAAGCCCGAGTGCTCTCCAGCCACCAGTGAACTCCAATAAATTTCCCTCCTTTCATGATGGTGGAATAGCAAAAGAACAGTTTAGAGATGTCAAACCCTGCATCACCAAACACCTAGCAAGTGAGAGTTTACATTTAGCACCAGTACAGGTTAACATCCTAGCACAGATAAGCGATCTCTTACCAGGTTCCAGTAGAGCCTGGGATAATGGGGTCTCAGAAGACTATCCAGTTGTACCTGTGAAACAAAAACAACAATAGGGTCACAAAGGATCTGCAGCTTTTTATGAACTAACAATGACAAACAATGTAGGATAAACAAAAAACAATACTTATCTGATACATGTGGTCGGTGTCTCCTTCACTCAGTCAGCATCCTGTCAGATCTGTGGACATCTAAGGGAAAATTGGTCAATATGAAGAATAAAAATACTGATCAGCTGGATCAGTTGGGAAAGACTTATAATGGTTATAAAAAAAAAGTGGGTTGTGTGTTGGGGGAGGGGGAATACAGACTGGCACCTCACCATCGAACTGGGTTTTAGAATGGACTCTGTCACTCAGGGGCCATCATGCATCAGACCACATGTATCAGATAAGTATTGGACATGGCCTACCTAGACTTTAGCAAGGCATTTGACACAGTCCCACACAAAAGATTAATAGTTAAATTAACCAGCCTGGGAGTGGGTTCCAGGGTGGTAGCCTGGGTAAAACATTGGCTGCACAACAGGACACAGAAGGTAATTGTAAATGGAGTCCACTCTAAAGAAAGAGGGGTTACTAGTGGGGTACCGCAGGGTTCAGTATTGGGTCCAGTCCTTTTAATGTCTTCATCAGTGACATTGCAGAGGGACTGGAAGGAAAAGTATGCCTTTTGCAGATGACACAAAGATCTGCAACAGGGTTGATACTAGGAGGCGTGGAAAGGATGAAAAGGATTTGCAAGGTTGGAGGAATGGTCAGAAGTATGGCAGCTGGATTCAATGCAAAAGTGCAAAATAATGCACCTGGGAAACAAGAACCCAGGGGAAGAATACACAATGGGTGGGGAGGTAGTAACAACAACAAAGGAAAGGGACCTGGGGGTAATCATATCAGATGACCTTAAGGTTAGCAAGCAATGTGAGAAGGCAGTAGGGAGGGCTGGGGGTATACTGGGATGTATAAGGAGAGGTATCATCAGCAGAAAACAGGAAGTTGTTATCCCTCTGTACAGGCAGTTGGTGAGACCCCATCTGGAGTACTGAGTCCAGTTCTGGAGACCCGATCTCCGCAAGGACATAGACAGGATAGAGGCAGTCCAGAGGAGGGCAACTAAAATGGTGCAGAGTCTGCAAGAGAAGTCGTATGAGGAGAGACTAAAGGAGCTTAGTATGTATACCCTTGAGGAAAGAAGGGAGAGGGGGGACATGATAGAAACTGTTAAGTACCTCAGTGGAACCAACAAAGTCCCAGAGGGTAGCATCTTTCAGAAAAAGAGACGTGCAAGAACAAGGGGACACAATTTAAAGATAGAAGGAGGCGGTTCAGGGCAATGTGAGAAGTATTATTTCACAGAGAGGTAGTGGATGCATGGAACAGCCTTCCTGAGGAGGTTGTGGGGTCTAAAACTGTGGGAGAATTCAAGAATGCATGGGACAGACATAAGGCAATTCTTGTGGGGGTAGGAAGAAATAGGCTGTTGGTTAACTAGGATCTGTGGCCTATCCTGTAGGTAGAGAAATGGGCAGACTGGATGGGCCTAGCGGTCCTTATCTGCCATCAAAGTCTATGTTTCTATGTTTCTATGCAGGAGAGTCAGTGCCCTAGAACTGATTTTCTCTTAGGGGTGGGGGCATTGTACTCAGCAATCAACTGGCATGAGCCAGGATGAAGACACCAGCTGTTATCATTCTTGTACCATTGATAGGGATCTGGACTGCCAAACTGCTAAAGCATCTTGGGATGGGTTGCCATAACTAATGAGAGGCATGACCCTTCCCCCACTGCCTTCCCCCCAAAGAGGGAGTGGCTGTACCAGAGGTCCAAATTTAGTCCATAGGATGGTGGGTGACGTAGCTATGTGGCTGGTGGCAGTATGGCACTTCTCCATAGTGCAGGACCTGCTCTGACTGTGGTTTCATGCAGGCAGCTGCTATTTTTC
Source organism: Neoceratodus forsteri (assembly GCA_016271365.2). NCBI lineage: Eukaryota > Metazoa > Chordata > Ceratodontiformes > Ceratodontidae > Neoceratodus > Neoceratodus forsteri. Next base: position 326,971,055 of record JADMNL010000023.1, read on the forward strand.
CCCCAATTTTCATGCCAGCCCACCTCATGCGACAGTGCACAGTCTTGTCAGACCTCACCATGCGCGCAGATCCATGTATTTTTGAACTCTATCAGTCCACCACCAGAAAAAATGAGAAGAGCCAACATCCCCACCGCTTTCACCAACATGGGCATTCTATTCACTAACCCAAGCAAAAAACAGAAGATTCTTCCATTGTACCAACATGAGTACTTCAACATCCTACCAGTATGGTCAGCCTTCATCTCCTCCAAATAAAACTAACAGCCAGCTTCCCTTAACTCCACAGTCTCCCTCCCAACAGTGCCTCCTCTTTACCCAGCACAGCCAGCTACCTCAACCACATGGCGAGCTCCCTTCTCACCCACATTACACTGCCCTTTTCCCATACATGTGCTTGCCCAGGTCACTACACATGGTCACTTCCATGGACAACATCCAACCGCACATCAGGCTAGTCTCCCCTTCAAATATGGACTGTACCTCACAACATCACCGGGACCACCTTACTGACCACATATCTAGAGTCCACACCCTCCACTAGCAAAGCGCTCCTTACTGGCACACTACATAAGATCAACACCATTCAGCCAACTCCCCTCCGAGCATAGACCAAACCCCCACCACCAGCATAATAATCTAGCAGCCCCCAAGCAAAATCAGTCACATGTCTCCATGTCCAAATCAGCTGCACCAACAACTATAGTGAATCACCTTGCTGTACATTACCCCCCCCAACCGCCACCACCAAGCGCATCACACTAGTGGTTCCTCTAACACCTTATAGAACTGTTTGTTTTACATTCTGGAACACTTGCCTATGCAACTGGATGTGGTAGGCAGGCAGTAATCTCCCTTAAAGTTCCTTGCCCATTAGATCCTGCCCAATATGCAAGCAGAAAATGCTGGAAGACACAAAATATAAAATGTGTTGCACTATGGCTGGCAGCAGTCACAGAATAATAGCCAAAGTAAGCAGACACTCAACTCAAATATAAACAAACTGGCCAGATGAATTTCTTACCCTCCCAAAAAAAAACTCACAACACAACACAATATAATATGTATTATATTGAGAGCCCTGGCAAAGAAAACTGCTGTAGGCTTTCCTTTTTAAGTATTTGTTTGCAGCTTTATGTCCAGGGCCATACTGCAGATGTGACTTTCAAAAAAATTACCCCTGCAAGATTTGTTTCCACTTTGTACACAGCATCACCAGCCTTACCCCCATGCCACAACACAACCAGCAGACAAACGGTGAGCTTCCCATTTTTTCAAAGTGCAAACTGGCACAGGTTTTAAAAGGATAACTGCAGTAAATGAGAATGATCTACCTTTAATGTGTGTTGGCAATAGGGTTACCACCTTTTCAGAAGCTCAAAGTGGGGCATTTCTTACTGAAACATGATTTTTCGCAGGACAATCTGTGTCCTCAGCCAGTGCAACAGACTTGTTTTCTCTAATAATCAGAATCAAGACTAAATATTGCATTTTTTAGTTGTTTCTACTGTTTCTTATTCTTTTCAGATATTTTAGTTAAGATATTATTGTTTTCTACAACATTTTGAGGAAAGTTAGAAAATATTTTTTCTACTGAACGGTCAGGACATGTAGTATTTTTTCATGTGATTTTGCAGGACACAGCTGCCCAAATCAGGACTGTCCTGTGAATATCAGGACAGGTGGTAACCCTAGCGCAGTGTTGCAGACAGGTATGGTAAAGCAGGGTTGCAGTGGGCCTGATATTTTTTTTGTAAAGGAGAAGCCTCTTGTACACTCTAGGAGTTTGTTTTCCCCACCTGATCAGCTGTGATTGTTGCTGGAGGTCTCGCTTGTTATATACTGCATTAAAAAAAAAATCGGTTGATTAGTACAGTTGTTATTAATAAAATAAATAAATATGCAGTCTGCCATCCATCTGAGATTGAGGAGGTCCTTTTCATACTGTCATCACAGCAACAGTCCTCTGGTGTCACACTGACTAATGTCCCACGTTGTGCGACTACTGTTAACATTGGTTCCACCTGCCAGTAAATGGGGACAGAAATAAGTGACACACACATTCATTCCAGGTGGTAGTGCAATGTGTCAGAGTGCTGCTATAAAGTTTCTGAACACTTGTTAATGACAGCATATGCTTAACACAGATAATGTTTAAATGAATAAATACTGTAAACAAATAATCTGTGTTGTGTGCAGTTTTCATCTCCTTCTGTATCACAAGCTGCATGCACTTCCTTATTTAGTTTTTATTTAGAATGTCAGTGCATGGAATCCATTGTACCTCAATCCCAAGGTATTGCTACTTTCAGTATTGATTGGGTCACATACCTGTAGTTTTCCTCAAAAAAACATATCACAGGCTCACAGATTTAATAATCTGTTTCCACACATCAGCACTGACTGAATGAACTGATCACCTTTGAATTTTATTTTTCATTTTCTTTCCCTATTTCATTTAATTTTTATTGGTTAAACTGGAAAGGCATGTGAGCATTGCTGCCTGTTTACACAAGTGTCCAGCGTCACCTTTGAATTTATTAGCAATTTGCTTTTCCAGCATTACTGAAGTACCAATTCTACTGTAATTCATTGTAATACTGCATACCTTCCAAGGGGGGTCTGAAGCTTTGCTAGATTATTTTAGCAAATTTTCGGGAGATTTTCTGGAGGAAATAGTTTATATAAAAGTTGGTGGTTCGGGGACTACTATGACCTCAGAAGCTCTTTGGTGCATTTTGGAGCTTATACACACTTCTGTGTATGTTGAATTCAATAAATGTAATTACTGCCCTGCACCACAGCAGTGTCCTTTGTGTTTGATGAACACTGATGAATGTTGAGCCAACATCTTGTAACTGTCAGAGCAAGCATGACCACATTAACATCCATGTGTAGTGGGCAATGTGCAGATTCCCCAGCATGGGATAGGGGATGACTCTGGGAGCCTACAGCAAAGTGTGTGGGGGTGGTAATCACCATTGGTGGTTAAGTAAAAAAACAAAAAGCAGAAGTCCAAGGAAAGGAGGAGGAGAGGAGTTCATACGAACACCAGCTGTCAATGGCCCTGCATTAAATTCCCCATTACATGAGGGAACAGCATGGTACTCTCACCATAATTTGATGTGGAGCCATACATCAAGGATTGCAGTCTGCCACACTGCTTCATTCCTGCTTTTACTCACCTACATAAGGCTTGGTGTCACTTCTGCTTGTTTTAGTTCCACTCATTCTGGTCACTGCTTATGTAACTCCCTGAGGTTGATTTTTTGCATTAAACCAGTGCGCTATGTCCCGTATGTCCTCCCATTTTCACCAGTGATTACCACATTCTTTTAAGTTCTGTGTTTCACAGGCTACTGAACTGGAAGCCCAACACTGCAATGCTTCCTGGCCAGTCTTGGAGTTCTCGGAAGTCTTACACTGCAAAGCTTCCTGACCAATCTTTCTTTCTTTCAAGTTCTGTAAGAAACAAGTGTAACCTAGGTGGCGCTATCCCAAAGGATACTACCCCTGCCTGCATGACTAGGCACAGGCTGAGTGGCCTGAGCTCAGTAAATGGGTACCTCCACAGGAAGAGTTGGTTTAAGGGTAGCGTAGCTGCTCTGGGTATAGCCCTCCAGGACACTGATACCCCCCCCAATGGCTTGCACTGGTCAGCAGATAAACAATCACCATTAATGTCAGAATACAATGTTGAATCCACTCTTGACATACTCACCACCAGGGCTGGTTCAGCTGCACTGGACCTGGAGACCCCCTGTAAAACAGGACCTGAAATAGAACAGTGCAATGGCAATACAGTGTCCCCTCCACAAAGGTACATGCTAGCCAAGTTAAATGCAGAAAGAACAGAATCTGGTTTATTCAGGGGACATGAACAAGGGTGGGGCAGCAATCTGGCATTTGATTTCCTATCTGATTTAGTCAGGTTAAACATGCACGCACTAACAGTCCCTCTAGCATAGTCACACACACCCTGGGTTCCCAGTTGTTACTCAGGCTAGAAGCATTGCCCTGGATAAGCCGGCATTGCAGCTGTTGTTGAGGCCCTTAGAAAAGAAATAAGCAACATGCACTTTAACCCACAATTTGTATTCTGGAGCCGGATGGCTCAGTACATAATGATCAACCAAAACAAATCAGATGACACACAATACATACAAACATACAATCTGCCAACAGAACAGACCAACTTGTCTATCAAAGTCTGCCCGAGTGTGTAGCTAGCACCCTAGATTGCAGCTGCCCCAGCCTCCTCCCCCACTGTCCCTCCCATACATGTCATAGCCCCTGCCCCCAGACCCTTCCTTTTGCTTTGTCCCACTCCTTCTTAAAGCTTCTGACTATCATACGTTACCACCCCTGCTGGTAGCACTTTCCAGTTAGACACCACCCTCTCAGTGAAGTAGTGCCTCCTCATCTCCCTTTTAAATGTCCCCCCTCAACCTTAATCCATGCCCCCTCATCTCCCTACCTTTCCTCAGTTTAAACATCCCTCAGTGCTAGCTTTATTTCCTCGTCAAGTATTTGAATGTTTCAATCATATCCCCCCATCCCTCATCTCCTTCAGTGTGTACATATTCAGCTCCTGCAGCCTGACTTCGTAGTCCTTTCCTTCCATCCCCTTTAACATTTTTGCTGCCTTCCTTTGTACCCCCTCCAGTAATTTTATATCTCTCTGCAGGTATGGCCTCCAGTACTGCACACAGTACTCCAAATGTGGTCTGACCAAGGATCTGTAGAGATACAGGATCACATCCCTATGCATGGATGATAAACCTCTTGCAATACAACCCAGTACCCTGTTTGCCTTAGCTGCTGCTTTCCTGCATTGGACACAGTTGCTCATGCTCACTGTTACCAACACCCCAAGGTCCTTCTCCTCCTCAGTGATCCCTAGCCTCACCTCTCTAACCAGTAGTCCCTCCTATGTTTTTTTTGCCCTGAAGTACATCACCTTACAGTTCTTCATGTTGAATCATAGCTGCCACTTTTCTGACCATATCTCTTGTTTGGTGAGGTCCCTGTGCAATTGTTTCCATCCATCCTCTTTGTCTACCACCGCCCCCATTTTGGTATCATCTGCGAACAGACTAACCCTGCTCCCAACTCCGTGTGGCTATATCAGAGTTAAAGAGCCCAAATAGCACCAGGCCCAGCACTGAACCCTGAAGCACCCCACTTGTCATTGCTCTGGGTGTTGAGAACTCCTCCCCCCACAACCACTGACTGCACCCTCCCTTGTAAACAGTTCTCTATCCACTTTGTCAGCTTTTTCCCCACGCCCACAGCAATCAGCTTCCCCCCCAACCTCCCATGAAGCACTGTATCTAAGACCTTGCTGATGTCCAAGTACAGGACTTTTACTGCATGACCCCCATCTAGCTCCCTTGTTACTCAGTCATAATTCTCTGTTAGATTTGTTTGACAAGACCTCCCTGAGACAAACCCATGTTGCTGCCCATCCCGGAGGCCATTACCTTCGGGGAATGCCACCAGCCTCTCCTTCAGTATAGTCTCCATAAGCTTCCCCACAATGGAAGTGAGACTGACCAGCTGATAGTTTCCTGGCTCTTCCCTAGGCTCTTTCCTGTGTATGGGCACCACGTGGGCCACCCTCCAGTCCAGATGCACATACCCTGTTACCAGGGAGGTGTTGAACAGATCTGTCAGTGGCTCAGCCAACACCTCCACCATCTCCCTCAGCACCCTGGGGTGGATGCCATCAGGACCTGGTGCCTTGTCGACCCTTAACACCCTCAGCCCCTCTAGCACTCTATTCCCTATGATCATTTTGTCTGTCACCTCCTCCCCCACCTTCTTCCACCCCCCAGTCCATAATGGTAGTGGGTCCATTCCTCTCCTTAGTGAAAGCAGAGCAGAACAGACGTACTCATTCAGTATTTCAGTTTGATCCTCTTCCTCTTCCACCCATTTTCTTCCCCACTTTATCCTCACTATATGTTCTTTGCAGTTCCTCTTTTCCCTGACATATCTAAAAAGGTCCTTCTCCCCTCCCTTTAGGCCCTGTGCTAACCTTAATTCCCTGGAGGCCTTGGCTTTTTTCACCTGCCTGGCCACCTCCTTGGACCAACTCCCATAGGCCTCCTTATTCTCTTCCTTCTTTGTTCTCCTGTACTTCCAATGCGTAGCCCTCTTTGCCCTCACCCCCTGCAGCACTCACTGTTCAGCCAGTATGGTGGCCAGTTGGTGTTCTGTACACCATCCCAGGCTAAGTTTTCTACCCTTGGAGTCCAGAAGCTGCACCCAAAGTGCCTCCATCCTCCCATCCTCCCCCCTCATCCCTCATACATTTGATCCCTTCTCGCACACAGAGTGCTACCCCCTCATTCAACACCCCGATCCCTTCTGTATATACTGTACCCCAGGATTGCTAGATCAATGTCATGGTACTCCGTGGCCCAAGTCTCTGTTACTGTAGCAATGTCCACATTCTCCTCTGACAGGAGTGCCTAAAGTTCTGCAATTTTGTTTCCCAGGTTTCTTGCATTTAGGGAGACCACCTTCCATCCATACTCCTCCTTTCTCTCTCCCCTCTTCTCCTTCATCTGCTCCCCTCCTCTCAGTACTCCATGCCCTTTTTTTTGCCTTGTTATTACAGGGTGGCAGTGCCTTCTGCAATTCACACTGGCTACCCTGCATGCCCCTTCCCTGAGTCACTTCACCTCTGCCTTTATCCGTATCTAGGGGGGTGAGCTCACTAGGCTCCCCAATCCTGACCATTCTACTATTCTCAGTCCTCTTGCCAACCCCCCCCAGTTTAAATCTACCTTAGTTGATATATACCCCTCAATTCCATCCTTTAGTACTCCCCTCCCCTTCCCGCTCAAGTGTAGCCTGTCCCCTGCATACAAGTCAGTATTCCCCCAGATCCCACCCCAGTTTGTCACTAAACCATAATTCTTGGTGTGGTATCATTCTTTCAGCCACTTGTTGAACTCCTCTATCCTTCCTTTCTTCCCCATGCTCGCACATGGTACCTGGAGTACCTCCGAGAATGCCACCAACTTCCAAACCACCTCACATTGCCTGCCCAACTTCTCAAACCTCCCCTTCACCACTTCTACAGACTCCTCCACCAAGCTGTTTGTACCCATGTGCAACACTGGGTGAGGTTTCTTCCTCCCCTTAAATGCGCACTTGAGCAGTGCCTGCCCTGCCCTTTCTGTGGTCAACCCAGGAATATCTTCATCCCACATATGGCTGTGTCTTTCCCCCTTTCCACCCCATCTGACCCCTTTCAGTGCAGAATCCCCCAGCATGAGCACCCCTCAGTTGCTGTCCCTTACCCCTTTTCTCTCTTTACCCTTTTCTCTACTCTAGAGTACATACTGCCCTGCCCCTTATACACACCAACTGCACCCTCTGTCTCCTGCAACCGCTCCCCCTGTTTTTACCTCACTCCCTGTCTCTGCCCTGCTCCTCTCATCCCCACAATCATCTTACTAGCCTGACCTCTGCCTATTGGGCTTTCACTATCAATCTTCCTTCCACTCCTGCTGATCTCCAACCCCTCCCCTATCCCCTCCATTGCAGATTTTGTGCACCCATTACCCACAACCCACAATGATATGAACTTTCTTGCAGGGAACTACCCTGATGGTTACTCAGATTCCCCAGACTAGGAGGCAGGACTGACAAGATGAAAACCTCCGGATGGTATGCTGTTTGCCAGGGGAAGCAGGGCCCACACAATGCACCATGATGGTCGATCCTGTTTGATGGTGTTGAGCAGGGAACCAAAGCCCCGAGTGGGTCTTTCATTGGATGAATCTCTGCAGCATGAGTGGCAGTCTAGGCCAAGATGGAGAGGTCTGGACCAGATGAACAGTTTGGATTGCAGTCCATTTTAGGTGCTGGATGCAATGTCCAGCTAGTGCAACACATTCAGGGGTGAGGGGAACCAAATCATGACCCACACTACACATTCAGCACAATTATAACCAAAACAGCCAGATACCACAGTTTGGATGACAGTCCAGTTGCAATAAAGCAGTGCCTCTGTGCAATCCATACGGTCTGTGGTTTTCTCCAATTCCTGACAGGCTGATCACTCCAGGAGTAAGTCTTCGGTCCACACCAGGCAAAATTTACTGTCTCACAATTCAGGATTCCTTTCTCAATAACAACAATCTGGACAAAGTCCAATATCAGATTGCAGGCTTCTTTACACTGGAAGATGGTAGCAGGCAGGCCAGACACAGCCTTCATGCTGAATCCCAGTGCTACCATACAGGAGAAGCTGCTTGAAATACTTGAGCAGTTCACTCTCTCAATTCCAACTCTACACTGACACACTGCTGCAGGCAGCTCTGAGATTTCCCAGTGATCCAAAAGGTTTGGTTGGTTGGTCCATCAGTCTGTCACAGAAAGGGCCAGTCCAGGTCCATTAAGGTGACAGTAAAAATGACAATTCCTACAGAAATTCACTCCCATAAGACAGCTGGGGACAGTCTCCATTTTAAGGCCCTCATGGTACCGATTGGTCCAAACTGACAGTCCTGCACCAAAATGGTGTTTCTTGGCAGGAAGTCCATGCTACAAAGGAAAACAGGTTAGGCAAACTATTATATTATTATTATTACTAAAGCAGATAATCAGAAAACAATCACAGATCCTATTAGGGCTTCCTCTGTGCACTTAGAGATGGCAGAATGAAGCAGCTGTAATGCTGCCCGGGTGGGACTCGAGCCTGAACCCACTCGGTTCCCACCCAAATTAATTATAACCCATGAGATAGATACTTCTTAAAGAAACAGGCACAGAAGCTAACAGGGCACTCTCATGCAAGCACATTCAAATGATTTAGACACAGAACACCAGCCTGGGAGTGGGCATTAGGCAGGCCCAGGAAGACATTTTAGGAACCACCATTTGGGGGGGAGGTTATACCAGTATAATATAAAAAAAGATGACTCCAGATATGTAATTGTGCTGTTCCAGGCTGACAAATTGGAATCTTGTCCACAACATGAGTCTCAGTGGATCATAGAATATCATTTAATATTTATTTAATGATTTATGCAGGCAAACATTATGGGACATTGTCTAGGGTGTGGAAAAGAAATCTGGCAGATAGAGCGTGCAGCGTTTGCTGTGCAAGAGTGCTAATGAGAGTCAGGGCAGGCATGAAACAGATCAAAATCTAAACTATAATATAAAAGTGCCCAACAGGGTTAGACTGCATGGGGAGGGGCAGAATTGTTCAAGTTGAGCAAAGAATACTGGCAACACCTATCCTCCCCAAACTCTATGCAGTAAATGAACAGCAACTGGAATCACAGAGGCTATGCAATATCCTCCAGAAGCATGTCTTTCAGTACTGGGGCATTGATTGGTGAAAATATGGCTGCCCAGGGGCAGAGGTATTGATCAAGGGTATAAGACTAGTAATCCCCCACTGCAACTGTTATTCTGTAACAGGGAAGTGGTTTGGGTTGCATAGATCATAATCATCCCCTGATCCTCCTGCCATTCAGTGCCTTGGCAGTCACCAGAGCTTAAGACTGCAGTCCCACCACCACATAGGACAGGTAGGATGGTGGTGTTCCTTCTGGTGGCTGAGGGTGGAGGCAGTTCTAGCATTAATCAAGCATATCCAACATTGTTCAGATAAAGTGAATGTTGTGCATACTGGTGTTCCATCTTAGTTCCATTCTATCAAGACTTGGGGACACTTTGTGAATGACAGGGTACAGTACACATTGCAAGTCCATTGGTTGGCAGGATCCACCAATGGGCTTCTAGGTGTGTACAATAGGTGTCATTCACAGACAGCTCTATCAGCAGGCAGCCATGGCAGCATGCAGGTGGGTTGAGCTGCCACTGACATTAGGACCATGCCATGATGGGGAGAGCGGGGTTGGGCGGGGGTGCCTGAGTGGGGGTGGGGTCCACTGGACCACTGGGTTGACCTAAGGGATTACGGCGAATGTGTGATTAGGTCAAGCTGGTGGGAATGGGGTCAGTTATTATTCCTTTACCACCACAGTGTGCAGCATAAAATCAGAGTGGTGGGCAGGGAGTGGGGTTCACATATGTTTTATTTACTCTTGCAGTGTGTGGCATACAATTGGTTTGGCAGGCAGGGAGTGGGGCACTGGACTGCCAGAGTGGGAAAGCTGCCAACTCCAGTCTGCAGTACAGCGGCCTGCCTGCCAGTGGGTGAACACTCACTTATTCTACTTGTTGTAGATTTATCTTGAGGCACATCTCTGGACTTGCTCTAGGGGTGCACCTCAAATGTGGATTGTGAATGGCACTGCACACCATATGCATGGGCATGCCCCCTGCACAGCCTCTCCAGATGCACTACATAACATTAAGGGTGGTGTGTGATGTGCATCAATTCCTTGCCAGAATTGCACCATTGCACAAGTTGGGGTTGCACCGACACATCTCGGATGTGCTGGGTGCATCCTTTTTGTGACTCCTGCCCCTGGAGTGGGCAGTACTCCTGGACAGGTGAGTCCATTATCAAGTAGCTAGTGACTGCAAAATATGCTAAGTTAAAATCTCAAGTAATTAATAACTGAGCCATTTCTTGCATTTCAAGTAAAACAGCTGAGAAATGTTCTAAGTTATATAAACAACTAACTCTCAAGCTGGATTATGTTTAAGTAGAAAACTTTAATTAATTCCTAGCTACAGTATTTTTTAGTCTCATTTCTCAACTAATGAATAAGTAAACAGAAACAATTCCCAACTAATTGCTAGATGGCAAAAGTCAAACATTAATTGAGAAAATCTCCTCAACCGATGTTCAAGGATAATGCTTAACTTTTTAGTTAGCCATTACCTAATGAAAAGGTAATCACTAGTTATTTGATAACTTATTTTTTTGTATGTACTGTATTGTACTGTACTGTACTATCCTAACCAGAATCTCCTTGAAAATGAGCCAGCTCAATGGAGCTTTTCCTAGTAAAACAAATAAAATGGAATGAAATTATATGAACTTTTTTCCATAAGAATGGCACAGACATGTCAGGTATGTTTCTTTCTCTAGGCCAGGGAAGCAGTATAGCACAGTGGTTTAAGGCTCTGAGCTATACATCTGGAGACCTGGGTTTGAATCCCATAGCCCCCACTTGCATACTGTGTGACCCTAAGCAAGTCACTTAACATCCTTGTGCTCCCAGGTCGCATCTGTAAACAAACTTTCAGCTTAGTGTGCTACTCCTGGTTAAACAATTGGAGGAGAAAAAAAAAAGGAGAAAGCCTTTGACAGACTGCCTAATAAATACCTGTTTATAATGATGAAAATGTATGGATTCCATGACACTTTTATTCATTTAACAGGGAACTGTTATAAAGATATCATGGTTTCTCCTAATATGAATGCTTGAATGGGAAAAGGTATACCTGTTGCATGTAGAGGGGGTAAGACAGGGGTGCCCATTAAGCACCTTATTGTATATCCTGGGCACAGACCACTTAATAAGTAGGGGTGTGTGAATACCACTTCCCAAAAATTCATCCAAGTATTCAGTATTCAGATCCCAGATATTCGTTATTCAGCATTTGTTATTCAGGTAGTTATGTTGCCTTAATGGAGAATTGCTATAGAACTCCTTAAAATGGCTTCCGGAGGAGAAGGAGGATGAGAGGTTATGGCACTTTGGCTTGTGCATTTGTGCCAGAGGTTGTCTTGTGCTGCTAGTGCTTCAGAAGGAGGATGAAGAGGTCATGGCACCTTTTCTTGTACAGTGGTGCCAGTGTGGCACAGTTGGTAGCACATCCACCTCTGGACCAGGTCATGGATTCTCGTCCCACACTGGGATTGGACTCATACCTAAAATGCTGGCATCTGAGTGCAGTATTAGGGGGGTGCTGGCCTGCTGGGGTGTGCCATCCTTTGGATTAGACATTAAACCAAGGTCCCTTCTAACCATCCTGGTGCTGTCCTGGTGGGCATCCAGGTGGAAGTAAAAGAACTCTCTTTCAAAGAGTAGGGGACATTCCCAGTGTCCTGGCAAACATTCCCCTTCCCATAAAAAAAAAAACAGATCATGCAGTTATCCAGGCTGTGTATGGGTGTTGATTGGTGCAATATAGCCACCACTACACATTCAGTCACTTCACTGCCAGTCTAGCATTGCTTGTAAAGCACCTTGGGAATCACTGTGTATGAAAAATAGTATATAAATGCTAATTCTTCTTCTGCTGCTGACGCTTCAGGAGGAGGAAGAAGAGGTCATGACAATTTGGCTTGTACACTGGTGCCAGAGACTGTCTTGTGCTGCTGGTTCCTCAGGAGAAAGATGATGAAGAGATCACGGCACTTTAGCCTGTACACTGGTGCCAGAGGCTGTCATGTGCTGCTGGTGCTTCAAATACTGAGACAGGTGATGCCACACTGGTAACTGACTGCCACATGTTATGCACATGAAATACCTGAGACTGGTGATGCCACACTTGTAACTGCTATATTTCAGGCATGGGAAACATTGAGACTTGTGATGCCACGAGGGACTTGTGATGCCACACTGGTAAATGCCATATTTCAGGCATGTGAAATACTGAGACTGGAGATGCCACACTATTAACTGCCGTATTTTATGCGACAAAATACTCGAGACTGGTGATGCCACACTGGTAACTGCCATATTTCAGGCATGGGAAACACTGAGACTGGAGATACCACACTGTTAACTGCCATATTTTATGCACGTGAAATACCTGAGACTGGAGATGCCACACTGTTAAATGCCATATTTCAGGCATGGGAAATACTAAGACTAGAGATGCCACATTGTTAACTGCCATATTTTATGCACGCGAAATACTTGAGACTGGTGATGCCACACTTGTAACTGCCATATTTCAGGCTTGGGAAACACTAAGACTGGTGATGCCACACTTGTAACTGCCATATTTCAGGCATGGGAAACAGTAAAACTGGTGATGCCACACTTGTAACTGCCATATTTCAGACATGGGAAACACTGAGATTCGTGATGCCACACTGGGAACTGCCATATTTTATGCACGTGAAATACTTGAGACTGGTGATGCCACACTGGTAACTGCCATATTTCAGGCATGGGAAACACAGATACTGGAGATGACGCACTGTTAACTGCTATATTTTATGCACGCAAAATACTTGAGACTGGTAATGCCACACTGGCAACTGACACTGACACTGGAGATGACACACTGTTAACTGCCATATTTTATGTATGTGAAATACTTGAGACTGGTGAAGCCACACTGGGAACTGGCATCTGGAAAGCTGTTAAAGGGATATATGGAATATGGGCACCAGCAACACAGGGGATGAGAGATTTATCAACATTAGAGGAGTTTTTTTTTTATTAGGAACAGCAGTCAATAGGTGGGTGGCAGTTTTAGGTACTGGGAACTGCAGGGCATGCACTTTCAAAAGAATACACCATGACAATACCAGTAATAAAGAAAAAGGGTGCTGGCCACAGATTTGTGTTAGTATGGCTATGAGTACGATGAACATGTTTGACTAAATGTTAACACGTTGTGCTTATTTGTTAACACAGAATGGCTTGTGTATGGGTCCACGCTACAACACACAAATGTTGTATCCAGAACAAGATGATTATTTAATGCATTTTTTAGTGGCCACATGTGTATCCAAGGTGAAGTAGATTTACTTTTATAAACGCAAGTTGCTCGACAAGTGCTGGGTCAAGTGAGGATCAGTGAGATTCCAACACATCCCCAGCGGTGCTGAACATTAATTCAGATAGTATGCTGGTAGGGGTGCAACAGATATATTTAAGGGCCAACTGTGCCATGTGCGGAGATGCTGTCATCCTTTTGATCCGGTACTCCACTGGATTTATCAAGAATGACCCCAGAGGCTCATTGAAATAACTGTTCAGCAGATTGGGTGCCATATGTGTCTGCTGTTCTGTTCTCTTCCACTGCTCAGCCTGTAGTGATGAGCTGAGTTCTTCCCAACAGTCACCATTCTTCTCAAGGTTTTCCATACTGCTTTCAGTCTATGATTCTGACACTGGCTCATTTATAGGGTTACCTGCTGGTCTCATCGACCCAAGCATGCAGAAACTAAGTTTTGAGCACATATGCTTCTGAAACTCTGTAACCCTGTGAGCGGCATTATAAAATGTAATACCTCACACTTGAAACGTGGATCCAACATAGTGGCAAATATGTGCTTTTTATTGGAACAGAGATCAGAAAATCTAACTTCTAGTTCTGTGGTAAGATTTACCACAAAGGATATCACTGTTCCTGGTGTCTGGTTTGGACCTTTCTCAGCATTTTCAGTGGATCTCCTCATGACTTTTTTCAGGATATGTACAGCATGAATTACCTGACTTAGCAATGCAGAATCAGAGTTAAGGTCATGAGTGCTTCTTTCAAATGGTGCTAAAACCTCTACCAAGCCCTCAGTCATAGCCCAGTCCTGATGTCCAAGGAATCCCCCATGTCAGTTTCCATGCTCATCTCATGAACGGCCCACTTCTACCCCAGAAACCTTTGCAGCATGTAGTAGGTGGAATTCCCCCAGATCTGTACATCCTGGATGAGATCATGCTGCAGCATTTGAAGATGCTCTTTTAGCTGATGCAGACAGTTTGTGGCTTTCACAGAATGATGGAAGTGGTTACATATGGTTCTGGTTACTTTGACTATGTGATCTGCCTCTGCTGTGTTTGCCAAAGCCTTTGTCACCACCAAATTTAGTGTATAAGCAAAGCTGTGTATCCCTTCAAAATTGCTATCTCTAAGTGCTTTTATCACATTTGTTGCATTGTCTGTGATCACAAACCCTACCTGCAAATTGTTGCCATCAGTCCATGAGCTCAACATCTCTTGCAGGAATGATAGTATGTTTACAGCCCAGTGATCCTTTTCCGTAACACTAATATTTAACAAAGCAGACCTGCAGGGAGAGGGGGAAGAGATAGAACCAGCACCAGTACCACTATCACCAACAGTGACTATAACATCTACAACATCTGCAACACAGAAGTGTGCTGTCAGTGACATATGTGCATGATTTGAATTCATGCTGGTACATATGTCAGTTGTGCAGTGGAAAACTACACCAGCAGCCTGTGCTAGTAGTCTGGCAACTTCTTTTCTTAAATCATGGTAAATGTTGGGTATTACAGTACATAAAAATGTGATTCGTGATGGTATATTATACCTGGGGAACAATGGAAAATGACTGCAGATCCAAGGCCACCATCTCACCAATTAAATTGGTGATCTGCTGTGCTGTTGGGTGCAATATCTGGTATTTGGTGCGGGCATGGAAGGCTTGCATGATGGGTGTAGTCAAAGCGGTACCACATAGCATTGATTTTGGCTTTGAACCCTGGTGGAGGGTGTTACAATAATAGATGATTGAACAGAAGAAAGCAGAATGGGGATGCGCTACAAGTGGTGTAGGGGGAGTTCAGGGCACACTGTCTGTCTCAGTAATAGAATCACTTTCAATACTCTGTGCATCTACTGGACCAGTACCAGAAGAGGGTCTGACAGGCACATTTTGTGGAGGGTGAGGAACCACTGTGGATCTTTGAAGTGCACAGGGATGTTTCATTTGGAGATGGTTCATCATTGGTGGTGTTGTGAGATTTGAAAGGTTTTTACTGCAAATTATAGTACAGTCGTACACAGAGCATACTGCCTTTGTTGCATCATCTTTCACAATGTTAAAGTACAGCCACACCACACTTTTCCCCCTACTGACAGTGGAAGTACTGGCCCTAATAGGGCAACCATAGACATGTTTTGCCCCTTTCCCCTTATCAGACCTGGGAGCAGTGGATGCAGTTATTCTGCCCCTTTCTTTCTCTGCAACAGATGTAGTTGTAGAACTACTTTGTGTATAAGGTGGAGTTTAGCTTGACACAACTCTTTGAAAGGACAGGGTGGACTGTTTGGGCTTTTTAGGAGGAGGAGGGTGACCATGACTGACTTGCTTGTCATGATGAGCAGCACTGCATTTTTTGGCAGCTGCACATTCACACTTCTCACACAGATATGCCACATATTCAGTCTCATCGCCAAATTCGCTTAGGTGGGTATCTCTGTCAGATGATGTATCGAGCAAGTCTTGTGGCTCTGATAAATATTCAGAACCAGATGAATGCTCTTCTTCAGAATCCTCCAAATCAGCAAAAGGAAATGTGGTGAGAGGAAACTTATGAGGCTGAGCAACATTACGTTTTGGCAACACAATTGGCATGGTCATTGTAACAGTCTCATGGTCAGTACTAGTCACAGTACCTATGGTCACAGGTACAGTTGGCAAGGTAGTAGCACTGTTGACAGTAGACCTGGTGCCAGAATTATTATCAAGAGTTACAGTTGAAGAAATTGGCATCATATGACAGCTTGTTGTAATACTGGCAGCAGTAGTCATGGTAACAGCAGAACACTCGGGCTACTAATGGAGGCAAAGGTTATGGTGACAGTGACTGTGCAGGGAGAACAAATAGTGCACATTGTTATGTTAGTGATGGTGTCAACAGTACACAAAGGATCTGCTCTGGTTGCTGAAATCACAACACTTGTGGTGGGGAGGAGCACACTGATAGGTGATGTTACCTCTATTGGGGCGGTTGTGTGAATAACACTACCACTGGTAGTGGGGGTGAATTCTTGTTCTTGTATGACTGGAGATGTCAGCTGTAAAGCCCTCCTACTTTTATAAAATGATGGTGCTGCAAATCCAGTGCTAGTAGTAGTAGTGGTAGCAGTTGTACTTATAGCGACACTAGTACTACCCCCAATCCTACTGACACCAGAATCTGAAGGCTTATCAGTAGAGAAAACTATTTTAGAGCAATGAATATGAACAGATCTTCTCTCACCCTGTTCCTCACTACTTACGACTGGTGGTGAAGATGGCTTGCTTGGACTGGACCATGTACGTTTACGGGATTGATGAGACATGGTCTGTAACTTAAAGTGTATTTTGTGATTAGTGTTTTTATTTATGTTGGTGCTTCTTGCAGAAAACAACAATACACACACCACTCAAGTAGCAGCTAATAAAGACAGACTAATACTAGAAAGAGATGGAGTCAGCAAACAACTTCTTACTCTTATGGTGTCAGTTGTGCAGTCATACAGTACAGTAATTCAAGCTTTGAAAGTGCACCACACAACTTACAACATATAGAACCCAGTGAGTCACACCTGACACACAAAAACACTAAAGCAGTTCACAGAAAATGTACCTGTACACTCACAGCACTGCACACATAGGGGGTGAAGACACACAAAAAAGAAACACACACACACTCAGGAGACTACTCAAGTGCAGTCAACTGTGGAGGGAGGAGTCACTTATGATACCCTCCTCACTCAGTTGTACAGTGAATTGAGCCAAGAACCAGATCACAATCAGCAACAATCCAATGGGCCAAGCCTGACCCAATGAGAAAAAAATACAATGCTTTATAAATCACCAAAAAAATACTTGCAGACAACTGTGCGTGCACTTGCAGGACACCGATTACAAGAAAAACAAGACAACACACACACAGACAATGTATGTGCTGCAGTGAGCTGTGACGCAGACAAGAGGGAGTCAGACAACAAGCACACCTCAGTTGTGCTGTAAAGGGAACTGAGTCCAGAACCTGATGACAGCAAAATACCAATTTGCTTCACAAAAGAAATAGAACATACCACATGGGCTGTGTGTGGATTTGGAAGAAAAAGCTAAGCAAGCACAGCAGTGGGGATGAGGCAGTCAGCATTAACTTGAACCACTCATCGTTACTGAGCCCAGTAACAGTTGGAAAACAAATCCTGATAAGAAGTAATAATAGAACAGAAAGGTTCTTAAGCAAAGAATCAATCACTGTTTTAGCTAAGCTGTGAAACTGTAAGCAGTGAGGGAGGGGAGTCAGCAGCACACACAGTCACACACATAGATTCACTCACACACAGACTCTCCTTTTCCTTGAAACTGAGCCCAGTTTCAGGGATGAAAATCAAAGCTGCAGTCAGATGCAGTCAAAAGGTGATCAGATGTCAAAATTGGATCACACAAAAAATGTTTTTTAAACAGTTATAAAAGTCACAAGTGGTAAACGAAACAGAGCTAGCTCTCTCAGAAATGACTGTCTCCTCTCATCTACACACTCAGAGTGAGGAGATCACATGGTGTTTCTGGCTGTGAGCTCCAAAAACAGCCTCTGATTGGCCAGCAAAGCTCTGTGAAATTTTGAAATCTCACCCACCGAATAGTTCGTCCTCAATAGTGCCGAATAGTGGACTATTCTGGATGTCCATCAGAATGTTCGGCAAGCTCACTATTCATGGTATTCAGGAAACACTATTCAGACCATGCACAGCCCTATTAATAAGGCAACTGCAACATAATACTTATATTCAGGGCATTACTCAGCAGAAAGGGTTGGTATCATCCACCATCCAGGCATATGCAGATGACCTGTGTGCGTTACTTAAGGACACAATACATATCCGACAGATATCTCCCATTGATATCTTCTCTCAAGTTTCTGGTTCACGTATACATACTCATAAAAGTATGGGTTGCTGCAGGATAGGATTTGAGCCTAGCACTGCTTCTGGGATAGTTGAGGGGATAAAGATTTCAGAGACACCAATAAACATTTTGAGTACTTTTGGCATTGACAATAACAGGAAGTTTAACTAAGAGCTGAATCTAAAGTTGATGACAGAACTGTGGAAGTCCTGGCAGCTATCAAAAAAGAAAAAAGGCTAATAATCAAGTCTTTTCTGGTCCCTATTCTTTTATATCTTACTTACAGCATGTCTACTCCAGAATCATTGGAATCTGGTATTTATAGACTCTTTTTCATTATATTATGGGGCAGTCAACGTAACCCTGTTAAGCACAATATCTTGTACCTGCTTAGTAAAGAGGGGGGAATTGGGCATGTTGAAGATGGTGATTTTCTTTTACAGTATTTTTTTAGTTTCTAATACTGGGCCATTTTTATATGGAAAGGATTTAGGTTGGGGTCCATGGTTACAATTTTGGTTTAACAAATTTTGTTCTCAGTGGGAACAAAGGAAATACAGATGGTCCCCACAAACAAATCTGTCTGGCCTTCCTGAGTATGTTGCATGCTCAATGTGAAAGATCAGGAAGTTGAAATTATCTAAACCTGAGGTTGTGTCTCAAGGCAAGAAGATATTGTATAGTAATATTCTGAGTGGATCATTTTCAGCATCCCCCAGCTTTGGCTTCAGGACACCAGGGAAGCAAACAGTACTTTGTGCATGCTAACTGACTCTAGGATTCCCCCATGTATGTGAGATCCTCAAAACTGCCTCTGCCTGTCTATGTACCATATAGACCCAGTACATTCTCTTCCACCCCCGATTCACTGAGGGAGCTGTCCTGTGTGCTGTTTCACCTGCCGCTGTTGAATCTCTGCTGTTAACCAGCATAAGGAACTTTCCACCCTCCTGCCAGAGAGGCGATCTCATCATATCAGTACCTGCTTCTATTCTGCGTTATTTGATGTGCATTCTCTCTCAATATAGGCACCCATGGCATGCAATTACTTGCTTGTACTTTCAATTATTTTGATGTTAGTCTCTTTTGTGTTATTTGGGTAATCCTACCTCTCGAAGCTGTTATGTAATTTGCTGCTATACTGCCTACATGACCGTTCAAAGTCTGTTGTACCATATGCTGTACCACCCACCTGTCAGAGCCTATGGCTCCTGTATGTTACCTCGAATCTGTATTATGTTTTCTATGTACTCTGTAACCCTCCTGGGTCACACCTGAAAATAGGCACTTTGATGTCTAGAGTGCTTACCTGGTTAACAAAAGCAAATAAATAAATGTCTTATGGCTTAACTATCACCAGAAATTAGGAGTACAAAATAACCGAAAACATAAAGGCATCAGAGAATGTTACTACCCATAGATTGAGTTGTGGAACCACGCTGGAGGCACAGGAACATCTTTTTTAATGTCCCTTTTGTCCTACATTTCTGGGACATATTGCAACTGTGTGGAGAGAACCATTATTATTGTCCATGACATATGAGGAACTCGTGATGGGGAGGTTGAGGCACAGTGGGGAAATACCACAGGGGCATGGTACAATTATGGTTCTCCTTTGTAAAGTTTCATATCTGGCAGATGTGGTGTTGGTTGGCTCTTCAGCAACAGTTGCATTCTGTGACAGATTTGGAAGGCATGATTTATGGCTCAGTGATAGGGATATACAATAAGGTGTTGGGGACCATGCCAAAACAAGTTTAGACAACCTTTTGGTGGAACATGTACTGGGTAACTGCTTGAAGTGAGGAGGGTTGTTTTCTGGTGGTAGCCAGATTTCTTTTCTTTGATAATGGGTTACTCTGTCATGTGTTTATATGATCATTCACTTGATTTTCAAACATGGAATGTTCGGTTATCTTTTTTATTTTATGGTTGAATTTCTTTCAAGTTTCATTTCTTCTGCCTTTATTTTCTTGACATACATCATGTTTCTCTTTTTATTTCTCTTTCTGTTTTCTTTTTTAAAGTATAATTGCACAAGTATTGATGTACTGACATAAGAAAGTATTTTGTTTTGTAAAGTACATGCTTTGTTTGTTACATTGCATGTTTTCAGTAAAAAAACTACTCTTTTAGGTTTTTTTTTGTTTTTTTTTAGAGTTACTTAATGGATTATTATGATTGAATGTGCTTTAACTGTTTTTTGTTGGTATTGCTTTTCCTTTTATGCTTAATAAAAACTATCCTACTCTTCTTCATAAGTACCATGGGATCTTTTACTTCCATATAATATCCAGATATCGAAAGAAGAAAACTTGTTTTAACATCTTATCTGATGGACTGCACCTCACCAGTGCAGCACCCCCCTCATGCTGCACTACACTGTCAGTTATGGGTATTACCCCAAGTGCCCGGTGTGTGGCTAGAAACTCTAACTATCTGATATACCAGCTCCAGAGGCAGTTATGCTACCTACTAAGCCACTAACACTGCAAATATGGCCTACAGTGTTAATATTTTTTGACAGTATGAACCTAGAATGAAAATATCATAATATTTTCACTCAAGGTCCACAGTGTCCAAAATATCACTGCTGAATGCTGTTTTTGTTTCCTTACAAGCACATGGAGTGGCAAAGGTAGGGCTACCACAATACTGTACACAATCTCACTGTTACATTCTATTTTGTATCCTCACAGGCAACTGGAGTGGGATAGATAGGGATCCCACTAAACTATAAAATGGATAGATAGATAGATAGATAGATAGATGAATAGATAGACAGACAGACAGACAGTCAGGCAGGTAGACAGATATGATACAGAACTGCTTTCACAACAGCTAGCACTGAGAGCAACCAGCTGCTGGTACTGCACCACACCACATTACTGGCTTACAACTCGAGTGCCATAATTGGGGAATCCTATGATGCTGCTACTGTGTACTGTATACTGTATATAGTTGTCTGATGATGCAGAAGTGCTTTAACAAACTACAATTTGCTTTGGTGCCTGTGTTGATATTAAGTTTGAAAGATTAGCTAAAGAAATTACAATCACATGTTGTGAGTGCCCCCATCATCCTGAAACTGAACTGTGGGCTTATTGGATTGTGATAGTGTTTGATAATGGTAGTAGTACTGTCGCAGTACCAGAGAAGGGAAAAGAACTGCAGTAAGGTGGAAAATCAGAAAAGAAGATGGCTGCTGTGTTGCTGTGAAATTTTTAATCTGTACTCTTGACAATGATAACATGTACCTCAGTAATTATTTCTTGTCTAGTTATTTAAAAAATAACATCCTCTATTGGCAGTTGTTTTGATGTGTAATATGGGTTCAGGATTATTGCCTTAATGTGATGTGCTTAGCTTCAGGTATATTATGTATGGTAATTTTTTATTTGTTTGCTTTTTTGATCAATTTTTGTATTCTGGGTGGCAACTTGATAGTGTCAGCAATGCCAGCATTTGTGATAGACTTGTCTGGGTTCTTCAAATTATATCTAAAGAAAATCAAGCAAAATTTAAAATCTCTGTTTAAATTGCTGTGTTTGAATTCACCACTCTGGTGATTTCCTCAACTGAATGGAGGGTTATAATGACGATCTCCAGTGCAGCTAACGGTGGTGGATTAACATAAGCACTTGCCCAACAGTTTTATTTTGCAAGATGTACTGTCTGACAGCTTTCTTCAATTCAAACAGCATCTGAAACATAAAAAGGTTAAATTCCATATGGTAGAAATTTCTTCAATGAGCTTGTGTGGAGGAGGTAATTTGTGCTCCTCCTGTATTTTACCAAAGAATTAAAGTGTGCTTACCTTGACTGGCTAAATGAGTACATATGCTTTAGCAGTGTTAACAAGCGCCTTGATTTCCCTGTCCTCATCAAGAAAACTATGAACTATTAAGTTCAAACAATATGCAAAGCAGTGGATGTGAACAAAACTCCCTCCTCTAAGGCTTTTCTAATATTTGACTCATTATCTGTAACTACAAAACCAACAACCTGTGATGTGAGTCATTGCTGTAATGGTTGTTTGAACTCATCTTTGAAACTGTTGTAGCAGTTCTGTTCAAATAAATAACACATTCTCAGCACTGAAAACTGTAACCCCTATCCCCAGAATCTTCATCAATGCATACTTTCTAGTGTACTGTGACAGAACAAAGGCTTCAGGGTGACAGCTTATTCAGATATCTGTTGTCAGATATACCATTCCATCAACAGTATGAATCAAAGTTCCTTTCAGTGTTACACATTATTTTTGTTTATTCTTTGTTAACCAGGTAAGGCCCACTGGACAAAAGTGCCTGTTTTTAAGCGTGACCTTGGAGAATTGTGGTGGTTCGGTGACTTGCTCAGAGTTACACAGTATGCAGGTGGAGGCTGTGGGATTCAAAACCAGACCTGCTGGATGTACCAAGCTTATTCACAACTTGTTACTTTGACCACTAGACTATACTGCCAGCCCCAATAGAGTGTTGCATTGTAGAGATCTGGAATCCCCATTAACAAATATTTTATAGATAGCATATTATATCAAGATTCAAGGTACTCAAGCAACCTCTGAGTTCTGAATCCTGCTATTACTACACTCTTATAAGACAATAAGTCCACACCTATAATTTCTGAAATTTTCTGTATTATTGTAACATTAACATGGGGACTGGGTGATATTTAGTTTTACTTTCACATGGTTGTAAGATAGTAAGCAATCTCTTTGAAATGTGTGTGTGGGGGGGAGGGGGCTTTTGAATACATAGCCACTACCAGTAACACTCAATGGCATGCATAGAATCAAAGAGCAAAGAGGGAAAAATCTCAGGCAAAGGGGTGTGAGGGCATATCCTATAAGCAACGTTTTTAAAATGCAGTGTAAAGAGTGCATCTTCTAGCATTTTAGAGCTATGTTTTATAAAACAGTACACCAAGATAAGGCTTTCTATCACAAGGATATTACACTTTCCTGACAAATAAGAATTATCATCATTGGATTACATTAAGTCCCTGTAGTATCTCACAAGATATTACTTGTAGAAACTTTGGTAAGACCACTTTAATCCTGGCACATGGAAACTGTATATATATTTTTTGCTTTTACACTCTCACACTAAAAAGTTCAGCAGCTCATATAAGTAAATGCAGAGTCCATCTTCTTGACTGGTTACCAGCTTTCTGCACTGAGTGGCCATCTCAAACCATGGCCTGTGGTAGCAATCAAATCCAAAGATTATAACACTGGTGATAATGCCAGTATCCCATACATTTTTCTAATACTGATCAACAGATGGATTTGTGTAGTACCTCAGATCTAACTCATTGATACGCCCTAAGCACAATTGTGCACTACATTAAAGTACAGTCCAACTAAGTACAGCTCAGTTTTGCAACAGTGAGACACACTGCAGTTCAGTTATATATTTAGTTTTACTCAGGCTGCAAAAATCCATTCTTGCTGCCCCCCTACCTACCTACTCAAACCAAAGAAGTTGCTGGGGGCCCTCTGGAAAGTGAGCAATCAGAGGTTTTGTGCATGTGATGGACAACATTAAATATGGCAGAACTCCAAACCCGCTCACTCTGTATCTCTCATTTTTTAAATAAAGGGAGCAAAATGCAGAAGAAAAGATGGCTGAACAATAAGTAAAGTCAGGGCTGACAGCAGCAGCCTGCGGGATCAACCAAGTGAGAGGTAGAGTTCAGTAATTCAATACCGGTGTTGGTAACAGCAGTTGCTGTTGCTCTGCTTCAAATCATCAATAACCCAGAAAACTACTCGAATAGTGCTACTGAGCATGAAGGCAAACATTTTACATTTACTTGATTTCTGCTGGTGCCTATGGAATGGATTTCTCAGCAGGGTCAGTAACATCAGTCATGGTCCAGATTCAAAGGACATGACATGTTGAACTGGTGCTAATGCCAGCTTGGGATGACATGGCATGGCTGCAGCAGTAAGTGAAAGTTATTCACTGGCACTGTGAATGCGTGATGTGAATCTGTCTCTGCTGTTAAAGTGAGTGAATCTCCTACAGTGTGGGTCTCCTTGACAACACTAGCTTTATTGCCAGCAACAGCACAGCTGTGAAAACATTTCAGACATTAACTTAACAGAGGGGGCAGGGCAAGGTTTGGCCCACCCATGAATGCCTCTGGTAACACTAGCAGTCACTGAAATGTAAGAGGAGATGCTGAGGGTGTTGTATTACTGTTGGGGCTGAGATGGCTGAATTACCCCTGAGTGATGCAATTTGGCATTGTCAGTGTCTCTTTAAAGCAGCAGTGCAATGAAATTGAGCAAAAAATTGACCCTACCATTTTTTACCATAAAAGATTCCATCTTCCAGTTTTATTTGGTGGAAAATGTTTTAGTTGTACAAAATCAGAGTATTTTATAAATGTTTTAGGTGAGTTTTTTTCTGAAGAATTTAAATATGTCCACCACATCTTTGCATAGAAATAGCATTGTAGCTCTGTCATGGGTTAGGACTAAACAAATAAAAATCAACTCATGGGGCTCAATTTTCAAGTGGTAAAGTATGATGCAAGTGCCTGCACCAAACAGATATGATGCAAGTGGCACCTTGCATCAACATTTGCATCAATCCCAATTTTTAAATGCAGGCTGCGTTAAAATTGGGATGCCTTGCTCCCAACCTGCCCTGTGCCACCCTTGCAGTAAAAGCATTCATGCATGAGGTTGCAAGGTGGATTGTGCCACAGCAGGGCTGCACCATCACTTTTTGGGGATTTTGTAAGCCCTGCCATGGACACAGCAAGGGGTTCCAGTTAGACCAGCCAGGAGGAGTTCTAAGGGACTTACGCCAGTGCCACACACTGTGGTGAAGGGGGCATGTCTGAAAGTGGACTGCTGGGAGCAGAAGGGACACAGGGTGCCATAGGGGGCATTGGAGAGACAGTGGGCATGTGAGGAGGGTGTTCTGGCACCCAGTTGGGGTTCCACTTCAATAGCCATAAAGCCAAAGGGATGGAACCACTGGGGGGGTCCAGAGATAGACAGTGCCATGGCTTCAGGTGGGCACAGACTTGACTGCAGCCCCAGCCACCTATGGGACTGGTGCCAGGGCTGTGCCCTCCCAGGGGCCATGGCACTGTCTGTCTCTGGAACCCCCCAGCAGTCCCATCTCACTGGCTTTATGACTATTGAAATGGCACCCCCGCTGGTTTCCACATCACTGCTTCCATGCCCACTGTCTTCCCAACACCCCCCCATGACACTCCACATGTTGCTTCTACCCCCTCCTGGTAAGCATTTTCAGCCCCAAACCATCCTGGCCCCTCTAGTGTTGTGCAGGGAATAGGGGCCGGATCTCTTCAGCAATTCCTCCAGGTGTGCCAACTGTTTGGTGCTAGCCTGCGACTGCAGCAACCCCTGGATTTTTGGCCAGGGACCCCTCCTTTTATAAATTTGGGTGCAGGTTCCCTGATGCACCCAGAGTTCTCTGCAGCCCTAATGCAATGCAACTTTCATCACTCTAAAGGCTCTTTGAAAATCTAGTCCATGGTGTGCAGCATAGGAGGTACCTAGACAAGTATGCTAATATTTTTCTTAACTTTAGCTAAAAATAGCATTTTTGGAAATACAGTTTCCATTGCATTGCTGCTTTATTTCTCATGCATTTCTTATTACTGTCATTAGATCTTTCTAGATGCTGTTTCAGTGCAAAAGTTCTAAATGCTGCTGGCTTAGTATCCCTGCTGATTGACCAATGACAAACGGGATATTTTGCCACTAACTTGTTGAAAGAACTAATGAAGAAGTATGACCACAAAAAGAGGATACTTGTTTAATTTTTGTGCTATGTAGCTGCTACAGCAGTCTCTTTTTCAGTACTGCATTACTGTATTTATCTTGTGTTAATTTTTTTCTTTTTCCCATCTCTCACCCTGCTGTAATCCTCCTCATGTTCCTCCTCATGGCATCTTCTTAGTCCACTTATTCATCATTTACCATTTTCTCATCCTCCACTACAACTTTTTTCAATCATATGTTTATCTAGTAGCACAGTGGGACAGAAATGTGGGTCTGGCAGAAAGTTTCTCAATTTCCTACAAGCCATTGCAGCATTATTTTTTGAGAGGGTTCTCAGGGAGAAGGTGATAAGGAGGACCAGGAAGTCCTTATCGGAGGCTATTTGTAGTTACACAGCATTTTGCATAAGTCTTTTATATGAGTTAAACTACTCAGTCTGATTAATTTTTCATTTCCACATTTTATTTCACAAATTAAGTATATCAAATATTAATGAAAGAGACTCCTAATACTCAAAATGAAAATAGCTAATAGATACTGTTTTTCAAAAGTATGAAAGCTATTAGAATAGCAAGCACACACCTTGATAGCAGATGTTCATTGAAGCAATATATTCTGCAGAAGAGGAGAAGATGCGAAACATGAGATTATGCAACTGGGATTGATTTATGAAATTAGAGATTTTTAAACATTAATCATTATCAATGAAGCTAGGCATTCAGATGACATAGTGGAACACAAGTGAGTCATGATCGGCTTTAGTTTAGAGAAGCAATGTTCACATTTGGTTGTGCTAACTCATAAAGTCAATAGAATTTTATATATTTCATAAATATTTGGGAAAGCCAATTGTAGTCTAGAGTTGCCAAGCAGTTGGAGAACTGACAGGTAGGAAGGATGAGTTAACACTGGACAGTCATGGTCTTGATGTATCTCAGCTCTCCTGACTGTGCATTTTGACAGCCATGGATAAACATTGACAAAAGTCACATACTCTTGAATAAGCTTTAACAAAAGACACATGCTCTTTCTGGAGAGCTTCTTTACTGAAACTGTATCTGTCAGCACAAATGTTAAAAGAATCCTTAGGATGTACTCCTTCCTGTTCTGAGAAATGTGATGGATTCAGCAAAGTAATGTTGGATAAAATTTGTCAGCAGGATGAAATACATTCATTTATACAGATTATAGACACATCGAGGCTAAACGAGAAGGTGTTGACTCTATACCTCTCCTTTGCATTGGTCATAGTTTCATCTTGAGTCATTTCACCATCCATTCTTTTCCTCCTGCAGATTCAAACTTCAGGAAACTACACATGCTCAAAGTCATGCCATTCATGGAAAGTAATGCTTGATTCATAAAGTTCTTCCTATACTCCGGCCTTGTTACTAAGTTCCATCAGCTGAGACTGACAAGTGTCAATAAGATTCAGTGCTTGGAGAAGATCAATGCTTTCTGACTGAAGGTATTTAGATGCAGGATGTGTGATGCCAAAAAACTTCCTGAACAAATGGGCAGTACTGAGAGTCTCAAATGAAGCAATTTTTTTTTTCAAAGTCCCTCGGCTTCACAAACAGCTTCCTGGCTGTGCCTGGTGGACCGATATTCCTCCAGAGCATCCATAAAACAATCAAAAATGTTTTCTCCAAATGCAAAGAACATATTACTAAAAGCTTTTTGGTGAGACCACCAATGAGTTTCTGGCACATGCTGTGGCTGGTTTATTGGGGATATGCCACAACCAACTTGATCCTCCAAAAGAACATCACTTCTTTTGCAAGATACAGTGAAAAAGTTGTAGATCTGCTCCAACAGGCCAAACAGATGCTTTGCCGGCAAAGAGGTACTACATGCCTGCATTATGACTAAATTCAGTGTATGACTGAACATCCAAATGTAGAGTCAGTTCAGGTTTTCTTTTTCAATTAATGGTCTGACCCCAGCATACTTTCCTGACATTACTGCAGCACTGTCATAAGATGGTCTGACAGCCTGTTGCTGGTTATTTTATTTATTTATTTATTTATTTCATGTGCAGATTAACACCTTTGAGCCAACAGGCTCTTTTAAAAAGGTCCCATGTCAGGTATAACAAACAGACAAACAATTTACAAGGTTACATTTCAAAAGAGGAAGAGACAAGAATACAGTGGTAGTTTGATGGACATAGCTGATGCTAATTGCTGATAACAGAATACTGACAGGCTGTACATATAGGCAAGTAGTCTTAGCATTTCTTAAGTTGTACAGGTACAAGTAGTGCATTTGGTAAGTGGTTTAACATATATTGTTAAGTCTTAAAAGTAGGCCTCAAGTAGTCAAGCCTGAAGTTAGGGGGGAGTGGCCTGAGGGGGCTTTGTCATATGTTTGAAAGGGGGTGAGGGTTGGAGTAGGAGAGAGGGGCAGCCACCTAAAGTCTTTGTCAAGGAGGTGCTGGAGTGAAGGAGAAGTGTGGGGGTGGGGGTGGCATCAGGGGTATATTGTGGCCGCATGCAACTAGTGGTTGCAGCCACACTGGTTGTCTTCTGCCAAAATGGTTAACAGGTCTCTTTTAAAGGGGCCTATTTTTGTATGTTCTATTATTGTAGAGGGGAGTTCATTAAGCCATGTGGGGCCACATTAGGAGAGTGACCGCTGAGCAAAGCATGTTCTTTTGAATGGGACATGGAGCACTCCCTTTGCCATTCCTCTGGTGGCCTTTGTTGAGGGGTGTCACTGGAACAGAGCAGCAGTAGAGTCGGGTGTGAGACCTAGTAGGGCTTTTTTCCCCATTATGCAAGCCTGATACTTTCTCCTGAGGTGGAGCTGGAGCCACCCTGTAGATGAGTAAAGGGTGCAAGTATGGGTACACTGGTTAGCACCGAGGACCAGGTGACAATCCCTGTTAACTAGTTGTTTAACTCTATTTACGGCTGAATCAGTGGCAGCACCATAAATGACTAATGCATAGTCGATGATAGACAGAATAGAGCTTTGAGTAACTAGTTTAAGAGCCTCGTGTGTCATGGCTTGCCATGCCTATATAGGATGCCTAGTTTAATATTGCCAGTCTTGACTATGCGGTCAATATGGTGCACAAAGGAGACTGTGCCATCAATATGCACTCCGAGGTATTTGAAGGCGTGGACTTGCTCGATGCTATCCCCTTTCTGGCTAAAGATAGTCAGGGGTTCAACATTCCTTTTGGAATGTGGCATGGTTAGGTGCATTGTTTTAGTTTTTTTATAGTTCAGTAGGAGTTGGTTTTGGGAGAACCACGCCTCTAGCAAGGCAAAGCTGCACTGTAGGTTTTTAGAGATTTCACAGGCATTGCTGCCTGGGACTGATATCACTGCATCATCTGCATACAGCAGCCTTTTAGCAGAACAAGCTTTAGGAAGAGAATTTATGAAGAGACTGAAGAGAAGTGGCCCTATGATTGAGCCCTATGGGACCCCTAGTGTTACCTTTCTGGGATCAGAGGTGACACCCCCGATCCTAACACTCTGCATCCTGTGGGATAGGTAGCTATTGAACCAGGAGTTGCTATCTACTGACAGACCCAGGGTCCGAAGGTGTCTTAGCAGGATTTGGTGGTTGACAGTGTCGAAAGCTTTTGTGAGGTCAATAAATATGGACCCTATCATTTTTCCTGAGTCAAGGGCTTCATATGCATGGGAGGTAAAGTCAATAAGGACGGTGATGGCGCTGTGCTTTTGACGAAAACCATGTTGCTGAGGGCAAAGCAGATTGTACTTGTTTAGATAGTCAGTGAGCTGATCAAAGATGACCCTTTCCAATGCTTTAGAGAGGGGTGGAAGTATCGAGATAGGGCGATAGTTCCCCATATCAGTTCTGTCCCCACTCTTAAACACAGGGGTGACCAGGGCAGTTTTCCACCTGTCTGGGAAGATTCCAGGTCACAAGGAGGTGTTGAAAAGTTTGGTTAATGGGGCGGGCGGCAAGTTCTTCCAGGGTGAGCACTAGCAGTTTCATGTCTAGTGAGTTACTACCAATCCTTGCCTTGTTTAGAATCCTTTTGACATATTTCACTGTCTGTTGCCTCATGATTTGCCTGAAGTAGAAAGGTGGTTCTCCAATTCTACGTGATGGTGGTGGGTTTGTGTCTATGGGATCCATGGCTGGCGAGAACTGGAGAAATTCCGGGGGGAGTACAGAGCTTAGGTCCATGAAGGCCTTGTTAAAGGCATTAGCCAGGTCTAGAGGTTGCTGTAAAGTGTAATCTGCTGTGACTATTATATCCGGTGGGGCTCTGGATTCTTTACTAGAAAGGGACCCAACATTTTTCCAAAACTCTCTGTTATTTCTCCAGGTTTTTTCCAGTTGTTCTTTGTGATAGGAAACTTTGGCCTGTCTCACTATCCTGGTGCAATTATTCCTTGCCATTTTATAGGCCGTGTTGTCAGTTTGCCTGCCTGTCTCTCTGGCAATATGCCAGAGATTGTCTCGTTGTTTCATCTGGGCAATGAGCAGTGCTTAGAAGCCAGTGTATCCTTCAAAATGTTATGCAGGCCTTCAGCTGATGAGTCTTCCACACGTACCACTTCAAGCAGGTGCTCCACAATACAAAGATCAGGTCTGACATACCTTATTACAATCGATGCTTGGCCTTGATGGACAATATCTATCAATGGTGCAGTTCATAGTGATAATAAAATATCCTGCCTCTTGAACTTCAGTGATTATGGCTCAGTGTAGTTCATCGGAGATATTCAAAATAAGCTTGTTTTGGGATTCAGGACTCAGGAAAGTCATCATTGAACCATGCCAGCTGTGCATATTCTTTGGACACTCTGACATTTTTCCATTAATAACTTTCTCCAAGTGTTCCCTAAGTACCCTGTTGTATTTGGAAAGCAAGGCAACCAGCTCCAAAAATTTGCCACAGTCCAAATTAACATCTCCAGTATCTTCTTTGTGATCATGAAAAAGCAAACTTTGCTTGGCTAGAAATAGAACAATGTTAAGATGTACCAGCACTTCTCAATTTTTCATAATTTCATTCCTGCGACAAATTTCTTCCTGCCTAGCTTGCGTGATGAGTAATCATTTTATGAGCTCCTGAGTGGCATAATTAACTGTGGCGATGATAGTGTCGAGGTGAGTGATGAACTGCTCATGTTCTTCTAGGAGCTGTTTCCCATTCTTCTAGTGTGAGAATCCATCTCTTGTAAAGCATGTGTCCATATCCTTTGTATTTGTATTTCCAAAGAGGAGGCAGATGTGACAGAACACAGAATGAGCATTCAGCAAGTAAGAGAGCCATTCTCTCTTTACAGGAACTCCAGTCTTACACTGAGTGAAATACCATGATTAATGAGAGGTATACATGTCACTTCTAAAACCCCTGAGGCAGCTCAGCTTCTTTTGGTTGGCAAGGGCCATATTGAAACAGCAATCTTTGGCACTTGTCAGTCATTCTTTTTCCAATAAAGTAAACTGAATCTGAGGGAAATTTTCAGTTTGGGTCATACCACATCACCAGCATTTTCTTCAGTATCCCTTTGACCAACAAACTGTGACTGGGGTGTTTCTAGAAATGTATCCTTTACCTCTGACAACTTTGTAACACTAGAAATACTAAACCTGCCATCATCAGGATTGAGATTCATTAATTTGTTTAGCAAAAGTAAGGCTGTTGTAGTCTTGGTGATATATTTTTTTTAAATAGTAAGTTGTTTTTTTTTTATTTTATAAATACCAACATAACAACATGTAACAGAATGCAGAACAAATTCAATTACATCAGTAAATAGCCTACCTGTCCCATCAACATTCAGGAACAGATAGTCCAGTATATGATGCTGATACAGAATGCATGCTAATAGATAGAAACAGAATACAACTAAAATACATCTAGTATTTGTGACATCACCACAATAAGATTTACCGTTAAGCAGCTAGAAGAAGGGCTTCAAATATTCCCCAATGTTTAAGATACAGTATTTGGGTATTTCTCATACTGTATAAGAAACCATTTTTTTCCATTCTTAAAGCCTCTAGGATAGCATTATGCCATTCTTTGTATTAGGGTATAACCTTATTGCACCAGTGCTTAAAGGGGAATCCTCATGTAGCCACAGTTAAAACTATTGGTTCCTTATGTACCCATCTGCAGAATAGAACATAGATATATATATGTATCTTGTGTACATCACTTATTTTAAAATTGTAATTTATGTATGTCAGATATGGCAGCCTGATCATCCTCCATGTTCTGCTGCAAGCTGGGTAACCTGCTCAGGAAGTGATGCAAGTGAGGGACACTTGTTTTATTCCTGGTGCATCTCTAGGCTAATTTGTTTGCTTTCTGCTGCTAACATTCTATTATTGAAACAGGAAGATTTTTTTTGAAGGTACTTTAAACCATAAATTATGAGAGACAGACCATTTTGCAGCAGCATCATAACATTCAGGTTAGAGGAATTCAATTTTTTTTGTCTATACCTGCATATTAAAGCTGTTTCTGTGGGACTGTCTTCCCTTCAGGGATGAAGACAAGTAGTGTGAGTGTTACATTTCCCAGTGTCTTACTCTGTCTCCTCAGTACTTACAAGTGTGATTTATTGCACTATGATGTTTCTGTGGGGCTGTCTTCCCTTCAGGCATGAAGACAAGGAGTAGTGTGAGTGTTACATTCCATAGTGTCTTACTCTGTCTCCTCAGTACTTATAAGTGTGATTTATTGCACGCTGATGGTGCTTTTATGATTGAGTAGCATTACTCAGTCTGTTTACATAATTAGTTAACTGCAGAAATGGTAGCTGAATGACAGGTCAGATACCATATGCACTAACTTGCATGCGGAACAAGAGGTGTACAGTTGTTTAGCAACATATTCCTTTCCCCAAGACCAAGGTTTGAAATTTAGTAAAAGATATAGTGATCAAAACCAAAGGCAGTAACCAGATGCAGAATACTGTATGATAAGCAAGCCAAGTACAGTAGTGTAGCACCATGTGGCCCACACCAACATAACTGAAGAGTAGATATTTTTGAGCAGAAATGGTGTCGAAAACCACAGCTCATTATCCATATGCACCACCATACACAGGGAGAAACTTGTGTACAGTTGTTGAGGTACATGTGCACCAATCCACAGAGAAGGTATGGATTTTGGTAGCAGAAATGGTGCTCAAACAACCATGATGTTGCCATGTGTACCATGGTGCATGCTAAACACCCCCAAACAACCCCAATACAGTTTTATAGCAACATATGCCATTCCTCACAAAACTGAACTGTCCAGTTTTGTAAGACAAGTGATGCCCTAGATCCTGTGTGGCTGAGTGGGCTACGGCATGACAGACAGTGATTCATGATTACCTTCCTCCAAATTCCCTTTGCTTGTTATCCCCTGACCTCCACAGCTATGCACACTACTGTGATGGTCATAGCCAATCTGGATGCACAGGGGGAAAGGCACACAGTCTCCTCCAAAGCATTTGCATATCTGTCTGTCTATCTCTATATCTATTTGGGTGCCTGATTTCAACATTCAGCAATCCCAGATAACCATGTATTTTACTAATGTATCCAGGGAACATCTCATGTCCTCTTCCTCAGAGCAGTGCACACTTTAGCATCAGCTAGTGCACTGATGCCAAAACACTCTTGGGAGAAATGCTTGGAAGTTTCAATGAGAGACTGCAGTAACTGTGGATACTATTTTCCTAAACCAACCCTAATGTCTGCATTGCACGTAATCCATTTCCTTTGAATAGAGCTCAATACTCTGTTCCATGCAATATCACTGTTTTCTAAACAGACTGCAATTAAATAATTATGTAAACAGACTGAGTAATGCTACTCTGTCATAATAACACCATCAGTGTGCAATAAATCACACTTGTAAGTACAGAAGAGACAGAGTGAGACACTGGGGAATGTAACACTCACACTACCCCTTGTCGTCATGCCTGAAGGGAAGACAGTCAGTTCCAAAGAAACAGCTTCAGTTTACAGGTACAGACCAAAAAAATAAAAACTCAGCTAACCTGAATGCTATGGTGCTGCTGCATGAAGTTTTGTCTCTCATAATTTATGGCTTAAAGTATCTTCAAAGAAAGTAAGTCTCCCTGTTTCAGTGAAAGAATGTTAGCACAAAGCAAGCAAATTAGCCTAGGAATGCAACAGGAGTAAAACAAGTGTGTCCCTTGCTCGCATCACTTCTTGTGCAGGTCACAGAGATTGGAGAGGAACATGGAGGACAATCAGGCTGACATACATAAGGTAACATTTTAAAGTAAGTAATATACAAAACATATATATCTATGTGCCATTCTGCAGATGAAAACATGAGGAACCAATAATTTTAAATGTGTCTACATGAGGATTCCCCTTTAAGGATGAGTTTTTTGGCTGTTGTTGCAATGAATGAAATATGGTACTTTCTCTGGCCAAAATCAGAGTCTAGAGTATACCCAAGTAAATATTTTAGGGGTGTAAAAGCATCCTACAGACCTAATAGAGGGTCCATTCTGGATTTAATTTCCTCCCAAAGGGGTTGTGCTTTGGCATAGTCCCAAAGGATATTTTATTTATTTATTAAATTTTGATAATTGGGTGAGCCCACCTGGCCCCAAGAGTCCCTTTTTCAGGGGCGACCTGAGGGTTACATACATTATTATATGGGATCGTATACAACATACATAACATGTGTCACATAGATACATAACAGGGTAAACATAGTAGCAATATAACAAGTACCAACGGTAAAGGAGCTAACACTTTGGAGTCCCTTATCTTAACAATTACATTTTGTGGAGGTAGTCAGATGCGCCTTAAGCCTAGTGCAGAAGGTGTAAGGGGAGGTGGTTTCCTGAACACCTTGAGGCAGGGAGTTCCATAGAGTGGGGGCAGTAAAGGAAAATGACTTCCCACCTGCCTTAGTTCTGACCCTAGGCACTGAGAGGAGAGTTCTGTCAGTCATAAGGAGTTGCCTAGGGTTGCTCTTAATGGAGATGAGCCCAGCAAGGCTGGGTAGGGGTGAGGAGTGGAGTAGTTTGTAGGTGAGGCAGAGCGAGGGGTACTGAAGCCTGTCCTCCCAGGGGGGCCAGTTTAATTGGGACAGCGTGTCACAGTGGTGGGTCCTCGGGCCTGTTAATGAGGTGAAGCAGGCCACCTTGTGGTAGAGAAACTGTAGCTTATTTAGCTCTTGCCTGGCTGCTCCCTTGATGACAGGGGCCGTGTAGGTGAGGGTGGAGAGCAGAACACTCACAGCAATGGAGACCCGGGCCACTGGCATCAGCTGGTCTTTCAGCATGTAAAGGGTCCCGAGTTTAGATTGGATGTTTTTGGTTACCTGGTCTACGTGCTCCTTGAGGGTAAAGCCCTGATCCAGGGTGAGGCCAAGGTATTTTATAGAGGGGACCACCTCAAGCTTCTTGCCTGAAGTGGTCATCAGTTTGAGGAGTTGACTTCTATCCCAATTGCTGGACCTGGGGCCAAACAGCATAGCCTTAGTCTTGTTCAGATTGATGACCATTCTATTAGTGACTAGCCATTCATCTAGGGACTCCAAGTCATCTTGAAGCCCGGAGCAGAGTTCTCCCATGTTGGTGGAGGGCCAATAGAGGACTGCGTTGTCCGCATATTGTACCACTGAACTCCCACCACAGTGGTTGCAGAGGTCATTGGTGAATAGCGAGAAGAGAAGTGGTCTGAGTATAGACCCTTGGGGCACCCCTTCAGTTAGAGGAAGAGGCTCAGACAGGAAGTCTTCCCATTTATGCTTGAGTATGCCAGTGTGTGTTGTACACATGGAAAATGTATCCAATTCAAGCTTCCCCATCTTGTGCAACTTCATTGGTATGTAGTATAAGTTGTGATTGATTTTATATTGCATCAGCCTAAGGTTGTCAAATTTAAAATATTTATGATTATTGCTCCAGCATATAGTTATGTTTTGGGGGTCTGACAGTTCAGGGAATTCTGATTGTCAGTATGCACATCCAGTATTGTCTTTAGGGGTGGTGAGGTTTAATAGTTTTTTTATACAATAGGGATGTAGCATGATGTTGATTTGCTAAGTTCTCTAAATTGTCCAATTTATTGAAGTTCCCTGTTCCCCAGGGTTTGGAGCCTAGTGCCAAGGTAAACATATGTTGGAGTTGCAGGAAAGGGAACACTGGTATGGGGCATGGCACCTGTGGCTGCTTAAATTTATTGAAGGATATGAGGGAGTTATCATCCAGGAACATACATAAATTGTTTAAGGTAACATGGCCCAGGAAGTTGGGTGAGACCATTATCTGTTGGATTTTGAAACTAGGGTTACCTATTAGGGGCTGTTCTGGGTTGTGAAGTGGATTTGTACAGAGCAGCCTGTGTAGTTGTTTACTGATAAGTACTGAGGTACCAACTGGTGTGGATTTCAAGGTTTGTGGTAGTTTGCTGTAAGGTGTTTTAAGGAAAGCATTGATATTAAAGCTTGATTTTTGCATAAGTTGACCACAATGACCTGTCACTGTGGGAGGTATGGTAATGTGTCTGCTTGGTTTTGGTGTCTTCTCCACCACAGAAATTGGACTGCATGAACAGCAAAGTAATATAGTATAAAATCTGGTACTTGTAGCCCCCCCCCATTCCTTCAACTGTGTGAGTTTGTAATACACCCTATGTGGGGGGTTACCACACCACAAGAAAGCAGAGAGGGCAGATTTAAGCTGAAGAAACCATTTGTTTGGCAACAAACAGTTTTCATCCCCAGTTAGTATAATAATCTAGGAAGTTTGTTCATCTTCACAATGTTAATCCTTGCCCAGAGGATTAATGAGAGGGATAACCAGCATTTCAGATCTTGCTTAATTTGAATAAGGAGGGAGTTCAGATTGTTGGTGCACATCATTTTCTTACTTAGAGTAATACAGATGTCCAAGAATTTGATAGAGTCCAGGCACCAAGTCCCCCACTGTAACATCTGCTCCTTGTTAATGTGGCAATTAAGTGGCATTATGTAAGTTTTGGATAAATTTAATTTATGGCCTTAGAGGTGACGGTATCAGGTGTAGTGCTGCTGGGATTGATTGGGATGGATCGGTCAAATGCAGTAGTACATCATCTGCATAAGTGCAAATGTTATATTCCTGGTCTCCCACAGGAATGCCCTTTATGGCTTCATCTGCCAGGATTCGTCTGGTTAGTGGCTCCAGATATAGATCAAGTAAATATAGCGAGACGGAGCAACATTGCCTGGTGCTCTTTTCCAAGTCAAATGGTGGAGACAGGATGCCATTACAAAAGATTTTGGCTGAGCGATGTGAATAGAGTAACTTTACCCAATCTATGAAGGGAGAAGGGAAACCAAATTCTGCAAGTGTTTCAAACAGCAATGGCCATGACACTTTGCAAATGCTTTGTCTGTGTCCAGGGAAAGGAGTCGTGGTGACATTTTTATGGCTATCATCAATAGATTCCTCTTTCTCCTTGAACTTCTCTTCTGTTGCCCTGAACTTTTGTTTCGAACTGACCAGCTCTAAGTTACTTGTAATTTTGCAAGCATTTTTTAGTGTATGGTGGAACGTTGTTCTCCACTGAAATCAGTTAACTGTAAAATGTTGTTCTGCTGCAGTAGTGACATCCGTAGTGCAGCAGAATGACTTTTCATTCTGCTGCATTACGGATGTCATACAACACCGGCTGCAGCAGAAACAACAGGCTCAACCAGATGACTGTGGTGGCTGTGGCAACACGATCACACGACACTCACAAACTGCAGGATCAACCAGATGGTTTCACATTTAATTAAAAGGCAGGATCAAACAGATATATAAATAGTACTTACAAATAGGAGAGTCTCCTCACGGACACCGCTTCTTGCTATGCGAGGAATTCAGGCGCCATTTTTTTTAAAGCCCGCCCACACCTGTTCAGCAACCAATTGAAGGTTGCCCTATCAAAATGACTGACTCCTGCTCCATAGCAACCTCAAATACCCACCCTGACAGCAAATTGAAAAGTTTGTGACCCTTACAAAAACAAATGTAAACACTGCAGTGATGTTGAAATTATCATTTATTACCACTGTTTTCTTGTCCTCAAAGTGCATGATTTTCACCGTATACTATATAGAAAAGTGTATGGCTCCCAATGCACAACGAAGCTATTCTTCAACTCTGTGGTTAGTATGCTGACTGTGTGACCTCTCAAGCTGAGCTCTCGAGGTCAAAAGTCGGCATAGTAACCACTCAGTCGGAGAATAGCCTTGTTGTGCATTTGGAGCCACACACTATTCTACATTTTCATGACATTCAGCAAAGTTTATGTCCTGTTGATCTCCATTCTGACTTTTTGATATAGCAGGGGGTTCAGATGGAATTTGGTCACTCTCCTGATCCTGAATTTGAATCTTTTCTTCAAAGTATGACATGTTGGAACTAAGGTTTTCTGTCAGCTTTGTGTATCTCCTGTAAGTCTTGCTCACAATTCTTTAGATTTTTTTTGCAGCTGCTGCTGAGAAACCATTTGCTGGGGCCCCAACAGTTTGAATGTATACACAACCACCTCACTCAAGGATATACCTGAAAACAGGCATATAACTTGTCTAGTGTACTTACCTGGTCAACAGAAGCCAAATAAATCTGACTGGTGTTTTTGATCATGTCTTATTTTGAAGTTGTTGTCAAACTGTTGTCCACAAACTAAACACTCCACTTTGATCATTGCATACTTCTTTTTTACAAAAGCCATTGAGCTAGAACAGGCTGTGCAAGATACCAAAATTGGTATGCTACTTTGATTTCACTGCTAGCAATCAAACTGAAGCAGTTATCAGAACTATTCTTTGACAATCAATAAGATAGACATGACTGAGATAGCGGATAGACTCACAATGACTTAAGTGCTGTTCGTAACATCATTCCATATGCCCACATCCAATTTCCACGTTATTGTGTAATAAGATTATAAATCACATTGATACCTCATGTGTTCATATCCTTGTACCATTTGCTTGCATTGTCATTCAGTTAATGCTGAAAAATTTTGCATTCACCTTTCACCATCAAACAGATATGGAACTGATGCACTGTTTACATTTAGTGTTTAAAAGCATACGAGACAGTGAGTGAAGCAGTTATTATAGACATGCTCGAAATTATGCAGATCAAGTGAACCTTAAACTACCATTTCAGTTCTTTTTAAAATTAAATTGATTTTGTAATTTGTTGATTACTTTAGACAGTTTGCATTACCTCTTGTCTATGTTTTGGTTTGCTTTTTCAGTCTTCCTTAAAGAAACCATTAGCACAAATAGTTTTTGTTTCAACTGCAACTGTGTCAAGGTAGAAAAGGAAGTTGAGGGGTAGCAGGGGACTCAAGGGCCATGTGTACAAATGCCAGAAGCCTGAGTGACAAAATGAGTGACTTGAAGTCTCTAATGACAGAGTTAAAACTGGACCTTGCAGCAATCACAGAGATGTGGGCCACAAGGCACAATGACTGGGACATTGCTATTCCAGGATATGCATTATTCAGGAGAGACAGAGAAAAGAAGAAAGGGGTGTGGTACTGTATGTTAAAGAAGGTATAAAAGCCATGTCAGAAGATTCTGGGAAGGAAGTGGAAATTATGGTGTGTACAGATAGAGACGGGTGGAGGGAATAATGTAAAAGTAAGAGTGGCATACATGCAACCATCACAAGGATAGAAGGAATTAGGTGAAGAAATAGGGAGGATAGCCAACTAGGAAGAGGATCTTCTGCTGGGGGACTTCAGTATTCCCACTGTGAATTGGAGCATATCCACAATGGCTTCCATTAGGAGGTAGGCCATGTTGAATCATTTCCAAGGGATCTCCTTGACTTGGCTAGATGGGGAACATAATAAAGAGGTTGTAGTCCTGGATGTGGTACTGACTGCTGAAACAGACAGCTCAGGGGAGGTCACCGTAAGGGAACCTCAGATGAACAGCAACCATTGGTAAATGATGACCTACATCAGGAACAGGGCAAAGAAGAAGAACTGGCTAAGTTTGAAACATGTCAGGCATTGGACTTGTACTATCTGCCTTTTTAAAGTAATAAATGAAATTTTTGCACTATTATGTTGTGGCATCCCTTTTGGATTTGTGCGTGCAGGAGACCTGAAGTGAAGGGCAAAGAAGGACCAGACAAGGACAAGAGTGCTGGATTTCAGAGGTCCTGGTCTCTAGGCCATGATGGAGCTTCTCAAGGACAAGCTGGAAGGGGTGTAGATCAGTGGAGAGGTGGAACAGATATGGTCATGATCAAGGAAAGGATATTGCAAGTAAAGGATATTGATAATCTGTGCATAAGGAGGGTTAACAAGATCAAACATAAAAGGCAACTTCTATGGTTTTCAATGGAGATTGGGGTTGAAGTGAGGATAAGGAGGGTTGCCTTCAAAAAATATAAGTTGAGCCAGAGGGATAAAGATTAGGAGGTTTACCTCCAGAATCTGAAGCATGTGGGCAAGGTAGTGAGGAGAACAAAATCGCAGATGGAGGAAAGTATTGCAGAGGGGTTGATAGAGGGCAGTAAGACATTCTTTTAATACATCAGTCCAACTTTGGTTTCTCTCAGGACGCCCTTGGCTGGTTCTCTGATTACCTCTTGAACTGTTACCAGCAGGTCAAAATCAGTAATGCCCTCTCCAATAGATTGCCTGTCCTCTCTGGTGTGCCACAGGGGTCCATCCTAGGACCTCTACTTTTCAGCCTTTTCCTTCACTCCCTCCCCAAGTCCTGCCCTGGCAATCTACTACTATACACGGATGATGCTGTCCTATATTCCACCAACAAGGACCCCTTTGAACTCCACCATTCCCTGCAATCCTCCTTTAGTGGTGCTGAAAATTGGTTTCCACTCAACGCCTTATTCTCAACTATCAGAAGACCAAAGTCATGCTATTCTCTCACCCTATGGACTCCGGGAAAGAGCAGTGCCCTCATGTACTAACTGCTAATCTGACCCCTTTAGAGCAAGTGGACTCCTTTAAGTACCTAGGCATAACTCTAGATCCAGCCCTTAATTTCCACCAACATACCCATCTCCTGTCCACCACTCTCAATGTTAGGCTCAGATTATTGTATTGTTTCAAACATTGCCTCACCTCAGATGCCCTTAGGCTCACTGTCTCTGCTTAGGTCCTCTCCCTACTCGACTATGGCCTACTCATCTATAGTGCTGCAAATGCCTCAGCCCTTTATAGACTCCATCTCTCCCTAAATAACGCATGCCGCCTCATACTGGGATATGACCGTCTCACCAATACTTGCTGTCTCTATAATGCCATACTTGCCTTATGGCCAAAAAGATTGCCCTCGGCCTCTCCCCCCCGGACTTGCCTCATTAGTTCACCCAGCTCCTATGATTAAGCATACACGTGGCTCTGGCAAGCCACTCCTATCAGTTCCCCACTGCCGAACCTCCCAGTTCCAAAGGTCCTTCAGCTACAGAGCCCCTTCTTGGATGAACTGCCTACCCACTTCATTAGTGAACAGAAATAGAATTGGCCCCTTCAAAACATACCTCAGGGCCCACCTAAGGTCCTCAAATACTTGTGACTGCCTCTGATTCCTTGCCCTTTCTCCCCCCCCATCTGCCACCGATTTCTTGCCTGCCTCCCTTCCTCCCCCCTCCCTCCCTGTCCTTTCTCCCTTGACTATGGCCTCTGGCCTGCTTACCCCTCCCTTTTGACCTTACTTGAGTTGATGACTCTTATACTTCTAACTATAAATGTGCTGCTAATGACTTGTATAATTCAATACTAGTAACCACCTGTTAGCCTTCGCTGTTTCTCTGTAAATATGCTGGACTATGTACCTTGTTGAATTACTAATGTATGTTATATTTTTCTGTGATGTGGAACCTTTGTAAAGGAGTCTTTGATGCAAAGGTATATCCAAATACTCAATAAATAAAAAATAAATAAATAAGTGGGGGTAGTGAGCCTATGGAGCTGATCAGAATTGGTGGAGGGAGACAGGAAAAAGGTAGGAATACTGAACAAATTATTTTGCTTAGTATTCACAGTGGGTAACAGGGAAGCATTACCAGATGGAGCATACACTGATAAGGTGGGGCCAGGCAGGGAGATGGAAAATACATTTTCAGAAGAGAAGGTTTTGAAATAGTTAAGGGTGCTAAGAGTTAACAAGGTCATGGGTCCTGACAGACTGCATTCAAGTGTGGTAAGGTAACTTGACAATGATCTGTCAGCCCTTGAATCAGGAGTGGTCCCAGCTTACAGAAGTGTGTTTATTGTCCCCCTACATAAAAATGGCAAGCAGGGAAGAACCAGGAAATTATAAGTCAGGAAGGAGATTATACTCCACCTGTACAAATCATTAGTTGGTCCTCACCTTGAATAATGTGTGCTGTTCTGGAGCCCTCAACTTTAAAAAGAATACTGAAAGGGTAGAGGCAGTGTAGAGTTGGGCAACCAAGATGGTACAGGTGCAGCAGTGGGAGCCCTATGAGGAAAAGACGAAGGGCTGCAGCATGTATTGAATAGAGAACAGGAAAGCCAAGAAGGACCTTACTCTGACCTTCATGTACTTGGATGTTTGAGACAGCAGAAAATGTCCAATATATTCTGTCTCACAATTAAGTAGCTTAGATAGTTCTTCCCCCTCAATATAGTGATAAAACTTTTTTTTTAAAATATCAGTCATGTTACTATTGACTATGTCACATGGTAAAACACTCCAAAGGCCAGTGATTGCCCGAGTATAAATCAATTTTCTAGTATTTTTTTAAAATTTGTATCCAAGAGCCTTAATCTGCTTAATATGGTTCTTAGCATTTATGCCTCTGTTCTGAATTTGATTTTTTTGTAAACTTTATTTAAGAAATTCTGCAGAATATGGATATGTCCATGCAATTAAATGCAGACAGAAATAGCAAATTCGTATACACTGCACCAGGTATGACTCATCACATACTTATGGAGAAATGTCACCAGCTGACAAGAATCCAAATGATCATCACAGTCAATGAATCCCCAAATCACCGTGTAGCACCTGTGTTCTCCTGTCTACCACCACCCCCAATGTCCAGAAGTTGAGCACAAAGCTGGGAACCTGAAACTGTGGTCCCTGAGCATAGTGCCTCCTTCAGGTAGAGGTGAAATGATCTAGGTGGTGACCACTCCTCCACTCAAAGGGTTCTATGTAATAAGAGCGAAAACATTTTAGCAAAGCCAAAAACAGTGACTCAATGGCAGTATGAATTCATTGACAGCAACCACACATCAGAATGATCTCTGTTAATGGCGAAAACTACACTGTCATTAATTTTTGTGGGGGGGCTGTTCCTCCGCACCACCCCTTGTGGGTTTTCCCCCCACACCACCCATCTTTACATATACCAACACTAGGGAGGGAGATGAACCTTGGGGACAAGGGAAACTCAGGAGAGGATATACTGTGTCAGGGAAGGGGAGAATGTTGGGAGGCTAGCTGCAGGTGGGGGAAACACTTTCGGGAGTGC
This sequence comes from Neoceratodus forsteri, assembly GCA_016271365.2. Taxonomy (NCBI): domain Eukaryota; kingdom Metazoa; phylum Chordata; order Ceratodontiformes; family Ceratodontidae; genus Neoceratodus; species Neoceratodus forsteri. The sequence continues at coordinate 327,014,790 of JADMNL010000023.1, forward strand.
GCGGGTAGGGGAATGCAGCAAAACAAATAACTCAAAAAGAATTTCAAGAAACCAAAAAACATTACCAGTCTCAAACCCCAGTCTGCCAAAAATACTGTACCTGCATGCACACACAGGCGGTGACTCTACCCAGCAAGCTACGCCACCAGCTCAGATCCAGGCTTGCAAATCACTGTCTACATACTTTCTCAAATGAAGCTCATTCCTACAACAATGTCACAGAAACTTACTTTACTGTTTAGTGTAGGTCACTGAAATTACATTTGCTCTCTCTTAGTCGCTGATATTGAGTCGCTGAAAATGACTCATGCATATCACAGGACACCCACTCCAAACATCCAGGATGGGCTGCTTCATGAGCTCAAAAAGTTCACTATCGACATTTGCATACAGCTGTGCCTTTTTATAATTTAAATACTCCAAGAGATTGGTGGACCACTGTGCAATTGTGGTTGTCTCCCTTTATTCCAGTCAGATATACAACTTTTGCCTCCTTTGTAGGAAATAACAGTCCCTTCCCCAGTCAGTAATGATTCCTTGGGTTCCTTGCTCCCAAGTGCATGACTTTGCACTTCTTTGCTTTGAACCCCAGTTGCCATTCCAATCCAATCCAGTCAGCTTTATTTATAAAAAGGCGCTATTCCAAAGATCATGGCGCCCTAACAATAAAATACATAAATACTCAGATAAAAACCTCAATCATGACCGTAGAGTATATTCCTTCAAATATTATCACAGAAGGCCAGCCCAATAAGTACGTTTTTAATGCGGTCTTGAAGTTCTCCACTGTCAGGCACTCGCATAGTGGATGAGGTAGAGAATTCCACAGGGTAGGGGCTGCAAACACAAATGCCTGTGACCCAGATGTCTTCAGCTGGACCCTGGGAATCTCTAGCAATCCCTCCTCAGCAGAGCGGAGTGGTCGAAGTGGGCAATAAGGATGCAGAAGCTCTTGTAGGTAACTCAGACCCTGTCCATGTAGGGCATTGTAGGTCAGCAAACCAACCTTGAAGGTGATCCACCACTGAACTGGCAGCCGGTGCCATTAATGCAGCACAGGTGTGATATGACTGGACCGAGATAGCTTAGACAACAACCTGGATGCTGCGTTCTGCACCAGCTGCAGGTGATGGATATGAACCCCCGGAAGCCCTAGGTACAGGGAGTTACAGTAGTCAAGGTCATGTTTCTGATCAGTGCTCTAGTTTAGCCAGATCATCCTAGCCCCTGCCACCCCTCTGTTTCATCCACCACTGCACCTATCTTTGGGTTATCCAAAAAAAGGCTGCTCTTATTCTTAATCCCATGTGAGATGTTGGCAATGAAAATGCCAAACAACACCTGACCCAGTACCAAGCCCTCTGGTACTGCACTGCATACGGCTCTTGGAGCTGAGAGTTGAGAGTTCCCCTCTTATAACTACCCTCTGATTCATGTCATTTAGCCAGTTTGATCCACTCCACCTTTTTCTCCCCTGCTCCATGGTGACTCAACTTGCTAATCATTCCCACAAGTGGCACTGAATCAAAGGTCTTGCTGAAGTCTAGATACAAGACATCCACTGCTTGGCCCCTGTCAAGCGCCTTAGTCACCCAGTCATAAAAGTCCACTAGGTTGGTATAACATGATCTTCCCAAGACAAACCTATGATGTCTGTTGTATTGGAGACCATTCACCTCCAGAAAGGTTACTAGCCTTTCCTTAAGGATAGTCTCCATTAGCTTTCCCACAATGGATGTAAGGCTGACTGGTCTATAATTGCCTAGTTCATCCTTGGGACCACCCTTGTGGAGGGGCACCACATGCGCCATCCTCCAGTCCTGTGGGACTCACCTCCTTCAGAACCCTGGGGTGTATGCCATCTGGGCCAGGTGCCTTATCTACCTGCAGGGCTTTTAGGCCTTCCATCACCCTGTTCACTGGGATTTCCCCATCTGTTAACCCGCCCACCCTGTGCCCACCAACCCACCCCCAGTTCCATGATGCATTAGTCAAATATGACCCATAGTCTGTGATTAGTTTCTTAATGGTAGTGGCACACTTTGTGGGCTTGTAGAGAGATCTTGAAGACTGGTGTAGAACCCCATTGAGAACACAGCTAGCAACCCCCCCCGGCACAATTCCTCCTCAAATCGTGTCATCTCCACTGAAGTCAGCATAGTCATAGATGGGTCCATAAAGGGAACCTAAAGCACAACAGTTTCTCTGAGCTGGACTGGAGCTGCATGAGAGAATATCTCCCCCCTGGATTGTCAGTGGTTTGAACCCCACTCACCTGCATGTGGGGTCAGAGCCATATAGTAGTGACTCTTTCCTTGGAGTTAAATGTGGCCCCTGTCCACCCACCCTCCTCCCCAATTCTTCTTGAGGTGTTGTAATTCAGCTGCCATAGCATGTGTTTCCTGGAAACACACCATGTCAGGGTTGTGCTGCTTCTTTGCAGTAAGCACTTTTTTCCACTTCATCAATGACTTTAAACCATTGACATTCCAGGACATGAGTTTAATCTCCTCAGCCATAGGTGCTAACAATAATATTCAGAAAACCCACATTCAAGCTAAACATTTGAGATGAGCTAATCCACCTGTATGGGACATTTGGTGCCTTTATCCTCCAACAGTTCATGGCATGTTTCAATTCTGCTGTAAGTCAGCACACCGTGCCACAACTTTGGTGCATATGTTCCCTCACCCTCTTTCCCCAGCCCCTGGAATCCCCTGTCTAGAGGTCTCATTTACAACTGGGCTCCTGAATCCCAACAAATGCAGCAGATCAGAACTGCAAAAACCAGCACCTCAACCAGCAGTATAGTGATATGGACCTGCACAGTAGGAGCCCACTGGGATAATTCAGATCCACTCAGGTGCTTTATTGTTCCTAACTTTGGGCCTGCCATTCCTGTGCAGCTCAGACCCGCAGAATACCACCAATGGCATAATGCTGCATCTAGGGTGCATGGAGCAGTTTGCCCCCCAACACCTATCCATGGTAGCAGGGTGTCGCACTCAACTCTACCTCCCGCCCCTCAACTGAGGGGAGGCACAAACATGTGGGGCTGCCCCTCTGTTTCCCATGAGGTGGTCTACCCTGTTGTTGCCCCTATGCCATAGCCACATAACTATTCCCACGCCAGTGCAAAACTCATAATAACCATCTAGTTTGGAACCTTAAACATCATTTAACAAAGCTACTTTAAGAATTCCTAACTATAAGCCATAGAGCCATGAACAGTGTGCGCATCAGGGAGCCACTTTCACACAGCATGTGTCACAGCTCTGTGATTTCCCCTCCCCCTGCCTTCAAGCCAAACAGCCAGACAGGGATATTCCTACTAAGGACTATAAGGAGTCTCCCCAAGGTCCAGAGCATATTTTCCATGCTAGCCAATGGCCCCCGTCACCACCTCAAGAAAGAGTACATGAAACTGGGCCAACCACCTGACTCTCTAAAGTAATCAGCTCCTGCACACAATAACTAAAAGCATGAGTGTGAGATTTGATATGTGCAGCCCTTCAATTATAAGCTATAACATCTCCTCTTACACCATCATAGGCCACCTGCCTGAATGCCTCAAGTACTCGAGAAAGTCATGTATCCAGAAAACATATTTTAACATGTGGTGGAAAATGTGAAAAGAAAAGTTACTACTAAAGTCTCGACATCTGCATAGAGAGACAACCACAGTCCATCTTCCTCCATAGTGCCCTGAAGCTATCATGCTCTGTGAAGACCATCAGTTCTTCTGTGCAACTACAGATCTCATTTACAGTGGATTTCCTATACTTGTCCAATAGATTCCAAACAATTTACTAGAGTTAACAGAATCCAAGAGAGCAAGCTCTTAATCCTGCAATCTTTGTTGGTTCCCCCTATAGCGGGGTGCTACTCCTCCCCAGCTAACCATATCAAACACCGGGTACAAATCTATGGCTGGGTCAGTACCCACTTGCAGGCAAGGCCACCCTGGTCACAAAGTTAGTAGGTATCCATACAAGTTAGAGTTTTGGTAGATATGTAGTACAGTTAGATACTGCACATGGTGCAAGGCTTACTCCTTGAGTTGCTTGGGCAACCCATCAGAGTCCTCTGACCTGGGCTCCCACAGATGAATTGGTTGTGGTTGGGGGAATGTTTAACAAAAAAGGGGCCCTAGGGAACCAACTTGTTAAAAATAGAACATTACCCTCTTAACAGCTGAGAGTAGAAACAAACCTCATTTTACCAGTGCAGTGTACCTTGCCGCTGATCTTCCAGCTGTGGCTGCCTTCTCCCAGTTCAGGTATTCCTTTGCTTCAGAAGGGCTGGAAAACACTCTTGATTGCTGGTCTAGCTTCAGTATCCTCATTTTAGATGGGTAGAGGTGCTGGTGTTGCCAACACAGTCTCCGCAGCTTAGCTTTAACTTTGTTGAATTGCTGCCTTTCCTGCTGCAGTTCTCTGCTGTTGTCTGGGAAAATTTGTATTTTGAACATGCCACTCTCTATTGTCCCCTTTGCCCTGGCTGCCTTTAATACAGCCTCTTTGTCCTGGTACCTATGAAATTTAGTCAGAAATGTGTTGGTCTGTCCCTAGGCTATGGATGGCCCCCTGGGGTGCTGTGGGCCTCCTGACTTCAAAGAAGTGGCCAGTATTTCCCAAGTCTAGGTGCTCAATAAGCAATTTTGTGATAAACTCCTCCTGTTTTCTGCCCTCCAATTCCTCTGGCAGCCAGTGATACATATACTGCACCATCTGGCTCTGTTCTTTTGGTCATCAATGCATTCATGTAGCTGCTTCACTAGTTCTGAGCAGTGAGGTTTCTCCCTCTCCCACCCAGCAAGGAGATGCACCACTGCAATCACTTAGGACTTGACATTGGTAATCCTAGAAGCATGGTTGCTTGTGGCCTTGCTCAACGTTTCTACTACAGACTGCATGTGGGAGAGCTGGCCATTCATATTTGTGAAACCTGCCCTCATTTCAGTTCTCATCACATTAAGGGGGGGTATCAACTGGACCAGACACTCAGTCTCTGCTGGTGCTCTGACTTCCCGCTTTGCAGCCATGTTGCCTGCCCTGGCACTTATTTCTGGTGGTTCTGTTGCCTTGTTTTGACCATCAAAGGTAAGCTGAGTTTGTTTATTTTGTGCTTTTGACATGCTGTGGTCCCCTTACTTATGGTCCAGTAACTTGTTTTTGTTTTACATCATTGGATGCCACTGATACAAGGGGGCAGACTTTATTGATGTGGGGGCTGTGCCTTTAGGTGTCCACCATCCTCACCTGATTGGCAACGCCCCCACTGAATTTGATGTTTAGATCATTCATGAACCTATTGTTGCTGTGCATATTGTAAAATATAAAAGATTTACCCTTATAAGCCTTGTATGAAGGCTCTGTATCCTAAATTCTCCAGTCTTTCATCATAAATCATGTCCTCCAGTATCCTCATCGTGTTAGTTGTTTTTGATTGTATACATTCTGTTTTATATCTCTCTTCATTAGACAGTCCTCCCTAAATTAAGGAAAAGTAGTCCATCATTGGTCTGATGTGAGGATCTGTATAGTGTCTATAACAGTCCCTTTGATTTGCTGTAAAATGCATTTTGATTGTGCTTATCAAAAAATGTGCTTTACCAAATACTTCATTGAATTGATTCTTGTGTTTTTAATCCAGAGACACCATAAAGGAGTACTACAGTCAAAATTTGGAAAACCATGTTATGCAGGGTGGTCTGATTTGTCTGCTTAGTTCTGGTGTGTACTTCCCTTTGTCCGCTATTAGGAGTTTTTCTAAATTTGCCCAGTTGTTTTATGGCCTCTGGAGAGCTCCATGTTAGAATGGTTTATTTCTCTTCTTTATTCTAAAAAAAGGCCTCTTGTCTCATATGACAGTGATGTCTCCGGAACCACTGATTCAGTGAGGGCAAATACTGTTGCAGTAATCTGAAGATAGAAGCCTGATATTCTGGCCTCAATTAAATAACCCCAATACAACAGTAGTTTTATTTTCTATATATTTATCTAGGTCAAGGCAGCAGGAGTAAATCTTTAAACTACACCAAACCCTAAAAAGCACACAAACTACCATAGCTCATCAATGCTATAATTAGTAAAGACTCCAGCTGTTTTCATATAGAATACCCACTCAATTAGACCTCAAGTGATTGCTAAGTAGTAAATGTATCTTTCAGCGCCTACTGGATAAGGAAAATGACTTAAAATCACCGCTGTACTGCTTTAAGACTGGCTGTAAACTAGTACTTGCTGACTCTATGGTCTAGATGCATCACTGTCACATGGGACAAGAGGCATTAGAAGAAAAAGAAGGGAAATAAACCATGGTGATATGGAGATCCCCAGAGGCCCTGAAACTAGTAGGAGAGACCATAGAAACAGTAGACATATTTACTAGTGAAAACGCCTAATAACAAACAAAGGGAAGGACACACCAGGACTAAACACACAAATCAAAACACTTTGCTCAACATATGTTTCTGCAGAGTTTGACTTCAGTACTTCTTTAATCGCTGTGCCCTTCTTGTCCATTGCTTTATTAAGTTTGTTATCATTAAGAGTACAAGTGAATAGTTTGTTACTCCTTCCCAGATGCATTATTGCACACTTTTCATTCTTGAAGGCAAAATGCCACATCTGTTTACCCATTCAGATATTTTAGTAAAATCATTTGGTCACTCTGTGTGATGATTGTGAGTCTACTGTTCATCAACATTTCATGCCATTGACAAATTTGTTACACCAAATGTTGGGATTATTTCTTAAATCTGACACGTATAATCTCAATAGAACTGCTCCTATCAATGACTCTGGCAGAAACCACTGGTGGAGCTCCTCTCCCTCGACAAGAATCCATTTACTCTAATGAATTGTGTATTATCCCCAAGCCAACATCAATCCAGTTTATTAGAATCTTGTACATATTTAATTTTTCTATAAGGAATATGAGGGGACCACATAAAAATCCTTGTTGAAGTCTAAAAATATATTATGAACAGCATTGCCTTCATCAAGAGATTTCTTTTATTTGAATATGCTTTATTATATTTTCAAATATTACACACAAGAAGACAAGAAACTACAAAGCCAAAACACAAATCAATTTACTGACTGGTTCATAAAACATAACAAGCTTGTTGTGCATGAAAAACCCTTCCTTAAACCATATTGTAAATTCTAATGTATTCCTTTATCATTACATTCTTAATCAGCTTATTTCATGATGCAAGATTCCATTATTTTCCCACAATGGCTGTGATGCTTATGGGATGGTAGTTTTGGGGGCATTGGGCATTTCCCTCTTTAGAAATAGTTACTACCTCAGCTGACTTCCAGTCCTTTGGCACCTCACCACTATTTAGTGACATATTAAAAATATATGTTAATGACTCAGTGAGCTGATGAGAGAGTTCCTTAAGAATCCTCACAGCAACACCATCAAGACCTTCAGATTAATTTGTTTTTAGGAATAAATACCTCCAGCAGGTAAACTGGGTGGAGAGTGGGGAGCTTTATATGCTGAGCAGAAACACGTTTACAAAAGAGAACACAATAAAGTTGGTAGGGAGAAGTTTCAAGAGGGAGTTGTGGAAGCATTTTTTCATGGAAAGGGTAGTGGATTGATATAACAAGTTTCCTAAGGAGGTGATGGGGCAGAGATAGTGATGGGCCAAGCATGCAAAACACAGGCATGTGGGTATCATTTTATGGAAGACTCAACCAGACAACATGAGGGAAGCTAAGGACCACATAAGGCCCCTTGTGACCACATATGGTAGATAGTGTTAGGATTGCTTTGATGGGCCTTTTCTGCTGAAACAAATCTGTGTTTCTATGTTTCTGTGATTTTCATTTATATACTGTATCATTTTTCATACACATTGTATCCTAAAGTGTTTTACAAGCAATGAGAGAGACTAGTAGTAACTGACTATAAATGTGTAGTGGTGGCCATTTTGCACACCAACACCCAGACACAGCCTTGGACATTTGCCTGAACTGATTTTATGGTAAGGGAACTATTAGGCAGAAAATCAGGAAAAATCACAAAGTTTTGAGAAAAGTGTCTTAGGTTATTTTACTTTCACGTGGGCATCCACCAAGACAGTGCCAGAGATGGGCAGATGTTATCTCAGTTTAATTTCTCATCCAAAGAGTGGCACACCTGAACAGTACACCATCCCCCTGGTGCTGCATCTGGGTGCCAGTGTTTTTTTGTGACATGAGACTGAGTTCTAGTGTGGGACTAGAATCCACAACCTTCTGACCCAAAGGTGGCTGTGCCATTTAAGCTATGCTAACACCATAAAGCCCAATAGATGTGCAAGTGAGCTGCACAATGAAATACTATCCAAAACGTAGAAAAGGCAGTTATGTAACGTGTCATATGTAGTCATTTTTTAACTTTTCCAACATAGGCTCTCTGTCAATAACAGTGCAGTGATTGTTATCAGGTATGACATTTGCACTTCTTTTTTTCATCAACAACCATTTTTATACCTTTTAACCCCATTTAGTAAATGCATGGTTGGGAAGTAACCATCATGCAGCATCATGCCAAACAGTGTTTGACATTATAATTATTGTAGAGATTATGTGGCAGTGCCAGACATAAATTAGGGGGGTGTCAAAGGTAATATAATGCATGTTCATGGGAAACAAAGAACTGCAGTTGAGGTGTTAATTGTGGGTAGAGGGGGTAGTGAGATAGAGTTTTTTTATTATATTGCACATTACTTGAATAGCACATATATTTTTTCATAAAATGTTATAAAATTATAACATCCTCAATAATTTCTAACAACAGCAATATCTAATGAATACCATGTTTCTTCTGTTAGTGCAATGCCACAAGAGGTATCTGTATAGATGTGGGTCTTCTGGCTAGAAGCATTTCATTTTGGTTTTTACATGACAAGTTCCTGGATATCAACCAGGAGTCCAGAATTGCTTTCTGTGGGGAAAGGGAATAACAGCATTGGTGTCCCTTCCAAAGCCTTACAATTTACCCAACACTGAGTCAATAGAAATGTCTTGCTCCATTCTGCTTGGTAAGTCTTGATTAGGGAGTAGAAGTCTTGTTGGAAAAAGGATGTAAATTGGTACAGTGTGCCAGAAAAAAAATTATACTACACTACATTAAAATACTGTGGCTTTCTCATGAATACATACCCATAACATATTGTTTGCATTTAAATAATGAATGAAAAATGATTAATTGTTGCCACTGAAATAATATCTTTTGAAGCTGCTGTGAATCATAAATTTGTATTTTTATTTTATTTTATTCAGGCCCTTCTTGATCACCCAGAGCACTGTGCAGATTATGTTACAAAACAAAGTGGGTGGTACAATAAATACCTGTAACTATTTCACATCATTTAATGCAGCAATGTATGCCAAGCAGTAAGTAACTCATTGTAGTAAAATGAAACACAAGGTTAAGTAGCATCTATGTATATTTATTCATTTGACCAACAAAGGAGGGCTGAATAATACTGCCTATTTCCAGCCTTATCCCGATTGGGGGGGGAGTGGATATATATGCAAACTGACTGAAATTCAACCAGATTAAGATGTTGCTGGTATACCGTTAGTAAACTGTGGACATTTGGCCAGGGCACAGGGAAATTTGCCTGGTCTTCTTGAAGTGTCATGTGATCTTTAATGTTGACTTGAACAAACAAGGCATACAGGACCTCACTTTTTATTTATTTATTTATTTGAACATCAGTTTACAACCTTTGAGCCAGAGGCTCATTTCCAAAGGTACCTCGTCACATTGAGGACAAATACAACATATTACAGGCTCGTTGTTACATCACATTGAGGACAAATATGTTATATTACAGGTCCATTGTTACATCACAGAGTTTCAAATTGTGTCTGACAGACAGAGCACCCAGTAGTAGTGTATCATTCCCCTATTACTGCATTCAGGTGCCAGCATTTGTGGTATGATCCAAATCCCACTGCAGGATTAGAACCCATGACCTTCTACCCCAGAAGAAGACGTGCTACCAGCTGAAACATGCGGACACCATACATTACATATAATTTGATGTATTTAGCATTTTTATTTTCCTTTTTCTTTCAGTTATCATTAAAAATAGATGAAAGAATAACAGTTGTGATATTGGTCAGATACAGTAGTGTGAATGATTAATTTGTTATTGCCAACTGCAAGCTTTGGTATGAAATGAGAAACTTCAATGTACAAGGAGCCTGTGGTCAGCATGCACTATAGTGAAAAAGACAGGTTCACAGTGTTTGCTGCACTGCACCAAATGGAGAGGCACCCATTTAGAATGCTGGTGACTCAAAGTTGCACCTCAGGCTCAGGATGACTGTAATAGAGACTGGCAAGGAGGGGGATGGATTCACCCTGCCCACGCTTCTCCTTGGAGATAAGGGTTTGTGGCATACTGCTCCTAATGCAGCCCTTATAGGCAGTCCAGCAGAGGTTCACGTGTGGTGTATGCAACTATATTTACTGGCTGACATTGTTTATCAGCGCTGGCACTGGCTGGCAAACTTCATTATTCACATGTGTGAATAACGAACCATGAATAATAAAGTTTGCCCAAGCACCTTCTTCATAGAATTTGATGGCAGATAAGGACTGCTTGGCCCACCCAGTCTGCCCATTTCCCTACCTAATGGATAAGTTGCAGATCCTAGTTAACCAGCAGCCTATTTATTTCTACCCCCAACCCCTAGAATTGCCTTATGGCTGTCCCATGCATGCTTGAATTCAACCACTGTTTTTGACTCCACAACCTCCTCTGGAAGGCCGTTCCATGCATCCACAACCCTCTCTGTGAAAAAATACTTCCTTACATTACCTCTGAGCCACCTCCCATCTTCAAATTGTGCCCCCTTGTTCTTGCACACCTCTTTTTTTGAAATATGCTACCCTCTTGGAAATTGTTGATTCCCTTGAGGTACTTGAAAGTTTCTATCATGTCCCCCCTCTCCCTCCTTTCCTCGAGGCTATACATATTAAGCTCCTTTAGTCTCTCTTCATATGTCCTCCAGTGCAGACCCTGCACCATTTTAGTTGCCCTCCTCTGGACAGCTTCCATCTTGTCTATGTCCTTGAGGAGACTGGGTCTCCAGAACTGCACACAGTACTCCAGATGGGGTCTCACCAGCTGTCTGTACAGAGGGATAACAACTTTCTGTTTTCTACTGGTGATGCCTCTCCCTATGCATCCCAGTATCCCCCCAGCCCTCCTTACTGCCTTCTCACATTGCTTGCCCACATTTAAGTCATCTGATATGACTACTCACAGGTCCCTTTCCATTTTTGTTGTTGTTAATATCTCACCCTCATTGTGTACTCTTCCCCTGGGTTTTTGTTTCCCAGGTGCATTACCTTGCACTTCTTAGCATTAAATCTAAGCTGCCATACATTTGACCATTCCTCTAACTTTTCCAAGTCCCTTCTCATCCTTTCCACCCCACCTTGTGCATCAACTCTGTTGCAGATCTTTGTGTCATCTGCAAAGAGACATACTTTTCTTCCAATCCTCTGCAATGTAAACACAAAGACATTGAAGAGGACCGTCCTAATACTGAACCCTGCAGCACCCCACTAGTAACCCCCCTTTCTTCAGAGTGGACTCCATTTACTATTACTCTCTGTGTCTTATTCTCCAGCCAATTCTTTACCCAGGCTATCATCTTGGGACCCACTCCCAGGCTGGCTAACTTGTATATTAATCTTTTGTGTGGGACTGAGTCAAATGCCTTGCTAAAGTCTAGGTAGGCCACTAAAGTCTAGGTAGACCATGTCCACAGCCCCTTGCTGATTTACTACTTTGGTCACCCAGTCAAAGAAATCTATTAGATTCGTCTGGCATGACCTTCCCACTGTGAATCCGTGCTGCCTTGGGTCCTGTTCCCCTCTGGCCTCTAGGTACTCAACAATTCTTTCCTTCAGAAGTGATTCCATCATTTTCCCTGTCACTGAGGTTAAACTAACAGGTCTGTAGTTTCCTGCTTCTGCCCTGTTCCCACTTTTGTGAAGGGGAATCACATCTGCCCTCCTCCAGTCCTCAGGTACCACCCCATCCTCCCATGATTTGTTAAAGAGGGTAGTTAGTGGTGTCACTAGTTCTACCGTTAGTTCTTTTAGAATTCTGGGATGAAGCCCATCAGGCCCCATTACTTTGTCCACCTTCAGTTTTAAGAGTTCTTTCAGAACCCTTTCTTCTGTAAATGGGCTGGTATCAACTTCTGTATCCAGAGTGTTTCTATTGTTTGTTTCAGGTACCTCCCCCTCCTCATTTGTAAATACTGAGCAAAAATATTTGTTTAGTATCTCTGCCTTTTCACAGTCACCCTCTGCCCACCCCCCTTCCCTTTATTAAGCCTCACTATCCCTCCCTTAGTCTTCCTTCGCTCCCTGATGTACCTAAAAAAGGTTTTATCCCCCTTCTTAACTGAGTTGGCTATCTTTCCTCAGTTCAGGCCCTTGGTGTTCTGACTGCCTTCCCAGCTTCCTTTTGCTTTAACTGATACAATTCTCTGTCCTGCTCCTTCTGTGATTCCTTGTACTTTCTGAATGCTTTCTTTTTCTCTTGAACCTTCACTGCCACCTCCTCTGAGAACCATAGTGGTTTCTTAAATTGTTTTGTTTTGTTTATTTGCTTCACTCAAAGGCTTGTTACCTCTGTGATGGCAGTTTTTATTATTCCCCATTGTTCTTCCACTCCTTCTTCCTGCCCGTTTCCATGAATTTTATATATATATATATATATATATATATATATATATATATGCTGCTAAACAACCCCCACAGAATGTCATGATATTCATTCCCATGTGGGAGATAGGTACTGTAAAGAAAGGGCAGGAGGAAAAGAGGATTTAGCAAGCCTAAGAATGCCAGATGACAGCTCACTGTGCTCTTTCCATGCCACCTAATGCCTCAGAACACTGCCTTCACCCCCCAGTCATCCCTTAAAATATCAACAGCACATTATTCTTTTGGTGGATGTAGGAAAGGCCTCCTCCAGCAGGGATAAGGAGGAACAGGAGGAGGGATGGGCAACCTAGGGAACCTAGAAGTAGGGAACTGGCCATGAGGGGTGAGTCCAGTGTGGACAAGCAGGTGTTACAAGCCATGAAAGAGTATTTTGTTTTGAGATGTGAGGGAGCAAAAAAAAAATCAGCATGAGAAGTTCAAGTACTGTACATGGAAAAAGCATATCAAAGGACATTAATGTTTTGGGGTCTTGACTAAGGAGGCTCTGTTGAAGGGTGAGAGACATGGGCCAGGGTCAGCTTCAGTTCAGCTTCAAGTTGGAGCATAAAAATTCAGTTCAGCTTCATCATTTCAGATGAATCCAGACTTCTACCTGACTATGCTGTCAGAGTGGAGTGAAAGCACCTAGCTTTACCTTAAAAGTATATTAATATTTATTTATATTTCTCTTCCTTTTGAAAGTAGTAAGTGGAGAGAAAAGAAGAGATCTGTAAGCAGTGCTTGGGGAACTTTGAAATTTTGTAGCAGTGTTTAGCGTACCTTGAAACCTGGGTTTTAAATTGTAACAGGTGGTAGGGGAAACTAGCTCAGGAGCTTAATCTTAGGATGAGTAGTTCAGGAAGCTCTGTGAATCAGGTGTGTAATTGCAGGCTGGAGGTGACTAGTGCCTTCTTACAAGAGTACTATAACAGTGCCTGCACTCTAACATATCCAGCATGTTCATGTCCCAGCAAGTGAGTGGAATAGATGACTGTCATCATAGGCATCGGCAGACATCAGCAGAAGGAAGCAGAGAAGTGAAGGACTCTGCCAGTTTACTAAGGCAAGGAACCTATTCACTACTGTGTAAAAGTCACTGCTGGGAAGAGTTGATAATTAAGGGTAGGCCAAAACTGGGAATAGATGCAACACCTTATCTAGGATAAGAGTAAAAAGAGATTTAAAAGACTGAAACAATTTAAAAGGATTTTAAAACAAAAACAGTCAGAGTAGAAGAAAAGTATGATGGAAGTGGTACAATGCAGTCGCTGTGGGGCAGCACTTTTTAGGGATGCCTTTTGGAGACTGTGGTACTGACCAATCTGTGTGTACCTCTCTGAGATGAGGAGGGAGATTGCTAGTCTCCAGGCTGAGTTGGCTAGGATTTGGGGAACCTCCTCCCCCACCCAAGGACCACCAAGTCTGCTGCTGCTAACTCAAAGGATGCCTGGGGGAGAAGTGGTGGAATACAATGGGCTTGGGTAATGTGACAGTGGTGGGACAGAGGCACATACCCCCTGCAGTAACACTACACAACTCCTACACTGCTCTGGTGGGGCAGGACTGTCCCATGGAGGCACCAAAGGTAGGGACCAGGAAGGATGTGGGAGTCCTCCATAGTAGACACCCCAAGGACAGTGGTAGAGGACCTCAGAGGAGAAAGAAGCAAAGCAGCTCCTGGTGGGGGACTCCATCATGAGAAGGATATATTTGGGGACAGGAAGAGAAGGGGAGAGGTAGGTTAGGTGCCTACCCAGTGCCACAGTTCAGAGGGATGGAAAGTGGATCCTGGAGATCGCACCAGGATAGGAGGAGGATCTAGATGTCATTGTCCACCTGGGGACAAATGACCTGGTTAGGGATGGGAAGAGGATAGTTCAGGAGGTGTTCAGGGAGAGAGGCATGGGTCTTGGGCAGATAGCAAGCTCAGTGGTCTTTTCTGAGGTGCTGCATGTCTATGACAGGGTGTAGGATAGAGTAATCCATACCAGAAGCTTCAAACAGTGGTTAGAGGAATTCTGCAGAGAGGAGGGGTTCAGCTGCACTGGGGACTGGGGTGATACCTAGAGGGATAAAGGCCTGTACGGGGGGAATGGCCTGCTTCCATGCAGGATGGAGACTGCATTCCTCAGTGAAAGGTTTAAATGTTACATTGGTGAACACTTAAACTAGCTGGGGGGGTGGCGGAAGGAAGGGAGACATAAACCGTCTCCCCCTCCCACAAACTGGAGTAGTCAACAGTGAAAACCCCAAGGGAGACAAATCCCCAAAGGTACCTAATAGAAAAAAAAAGTTGGTAGTAATGAAGAGAGATGGAAATGTGAATAAAGGTGGCAAGGAGAGAGAGAGGGCAAAAGGGAAAATGGGGCCCCCGAGCAGGGTGGCACTAGAAGTTGGAATGCCATGTGTGCCAATGCTCAAAGTCTGGGAAATAAAATTATGGACTTAGAAGCCATTATGGCAGAGGCTGATCTGGACATTGTCACCATTACAGAAACGTGGCTTACTGAGCCATATCAGGCCATACTCTGTTCAGAAAGGACAGGGTGGGGGAAAAAAAGGGATGAGCTGCTCCTTATGTGAGAGATAGCATAAAAGTGACAGAAGCACAGGGAATATAGGGAGGGGTGGAGGTACAGTGGGTCACCATAGAGATGGAGAATGTAGCCACTATTCACACTGGAATGATCTATAGACCTCCAGCATGGGTGGGGGGGGGTTGGATATGGTTCTGGGGGAAGCCATCCAAAAGATGGGAAATAAGGGGGTGGTGCTGCTGGTGGGAGTCTTCAATCTGCTGGATGGAGATTGAAGCATCCCAGCTGCAGCTGCACCTACATCTACAAGCAGGGACATCCTGGACTTCCTGTAGGGGGCATTCCTCAGGCAACTAGTTAAGGAGCCCACTCATGAGTGACAATGCTGAACCTTGTACTAACGTGGACAGTGTTACAGACGTTATGGTGGGTGGCCACCTAGGGACCAGTAATCACAGTCCTGTGTGGTTTTTTTTATCAAGACTGGGTCAGAATTGAGCCACACAAGGATGATATCCTGGACTTCAGGAGGGCCGATTTTAAAAAGATAGTGGAATGCCCCAGGGAAGCCCTGGCATGGGGAGATGACTTGTGTGGAGTGGTGGAACTTTGGCCAAAACTAAAAGGGGGCATAGAGAAAGCAACAAATCTCTGCATCAGGCTGGTAAACAAAGCCAAGAGGAAAATGAGACTGCTATGATTCTCTAAGGAGGTGGTGGGAAGGTAAGAGCAAAAAAGTTAGTATTCAGGAGTTATAAGAAGATACAGAAAAAAGGAGGAAAGGAAGCTGTATCTGGAGAAACCATGGGAGGCAGAAAAGTCAGTTAGGAGCACAAAGGCACAGAGGAGAAAGTAGCCCAGGAAGTAAAGAAAAGGGACAAGACATTATTGGGTATGTAAGCAAAAACAGAAAGACCAGGGGAGGAATTGTAAGACTAAGAAGGGAATTGGGTGATTGTGTGGAGGGGGACCAAGAAAAAGTAGACATCTTGAACAAATACTTTTGTTCAGTTTTCACAGAAGAAGGGGAAAGAGAGGGGCCACAGAAAAATGACAGGAGCATCGAAGGAAGGGAGGTGGACACTAGTCCGTATTCAGAGGACAGAGTCCTGAAGGAACTCACAAACATGAAAGAGGATGTGGCAATGGGGCCACACAGGGTCCATCCAAGGATACTGAGGGAACTCGGGGAGGTGCCGGCTGCACCTCTAACAGTCCTGTTCAATCTCTCACTCAAGACAGGAGAGGTGCTGGGGGACTGGAGGAGGGAAGATGTAGTCCCACTTCACAAAAGTGATAGTAGGGAGGAGACTGGCAACTACAAGCCAGTCAACCTGACTTTGGTGGTGGGGAAATTAGTGGAATCACTACTGAAGGAAAGGATAGTGGAATATCTTGAATCCAGAGGCTTACAGGATATGAGGCAGCATGGATTCACAGTAGGGAAAAGTCTTGTCAAATGAGTCTTATAGATTACTTTGACTGGGTGACCAGGGAATCAGATCAGTGAGGATCCATGGATGTGGCCTACCTGGATTTCAGCAAGGCCTTCAACACCATCCCACATAGGAGATTAGTAAGCAAACTGGGTAGCCTAGGGGTGGGACCAAAGGTGGTAAACTGGGCAAGAAAGTATCTAAAGGATAGGATATAGAGGGTGGTGATAAATGGAGTTCACTCCAAATTTGGGAGGATGACCAGTGGGGTACCTCAGGGATCTGGAGACCTCATCTCCAGAAAGATATAGAAAGAGTGAAGGCAGGTCAGAGGAGGGCAACCAAAATTGTGCACGATCCACATCAAAAGCCCTATGAGGAAAGACTTAAGGACCTTAATATGTATACACTGGAGTAATGGAGTGAGAGGAGGGATATGATAGAAAGTATTAAATACTTCACATATATAAAAAAGGTTTAAGAGGGAAGCATCTTTCAGAAAAAAAGATGCTCAAGGACAAGGGGTCATGTTATGAAGCTGGAGGGGGTAGATTCATGGGAGATGTGAGGAAGTACTTCTTCATAGAGAGGGTGCCGGATGCCTGTAACAGCCTCCCAGCAGAGCTGGGGGGAGCAAAAACTGTAACAGGGTTCAATAATGCATGGGATAGACATAAGGGAATGTTAATGATAAGACAATGGGCGATAAGCTAGAGGTCAAGTAGGGTCTACTGTGATACACAAGGTAGGGAAAAAGAGGCAGACTAGGTGGGAAAAGCGGTCCTTATCTGCTGTCAAATTCTATATTTCTGTGAATCAATATGCCTCCCAATGCAGTAACTGGCATAGTGTAAAACAGACTACAAATGAGGGGACCCTTGAGGTCAGCAATGAAATTACAGTAGCTTACTTGTGAAAGATGGCACTGGCATGAATCTGCTTTGGATTACTGTTTGTGGTGCTGTGACAGAGTTTGCAAAACACACCAACTCCAACACGACACAACACAACACAATGTGGGACATGGTAATAACTACTATTCATTGTGGACCTAAAGGCTTGTACCCCACATAATCTGTTGTTCTCTGCCTTACCTTGAGCCAGTTATTATATTCTCTCTTGCAGCACCATAGACTTTACAAAACTATTTTTATTTTATGATTATTTTATAGTACCTCATCTTTTGTATGTGTTTTATTTATAAACTATAAATAGTAATATAATGATAGTAACACATATTTTTTTATTTATTTCTGAAGATAACATGTGCTGATCAATGTTTTGTGTTCAGAAGAACTTAATGGCTATGTTTTTTGTCTTAATGTAATATTATTAATTATTTTTTATTTGTATATCAAGAAAAATAGATGTGCA
Organism: Neoceratodus forsteri; assembly: GCA_016271365.2. Taxonomy (NCBI): domain Eukaryota; kingdom Metazoa; phylum Chordata; order Ceratodontiformes; family Ceratodontidae; genus Neoceratodus; species Neoceratodus forsteri. The sequence continues at coordinate 327,032,884 of JADMNL010000023.1, forward strand.
ATAGTGTAATATGTTGCTCATTGATTTAGTTGAGAAGATTGTAAACAATGGTGTATGTGGCATTCAAATGGACTCCCCATGGGAAGGACCATGGGAAGACTTGATATTGTGTGCTTTGCAGTCCTGCTCACATGGTTAAAGAACTAGAGTAAGTTTTTGCAGAACACACTGCTGCATATAGTGTCTGGGTCATTTATGACTAGACAGTGTGAACCATGATGGAATGGTGTATTTGTTCATCATTTCTTCATACAAAAGTTTTCAAAATCTAATGTCTTTTACAATGGTTGAAAATCAAGAACCATCATTGCTCAGCAATGAGTTGTGAAATAAGTGCCAGGACACTGGTTCGTGTACCTCTGGTGGTACTGGCAGAGGCACATAGTGGAACATGACCCCACAATGTGAGAGACATTACAAAAAATATACTGGAGTAGATAATAGTAATATAATATAATTTTATTAATACTTTAAATGTGTTTATATCACAAGGAAACATCATTTCTGACAAGATGAGTTGTGACATGGTGAATAAATAGCAACATGTACTGCATAGAGCTTCAAGATGGACAGATAATTGTCCATGCCCACTGCACATTGGTGGCTGTGGAGGATGGCCCAGGCAGCTGATGTTAGATTTCAAAAAGAAAGAACTACCTGCACTACTGAGAGGCTAGATTGTTTGCAATAAACATGTATGAGTCGTGAAGATGATGAAGTTCTCATAACATTAGACTATGTTGCATTCTTTTTACCTAAAGAAGAGTGGACCATTTTAACAGAATCCGGGAAGGTGATGGATACCAGTCATATTTTACCATTTCCTTGCAGTGTGCAGGCAGGGAAAAAGGTGGTGTCACCCACATGCCACATAGACACATGATAAGAAAAATATAATTCATGACAGCAAGAGGAGAATCATGATGATGGTGAAGAGGATGTGTTGTTTTCTGAAGCAACAGTCCTATGGTTTTTACATTAATGTAATTTTCATTTATTATTAAATGTTGCTTAATTTATATGCAGAAAAGAGTTACTTCACTGGGTATGTCGTGTGATCTGTAAAATACTCTTACATTGCAGAGGATACTTCTTTTGTTTATTTTTTATTTTTATTTTTTTCTAGGTATAGCAGGCTCATGGTACTGGCTGAGTTGTGTGTACTTACTGAGAGGATGTGGACATGGGGGTGACAATTGCAAGATGAGTTATTTGTTAATCACTGTGCAATGACATGCTTTCAGGTGGTTTTACCTGGGCAGTATACATGCTATATGAGAAGATACAATAATTTGATCTAATAGGATATTATATGATATGTGATAATGTAAATTTAATATAATCTGATATGACTTTCTTTGTAAAAACTGTGCCAATGCAACATTTAGGGTTCAGACTAAGGTGGAAAAAGTAGAGAAATGTGGTTTTAGGGTTTCTAACTCTGAAACCACACATCACCCCTAAAATAAATCAGGTGTGTAGTCTTCCTTGGGGTTTTCAACCCTAAAGCTCACCCAATTAGGTGTATATGTTTGTGGAGTATATAGAAGGGGGTGAACTTTATGGTTGACATCCCCAAGGAAGACTACACCCCAGATTTGTTTTAAGAGTGGGGTTTTAAGGTTGCAAACCCTAGAAAACATATTTCCCTACTTTTTTCAGTTTGGCCTAAACCCTAAATTTTGCATCAATGCTGTTTTTTACAACAAATTTTCTTACTTTTTCAGATTGTATTATCATATTCTTATTTGCCTGTGTGAGTGCAGGTCCCTCCACTCCCATCCATCCATCATTTTTGAGATCGTGTAAGGACTCTTAGGCTCTCTGCAAAAAAAAGGTTTTTTTTGAAGATTGCAATGCCCCTTAAAGAGAGCAACACTGAAGACATTCTATAACCATTACCCAGCTGTTTTTTGCAGTTTTTGTTGTTTTTAATGTACCTGGAGGGTGGGTTCCATTTCTTATGGAAGCTGGTTTGTTTTAAAAGAAGTGAAAAAGCCATAGAGAATGTTCTCATTTATTAGTGAAAAATATTATTAGAATTACATTTGGGGCTTACCAGTTTAATTATTACAGTATGGACTAGGGTATAGCAGCATTGCAACATATAGGAAAACAGTGTTCAGATCACCTTACAATTTACTACATTCTCTGAAGATGAGAGAAATTAGCTGTTTCAAGACATGAGGGGCAGCAGAGATATATCCACCCAAATGGGAGAAACCCCTAAAAACCTGGCACAAAAGATAGAAAATTTGAAATTTAGAGATACCTGGCTGGAATGGCATGGGCTATCCTTGACACAATGTCTGGAACATAATAGAATCCCAAGTGGTCTAAGGATAGCTGTGGAACCTAATACAGGGATTAACACACTCAAGCTATTTACAAAATGGGATGGAATATGTAACAGGGCCAGTTGTGACACTATGTATGCTTTAATAGAGGCTATTGTAGAGGAAAGGAAAACTTTAATAGAAGATGCACAAAGAATGCAGGATGTTCTAAAGCTACAACAAGAAGCAGAAGAATTCACTTGGAATTTAGAAGAAATTAAAAAGAAATTAGTAGACTATGAAGAGAAATTGAAACAGCAAAAAATAAGAACATTTATTAGGGATACTAATGACTATAAAGAAAATTGAGTATACATATAAGCAGTATAACAGAAAAAGGTAATTCAATTACAATACAGAGAGTGGAACAGATAGTGATAACAGCTATAAGAGGGAGTTTCATAGACCAGTAGAAGAAGAATATCAGAATACAGTAGAGTCACAGCAGCCTAGTACATCAACAGTAGACACAGCTGGATCCAGATATGAGTTTAGAAATTCCAACATCAATAGAAATTTTCCCAGACAATAACCAGGTGTTTGAGGAGGCAGGAGGGGAGGGGGCTAGGTGGAACAGAAGGAATAGGTGGGAGTACAACAAGAATGCCCTATATGAACAGGGGAGGAGCAACCCAGCAACAGAAATAATACCAATATTTAATTTGAGTAAAAGAAGGCTCACAATAATTGAACAACAGGTACTGGGGTTAGGTTTATCATTTGCACCCACACAATCAGTTATTTTATTTGATCTTGAGGTAGATCTACAAAGATTTTTTCACATATTGAGATTAAAAAGTGTGTTCTCAGGAGAAATAGGAGGGAATAACCACCGAAGGAAATTTAAACAAGCACTCAATATAAAATCAAATTTCTCCCCACCCATTGGTAAGAATCATGGGATAGAAACATTTTGCATGACAGTAGAAAGAGAAATAATGCAACTGTATGAAAATAAGGAAAATTGTTTACCTAAACAAAAGAATTTGACATAGGCACAGAGACAAGCCATAAAAGACCTCAGTGAAGATACTGTAATTATTATAAAACAGGCAGACAAGGGAGGAGGAATTATAGTGCAAGACAGAGAACAGTACAGAGCAATGTGCATGAAACTGTTAGAAAATGCTCAAAAGTATTCTTTACTACCAGCAGATCCTACTACATTATTACAAGGAAAGCTGAGGGAGATGCTAGCAGAATATGTTGATTTAAACTGGTTACAGGAGTGGGAAATAAGAATTTTAACAAAAGAATATCCCACAATCCCCACCTTTTTCAGCTTTCCAAAAATCCACAAAAATGCAGCATACCCACTGGGTAGACCCGTAGGGCAGGATTCACGAAGGGAAAATGTTAACGTTTCCCTCTGCAACTGCCTTTGTGTACTGGAATCGTCCACAGCTGCAGCAGTACCGATTCACAGCAACGGCAGTAGTGGAGAGTGCTATGGCAGGTTCTGCTGCCCGTAGCAGTCTCCCACAGCTGTGGTGCTGTCCATGACAACAACATCAGCAAGCTGCCATATTCCGTGGAGCTGGTCGAACTCCGGCTCCACCTACGTGAATACCCACAGCTGCGGGCAACCTGCAGCTTAGCAAGTGGTTTCCAACTAGCACCAAGGTTTTCCCACAGCTGCGGGTCCTTCTCTCCTGTATGTGAATCCTGCCCTCAGTGTCTGGTATAGATTCGTTGTTTGACCCTATATCAAAATACATCCATTTTTATTTGCAGCAAGTTATTGAGCAAGGTGAAACATGCATACATGATTCATCAGATATTATGTGACAATTGGAAAGAATAAGAACAGTTAGAGACGTTAATTGCACTATGTTGGTTACATGGGACATAGCTGATCTTTACACGTCAATTCCACATAGAGAAGGAGTATTAAACATGGGAAAAATACTCAACAAAAGAGAAATAAATGAGGAACCAAAAACAGAAATGCTATAGGAATTAGCACTATTCATATTACAAAATAATTATTTTGAATTTGATGGAAATTTTTGCCAGCAAGACAGGGGTACAGCCATGGGGTAGCACCATGGCATCCGCATACGTGAATGCATATACGATTGATTTTGAGACAGGAAAAGTATTTAATGGTGAAAAGAATGAGTTTTTGTATAGAATAATAATTTGGAAAAGATTTATTGATGATGTATTCTGTATATGGGGAGGAACAGAACAAGAGTTAGAATTTCATCAGACTTTGAATAATTGGGATAGGAATTCGAAGTTTATACGATGAACAGCAGTTTTGACAGCATCCCTTTTCTAGATTTATTAATAAGGAATGAAAGAGGACTGATTAGCACTTTGTTTTATAGAAAAGAAACTGACAGAAATACATTATTACACAGCACTAGCCATCATGATCCAAAATTAAAGAACAGTATCCCATACTCACAAATGGTGAGCGTCAAAAGAAATTGCCAAAAAAACAGAAGGCTACTAGGAAAATAAGCTAGAGATGATACATAGGTTTAGGGATAGGGGATATAAACTGAGGGTATTAAAACAAGCAGGTTTTAGAATTGGTAATATATCCAAAGAATAGTTATTGCAGAGTAGAGAGGAGGAACAAAAGAAAGAGAGAACAGTTTTGGTACTCAAGTATAATCACAAAATGCCAGAAATACATAGAATAGTTAATAAGTATTGTATATGGTAGCTCAAGACAATTCACATAATTTGACTTTACAACAAAAACCCATAATAGTGGCTAAAAAGGTTCCAAATCTTAAAGACAGGCTGGTGCACTCACAGTTCACAAGGCCTGACAAACAGGGAACTCAGTTACTGTGGGGTCCCTTACACATGGCGAGGTGTGGGAAATGCACAGTCTGTAACAATATAACCAAAAAGGATGTTTTTAAGCATCCCCATATTAATGAGGAGTTTAAAATTAAGGACCATATAGATTGTAACACAGAGGGTGTTATTTATGTATTACAGTGCCTGTGTGACCGACTGTATGTAGGTCAAATAAAAAGAGCACTGAAAAAAAAGGATTTTAGAACATAAGGGGGATATCAAGAATAGGGATGAGCAGTCACCTGTTGCACAGCATTTTAACAAGGAAGGACACACAGGAGCTTCCCTAAGGTTTTGGGGATTGGAGGTTGTACAACCTCCCCCCAGAGGGGCAATTATAAACAGTTGTTGGATCAAAGTGAAATGAAATGGATTTTCCAACTCAAAACATTGAACGCAGCCATAGGAATGAACATTGAAAGTAATTGGTTAGCCTGTATGTAAAATTTAGGGAGGCTGATTATAGTTTTTGATGGAGATGTTGGGGTGCTTAAATGTGGAAAGAAAATGGATCAAATAAACTATTTAGTAAACAAAATATATACAGGGCAATGTATTAAGTATAGATTTATGCCTCATTGTTCTCCATTTTAGATCGTACTTCCGCCATTCAGAACAAGGAATATATACAGTACTCTCATGATATAGACATAAATGAAAGGTTAAATTAACCTGTTTTTGTTGAGAAAAAAACATGTCTTTGTTAGTATAGATATTGGAGTTTTATAATACATTAAAATGTTGTGCGGTGGAGATAGTTGCTGGATGCCTTAAATTGATCTGGTGCAGAGATTCAATAACGCTTAAAAGTAGACTAAGCAGCATAGTGCAAGCTGTGGAAGTGAAGTGCAGGAGAGCCTGCTTGGTGGTACTGCATTTTCACCTTCGGGGGAGAGTGTTCTGTTGCCTAGTAACGATCTCGCGATACGAGAGATACAAGAAGTGATTCATCACTTTGGTGGTAAAACCAAGCAGGCTCAAGAGGAAGACACACCTCTTGGAGTGAGTAAGCATTTGGAACACCATTCCTCAGCTGAGTAATGCTGGAAAATGAATAGAAAAAACTGAGCGGGGAAATCAGTGCGAATGAGCACTTTGGTAAAGGTAAATGACCTAATGAAATTTGTGAAATAAGGGAATAATTTGAAGTAAGACATGCTCTAAAAAGAGTTTTTTTAATGATTATAGCCACTAAATCAGAAAGATGGATCACAGCCCAACAAAATTGGGGCCTTGACATATTTAAAGAAAAGGACAAGAACCCACATTTTCCTGCACAAGAGGTATGTGGGTTGTTATGGGGAGTCATGTTTAAAACAGAAGTTACTATTCACTGCATTTAACCATGGTGAGCACTATGGCTGCAGAAGCACTAAACCTGTTGTTTGTTTACATGTTTTCAGAAGGTTGAAGACCACAGGTGAAATTAGAGAATTTTTAAATAGCAAGCAACAAAAGTGTAGCTGGTAAGTAAATGTGTAGTTCCAAATAAGAATGTTATTTAAAAATATTCAGTATAAGGATATAGAAAATATGTTACTAAAAAGAGTTTATCTAGTATTTGAACAGATAAAAAAAACTGTGAACAAGCTCTGAGGAGTGAAATGTAGGGGAAATTAAAACTAATGAAAAAGAATATGAATTTTACATCTTGTGAAGTGATTTTCTCCCGTAAAAGACACTTAGGCGCCCTGCAGAAAAAATATTTTTTGGAAGACAAATTGTAAGCATAGCCTTCTTATTATACCTCATGTACCCAGTATTGAAAATGCTAAAATCTCCTTCAAAATGTGATTCTGCACCACGGAAACATCATTTCACACCATAGGTGTGAAAAGACAGTTTGGCCAGGATTTGAAAAATGACAGCTGTCACATTCATGAGTTGGTATGAAAAATGGATATGTTGAAAATTTGGGGTGAAAATATTTGAAATTACCAAAGTTACAGGCAAGTGTAGAAAAATGTCAACAGATGCGCATAACTTTGCCATTTTTACATATTTTGACCCCAAATGTTCAACATCACCTTTTTTTGACCCTACATCAAGGGTGGTGAAATTTTTCACATCCTACCCAAAATGTGATTTTGCCAAGTGACTGCAAAATCACCTTTTGGGACAAATTTATATAATTCCACCACCATTGTTCATGAGGTGGGGTCTGAGAAAGGCTATGCTGAAATTTTGGTGTGAAAATATGCAAAAATGTCAAAGTTATCCATCAGAGTTGAAAATCCCATAGAAATGAATTGAACCGCACTTACCTTACTTTCTCATATTGCAGTTAGTGGTTCTAGCAGTAAGATGTGTCTTCCATGGGACAGATGATCTTCACCCTAGCAGCTGTTCAGGTGAGAGAGGATGTGTGTGTGGGGGTGCTTAGTGGGAGGTTGGGGTCTGGTGGGGTTGGACTGGTGAGGGACCCTTTTCTTTATTATACAACCAGCTGGTGGGGATGCCACTAGACACCAGGAAAAGACAAAATGTAAATGGGGACAGTGATCAGAGGTTAAGGATGCCACTAGACACCAGTGAATAATAAAATAATTATGGGTGCTGACAATTGAAGGGTATGGGTGTGCCACTAGTTCATACAAAAATTTTTGTATTACAGCCAGACAAAAAAAATAGAAGTGAGTCATGAAAAAGATTTCAAATGTGAAAAAAACCCAACATTTCAAGCTCATTTCTCCAACAGTTAAGTGCACAATCTAGCTAATGGAGTCCTGATGAGCAAGATAGATCCATTGTTCTCTCTGCAAAAAAGAAAAAAAATGTTCAAGTTCAAGTTTCAAGTTTCAAGTTTATTGCAGGAAAACTCCATTGAGCAAGCTCATTCACAAGGAGGTCCTGTGACATAAACACTTAAAGTACAAACATAGATAGGTAATAACAGTATATACATGAAATGCATGTTACATGATACAGGCTGGATATACATACAAGGGTACCACATAGGGTGGCCCCAGGTGGTAAACATTAATATGAGACAGGGAGGCAACTTACAGGTTGCATACTGATAAATGAAACATGATGACTGGTGTGTGCAATACATATATTTTGGCAGCTAGAACAAACAACAGACTACAAAAAAATGTACAACAAAAATGTACAAAAAAAATGTACAACAAGATGGCAGCAAATGAAAAAGGATTTTTCCCCTCATGAGAAAGGATTTGCCCCATACAAAAAAGATTTCTTATTCAGTTCATACAGCTGTTTTGAAGTGCTTACTGAGTGTGCTCAGAACCCAACATTTTAAAATTTAATAACTTAGGAATGGATTAATATTGTTTCATCAGACCAGCAAAAGGCACATCTATGGGCCAGGACCTTTCTCCCCTGAACATTTCAGACCAAAATTCCACACCATCTGGGTGCTACAGCTCTTGAAAAAAAATCAGCAAAAAAACAAATGAACAAAAACACAAGTTCACTTTTTTTACTATCCAGATCTCAGAATCTGCTCATCCAACCAGAATGAACCTTGGAACATCAAGAGATCTACCCCTATGAAACCACACACACAAAACTTCATGCAAATCCATTGCATGATTTTGAAGTTATTAAAGTGCAAAAATTAGGGTTTAACATTAAACTGCTTACTTAGTCCTAAATATAGTGGTGCTACTGCACCCCCTATAACATGAGTAGATAATATAGTCTGATATAATATATGGCAAAATTATGTGATATATATGAACCAACACTATCATCTGATGAGGATAAAATAATATATTCTGATACGATATATGAAAAGATAATACAATCTGATATAATCTGATACAATATATGATACAAGAATATATTATGATATTTGAAAACATAACGTAATCTTTATTTTACCAATTTATTGTTGACTGGGTAAAGCGGAGTGAGAGCTGGGCCCCTTTTTGGGCCACAGCTGGGAAATAGATGTTGAGTGCAATACATCCATTTGACATGTATAGTTCATGACAGCATGACAAGCTGTGAGGTCTAGACATATGAGAATACTAAATCGAGATCAGTTTTTAGGACTGTAGACTTTGCAATAAAATTTGTTTTATAATAACAATCATCTTGATTATACATAATGAGATAGAAGTAAGGTGTGTAAAAATGTTTTTTAAGCTGTGCATAGTTTTTCTCATGTTGAGCAATGATAGGAAGCTTATTCCATTTCCATTGGCCCTGGTAGGGAAACGTTTATTGAACAAATTTTTGTTTTAGTCCCAGGACAGTGAATATATTGGTGATTGCAAAGGTAGCAATAGCCCAGAGTCAGACACTATTATTTATTATGTTGAGTTTATTGTATCATAAATAGGTCCATCTTATGGTATCTGTGGACACCTTTCAAGTATCCATTGATAAATGGCAAGTCATATTGTTAGCTGGTAGGCAGTTGCATATAACTATTCAATAGACCTATTCCTTTAGTTCTATACCAGGTATTATATCCAGTGCAATACTAGTATAAATGTTAATTGTTTTCAATTAGATTAATCACAATAGGAAGGTAGAGATTTGATAACTAAGCATTGAGTACTTGTTACAGGTAGCCAGCATTACAGTATATTATAAATACTAGTGTCTAGAACTAGGTAACTGATACCCTCGACCTGCTGCAGTGGTAATTCAGAAAGCTTTATTTACAGCTTTGTATAATTTGGGAAAACTACAACATGCACGCTAGGGAGATCACCTCCAGAAGGAGGGAAGTGATACTCCCTCTGTATAACTGCTTGGTGAGGCCGCACCTGGAGTACTGCGTGCAGCTTTGGAGGCCGCACTTAAAGAGGGACATTAACCTCCTGGAGAGGGTCCAGAGGAGGGCAACCAAAATGATTTGGGGCTTGGGGGACAGGACCTATGAGGAGAGGCTCGAAGAGCTAAATATGTACACTTTGGAAGAGAGAAGGGACCGGGGGGACATGATAGAGGTCTTCAGGTACAAGAAGAGGGTAAATATGGGAGGAACAGTGAGGGTGCTTCGAAGGAAGGAGGAGGGGCCACTAGAGGGCATGGATGGAAGCTGGAGGGGGGAAGATTCAGGGGAGAAAGGAGGAGGTGCTACTTCACTGAGAGGGTGGTAGAGCCATGGAATGCACTACCTAGGGGGCTGGTGGAGGCAGAGACAGTGGAGGGGTTCAAGAGGGGTGGGACAGGTACAGGGGAAGGGTTCAGGAAGCAAAATCCAATGCAGCAAGAATATCCAGAACTGGGAAGGGAGAAGCCAGAGAAGGCGAGGGGGACAGCAAGGTCAGCACCCAGGGTGGGGGCTGACCAAACGAGCAGACACGAAAGACCATTAGGCCTATTCTGCTGGCATTTTAGTATGTTAGTATGTAAGAACACAATTCTAACAATAGATGGGGATGTAGCTTTAAAATGCGTAAGCTGATCCATGTATAAACTATTGGATATACAACCAATCATAGATAACGTTACTTGTCATAAATGTAGAGCCAATATTGAATTGCTGGTTGAAATTAACTCCTTTTATTCAAAACTTGCTTTTTTTGGAACAAAGCAAACATGAGATGGCAGTATGGATAAACTCATTAAATAATTATCCCTTGCAGGACTAGCAACCAACAGTGAAAACACTATAAAATAGACAAAGAATACCGAACCAATTACTCCAAGTCTATCAATTGCCCCCTCCTTTTCAGTATGTAATACTGAACCAAATGTAAACATCATTAATAAAAAAGGGATAGAGTTAATGATGAAATTGAAACAAATTCTTCTAAATTTGGCTGAGCCACAGTGGTTACTAAATGTCAATATTAGAAAGGGCACAAGACCTTGGGATTCCAATTACCCCTCTAAAACAGATTTCTTCCATTGGATGATGATCAAATTTCACATGACTGTAATGCAGTACTACCCCCAAACCAGGAGGTCAAAATAGCTGAGCTTATCAGCACAGCTTCTCCAAGTAAAGATAAATAATTAAAGGAATGTTGTCAAAATCCTGGCTAATGAGAAATATTTGTTATCACTGATACAAATGCCTCCCCAAAACTGAGTATGAAAGAACCCCATAAACCAGAAGATATAAATGATCCTACTACTACAGTTCCCACCCACAGTGCTTCCATAGGATAAAATACTGAGGTTGAAATTAATGGTGAACTAAGGACAAGCACTAATATGGACACTGGCTACAACAACCAGCAGATTGAAAGCACTACCACCAGACAGGCCTATGTCATTGGTGACTCAATTATTAAATATGTAAATAAGCTTGTTTGCAACCCAGACAAATCAGAGTATGTAGTAGTTTCAGAGTTGCAAAGATATTAAATCTTTCAACAATGGTAAACAATATATTGAGTGACACAGGAGAAAAACCTCTGGTTATTATCCATGTGGGGACCAATGAGGTAAATTCATCTACCATTAACAAAAATAAAACATGACTACATTACACTGAGTGAACAACTAACCTCCCTAGGATGTGAAATTTACTTCTCTGAAATGTTACCGGTCCCTAGGGCAAGCTACTCAAATCATAATAAAATTAAGATGATTAATGAGTGGCTGTATAAGTGGACTCTTAGAAAAAGACCTAACCTGCACCACATATTGGGAATCCTCTGAAAATAACCAAAGTCTGTTTAGCCAGTATGTTACACCTCAGTAGGAGGGGCATTGCTATACTTGGCAGGACATTTGAAAAAATAATTACCCAGTCTTTAAACTAATAAAGAAGGGGAAGAGGGTTCATAAATCAATCTCAGTTATAAATGAAACCACCATAGGGGGCATTATCATAGAGTGCAGAATATTACTGGCTAATGATAGAAGCTTTAATTCCATCAAAAAAGCAGAACTAGAAGCCAAATTATTTGGAGAACATGTTGAGATTGAGACAATCAGAGACTTGGTGGGATGATAACTGCAACTGGATGAAAGAGATCCCCAACCATATTTTAAAAAAATAGGGTTGGTAGGACTGCTGAAGGCCTGTGCCTGTATATTAAACTTGACATTCAGGCATACCAGTCCAATATTATTGATGAACTTAGGGAACCCCTAGAATCTCTATGGATTAATTTACAGTTTAAGGGTAAACCTAAGATAATTTTGGGAACGTGTTATAGACCACCGCTATCCAGCAAAACATATAATGATAACTTGATTTGAGAAATAACAAGTGCATTATCTATGGGTGACACTACAATCCTGGGAGATTTTTATCTACTGGGCATTAATTGGGACTCATTAACAGGAAGCAGTGAGTTAGAAACAGAGTTTGTTAATTCTCTAATTAACTCTGGTTTGGAACAATCAAGTCTGTGAACCTGCAAGAGGTGAAAACACTCTTGATTTATTCATAAGTAATATGGACTCAAGTATTACCAACGTTAATGTGATAGAACATCTGTTTATTTATTTATTGAAAATGTTTCACCAGTAGAGGCACACTGAGCAACAAGATGCTCATCTCATGGTGTGACCTGTGGGAAGGGGGTACAAGAGAGGATAATATACATAAAACAATCAGTAGGCTGTACATAGGAGACAAGCAATTCAAAACAAATGTTACATAGTTAAGGGGGGCTTTACAAACTTGCTACATGAGGAGACACTACATACATGTGCCACAATCAGGGTGACATTACATACTTGATTACACAACTAAAACCATTCGTACTTGCATAGGTGCCTACTATCTAGAGATTTATTTTGGAATATTTTACTCTGAGTTGGCTGATAGAACTGGAAACCTGGGCTAGGGGCCAGGCAGAGATGACAGGTCTGGGTAGTAAACAACAGGGAAAGATGAGTGGGTAGTCTTAGGGAGGACTTTGATGGGGTAATAAGAAGGGGGGATAGCAGAAGTGCAATGAGAGGGTGAGTGCATGGTTGTTTAGGGCAGTTTATATGCCAGTCATTGGGTGAAGGCCAAGCCACTGGTCAGGCCACGTAAGGTGAGGAGGGAGATCGAGGAGGGAGAGAATCAGGTAGGGGAGGGGGGAGGCGAGTTGCACAATTAGGTGCAGGAAGTTAGTGAGGGTAGTGGATAGAGAGAGTTTGGAGGAGGAATGGCGGATTTGGGTTGGCAGGTCATTCCAGAGCTTAGGGAGGAGGTAAGAGAAAGCCAATTGGCCTGCAGAGGTCTTTCAGTGGGGGATTACTAATTGTCTGGAGTCAGTGGACCTGAGGGCACGGGCTGGGGTTGGTGGGGAAGATAGGGAGAAGATGAGATAGGGTGGAAGGGAGCCAAGCCAGAAATTAGAAACAAATTTAGCACTGTGAAGTAGGCGCCGGTTGTTCAGGGATGGAAGGGCCAGCGAATGGAAGACCTTGAAGTGATGGGTATGGGAGGGCATTGAGGGTGAAGCGACAGAAAGCATTGAAGAAGGGGTCCAGTCTGGATAGGGTGGACTTGGGGCAGAGCTGTAGATAACATCGCAGTAGTCGAAGGAAGGTAGAATCATTTTCAGGACTATTTCATATCTCACAGGAAGCAGGACACTAGTGCAGTTTCTATAGAGGGTGCCGAGCTTAGGGCACAGTTTTGACAGGATGGCATCCACGTGTGCAGAAAAGGTGAGGTGGCAGTCAAGCCAAACCCCCAGGTACCTAAAGGAGGGCATGTCTTCAAGGACAGTGCTATCCAGGGTACGGAAGATCAGCGGGGAAGTAAGTCTGGATAGCCTCTGTCTAGTGCCAAAAGTCATAGAGACTGTTTTCTTAGCATTTAGGGAGAGTTGGTTGGAGTTAAACCAGTGTTGCACTTTGTTGAAATCAGTCTGGAGATTAGAGGTGACTTCTTCATAGATCTGGCCGGATGTAAAGACGACCGTGTCATCAGTGTACATGTGAATTGAGGTAGTAGAGCAGGCCTTTGGCAGATCATTTAGTAGGATGGAGAAGAGAATGGGGCCAAGGACTGAGCCCTGGGGAATGCTGGTAGTAATAGGGAGCGGAGGTGAGGTGTAGTCAGCTATTTTTACAGATTGGGTTCTATTTTGTAGATAGGCTCTGAACCAATTTGTGGCCTTCACCGATAACCCAGCACCTGATAGGCAGCATAATAGCAGGGGGTTGGATACCGTATCAGAAGCTTTGGCTAGGTCGATGAATATTGTGGATGTAATTTGTCCTTTGTCCATCCCAGAGAGGATGGCATTCGTGAGTCTTAGTAGGGAGGTGGTGGTGGAGTGGCTTTTTCTAAAACTGGACTGGAATGGAGTGAAGAAGTTAGTTTCAGAGAAAAAGTGGGAGAGTTGAGATAGTACATGGTGTTCCTGGAGTTTGGCGAGAGTGGGGAGGAGGAAGATGGGGCAGTAGTTTGCAGCAGAGGTAGGGTCACCTCCTTTAGGTAGTGGTAGGACAGTGGCATGTTTCCACTCAGTGGGGAGTGATTCAGTGGTGAATGAGAGATTTAGCAGGGCAGCGAGGGGGGTAGCTATGGCAGGGGTAGATAGGAAGAGGAGTTTGTTGTCGAGTCCGTTGGGAGATTTTCCTTTGGTGGGATTCAGGGAGCGAAGGGCTTCTAAGGTTTCGAGGGGGGAGATGTGTCTGAAGGAGAAAGGGTTCTGGCCAGGCAGTGGGGGGGTAGCTGTTTGGAGATAGGGTGGGGTTACTGAGGGAAGGGAGTCCAGGAGGGTCGATGCACATGTAGTGAAGTAGATATTGAACTCGGAGGCAGCGGTCAGAGGGTCAGAGTGGAGAGTCCCTGGGGAGAAGGAAGGGGGGATTTGATGTCAGGGGAAGAAAAGGGAGTTGATGACTTTCCAGAATTTAGATGGCTGCCCAAGATTGCCCTTTAGGGTGTTGTTAAAATATTCAGCCTTTGCTAAGCAGATGGCCTTTGTGCACTTGTTTCGAAGCATGTGGTAGGTGATGTTGTCACCTGGGAGGAGCGTAGATTTGTAATTTCACCACTCCCTGTCATGGGCTTGTTGGCATGCTATCAGCTCAGATAAAATCCAGAGAAGGTGAGACCCTCAGACCCTAGCACAGTGCAGGGGGGCATGATTATCCCAGACAATAAGGAAGATGTTCCAGAAGTGTGTAAGGGCCACATTCATGCTAGAGCATCTAAGGTTGAGGTCCCAGTTAGAGTGAGTAAGTTCTTCCAGGAGAGGGGAGAGGTTTAGAGTTTTATATGACCGTTGGAATATAAATTTGGGAGGGGATTTAACCCGGTGGATTTTGCAGACCAAGTAGGTTAAATGATGGACACTAATGGAGTCAGAAAGGAGGCCAGAGCTGACAATGCGGTGTGGATGGGAGGTAAGCACCCAGTCAAGTAGGGAGTGGTTGCCGGTCTTATGGTTTGAGCGTGGATGGTTTGGGTAAGGTTGAGAGCAGATATCTTGGTATGGATTTTGTTAAAAGTGGGGGCTGGCCAGTTGTGGTTAAAGTCACCCATAACATAAAGTTCACCTGACTGGGCAAGAGACATTAGTTGGCTTAGAAGGTCAGTGACTGTTGTGGCTGGGGTACCAGGGCAGCAATAAATACCAGCCATGAAGATGGGGATTGAGGAAGGAGGGGACAATTTCAGCATAAACAGCTCATAGGCATTGGGTTCAGCTTTTGTGAGGGTGACAGAAAAATGTAGGGCTGAGCTGGGGTAGATAGCCACTCCTCTACCTCTGGTGGGTCAGTCTTGCTGAGTGATAGTAAATCCTGGAATAGTGATGGCTGGGTCCGGGAGGTTTGGGTTTAGCCAGGTTTCAGATATGATGATTATATCAGGGGCATGGTGAGCGGCTAGAACCTGGAGCTGATCAAGCTTGGGAGCTAGGCTTCGAATGTTTAGGTGCATTAAACGTAGTCCCCTGGGGAGGGAGCCAGACCGAGTGTGAGTGGTGGCCTTGGCTGAGGGGTTAATTGTGGGGTAGTTGTGACTGGCGGTTGGTGTTGGGCCAGGGTTAGGGTGTATATCCCCTGCTTCCAGAGGTAGTAGAGCAAGGGTTAGGTGGTGATGAAGTATGTAAAGGCACCAAGATTTGGACAAGCACCGCTTAGCGGTGGTATTAGGGCAGGCAATGTGGAGAAAATGGGAGCTGCTTCAGTGGAGGGAAACCAGGAGGCAGCCATAGGAATAGAGTGAGGTGGTGTGGCTCATAGGGAAACAGGACCAGGTGGTAGCTGGGAGAGATGCTGTGGACATTTGGGGGGCATTTGTAGAATGAGACAGTTCAGCAGAGGGTGGGGGTGCAAGGTAACAACTTAGAGGAGGTGTTAAAGGGGGAAGGAAAAATAGGAAGGAGGAGATCAAAAATAAGTTCCTTACTGGTTGTGCCATAGTTGACAAGTGTACATGAGGCACAGATAGGCAGTGGAGAGTGAGGTAGAAGAGGAGTGGTCACGAGGAACACTAGAAAGATAGCTGGGGGAGAAGAGAGGAGGGGTGATACTTTTCGGTAAAGGGATTGGAGCAGGTAGAAAGGGACGGGGCAAGTAGCAAGTATCTAGGAAACAGTGATCATAATATGATGACTTCTAACCTGATATTAAATAAACAAAGGTTTGTGAGATGAACAGTTTGTTTGCTGAATTTTGTTGACCCGGTAAGCCCACTGGGCCTCAGAGTCCATTTTTCAGGGGTGACCGGGTTGGGGAATACAGATGGCAAGCAACTGAAATTGAACCAGATTAAGCTGTTGGTGGTATTTTTAGTGAATGAGGGAAATATGGCCAGAACACTGGGGAAATTCCCCTACTCTGACAGCAGGGGGCTTGACTTCCTGAGAGCAGAGTGGAGGAGCACAGTTTGGAGCCAGACAACAGAGGAGGAGGAAGTGCTGATGTGGCAGGGGAGAAGGCCTCCTCCCCTGTCTTATATACCACTAGAGGCCTGAAAATGAGTTCAGACATTTTTATGGATCGAGAAGATCGAAGTGAGGAACTGGAAAGGAAAAAGAAGGAATTAAGAGAGAAAACTTCTTCCAAGGAGATGGAGGGAGGAGATGTCACAAGCATGAGCAAAAAAAATGTTTTTGAAAATAATCAGCAAAACAGTAAAGAAACAGGAGGTCTTATAGAGCCAGATATTTCTGTTGTGGAAAGCAAAGAAAGTAGGCCGGACTCCTATCAGGCTAAATTGAGAAGCAATGATGTGGCAGTATCAAAGCAAGCTGCACCTGCTGAGATGGGGGAAAAACAAGTGAAAGTGTCAGCACAGAAAGGAAAGGTGAAAGTAAGTTGGAAATGGCTTGGCTTGAAAAGGACTGTAGAAAGCAAGACAGACATTAAAGAAAGAGCTAAAACAAATAAAGAAAACATGGATTTTGAAGATATTGAAGAAGTCACAGAAAAAAAGGGCCATTAGGAAACAGTAAAGGAGAAAAAAAGGAGGCTTCAGATTCAGAAGAGAGAACTTTTAGAGACTTTGCAGACACACCTGAATGGGTAACAGAAGCCTTATTACAAGCAGGTTGGAAAAGAAAGGATGATGGGTCTGGGTGGGATCCAAACAGGCTCAGTACATCAGGAATTAGAAAAAAACCAAAAGAAGACACAAGGGATGTAGAAAGTAAATTTGGGGAAAAGTGGATGAAGCCAAAAAACAGAAAGATGTAACATCAGAGGCAGATAAAACAAAAGAGATACTTTTTAATGGACTTGATAGCAATAATGAAGAGTCATCTATGGAGCTTGAGCAGAAAATGATATTAACAGATAAAGAAACGCAGGAAGAAGGGGAAGGCCAGAGGGAGAAACCCTGGAGTGGGAATACTAAAGAAAGATTATTTCCTAAAGATAAAAAAACCACAGCAAGCTAAAAGAAGAAATTCAATATGCCTGAGATTTAGAGGGCCCTCTGAGGATGTGCCAAACAGAATTTTTATTGGGAAAGAACTCTTAATGAATAAAATGAAGTTTTATCCATATGAAATATATGCCCTTATTCATGTACCAGGAAGTACAGAATTTGACGTAAGTTTTAAACATGGAGGAGGGTTGGACCACTTTTGGAAATTATAACAGCAAATGAAATATACAGACTTATGGAAGAATTTCTCTGTTATTCCTTATCAAACCTGCCTTTAAGATAATGACCGTGTTATTTTGGAATGAAGGTGTCAATGTGATCGACATTAATTTCTGGATCAAGCAGAGGGGTGTAATGCATGGGCCGCTGGAACTGATATTGGATGAAAATGGTCTGTGGACAGGTGGATAGAAATATAAACTAACACTTAAACAAGTAGATGGGGAAATTCAACATTTGCCGAACTGTTTCTTTCTAGGCCAAGATAGAGGCATTGTTTTTTATGCAGGCCAAGTGTGGGCCTGCTGCAAATGTGGAGAGTGAGGTCACTTAAGTAATGTCTGTGGTAAAGTCAAATGTGGCCTATGGGGGTTATCATTTTAAAGGTACGCACAAACCAAGTTAAATGTAGTTTGCGTGAAGAGGAAGGGCACACCTTTGCAAAATATCCCTGGGCTTCCCATAACAGCCTAGAAACTGGAGAAAGAGCAGAACAAGATGTCTACCTGGCTGTGGCACAGAAAGAGAAAGAGAAGCAAGATAAGGTAATAAGGGAAGCCATTATCAGAGAGGACATGGACAAAGGAATAAAGGTAATATCAGAGCAAAAAGAATCAAAAGAAAAAACAGGGACATTTAAAATGGAAGGGAAGACAGAAAAATAAACTGGATTTACTATGATTACAAGATCTAAAAACAAAAAGAAGAGTACAGCAAAATAGATAATTTCATTGGAAAAAGATCGTGAAGGTGTAGAGTTAACAAATAAATGCACCTTATTACAAGACAAGCCATGGTCCACTATGGAGGAGGGCTCTGACCGGTCAAACATGGATGTTTCTGAAGGTGCAGGAGTGGAAGATGGAGACACAACAGACATGCAGGTATCAAAGAAAAGGAAAAAATCTAAAGAGGCAGGGTAAAAGTGAGGAGAAAACAAAATGGGAAGTTTAAAATGCCTCACTCATAATACAAATAGTATTAAAAATAGAAGGAAGAGACTGGTAACTTTTAAAATACTATATGACTTGAAAAGTGACTAATATGTATTCCAAGACACAAGGTTACATGCTATAGATGAAATTCAACAAACTCAGAAAGACTGGACATGAGGACCATCCTTATGGTCCTTTGGGATAGATAGATGTACAGGGGTTGGGGGAGCTTTCTCTTCTCATAATGTTCAAATTTTAAAAGTAATAGATTTGGTACCTGGAAGAGCTATGATTATTGATGTTATCTTAAAAAAGAATTCTGTAAGAATTATTGTAATTTATAATCCAGAAAGGAAAAAAGAAAGGAATATGCTAATAGATCAAATAGAGGATTATTTGCATACTTCAAAACTTGAGGTATGGGGGGAGACTTTAACTGTGGGTTATCTAGATGAGATTGGGGGAAGGCAACATCAATAATTGTTTTTGATACGACTCACTTGAAAAGAATGTTATATAAAACTGGGATGGAGGATGGATATAAGTTAGAAGGGAAAAAAGGAGAACACATATATTTCAAGGGTTCAGATTCTACTCATATAGATTTCTGGATGGTACAAAAAAAAAGTGGAGGTAGTTGATATTAGGAGTATACCGATTGAGACATCAGATCATATGGCAGTAGAAGTTGAAATTAACTTGGGTAATAGGATGAGAACAGGAAAAGGCTATTGAAGGATGAATACAGCTAAGCTACAAGAAGATACCTGTATAGAAAAGATTAAAATAATATTGGAAGATAAGTTAACAGTTATGGAATTATATGATAGTGGAACAGAATGGTGGGAATATACTAAAAATGAAATCAAACAATATATGATTGAAGGACAGAAAGTAAAGGCAACAGATTATGGGAAGTATTTAAAATTAAGGGCTAGATTATATAAACTTATGACGAGGTAAGTTAAAGATAAGGTGGATGAATCTAAACAAATTGAAGAAATTAAGGTTAAAATGAAAGAATACCAATATAATAGGGTCACGTTTTTAATTATGGAACAAAAAAGCGGTACCCAGGAAACAAAATATCATACAAATCCTTATGATGGTAGTAAAAAACAATAGAAAATCGAGTTATGTACAAATTACAGGATGGAAAGGGAGGGTACATACAGATATAGAAGCTATTAAATGTAAGGTACAAGAGTTTTTGAAGGAGAAATATCAGCAACAAAGAAGTAGGAAAAGTGAGGATTTTTTTCTGACAATTGAGATGCCAGAGTTGGAGGAAGATGAGGCAGCGGTGATAAAGGGGGGAATTAAAGAAGAAGAAGTGAAAGAGGCAATAAAATATTTGTCAAATAACACGGCACCTGGGGTGGATGGGATTCCAAATATGTTCTATAAAATTTTGGAAAAACAAATAGCACCCATTTTAACAAGAGTATACAATGGTATAATGAATGGAGACAATTTGGCAGAAAGCATGAAAAAAGGAATAATGATTTTTTTACATAAAAAAGGAGAAAAACACAACTTAAAAATTGGAGGCCCATTAGTTTATTGACATCAGATTACAAACTTTTAGCCAAGGTAATAAATAAAAGGTTAAGGACTTTTTCAGAGAAATTGATAATGCAGTCTCAAACTTGCGCTATTCTTGGATGGAGCATACAACAAAATTTAATTTATATTTGAGAAGTCATAAATAAAGGACAGGAGGAATCTTTGCAAGGGTATTTGTATGCCTTGGATCAAGAAATGGCATTTGATGTTGTAAAGCATCAGTATTTATGGGATACTTTAGAAAAGTTTAAAATTCCAACAGAATTAATTAGTTTAATAAAAGCAATATATAAGGAAGCACAAATGTGTCCTATGGTTAATGAGCATCTAGGGACTTCAATGTATATAAGAAATGGGGTTCGGCAAGGGTGCCCATTAAGTCCCCTACTATATGTATTTTGTCTAGACCCACTTCTGAGGAGAATAGAGGTGGAGAAAGAGATTAAAAGAATTGTATGGCAAAATAGGAAACTAAATAAAACAAGTGCTTATGCAGATGATTGCTTAGTTTTAGTAAAAAATCAGAGTTCAGGATATAAGTTAAAAGAGACAGTACAGAAGTATAGCCAATATACAGGGATTAAGATAAATAAAGGGAAAAGTAGAATTTATCCTTTGGGGGCAGTGGAGAAAAAGAAAAGAGGAGATTTGGAGATAGCAGAAGGAAGCATTAAGGTGCTGGGAATAAGATTTGGAAGGGATGATGCAATACAACAAAACTGGGAAGAAAAGTATCAAATAGCCCAAATAAAAGTACATAAATAGAAACAATGGAGTATGACACAAGAGAAAAGAATTTACTTATTAAAAACTTTTATTGTCCCAATATTTTTATTTTTAGCATACATTTTTCCAGTACCATTTCAAATGCAATCCAAAATTCAAAGTCTTTTTTTTTCAGATATTGTGGGTTAGCAAGTTAAATCCTATTAAAAGAGGGGTAACGTAAAGAACCATAAAAGATGGGTGTTTAAACATGATAAATCCAATTGTTTTTTATATTAATATTTTTGTGTTTTCAAATAGTGTACCATTAGTAAAAGGTGAGAACAAAACTGTGTCTTGGTTAACACAGCAATGGAATGTACCTTTCATTAAATGTATTGGGAAGAAAGGGAATATAGTAGGAGGTAAAGTGTGGCCAATATATATGGAAATTAGAAAGAAGTATTTAACCCAGTGGGGGGTAACAGTGGATGCTCTAATTAGGGGTAACAGAAAACAGATGAATAAATAAATTGTGGAGAGGAATTTCTGGGAAAAACAAGTTTTTAAGGTAGAAAAAGGAATAAAAGAGCAGGAAATTTTAGCTGTTACATTAGAAAAAAGAATTCCGGGAAAAATGAAAGATGTAGTATGGATGTGTAGCATGGGAAGGTAAACATGAGAGGTAACCATAAGCATAAAAGAATGGAGGAAAGAATATGTGGAGAAAGAGCTTGTGGGAGAAAAGAGGAAAGCATGCAGCATTTATTTTTTGATTGTGATTTTATGAAACCTTTTTGGGGCATGGTAGCCACTTATTGGGGGATGCAAGTTTTCAAAAATATGACATACGTAATTTTGATTTATGGTCAGTTAACAAAAGAATGGGAAAAAGTTAATAAAAATACAGTCTATGTTATTTTGGCAGTTTTAAAATGGTCTATATGGCAAAACAGATGCTCAAGATTTTTGCAGAATAAGGATTTGACTGTACAGGATGTTTTTCTAAGTTTCAAGATGAAGTAGATAACATTTTTCAAGATGAATGTAAATTATGGGAGAAGAGAAAGCAAGAGAGCTGTGGAAAAATGTCATTGGAATTGGGTAGATAATATGGATATCATAATGACTGTGTGATTTGTTTTTGTTTTGGAAAAAAAAGTATGTTTTTGTTTTAATAAAAGCTTCCCCTACTTTTTTCGAGAAGTGCCATGGGAACTTTAACATCCACCTGAACTACCACCAATCCAGGCGGATGGGACCTTGGTTTAACGTCTCATCTGAAAGATGGATCTAAAGGATTATGACAGAGCAAACTATATAGAGATGAGAGAGGTATTAGCGAGTATTGATTAGGACACTGCAATGGCAGGTCTATCATCAGAACAATCTTGGAAGTTAATAAAAAGTAATTTGCTACAATTAAAACTCAAATATGTACCCACTAAGAAGAAATATACAGTGACTGTAAAGGCAAAATACCAGTTTGGCTAAATTCTAGCATAAGGAGACAAATCAACATAAAGAAAAAGTCATATAACAGATTTAGAAATAACCCGACTGATTTTAACACTTTAATATATAGAAAAGAGCAAAGGCTGTTTAAGACGCTAATCAGACATGCTAAAATTAAAACTGAATTTAGGATTGCTTATACAAAAGATAACAGGAAATCTCTGTTCACATATAAATAATAATACAAATAGTTGAAGATTAGTAGGATCTTTGGTGAATGATATAATTGTCATAAATGATTACCTAGTTACTGCTAATTTATTTAGCTCTTTTTTCAGTTCAGGTTTCTCAGAAAAAGAGAAGCCTAATGAGGGTCATGACCCTTAGGCTGCCAACAGAATTATAATGTATAGGAGGTCTGGACTGATATATCAGTCTGCGGCTCTGAAAGGGTTAATACACCAGGTGCAGCTTCATATATTATGAGAGTGATGCACTAAAGGCCTTTGGGGACATCAAATGTACAATAAGCCCAAGTCCAGATGGCACTCACCCAAAATTACGTAAAGACCTGGCCTCCCTCCTAGCTTGTCCTCTGGCAATACTATTTAATAAATCCTTGTGAGAGGGAATGGTTCCAAATGACTGAAATAGAGCTATAGTGATTCCCATATACAAAAAAGGGAATAGAGGCAGTGTTGAGAATTATAGGCTGATTAGCCAAAGCTCTATTTGCAGCAAAATCATGGAAACATTGATCAAACAATACCTGGAGGATGAACAAATCACATTAGGATTATCTGATCACTTTCAACATAATTTTAGACAAGGTTACTCAACCTCTAGAAACCTAGTATCATCTTATGAAAATGTCAGCCTTAGTGTAGATAGGGGTACACCAGTGAACATTATACTGCTTGACTTCAGCAAAGCTTTTGATAAGGTCCCTCACAACATCTTGATATAAAAATGATTAATCATGGCATTTAGTAGAGATCTGATTAGATGGGTGGAAAGCTGGAGTTTGGAAAGAACTCAGCAAGTCAGGATAAATGGTCAGCTGTTAGATGTTGAGAGTGTCAACAGTGGGGTTCCGCAGGGCTCTGTTCTGGGGCCGTCTTTGTTTATTATATTTATCAGCGACCTTAAGATCAACTCTTGTAATCTTATTAGAAAATTTGCCAATTATATTAAGTTAGGAGGTGAAGTTAATTCAATCTCGAAACATCTAGCTCTTCAACTTGATCTTACAACTCTTGAACAATGAGTTATGAATAACAAGATGTTATTCAACCACGACAAAAGCTACATTTTACATTTTGGTTAAAATAACCCAGGATACCCATATCTTCTAAATAGAAATCTTATAAAATGTATTGACAAGGGAAGGACCCTGAGTGTAATTGTTAATAATACATTATCAGCTTCAGATCACTTTAAAAAGGTAGCAAAAACAGCTAATATAATGTTAAAAAGGAATACAACATACATTTATTACAAGAACAGAGCACTGTATAATTCTATTATACAAAACTTATGTCAGATCATGTCTGGACTATGGTTCTCCTTTCTGGAGTCTATATTTAAAAGGGGACAATGATATGCTGGAGAGGGTACAGAGAAGAGCCACTAAGATGATGCCACATTTTAATAAGCATTTGTCAATGTCGAATTTTTGCTTGCTGGTATTAGCACTGGAGATGCAGGAGTTAGACAGATGCAGAATAGGAATGGCAGTGAAGTATTGAAGTTCATGCCAACCCCACCTCCACCCTGCAGAGACAGACAGGCATTGGGGTAAGTGTGTGGGTCGTCGGCCATGACGGGCATGCCATGTGATGTCACCCTATTCAGCAGACAGCGACATGTGTTGAGGTGTGCCTTAGGGTGTTTGGCTTTACAGTCACCACATTCCATAAGGACATATGCTGAAATGGGTGCAGCATAGGAGAATAAGGTGAAGTCTGGGGCTGAAGAATGCAAGGTACACCTCGATGCCTGTCAGTCTGTACAGGGTAGGACATTATGGTTAGAAACCATAACACTTCAAGCGTTTGTTGGTATTTATACTACAAATTTTCAACATGGCTTTTTTGTGAGCCTACCTATGAAGAGTGGCACTGTGATTATGTCTATGTTTCCCGAACATTGATTTCCAACAGCGTCAGTGCCATTCTGCGCCACATGAACAAAAACACAGATTGGGCAGGATGTGAAGAATGACAGCTGTACCATCCACAGGGAGGTGTGAAGAGATGGCAATGTTGAACAGTTGTACTGGGAATATAAAAAGTGCTTGCACGTCCGAGTATACAGTATGTGGAAACTGCTCATGCATGCACATTACGCAGTCACTGAATGGACGTTCGTCACCAAAGTTTAAAAATAGGCATTGTAGGACCTCTGCTCATGAACAGTGTCACTGTGATTTTCTTGATGTGTCCTGAACACTGATTTCCCACAGCAACCATGCTATTCTGCACCAGAAGCACAAAAACATATTTTGTCCAGGATGTGAAAAATGACAGCTGTACTGATCATAAGGAGGTGCAGAAAAATGGCAATGTTGAAAAGCTGGAATGAATATATTACAAATGTGCGAAGTTATGAGCATGACTGGAAACTGTGCAACGCACGCTTGTAACACAGTCATTTTATGGAGTTTCATCACCAAATTTTCAACATAGGCATTTTACGGCCTCTGCTAATGAACAATGTCACTGTGATTTTCTTAATGTGCCCCCAACACTGATTTCCCACAATGATCGCACTACTCTGCGCTGCAGGTGCAGAAATACATTTCGGCCAGGATGTCAAAAATGCTGCTGTACTGTTCATAAGGAGGGCCAGAAAAATGGCAATGTTGAAAATCTGGAGTGAACATATTACAAATGTGCGAAGATATGAGCATGCGTGGAAATTGTGCAACGCATGCTCGTAACACAGTCATTTTATGGACTTTCATCACCAAATTTTCAACATAGGCATTTTAGGGCCTCTGCTAATGAACAGTGTCACTGTGAGCTTTGTAATGTGTCCCAAACACTGATTTCCCACAGCGACCACGCTATTCTGCGTCAGATGTGCAAACACACATTTTAGCCAGGATGTGAAAAATGACAGCTGTACTGTTCATAAGGAGGTGTGGAAAAATGGCAGTGTTGAAAATCTGGAGTGAAAATATTGTAAATGTGCGAATTTATGAGCGTGCGTGAACACTGCACAATGCACACTCGTAGCACAGTCATTTTATAGACTTTGGTCACCAAAGTTTCAACTTAGGCATTTTAGGACCTCTGCTAATGAACAGTGTCACTGTGATTTTCTTCATGCATCCCGAACACTGATTTCCCACAACGACCGCGCTATTCTGTGCCGGAAGTGCGAAAACACATTTCAGCCAGGATGTGAAAAATGAAAGCTGTACTATTCATGAGGAGGTGTGGAAAATGGCAATATTGAAAATCTGGACTGAAAATATTGCAAATTCACAAACTTATGAGCATGCGTAACGACTGCACAATGCACGCTCAAAAAACAGTCATTTTTTGGATTTTTTCCTCCAAATTTGCAACGTACACTTTTTGAGAGCCCACTTCATGAACACTGGCACTGTCATTTTGTTAATTGGTCCCAAAAGGTGATTCCACGCAGTGACCGCAAAATCACCTTTTGGGACTGATTAACGCCATGACAGTGACTGAATTCATGAGGAGGGGTCCCAAAAACCCCATGTTGAAAATGTGGTGCCAAAATTCCAAAAAATGGCTGAGATATGCAACAAAGTTGAAAAAACCCTATTTATCCCATTATACAGCTTAACGGCATTTCCTTAGTTCACAGTCGGCTTTGAAGAGGCAGACATGTTCCCGATCCACCGAAGATCATTGCGCCAGACTCTGGAGGTAAGTATGGGGTGAGGGGGGTGTGGGGAGGCAGGGTGCACAGTGGGTGCATGCGGGTTGTGGAGTCAGGGGCCAGGGAGACCACGAGGGACCATTTTTGCTTTAGAGGTTTAAAAAAAAAACCCATTGCAGGACGGTTTTCCCCTAGCAGGGGCATTGGGCATGCTGGGGTGGGCTCCCAGCATGCCACCTGAATATTTTTGTCGGGGGGTGTAGCAGACAGGGGATTGAATACCCCCTCGGACTATCCTGTTGCTCTTTGGGAGAGGGGCTGATGCCAACGGGGTGTGGGCTCCCCCATCAGCACATCAAACAGGGAAGGGAAACATACTGCTGATGGGGATTTGGGCTCCCCCATCAACAAGTCAACACCGGGGATGGATGCTGATGGGGATTGAGACCCCCGTCAGCAAAAACACACTTCTGTGGGGAAGGCCACATGCTGCCAAGGGGGATTGGGCACCTCCTCAGCACTGGGGCCATTTGATATTGTTTGTGAACACAGTGGTAAGACACCACCATGTTCACAAACAATATCACACTAGCAATGTTCTGCCCAGCAATGACGGGTCACTCCCTCATTGCAGCGAATTGCTGATGCTGCAATGATGAGGTGGCCCATGATTGCTGTGGCAAAAACATTACAACTTGGTGCAACTTCTGGAAGCCAGTGTCATCAGCACACTGTGCCACCATTGGTGCACCATGGCCAGGCCCCCAAATGCAATGCTTCTGTTGGATGCCACACTGCTGCGCCTCCCCAACCTGCTTCTCTCCTAAGCTGTCACATAATGTTTCTTGCGCATGCACAAGCAAACATAAAAATATCAGGTACAAAGATAGATTTGATAGAAACTGGTCTCTTTAAATTAAAGGGAAGAAGACAAAGAAGGGACCTATTATTCCTATTAAAAAGTTTAACTTCATCTAACTTTATGTCCCAATGTGGACTCAGATATTGTAATTGAATGGTAAATTTGTGATCCCACAATAAACAGCATGTCATTCCCAGGGCTAATACTAACAAAAGAAATAGGTATTTTACTATGTGGGCAGCCACATTATGGAACACATTACCAAAAGAGATTGTCAAATTAACTACACTCAATGAATTTAAAATTGGGCTTGACAATTATTTCTATTCAAAACATATTATGGCCTTATCCACTCATGACTTCCATGGGAGACAATCTCAATGGGTTAATTGCCTTCTTTTGTCTGTAAAACCCAATAATACCTAGTAATAATATTGACTATTGCTCACAGATTCATATGAATCCTATGAATCTTTCCTGGGGTGGCGGGATGCCAATTTTGGAATACAGTGCACAGTGATGAATAACCTGTGTGCATTTAGAAGAAATCTGCAGATACTACTGTATACATTGCACAACTTGTTCAGTTCCTGTTTGGAAAGGTCCCCTGCAGACAACAGTTTCATATTTCAGTAATGGAATAAAATATAGGCTGCAGCAGCATTCCTTGCTTTGGTTGCTAGGCAGTATTGTACTCTATAGGGAGCACCTGGTTTTTCATTCTCTGTTTTTATCTGATCAGTGAAGGTAAGGTGTGGATCAGAGTCAGATAGGAGTCCAAGGTAACCTTTGTGTTTTCCAGTGTTGCCCATCTAGGCAGTGGGCACTCAGGGTCTCTTGCAACTTGGCAAGCTTGTGCCTTGAGCCAAAAAGCATTGGTTTCATTTTGTTTCATTTAGCAGTAGTTTGATACAGAGCACCAAGTTTTCTGTTAAGTTAATCCCTTTTGCAATATTGTTTGTACTTCTGGAGGATTTGATCCACTGGCATAAATGACTGTGTCAAAGGTTTGTAATGAATTTAAAAGTCACATGTGAATTGCGGCAAATTTGCATGCTATGCACTATATGGAGTATTGGTATAGTGCACACTTCTAAATTTACATAAATTGCACACATTTTTGCTAAGTGAATTGATTCAGTTCACCATGTTATGGTCAATTTTTGACACAAGGTACATTGATAAATCACTGCAAAGTGAAAAATTGCATCACCTCATGCAGTAAAATTCATGTAGTTGTGACTAATTGTGTACCAGGAATTGATGCAATTTGCAACAAGCTTTGTGAACTGTAAAGATTTTTAACTTTACACAGAGTTACTGGGATGTCAGTCCACAACTGCATGGAGACATATCTGTAAATATTGGGTAAATAATTAAGAAACAGTATGAACAATGGATGGTCTTTTACAGACGTTGGTGGACTCCTGCAAGAACCTTGGCAGGTGTGGAAAGACTGTTATTTACTTTAACCATTTGTGTTCTGTTGTTGACATAGTCTTGAAGCCACTTGGGTGCTGGTGGACTATACCTAGTCATTTTAATGTCTGCAGCAATAGTCGGTTATTTACTAAATCAAATGCCTTTCTCAGATCGCCAACAATAGCTCCCAGTAAGGCTTAATTATCATCATTAGTAAATGTTAATATACAATTATATTATATATGTATATATATATATATATATATATATATATATATATATAATACACACACACACACACACACATAGATATATACATATATGTATGTGTGTGTATATATATATATATATATATATATATATATATATAAACATAGTGTACAATAGTGCCACTATATAGTACAAGTCACATCAAAGTCTTCCTCCAATGAGTTGCTGTAGCATTTCTGACAATTGCATATGTGTTGCTGAATCCAGCACAAAACCTTGCAAAACTGTTTCTTAAGAGTTAAAATGCAGCTTTGCATTGCACTGTGACTGTACTGTAGATGCATTCCAACTGAGTTGCAAAAACATTCTACATACATTGCTCTTCAGCTGGTTAAGCATTGAAAAATAATGCAATATGAGTTGCCAATGTGTTGCCAATGCAAAAAAAGAATGCTAAACCAACTAATTGAAGGAACAGTTTAGTGTGGCTTGTACTGTAGTTAGGGTTGAGTAGTCAGTTTAATGTTAAACCTCAAATATTGCACTTTAATAACTTTGCAATCGTTCAACAGATTTGCACAAAATTTGGTATGGGATGTCCTGTGGGGTAGTTCTCCTGACATACCAAGTTTTGTTCTGATCAGTTTTGTGGTTTCGTGCAGCACATAGTGAAATAAGTGTAAAAGTCACTTGTTTCAACAGTTTTGAAAGTTCTTTCCTCATTGTGCTGTGGCTACAGTGTTTGGAATTGTGGCCTGAAAGTGTTAGGGTAGAAAGGGCTTACCCCAAAGAACAAGCCTGCATTGGTTTGGTGAAACAATATTAATTAATTCCAAAGTTATTCGATTTTGGAATTTTGGGTTCTGAGCATGCTCAGTTCAGTCTTTTGGATAGTTGTGCAGGTTTGAAGAGGGATTTGGGCTTACAAAAAGGATACTGATAGCTTACAAAGAGGGATTTATAAAATCCCTGTTCGTGATAAAATAATCTCTTTTCACAAGCCGCCATCTTGTTTTCAATTTTTGTGCCCAAACAAAATGTTATAACTTGGCCTGGGATGTTTTCTGAAGAACATCAAGCATGGGTTTAGTTCAAGGGAATCTCCTGCACACTTCTCTGCCTTTGGTTTACTTTATTTTCGTCAAAAAATGCTTGTTTTTAGATTTAAAATTCCCTGTTCACAACTCGTTTGCGATCTCTTTTCGCGAGATGTCAAAATCCCTTTTCGTGAGTTGTCAAAATCCCTTTTCACGAGATGATGACCAGATGGCCCTACCTCACAAAAAGGGATTTTGACAGCTCTTGAAAAGGTATTTTAAAAAGTAATTCCTTTTCGTGAGCTGTCAAAATTCCTTTTTGCGAGCTGTCAAAATCCCTTTTCAATGGAAATTTATTTTCGTGAGCTGTCAAAATCTTTTTTTGTGAGATGATGACCAGTTGGCCCTACCTCACAAAAAGGGATTTCTCATGAAGAGGGATTTTGACAGCTCATGAAAAGAGATTTTTAAAGGTTACTGTTTCTTTGGCATTTCACTGCAAAAGAAACGGTTTGGAGTTTTGGGCTGAAATTTTCAGGGTAGAAAGGGCTTGCCCCACATATGTGACTTTTGATGGTTTGGTGATAAAATTTGCATTGCTTCTCTAGTTATAACATTTCAAAGTTTGGAAATTTCCCATACGATAACACCGTGGAGAACGGAGTAGCTTTCGGCACCTATATCTCGAAAATGGCTAGAGATATGAATTTTTTGATAAACGCTGCTTAGTACACCTTTGACTAAGCACATGCACAGGTTGTCAGGCCATGATTACAACTGCAGTGGAATTTTTCCCTATTTTCCTATGGGTATTGAGATATTGTGCCATGCTAGCACAGGGGTTACTTGGAATGTCTGTAGGCCTGCACTATGTCTCTACAATTATAGGTAAATTGGGGTGCAGGGCCCAGATGGCCCTGCATTGCTACATATGGAAACCTTTATGCAGTGCTGGGTGTGCAGGGCCCTACATTATGAAGTACTGGAAGGGAGATGACAATTCATGACAATGTCTAAACACTTATGGATAGATGGGAGGGCCCTGCACTACCACAAATAGATGCCATTATGGATTGATGGGAACATGATCAGACTGGCCCTGCACTCCCACAGGGAGATGAGGATTTGATTATATATATATATATATATATATATATATATATATATATATATATATATATAATCTGATGTAATATTCTATAAATTTAGCTGATATAATATAATTTAAGCTATGCTCATTTTATAATGTTGCATTCATTATGATTATTAGGTATCATTTTCAGTTACATGCCAAAAATCATGAATCATGAAACCAAACTTGTGACTTGCAATTGCTACTTGATTCCCTTTCCTCATGATGTTTTAGGAAGCCTTTAGTGACTGGGGTGCTTTGTGGACCTGGACAGTGATTGCAAGATTTTTTTTTTCACAAACTAGAATTTACATTTCTTGATGTATCACATTTAGTATGACTGGGTGCACTTCAAGAAGGTGGGGGGGGGGAACTGGTGTGCTTCTGAATTGTCATCACCAGAGGTACTGTAAGGATATGAGGAGTGATGGCTGCTTGCATTGCAGTGGCAGTGGAACAGTTTGATTTCTGGGAATTAGTGAACTATCTGGCTGTACTATCAAGTCCCCGCAGTCCTTGTCCTCACAGCCCCACAACCATGACTCTTAGTCCCTGTTCCATCATGATCAGTTCCAGTCTCCACCAACACTTGCAGAACATTAAGGAAAAGGCATAGTAGAACATTTATCAGCTTGTTTTCACCCCGTATCCCTTTTTCCTCAAGTTCTTCTGTTTGTTTCATGCATGTATCAACAACACACACGGCAGATGATGACCACTGCACTTCACTGAGAACCCTTGTGACCCTACACCTCCGTATTTGTTACTTTTCACTCACTGACTGGCTGGCAGTCTTACACATACACAGGAAAAAAAAACTGTATTTCTTTTCTCTGCTGCACCATCAACTGTCAGTAAAAATTATTTGTCAAATAAGTACTTCAAAATCCTCCTGCACTGGCTGGTGAGAGAGGACTCGAGCGTTGGATGACTGCTCACCTTCTCTTGGGGGAAGGGCAGGGAAAGTGACCCGGCACTTGCTGACCCCTGGCAGAGGCTGGGGGCATGGCAATGCACAGGGTCCTACTAATTAATGGGGCACAGTGAATGTCAGTGTACACCTGACATTAGTGGCACACCTTTCCCAGTTTTATGAACTCAGTCTTCCCTGCTCCTATTGCAGGAGGGAGATAACAAAAATAAAAAAATAAATAGAGATGCCTGTTCCTTCTACACCACCTGCACTCAGTAAAAAAGTTGTTAAATAAGTCTTTTAAAAAATCTGCCTGCCCCTTTTCCTGACCTGCTAAATATATTCTGCTTTGCTATTTCTGCAGGGAGTGTCTGCTGGTGCCAGTGAAGGGCATACTGTCTGCACGGCAAACACGTCAATGCTGAAAACATAGACAGTTCACTGTAATAGACTGCCTGGGACCCCAGCACTCTTTATCTCGATCCTGTACCCCCTCCCTGAATCAACTCTGACTTGGAGTTGATAATCCTTAAGATTGGGGGGCGCTGGGGGCAGTGCCTCCTGCATTGGGGGTTCAGGGGTGAACCCCCAATAGAAAACTGACTGGTTCTTCTGCCAGATTTATGTTGACCGCAACCTGTGGTTGACATAAATCCATCACTGTGATGTTAGTCGACAAAAAAGTTGTGGAACCGGCATCGCAGATCTCCAGTGCAGCAGGCTCACAAAGTGTACTCTCTGCTTTCCTCCTGTTCAGCATGATTTCGCTAACCTGTCTGTCTGAAACTACAGATAAATATGGGTTGATACATCCATCTCCTCTGCCCTGACAATTGGTATGTTTAAAACTAGGCTCCGGGATTATCTCACTACCAACAGCTCCTGTGACTGCCCAACTTAACCTTGTTTCTCCACTTCCCTGCCTGCTCTAGTGGTCTCTCCCTTCCCATCTCACTGGATTCTACCCTCACATCTTGGTATACCCAATGCTGCACTTTTCACCCTCTCCCCACCCTACCTACATTCCCTCCCTTCCGTCTACCTATGACTCTGGCACGTCTTATCTCTTGTTTGTTTTCTCTGACAAATGCCACTAGCTGCCTTGCTTACAATGTTACCCTTGAATTGTACTAATCTGTAATCTGTTTGCAATGTCCACATTGTTGTAATGTCTGTCTTGATGTTCCCCATAATTTGTATTTCTCTGACATGTAACCTTTGTAAAAATGTCTTGGCTCAAAGGTATTTGTAATCCTAGACTTGATAAATAAAAATAAATAAATGGGGAACATTAGCTACTAGAATAATAATTCATAATTCTCTGATGATTTAAAAAGTTGTCTGATAAAATTCACCCATTTCACATAAAAAGAGCTCTTTCCTGCCACAGGTCCTTTCCTGTGTCTGTGTGAGACAGAGAAGGAGAGGGGGAGGGAGAGAGGGAGGGAGGAAGAGAGGGAGAGAGTGAGAGAGAGACAGAATGTGAAACTATACTGAGAAGATTGGGTGCTGCGCAGGTCAAGTGGCACTAGCAACTTGGACATGTTCGGTACTCTCTGCAGAAAGTTCTGCATCATGATGTTAAAGTGCTAAAACACCGAAGGGGAAACCAAGATCCATTGGACCTACTTTGCCGGTCCCCAAAATATCAGATTTTGGCACATTCACCAAATGCAAATTCATGATGTGCTCATAGAAACATAGAAGTTGTCGGCAGATAAGGACCTAATGGTCTGCCTAGTCTGCCCTATTTTTTCTACCTACTGTGCCACCACAGACCCTACTCCATCTGAAGAGTCCCCACCTTGCCTTATTTAGACAATTCAAGGGTAACATTGTAAGCAAGGCAGCTAGTGGGATAGACATAAAGGAATTCTGGAGGTCAGGGGTAAGGGGCAACAGACTTCTAGGAAAACATAAACTGAACTTACAAGCTCAAATGGGCAGACTGGGTGGGCCATAGGTCCTTATCTGCCAACACTGTCTATGTATCTATGTATCTATGTATAAGGTCCCCTTGTGTCTATCCCATGCATGCTTGAATCCTGTAACCGTGTTAGCACCCATCACCTCTGCTGGGAGGCTGTTCCAGGCATCCATCACCCTTTCCATGAAGAAGTAAGGGGGAAAAGGGGAAGGGGAAATGTTTAACAAGGAAAGGTACACTAAGCCGGAACTTGTTTCCAGGTGTGACCTTGAAGCACAAGGAAGTTAAGTGACTTGCTCAGGGTCACATGATATGTAAGTGGGAGCTAATGTGATTCAAACCCAGGTCTCCAGGTGTGCAGCTCAGTGCTCTTAACCACTACCCATACTGTTTCCTTAAGTATTTCCTCACATCTTCTGAGGCTTCCCCTTCCAGCTTCATACAATGACCCCTTTTTCTTGAGCATCTTTTGCTATGTAGAATGCTATCTTCATTTACCTTATTAATACCTGTGAGGTATTTTGAACAGTTCTATCATGTCCCCCCTTTTTCTCCTTTCCTCTAGAGAATACATTTTTAATTTCTTGAGTCTTTCCTTCTAGGGCTTTTGATGCAGGTCCTGCACCATTTCTGTAGGCCCCTTCCATACTGCCTCTACCATATCTATGTCCTTCTGGAGATGGGGGCATCCAGAAATGGAAAAAGTACTCGAGGTGGGGCCTCACCATCGATCTATAGCTTAGTAATACTACTGCCCTGTTTCTGCAGGTGATACCCCTCTCTAGCCACCTTAGCCTCCAACTAGTTTTCCCCACTGCCTTATCACTCTGCTTTGCTGTCTTTCTGTAATCAAAAATGATGACCCCAGGTCCCGTTCCTGTTTTGTGGTTGCCAATACCTCCTCATACAATTAGTACACTGTCCCCAGGTTTCTGTGGCCCAAGTGCATGATTTTGCACTTTTTGCATTGAAACCCAATTGCCAAACCATTAACCAGTCTTCCAGCTTTTTCAGATTGTCCCTCATTTTTTCCACCACTCCCCCACCCTGGTGTGTCCACTCTGTTACAGATTTTTGTGTCATCTGCAAACAGTCATAATTTCCCTTTCAGCCCTCCTGCAATGTCTCTAATAAAGACATTGAAGAGGGCTGGGCCTTGTACTGACCCCTGTGGCACCCGTCTGGTCACCTTGTGTTCTTCAGAGTGTACACCATTTACCACCACACTCTGACTCCTGTTGCTTATCCAACTATATGCCCATTTTACTACTTTGGACCCACTCCTAGGCTGTCCAGCTTGCTCACCAGTATTCTGTGTGGAACTGTGTCTTTAACTTTTCATCCAGTATTTGTAATGCAGGCTTGGTAACGAAGAGATACTGTACCAGTGCAAATCTCACGTGAGGCATTGACTCCCTATATGTCTTTGAGCATGCCACTTGAATGTCTGAACGAAAAATAAGTTATGTTTTACCAGGAGTAGGCAATTAGTTCAATTCTATTTATAATGACATCCTGAGATCCAACACTGCAAAAGTGTATGTGGTAGAAGAGTGAGTCATGATGTGCAGACAGATCATGGATAAGGTGCGCAGCACAGAGCATTGCTTTAGTCAATACATGACAGTAAAAATATATATTTTATTAGTTGGCTTCAAAATGCCAGATTTGGAAAACTGATTTGGCAGCTGCTTTACATCAGTTATAATCAGGAAGTTCAGCAAAGTCGTTTGCACTCTGTAAATGCTCTAAAGGTTCTTGTTTGTATCAAAATTGCAGACCTCCTTTCTAAGCAGTACAAAGTCATATTATGCAGCTTCAGTTAACCTGTTTAAGTAGGTTATGTATTTCTTGCCCTCAGCTTTTAGCCAATCTGCCTACTCTTCTCAGAGTGTTCAGAGCATGTCATGATGCCACTTTAACTTTGACATGTCATGATGCCACTTTTTCTGCAGCCTTCACAGAGAATCATATAGATATGGCCTACCTCGATTTTATCAAGGCATTTGACACAGTCTCATACAAAAGATGAATATACAAGTTAGCCAGCATTGTAGTGGGTCCCATAGCCTGGATAAAAATCTGGCTGGACAATAGGATGCAAAGGTAATAGTAAACAGAGTCCACAGTGAAGAAAGGAGGGTAACTACCGGGGTACCTCAAGGGTCAGTACTGGGACTGGTCCTCTCATGTCTTTATAAGTGGCATTGGAGAGTACCTGGAAGGAAAAGTATGTCTCTTTGCAGATGACACAAAGATCTGCAACAGGGTTGATACACAAGGTGGGGTGGAAAGGATGAAAAGGGACTTGGCAAGGTTGGAGGAATGGTCAAATATATGGCAGCTCAGATTCAATGCAAAGAAGTGCAGGGTAATGCATCTGGGAAACAAAAACCCAAGGGAAGAGTACACAGTGGGGGATGAGTTAATAACAACAACAAAAATCAAGAGAGACCTAGGAGTAATTATATCAGATGACCTAAAGGCGGGCAAGCAATGTGAGAAGGCATTAAGGAGGGCTGGGGGGATACTGGGATGCATAAGGAGAGGCATCAACAGTAGAAAACAGGAATCTGTTATTCCTCTGTACAGACAGTTGGTAAGACCCCATCTGGAGTACTGCGTGCAATTCTGGAGACTCCATCTCCACAAAGACATAGATAGAGTGGAGGCTGTTCAGAAGAGGGCAACCAACATGGTGCAGGGTCTGCACCAGAAGACATATGAGGAGAGACTAAAGCAGCTTAATATGTATACTCGCGGAAAGGAGGGAGAAGGGGACATGGTAGAAACTTTCAAGTACCTCAAGGGAATTAGCAAAGTACAAGAGGGTAGCATCTTTCAGAAGAAGAGATGTGCAAGAACAAGGGGGCACAATTTGTAGATAGAGGGGGACGGCTCGGAGGTAATGTTAGAAATTATTTTTTCACAGAGTGGGTTGCGGATGCATGAAACAGCCTTCCTGAGGAGGTTGTGGAGTCAGGAACAGTGGGAGAATTCAAGGATGCATGGGAGAGACATAAGGCAATTCTAGTAGGGGGTAGGAGGAAGTAAGCTGTTGATTAACTAGAATCTGCAGCTTATCCATCAGGTAGGGAAATGGGCAGACTAGGTGGGCCAAGCGGTCCTTATCTGCTGTCAAATTCTATGTTTCTATGTTTCTAACTGATGGCAGATAAGGACCGTTAGGCCCACCCAGTGCCCTCTTACCATACCTTTATTAGCAGCTGCTGACCCTATTTGGTTATTGGCTTTAACCTTTCCTTCCCACCTCTAGGGTTCCCTTATGGGTGTCCCATGCATGTTTAAATCCCTCCACCGTGCTTGCTCCCACCACCTCATGTGGAAGGCTATTCCACGCATCCACCACCCTTTCTGTGGAAATAAAGATTGTCACATTTCCCCTTATCCTGCCCCCTTCAATCTCCTATTGTGCCCCTTGTTCTTGTACTTCTCGTATACTGAAAGATGTGGCCCACTTGCACCTTGTTTAAGCTTGTAAGATACTTGAAGGTCTTAATCATATCTCCCCGCTCCCTTCTCTCTTCCAGTGTATACATATTGTCTTTTAATCTCTCCTCATATGTCTTCTGGTGCAAGCCCTGTAGCATTTTATTCACTCTTCACTGAATCACCTCCACCCTGTCTATGTCCTAATGAAGATATGGCCTCTAGAACTGTACACAGTATTCCAGATAAGGCCTCACCAGTATTTTATATACTGGAATCTCCACCTCCCACCTTCTGCTGATGATACCCATTCATATGCACCCCAACATGCCACTGGACCTCCCTATAGCCTTTTTTCTCTGCTTGGCCACATTTAGGTCATCAGAGATGATAACCCCTAGATACCTTTCTTCTCTGGTGACCATCAGCATCTCCCCCTATCCTGTAGCTCTCAACAGAGTTCCTGCATCCCAGGTGCATAACCTCAGTTGCCACACTTTGGACCATTTTTCCAGCTTTTGTAGGTCCTTTCCTCATTTTCTCCACCCCTTCTGGAGTGTCCACCTTGTTGAAAATCTTGTGTCACTAATGAAGACATTAAAAAGGACTGATGTATGAGGTACCCAACTGGTCACCCCCTCTCCTCAGATTGGACACCATTTACCATCACCTTCTGCTTCCTGTCTCTTAACTAGTTTCTAATCTAGTCTAGTACAGTGTGGCCCATGCACAGGCTTCCCACCTTGTTAGCCAGTCTTTTATGTGGTATGGTGTCAAAAGCCTTGCTGAAATCGAGGTAGGCAACATCCACCACTCCCCCCTAATCCACCTCCTTTGTTACTCAGTCAAAAAATCCATCAGATTCATTTCACGTGACCATCCTGCCATGAGCCCATGTGGCCTTAGATCCTGGACTCCATTGGATTCCAGGTGTTCCACAATCCTCTCCTTAAGCAATGCTTCCATAATCTTACCCACTGCTGAGGTGAGGCTGACCAGCCTATAGTTTTTGGCCTCCTCCCTGCTACTATTTTTGTGAAGAGGGACTACATGTGCTCTCCTCCAGTCCCCTGGAACCACTCAAGTGTTGAGCGACTCACCGAACATGTCTGCCAGTGGGGCTGCTAGCTTCTTCCATAGTTCCTTTAATATCCTGGGATGTATGCCATCTGGTCCCATGCCTTGTCCACCTTCAGTTTTGTGAGCTCCTCCAGGACTCTGTCTTCTATAAATGTGCTGGTGTAAACCTCCCCTCCCTGCTTTGTATCTGATGCCCAGGTGTGGTCCCTGTCCCTCCGCTTCTTCAGTATATACTAAACAAAAGTATTTATTCAGTATCTCTTCCTTTTCCAGATCCCCCTCCACACACTTCCTTTCATCCCCCCCCCCAACCCTTACTATCCCACCTCTGGTCTTCCTTTTTTCACTGATGTACCTAAAGAATGTCTTGTCCCCGTTCTTCTCCGTCGGTGCTAATCTTTCTTCTGTATGTGCCTTTGTACACCTAACTGCTTTCCCCACTTCCTGCAGACAATTTAAGTACACCACCCTATCCTCTTCCTTCTGTGTCTCTTTATATTTTTTGAAACCCAAACTTTTGGGCCTTACTTTCTCTGCTATGTCTTTTCAGAACCATAGTGTTTCCTCCTTTTCTTTCCTTTGCTTCTCAGCCTAACACGTTGGTTTTTCACCTCCACTATGGCTCCTTTTAGGTGTGCCCACTGTTCCTCAACCCTCCCCCAACCTTCCTTCTTGCCAGGGCTTCTTTGATACTTTTCCCCATCCTATCAAAGTCTGCCCTCCTGAAATCCTTGACCCTTGCCTTTATGTGGCTTGATTGTGACCCTGTACCCATGTTGAACCACACTGTGTGGTGGTCGCTAGACCCCAGGTGACCTTCCACCCACATGTCTGTGATTCTGTCTGCATTGCTCAACACCAGGTCCAGAATCTCCCTATCCCTGGTGGGTTCAGGCACTAGCTGTCTGAGGGCTGCCCCCTGCAGGGATTCCAAGACGTCTGCTGGAATGGTCCAATCAACATCTGGCATATTAAAATCCTCCAGCAGCATTACCTCCCCTTTTGTTGTCATCTTGTGTATTTCATCCATTAGCCCCTATCTGTCTCCTCTCTCTGAGCTGGAGGCCTGTAGATCTCCCCTGCATAAATTGCTGTGCCATCACCTGACTCAAGAGTGACCCACAGTGCCTTGACTGCTCTCTGTCTATCCTGTACTGCAGTTGCTTTTATAACTTCCCTGATATACAGGGCCAACTCACCCTTTTTATTCCCCCATCCCTCCTAAACTGGGCATAACCTGGTACACCTGCCTCCCAGTCATGGCTTGCAGTGTACCATGTTTCAGTTATTGCTACTATGTCCAAGTCAGCTTCTACCATCAATGCAACCA
Organism: Neoceratodus forsteri; assembly: GCA_016271365.2. Classification (NCBI taxonomy): domain Eukaryota; kingdom Metazoa; phylum Chordata; order Ceratodontiformes; family Ceratodontidae; genus Neoceratodus; species Neoceratodus forsteri. The sequence goes on from JADMNL010000023.1 coordinate 327,072,871, forward strand.
AGTCTGAGATTTTATTTCCCAGGCTGCAGGCATTTGTAAGCATGCCTTCAACATTTTCCTGTTTGTCCTCCTTTTATTCCCACTTTTGCCTCCTTGTTTCTTCCCCCAACCCTGATTTCCTTCTTTTGCTGCCTCCTTTCCTCTGCCATACCCTTTCCAGCAGGTTCTGGTGTACCTGTCAACAACTTACCCTCCTGTTCCTTTTTTGTGGCTGCTCTATCCTGTGGGTGTGGGCTGCTTGAGTCACTCTGCTTCCATCACCCCCCTGGATAGTTTAAATGCTTGCCCAGGAAGCATTTTAACCTTTCATTGAGGACCACTGTCCCCTTACTGGATAGATGCAGGCCATCACCCTTGAACAGACCCACATCATTCCAGGTGCATCCCTAGTCCCCAATGAAGTCATAACCCTGTTCCCTGCACCCACCCTTCAACCAAGTGTTGAAACTTCTTACTTTTTTATTTCTTTTTATTAAAGATGGATGTGATCACATTTCAGTACAATCAGTTACTCTGTTGATTTGTATTTTACAATATTCTTACAATGCCTATATATGTTAGCATTGTATACAGACAAAATCATTATATTATAAATAAAAATACACTTATACCATATGCCTGGGTGTATTATTTCACCATCATTTTACCCTCTTCTTGAAAGTAATATAAATGTATTATTCCCTTTATATTCCCTCTTGATGCCCTTGTGGAGAATATCTCCATTTTTCTTATTTAAAAGATCTTTCCAATGATGACCATGTATCTCCATAATTCTCCATTTCTGGGTATAAAGTCAGTGTCTCTTCCAGATACGTAAAATACCCATGGCCTCCAAAATATCTCAGCCTGTGAAACTTTATTATGTAATTTAGCTGTAAGAGACTCCAGGTGGTAAATATTGGACACCACCCTGCTCCAATCTCCTACGGTCAGAATATCCTTTGACATCCACCGTCTTGTTATAGCTTTTTTTGCAACCATGATATATACAGTATATATAGGTAACAAAGTTTTATGCCAGGCTGGTCTGTGAGGAGGGAATATAGCCAGAAAAATCATTTCTGCGGTCAATTCAACCTCCTCTCCCAGACATTCTGACAAAGCTTGCTGAAGAGTATACCAGTATGGCATCAGAAGGGGTCATGTCCAGAAAATGTGTGCAAGATCTGCTCTCTGACATCCACATAACCTCCAACATCTACTATAGGAAGACGGGACATATTTAAGTAGAACAGCCGGAGAACAGAAAAATCGAACTCTGCACTTCCATTCAAATTCTCTCCACATATTTGAGTGGGTTATCCTAAAGCCATAGGAAAAGCCCGTAGCCAATCCTGTTCAGAGATATCTGTTTCAAGGTCCCTACACCAACCCTTTAAAATGGAAAGTGATGAATCACCCATTCCCTCCCGTAAGATTTGATATAAATATCCCACCTGATGGCCCCACATTTAGTCAACTATGGCGTCCTCTAGAAATTTCCATGACAATGGGATTGGAATAGGTTGTATTGACATCACTTCCCTTTGTCTCAGGAGATCATTTTTAACCTGAGTATATCTATATATAGCCCCATCAGGTAGATCATAGTCCTCCTGGAGTATTTCAAACTGGACAATGCCCTCCTTAGATATAAATTGTCTAAAAAATTGAAGTCCCATCCTCCTCCATCTATAAAAAGTATGGTCAAGTGTAGCAGGGAAGAAGGATCCATCTTCTGAGATTACAGTAAATGAAAAAAACATTCTTTAAAACCCTTATGTTTCTTTAGGTGGTACCATTGTGTTAGAACTTGAGCAGTAAAGGGTGTAAAATTTCTTAACCATGGTGCTTTAACTACTGAAGCCAAGGTTGTTTTCAGGATATCGTATAAGTTGTTCATAGCGAATTCCAAATCCTTCCAAGGTGCTTCAAAGGACAGTGAAAGCCACAAAATTAAAATCTTAAAAAAGGCAGCCAAAGCATATAACTTTAGATTAGGCAGGTTAGCTCCTCCCTCTGTAAGTGGAAGTTGCAGCAGAGACATCCTTATGTGAGGTTTCTGTCCATGCCAAATAAAATTAGAAATAATTTTCTCCCAGGATTTAAAGTAAAAATTAGAGGGGAAAAATTTAGATATTTTGAAATAGGTATAACAATTTAGGTAGGATTATCATTCGGATAGCCTCTATCCTCTGAAAGAAAGTCAAAGGTAAAGTGGACCATGTTGTTAAATTTGTCTGAATTTGTATTGACAATGGTTCATAATTCAATAACTCCACATTATCTAAATTTTTGGAAATTACTATACCCAGATATTTAAACTGTGTCCTATACCATTTTATTGGAAATCTATTTTTTAAAGATTGAGATGGGTAAAAATTCAGAGTAAGCAAATCTGTTTTAGTTATGTTTAATGCAAACCCTGAGATTTCTGAAAAAAGTGTCAGAGAATCCCAGAGGGCCAAAAGGGAAGTCTCAGGTGATAGCGCTGAAATCAAAATATTGTCGGTAAATAAAGCCACCTTATACTCCCCCTGGCCTAGGGGAACCCCCTCCACACCAGTATTCCTCTGAATTGCTTCTGCAAAAGTTTGATATAGAGTGCAAATAACAAAGGGGACAAGGGACAACCCTGTCTTGTTCCTCTCTATATGGGGACTGGTTGGGATAGAGGACCATTAATTCTAATGTATGCTATAGGGGATGAATATATGTTTTTAAGGCAAGTTAAAAAGTAATCTAGGAATGCAAATTTAGATAAAGTAGCCCATAAGAAAGTCCACCCCACCAGGTCAAACACTTTATCCGTGTCTAAGCTTATTATAATAGAGGGTATCTTTCTAGTTTGGAGATGTTCCATAATTAAAAACAGTCTACGTAGATTGTCCGAAGTACTCCTTGACTTCACAAAGCTCACCTGATCCTTATGTATTAGGTCAAGTAAGATGGATTCCAATCGTTTGGCCCATTTGGCCATGAATATTTTATAATCCATGTTTAGGATATACATTGGTCGATAAGACATTGGGAGGGTGGGATCCCCTTCTGGTTTGAGCAAGGGTGCTAAAGTAGCAGAGTTCCAGGAGGAGGGGGAAGGGGTCTCTCCCTCAAACACTGCACTACAAGCCAAGAAAAAGCTAGGTAATAACTTGGGGATGAAAGCTTTATACCATTCTGGACTAAAACCATCCAGACCTGGACATTTCAATGATTTTATTTGTTTTACTTGGTAAAGGATCTTTTCTGGTATAATTGGATGTTGTAGTTGGACAATCTGTGTTTCAGACAATTTAGGTAAAGGGAGATGATTTAGAAACTCTTGTATTCAATTATTTTGTTCTTGGAGGGGTGGGGCTGTATATAGGGATTCATAAAAATGTGTAAAGATCTGTTTATTTCAGTGTTCATTGTATGTTGTGATACCAGTAGTAGGTGATCTTATTTTTAAAGTGGTGGAACCTCTTTTATTGGCCCGCAACATCCACGCCAATACCCTTGCCCCTTTTGTCCCTCTTCATAATTATGTTGCCGTAAATATGCCAATTGCTGAAAGGTTTTATAATCCAATATTTTTTGTATCTCCTGTTTTAAGCCTCTAATCCGTCCCTGAAGGGTAACATCATCTTCTCTACATAAAAGCTGGTAAGAGGACAGGAGATCTTCTAAAAATTTCAGTTTGGCATTTTGTATTTTATGTTTTCAGGAGGCATATTCCAAAATCTCCCCCCTCAATATGGCCTTCAGTGCATCCCATTGGATTGTATGGGGAACTTCTGGAGTAAAATTTTCCTGAATTGCCTGGGGAATACATTTCCTCATGGCATCAAGAAATTCTTGGTCCTTTAAAAGAGATACATTAAATGTCCAAGATTTAGATTCGTGCTGCTTGCCCGAGTCTATTTTGAGAATTAGGGGGTTATGATCAGATAAAGCCCTTTGTTCAATTATTATATCCTGAGTTAAAGTAAAATGTTCCACAGTAACAAAAAAGTATTATACAATGGCAAGAAAAAATCCTGGACTCCGATTGGTCAGTCTTGGTCTGGACCCATGATGTTATCCCAGTACAACATCACGGATCTAGTCTCAGCCTCACTGTGAACCTGTAGATGAACTTTTGCTTGATTATGTGCTGCTTGATGTACTTGATGATGTGCTTCATTGTTTCATCTTCTTTTAAAATACAAAAATATTTTTCCACACAAAAACATCTTTAAAATGATTTTTTTTTCTGTATAACAACAAGCCATTGTATAATAGCAATAATGCCCTCCAGGGTGAGTGTCATTTGGGATAATGTCACGCCTCAGTTATTGGATGCACGCGGCCTGCGGCCTCGTGCCCAACCACCTGAGGCGTGATGTTATCCCAGCACGACACACACCCTGTCGGGCATTATTGCTTAAGTCCAACCTAGAGTGTGTTCCATGATGTGCCAAAAAAAAGTATAGCCCGGGACAGATGGACATGTTCTCTTCCAAACATCCTTGACCCCCAAATAAGCTAGATTTCTTTTTAAATACTTTCCTGCTGTGGGTAATCTGTTAGGGTTTGAATTAGAAGAATCTACATGAGGATTCAGTGTCAAATTAAAATCAGCCCCCATAATTAAAATGCCTTTATATTTTTCTATCACCTTATGTAGAAATGACCGAACCACCAAAAGTGGGGTCTGTGGTGTTAGATATGTATTAAATAGAGTTATTGTCTGTGAGTAGAATCTTCCAGATAAAATCACGTATCTACCCTGTAGATCAGAAAAAAAATCTAAGACTTCAAATGGAGTAGTGGTAGATATCAAAATCGCCATTCCCCTCTTATGTTTTTTAGGGTGAGAGGATGCAAATACTTTATATCTATCCCCCCAGAAAAGACAGAGGGCCTTTTCATTTTGCACAGGCACCATGTAGAGGAGAAATTTTGCCCTCTCTCAACCCCACTTCCCACCACCCCACCCGAAATCTGGCAAATCTCCCCTCTACCAGCTCCCAGCCCCCCCAAACAGTCAAAGACCCATCTGAGGTTCACCTATCAACCTTCCTGAAAACATGTTCCATCTCTAAAGTTTTCAAGGCCTTCATTCACTGGGATAGCAGGCAAGAGGGTAAGAGCAGGGAGATGGGGAGGAGGATCCTGCCAGCCAGACTGGGGAAATGAGGGGGGAGAAAGACGCTCGCCTGAAAATTGCCAATATTTTTTCATTTTAAAGGCTTTGCCTGATGTGGCACCACCGTTAGCAGAACAATTACCCTTCCTCAACCCCTCCAAGACTCCCAGCCCAGACTGCAGTAGCCACCCTCCTACCCCCTACCCATCCAACAGTACCTGAAGAAAATGATTACATCCACCTAAGGTTGCAGGGTGGGGTTTCTAAGCAAGTGTGCTCTGTCCAAGATTTTCTGAAGTTTCTGGTCACCAATTTCTGTAGGAGAGCCTCCCCGTGCCCCTGATCTGGAAGACATATTTTGGTCTCTCATCGCCATCTTGGGGTCTTCTTTTGCACTCTTTTGCACTTATAATTCCTTGTTGGAGAAGATCATGCTGAGCCTCCGTTGCTGAAAAGTAGGTACTAGGACCAGTAGAGAATTTGACCACTAGTTTCACTGGGTATGGGGTGCGAAGTTTTAAGTTCTTTGCTCTGAGAAATGGAAAGAGTGAAGAATACTCACTTGTCATATGCTGGGTGGCCGGAACATAGTCATTATCGAATAAAATTTGATGTTCCCCCATAGCATTCTCTGTTTGCGCCAAGCTTTAATCAGCAATTCATCTTTTTGGTAAAAGCTGACAAATCTCATCACGAAAGATCTAGGACGAGCATCTGGTTTAGAAGGGTGGGGGTCAAGCACTCTATGGGCCCTCTCTATATCTAGCTGGTAATCTGGGCCTAAGTCCAAAGTTTGGCACAGCAACAAGTCGGCAAAAGCCACCGGATCATTTCCTGCATCTCCCTCTGGTAGTCCAAATACCCTTATATTTTTCCTTCTTCCTCTATTCTCCATATCCTCCAGCCTCAAAGATGTATGTAGTTGTTCCTCTGCTAGTGCAAATACTGCTTTTTCCATGATCAATAATTTGTTGGAATTATCTGTTATCTGTGATTCTGCTTCAGCCATTCTGGATTGTAGTTCCATTAGGTCTGTTCGAATATCTAGGAGTGCCTCTCTCATTTCCGATTGAAATTCTAATATTGCTGCCAGAATAGCTTCAGAGTTTGATAATTCAGGCATCTGCCTCTTCTTATCTGTATCTCTTTTACTTCTCTTTGTTTCTGATTGTGTAAGAGCCACCTGATTAGAGTCTGAACCTTGTGGGCCATTTTCATTGTCCTGAGGCAAATCCTTAAGTGGCTGGAAACGGTTGCAGTCAGAACGTGTCATTTTTCTCCAATGTTCCACCTTGATTACTTTCTTTAGTTTAGTTTTTTCCCCTCTCTTTCTCTCCCCTTGCTGTTTACTAGGTATGTAAAACTTTTATAAAACTAATAAATTGTTGTTATGGGGGGAAATTCTACTGTAGAGGTGATAGTGGGGTGAGAGCTTATACCCACTGCGTCTTCATGGTGCCATTTCCCAACCAGTAGTCTTCAAGCCTTGAAACTTCGGATGTTGAGATTCCTAGTGTCCCCCCTGCCTTGGACTGACAGCACCTCTGAGAATGTCACAAAGCCTGCCACCTTTCACCGGTGCCCTCCTAACTTTCTAAAGTCCTCCTACACCTGTTTCATGCTTGTCTTGTCCCTGGCTAGGTCATTTGTCCCCAGGTGAACAATGACCTCCAGCCTCCTTCTCTTTGCTACAACTTTAGTGATTCTATTGATCTGCTCCCCCTCCCTCTAAGCTGTGCCTCCTGAAATGCATGTAACCTCCCTGTCCTCCCTGCTACCTGTGCCCAAATCCATTCCCCGAATGATTGAGTCCCACACCAGGAGTAGTTTCCTCTTCCATTGGTGTCCACTTCCTCCCACCACTGGGTCTCCCTCCTGGAGGACCCACATATACTCCCTGGTCTTGACCTCAGGTTCCCTTATGGGACTTTTCTGCTCTTGCAGGACAGCATAGGAGTTTCTAAGTTGGGGATATGCCTCTTACCCCCTCCCTCGCCCTCCCTGAGCCTACTGTAGTTCATTCAGTCTTCTGCACAGGCAACTGTTGTGGCAGTGGCTGGGGAAATGGTAGCCTCTGGGTGGGGTAAAGGTCCCCAGCGCTCCTTCCAGCTTGGCCCGGAAACTGGTAAACTCTGCCCTCAGCCCAGAGAGATGCCTGCAGATGGGGCAGCACTGCAGTACCCAGCACATTCTCCTGAATACTGCTGCACCACACCCAGTGCACTGCACCACTCCCTGCATATTCCTACAGTATATTGCTGTATTACACCTCCTCTTCCTTGCTGGCTAACCCACTAGTTGCTCTAGTCCATGCTCTGGTTTTATTGCTGTTATCCTGTGTCCTGTGATTAGATCTCTATCCCAGTTATTGCTCCTATTTTTCTAAGTCTCTCTCTCTCCTCTCTCTCTCTCTCCTCCCCTCTCCTCTGTCCTCCTGTTTGCTCCAACTGTCTGTGTTTTGCTGTCTACTCTTGTGTAGAATCAATAAGTGTAACTGTATTGGTAGCCTATAATGGCAAAGTAGTGTGGGATGGGTGGATGGGTAGGGAGGGCAGCAGGAGCTAGCCTCAGGTCATGGAAAACAATCAACAAACTCCAGTGGCTTGACTGAGTATATCAGCCCCACACATCCACTCTTGCTGCTGCAAAGTAAAAGGAAAAAAAAAAAAAAACAAATCCTCAGTACAAATCAGTAAGGGTTAAAAATATAAACAAAAAAAAGCAAATCCTCATTAACAAATTGACCGTTACACTAGTGAAATATTAAGGAAGCAAAGGTAATACCCCTACTTTCAGTACCAGATCTGCCTCCTAGCACAACCACCCAGTGTTCTCCGTCCCTTAGTTCCAATAAATGCAGTCAAATACCCCCAAAACACTACAAGGAATACTTCCCTGATATCGTGATGTCCTTCCACCTGAGAACCGCAGACAGCCAGAATGAATATGAATTGATTTTCCTCCCTGACCTCCTTTTGACCTTTTTTCTCAGCATGCCAAACTCAATTAGCTGTACCTCCTGAGATAAATACAGAAGAAATAAAAGACAGCCCTAGACAGTGAAAGGCAAAGATGAAGCACCCACTGCACAGACACAAAACTCCAGGACACTGCACATAAATTTAAAACAAGTCCTTTATGCAGTGCAGATGTCTGCACTGAATAAAGGACAGTAGCTGCCAGGAAGAGTGCTACTTCATAGGTGTGGGAAGGTGGGCGATGAATGAAGAGTGGACACCGAAAGAGCAACCGGAAAGGAAGGCAGCCCAACAGTACAAGAGTGACTACAGCCACAGCCCTGTAAAGGTGAAGCACTATGCGGCTACAGGCCAGCAGGTGAAACCCATGCATCCATGCACCTGAGAAGTGAAAACCACTGACATCCCAATACGAAAAGGCGTCTGCTGTGATGGTGTCCCCAGGAAGGCAGCTACAGGAAAGGCATGGCCAGGCTGCAAGGTTCCCGGGATGGTGAAGACGTTGGGCGCCTGGGAGATACAAGGGGAACAGGAGGCACAGGATGGACCAGCCCAAATGCATGACAGCATGGCAATACAGTGGCTCCCCAACCCCCTAGCATGTATGGTGCAGCATCCTCCCCAACAGTGAGACAGCCCACTGGACAGCACACAGGATAGCCGGCAGGGCCAAGCAGCTGACCCCCCCACACACAAATGCACAGTGGTGACATGCACAGTGGGGTAAAGCCCCCCAGGCATGTAAGGACACATAAACAGAGCCATACTCTGCCACGGCATGCTGGTGATCCTCAGCAGTCATGCACCATGAGATGGACACCTGGATGGAGGAGTGTTGGCAACACAGACAAGGGGGGTGCAGAATGGCACAGACACATATGGACTGCATGATGGGAGAGGGCATGTGCAAGCACATGCAGTGCAGGGCCACCCCAGCTATATCAGTGGCAGTGGTGGCCATGGCTGCAGTACTAGAACACTGCACACAGGATGTTGGTGCAGTTCAAACAAAGTCAAAAAGGCAAGTCTCTGGCCATCCACAATGGTTACGTGTACAGAAGGGACAAGGCTGGTCCAGAGAAGGTGTACTGGCAGTGCACCGAGGCCCGCAGGTACCAATGCCTTGCCCACCTCCACACAGTGGAGGACACAGATATGGCCACCATCCATGACCACAACCATGCCCCCTAATGCGGCAGACGTGGGCGTGCATCAAGTTCTCGGGACACTGCAGGACAGGGCATGTTGGACACTGGACAGTGTGTTGCAGGTCATCATGGATAGTACAGTTGGGATACCTGTGGCCATGGTGGGAAGACTGCCAGGAGTGCGGCTAATGTGTTGGACCATCCAGCGGGTGTGGTACATTGTGCTTGGGTGGCCCACAACACCCCTAACAGTCACTGACCTCTGCATCCCTGATGAGTTCTCCATTGCCAGCAATGGAGCGTGGTTCCTGCTGTTTGAAAGTGAGAGGGAGTGGGATTGCCTCCTGATCTATGCCATCAATCATGGCCTGCAGCAGCTTGCAAACTGCCTGCACTAGTTTATGAATGGGACATTCAGGGCATTCCCCCTCCGTGTTCAACTAGCTATACACCATCCACATGGTCCAGTCCACTGCAGTCCAGCCTGCCGTATATGCTGTCACGTGCACCAGGAGGATGCAGACATACATGTGGCTGCTAGGCCAATTAAAGGTACACTGCCCAGACCTGGCCCCCACCATGGTCCTGTTCAATTTCGAGCATGCCAGCTGGTGCAGTGTGGCAATCGTGTTTCCTGACACATGTATCTGAGGATGCTTCTTCCACTACTCACAGACTCTGTGGCACAAGGTCCAACAGTGCCAGGAGGTCCTGGAGAAGTATACAGGTGACCCAACTTCAATCTGCACCTGCGAATGCTGCTTGCACTGGCCTATATATCACCTGCAGATGTGCCAGCAGTGTTTGAAGAGATGCGTGAGTGGGAATACCTGACTGAGAAAGAAGAGGTCCTCCAGCCCATACTGAACTAAGTGAAGGATACTTGGGTCGGTCACCCCACTGGGCGGTCTGGGTGACATCATGCCACCTCCCCCACTGACCAGTGGAAATGCCATGGTGCGACCATCCAGGAACTGACCAGGATGAACAATGCTGTAGAGGGGTGGCACAGGGCCTTCAATACCCAGGTTGGGGTGTACCACCTCAGCATATGGCACCTCCTCAAGTGCCTCAGCGAGAAGGAGTGTCTGACTGGCATTCTTGCTGAACAGCTGATCTCTGGGGCACAGACCACACAGGCCCGGTGGTGCTACCTTGACCTTAATGCCCATATCGCTGTACTTATAGCTGAATACAGCACCTGTAGTCACTATGACAACCTCCACAGTCTTGCCCACAATTTCACATTCCACTTGTGAGCTTGCACATGGTGGCCTGTGGTGTGCCCTTTTGGAATGTCCTGTGACTGTTGTGCCCAATGCTGATCCCTGGCAGGACCCACCCTGCCTGACTGTGCCCATTGCTAGTGCAGGACATCACAGTGTGGGTGCACATCCAGTGCACAGCAACTCACCTAGTAGCCCATCAGTGTAACGGTGCTACCCTGTCATGGGCACCCACTCATTTTCCGCATCACCAGTGGTCGCTCACATGACCCATGCATCTGGCGGGCCAGCCATGTGGTGTTCATGGCTCTTGGATTGGGCATCTGGTGCTGTGCTTCACTTCATTCATGCCAGTTCCTTGTGCATTGTGTGTTGCCCCACACACACACCTCACTTGCTGTACCGGTGGGCACCATATCCCCATGAGTGTGTGGTGACTATCCCATGTCCCTAGGAATGGTGGCCATGGTGGTGTTTATCATGTTCTGTGTGCCCACCCCCATGGGGGTTGGGGTGGTGCTGTGAACCATTGGGAGAGTGTGTCTGGATCTCCACTGTTGTCTGGTGCTTGTGCTGTGCATGGTAGGTGGGCAGGGGGTCTCCCCCCATGCTCTGTCTGTGGACATGCACTCCATGGGTGCACTGCATGTCCCCATTGCTGGACCTACATCACACTGATCCAGTTATGGCAAGGCCAATGGTCCAGAATGGATGGCCTCACCATGGTGGACACCATTATGTTGCCTCTCTGTTCGGGGACAGCAGATGGGGGCCCCTGTGCACTGTGGGTCGGTGGGTGATCAAAGCTGGCCATGCAGCAGCACAGTGCCAGTCATCAAGGGGGCATCACCCTGTGGGGCTTACACTTTACTGTTGCCCACAGCCAGTCACTCTTCGCATGCCACCTCATGGCATGCATCTCACTCCCATCACCCTTCACCTGTTGACATTGTAACATCACCCTATGCCACCCCTTCCTGCTGCAGTCACCATTGTCACATCGCTCATGGTTCCTCTGCCTGCTGCCAGCACTCACACCACTGATCTCCCTTCTCCCCCATCATCCTTGTAGCATTTGCCTTGGTGCTGTTGCCCATTGTGGACTCACACTGCAGGATTCTCCCATATCACATAAAACCATAAAGGACTTGTTCTAAATTTATGTTCAGTGTCCTGGTGTTTTGTGTCCATGCAGTGAGTGCTTCGTCTTTGCCTTTGACTGTGTCCTGTTTACAGTAGCAACAGTGCTTCCATCCTGTTGCTCCTAACTTGTTTCTCCCCATAATTCAGAAGACAATACAGGCAAAATCAGGGCATGCAATATTCACTTATAACAAATACAAATATGTACAAATTCACAAGATAACCTGGATATAAACTAGTTGACTGTTGGCAAATGTTTGACCTGTAGCCCCATATTAAATGAAATGTTGCATCCCAGTTACACTATCTAAATTAAATACATTTTTGAAAGTTCAGATAGTTAACTGCTTGATGAAGTCCATAGGTGAGAGGGTTTAAAGGTCGTGTGTGATGACATTTTCAGAAATTAATCAGCACTATTCATTAACTACTGTTATAAAAACAGTATCTGCCTGGTGTTATATATGAAAATTAGCCATGCCATAACATTTTAATGCATTTGTTGTATGCTCTGCTTCACCCAGATTGCTAGATGCTGAGATTTACCAATCACTGTTGCACTGTGGTGAAGTAATGTGTGGTGCTATTCCTTGTCATCTGTGAAGGAGTCAGGGAGACTGTCACATTGGTAAGGTCTCTAAAGACTATTTTGTGTTCTGAATCTGTGCCTATTCCATGAAACTAAAATCCAATCAGCTGATTTGATTAAAGTTTCATCGTTTTCAAAGTCAGTAATGTACAGAAAGTGATTTAAACTACTCAGCTTAGCCTATGCAGAAGTCAGGGAGAGAGGTGCATTACTGTAAGGTCTGCAGACTCTTGAAACTTTCTGTTATAGTGGAAGGCATAAGTCCCATTGTCATGATAAAAAATGTTGCGCTCGTTCACTCCTAACATTCAGTAGCAGTAATTGCTCGGGATGGCACTAAAACAATTATCCCATTTCAAAGATTGCCTATGAATATGGATGCGAAAGGTGATTCTGATGTGAATCCTTGCTAAGAGAGTTTCTTCTATACACTAGTCAGCATACTGTTTTCTCCGGGACAGGTTTTTAGTTGACCAAAATTTAAGCTCAGCTATTATTTAATCCACATTAAAATGATCACTTTACCAGGGATAACACATTTATCCCTCACTGAAATTAACAAAGATAAGATCCATGTTAAAACTTTTTCTAAAGATGCCACTGAACAACAACAATATACAGCAATAACTAATATTACAATACTAGTAACATTACAGCTTCTTAAAAGGCACAGTAGAGTAGTACCACAAATGATATCAGCAGGCTGGAGGCTTGCTGACTTAGTATCCAGCAATGCTGGAGAAATGGACCACACCAAAAGGCACAAAAAATATATGAAGTTCTCAATTTTTGGTACAGACATAGAACACGTCATTTTTATAGCAATGTTTACTGACTGGTACTGCCTATTTTAGTTTTGAAAACTGCTGCACATGTTGTTTAACCTGGGAGGAAACTAGCACTGACCAAGACAGAAGGATGGCAGAAAGGGGAGGTGTGGCAGGAGAGAGTTACCTACAGTGGCAGACATGAGCACTGTAATCACAGAAGAAGCTTCAGGGTAGAAGGGAAATGAGACACAGCATAAGTAGAGGAGATGCTTAACTAAAGATGGGGACTTCTGTGATAGAACAGTGTCTTCTCAGCAAAATTTCTGGAGAAGTTGGGTCGGTTTGGCTTACCTCCCTCTTTTGCAATGGATAAAAGCTCTATATACTAGCCCTACTGCGCATATATATTGCAACAAAACCTTCTCCCCTTATTTTTCCCTTCATTCAGGTACTAGGCAAGGCTGCCCACTATCTCCCCTACTGTTTAATCTCTACCTTGAACCTCTCCTGAGACAGATCAAGGCAGACCCTGGAATTAAAGGAGTGATGGTAGCAGCCAAGAACTCAAAATCTCAGCATATGCTGATGATATCCTCCTACATGTATCCACTCCGAGGGCTTGCATGGTCAGGGCCTTGGATCTTATTCAAAGGTTTGGGGTGATGGCCAACTACAAACTGAATCTGGATAAAACTGCAGTCTTTCCTCTTACTTTCACACCTACAGAAGGGAATTTGCAGACTTGGGGTTACAATGGGAACCCAAAAAACTCAAATATCTAGGTATAATTTTGACTAGAGACGCCAAATCCCTGAAATGACAAAATTTAGATAAACTGGTTCAAGTCATCCAACAAGACCTAAACAGGTGGGGACCATTACCACTCTCTTTATAGGGGAGAGTGAATCTAATCAAAATGAACATTTTACCTCAAATTTTCTACAGTCTTAATATGTTAAACATCTGGCTACCTCATGCCTGGTTCTCCAAACTCCATTCGCTGATTACAAATTTTTTATGGAAGGGTAAATCAGCATGCAATGCCTACCAGAAGCTCACAGCTCCTTAGGCTAAAGGAGGACTAAGACTTCCTAATTTCAGAATCTATTATTGGGTGAGCCACATGGCAAAATACATGAGATGGTCCAATGAGCTGGGCTATGCAGCAACTGACAAATATATTCTGAGCTGGATAGAGTTATAAAAAAGAGCTTATCTCCTCAGTGGATGTTTCCCCTCTCACTCTTTATCATGTGCCACTTAAATCACTTCCTCAGGCATTGGTAGCGACCCCGGTTGGTACCTCAGTTAAAGTCTGTGTACAGCTGTGCACATTCCTTTCCTATAAACATATGCAAGACCCAGTTCAGCTATTGATGGGCAACCCAAATTTCCAGATAGGTGGGAAACTAGTGAAAGCCTCTTGGCTCCACCAATTGGCACATGCCAACGTGCAGGATTTATGGCATGAGGGCCAGGTTAGAACAACAGCATATATCACAATTAACTACAATTTGAGTCCCCATTCAAGCTTTAAAGTGCTCCAACTCAGACACATGCTTACCACCTCTCAGATAACACAACCTACAGATGGAAACAGTAACCCCCTGCAGCCAATTAAGGCACTAGTCACACAGCAGTATGCAGTCTCCGGCATCTATAAGGTACTAATAGAGAAAGTTTTTTCACATCAAGCTGGATCATCTCAATACTGGAATTCTCAGTTCCCAGGGACAACTCTTGAATGGGAAAAGATCTGGAGAGACACTCACCATTTCATTTCACAGGACAGATTACGTCTGATGCAATTTCAGATCCTCCATTACATGTATTGTGCCCCAGTGAAACTGGATACGATAAATAATTCCCTTTCCCCGAACTGTAGATGTTGTATACAAGCTGTAGGATCTCTATACTACATTTTTTGGGAATGCCCCAAAGTGGCTCCTTTATGGGCCCTTATAAAGCAAAGAGTGGACCTGCTACTAGGCATCGAGGAACACATAGAACCGGGGGTATTCCTGGTAGGGGACTACTCACAAGTCAGGGTCATGGAAAGGAAATACCATCTAGCAATTATAGCTATGTCAGTTAAAAAGTTGGCGCTTTGACATTGGTTAGACACAGACATTCTGCCATATAATGAGTGGCTGCAAGAACTTTTGTTCAACCTCGCAGCAGAGAAAATGATAGCTAATATAAATAATAAAATGCATAGATATGAGAAATGTAGGAGTAGACTGCACACACTGTATTCCCTCTAATAGTTGTACTGAATGCTTCACATTACATCCCGTATAATTAATCATATTGTTATAGGCTTGATACCATGGGCAGGGGATGAAGGTTTTATTTGGGGTGTTTTGTATTGTACTGTTTGGTCTTTATCAATGTACCTATGTTATGTTTTAAAACAGCCTTTTCAGGCCAGATGTGGAAAATAAATTAAGCATTCTGAATTAAAAAAAAAAAGAATTTCTGGAGAAGGTGATAGAGAAAGAGCAAGAGTTCTTAAAGGAGAGAGGAGAGAGGAGAAGGCAACCAAGAGAGAACTAAATGAAATGCCATCACTAACAAAGACTAAATAAACATAAATGCAGAAATAAATGAAACATGAGTTGAAAGAGAATAAGAGGAGAAATTATTGTACTTTATGGTTTTCCAAAGGATCTGGATCTGTGTCAGAGGATGGGTAACAGCCTAAAAAGATTTTGTACTGGAGTTGGTCAGACAGCATTCTAAAAAGTGGATATCATCAATTATAAACATGTTGTTAGCTTTCAAATATTTCCAGATTTTGGTACTTCTGATCCAATGCCAACATCAGATATTTTTTTAGGCACAGATAATTAATATCCAATCCAATTATCAAACTATGGGGCCTGGCTAAAATAAAAAATATGCTACCTGGAGTCACAAGAAGTGGTTGCCTGCATTCCCGTTCATTAGAAAAACTCAGCTGACATTGCATCAACACACTGGTACCTTTATTCTCATCCTCAACCTCCTCCATCTTCTCTCCAATGCTGTTCCTCTCTGATTTCCTTCACTCTTAAGGTCAAGGATAAACCATGGTTGTTCATGGTTAAACCATGATCACATATGGTCAGCAAACATGGCCATTCATGGTTTGTCCATGATTATAATCATGGCTTTCTATTGACAAACACTATTGGTAAATCACCAAGGCATTCACCATAGATGACCATGGCTTAATGTAGTTTGGCAATTATTTTGTTGACCATGGCCATCCTTGCTTTCCATGGTTGTTAATTTTAGATGTTTTCTGCATTATAAAACTAATTTCAACAAAGTTTAGGTAACTTTATTTTTTTCTAACAACCTTAACATTCAGTAATGAATATACTGTATATTGTGCACAAATCCATTTGAATAAGTATTAATTTTATTTGCTTATTGCTGCTGGTGTTTCTCTTTCTTATTGAGTTTCTCTTCTTTCATAACTGAAAGACTGGCCTAGTTGCTATTCATACTGTACCACCATAAAATGAAACTCTTATAAGATGTGGTGAATTTTCATAGATTTTGTTACACTCAAGTAATTAACGTCTTTGTGTAAATTTCAACTTCACTCTTCATCATTTAAAAAAAAATTATGTTTTTTTTTATAGCAGCTTAAAATGTCCAATGCAATTATCTAAAGGCTGCAACTGGATGAAAATTCCAAGCTCAGGACATTCCATATAAACACTTAAAAACTGTAGTGGTTATCCAGCATATTGAAGAATTCAAGCTCATGCACTGTAATGTCTGCATAAACACATACAAACAAACAAGACAATGCTGAGGCACCATAGGATCACAAACCATGCTGGCTTGTCTGAAACCAAACACTTTATTAAAAAGAGAGCAGCTGGCAGTGAGCCTCAGCCCACCAACAGCCGAGCACCGCTTAGTGCCTCATTCTCAAGGCAGCTTGAGAAAGAGTCCAAGTGGTGCTCAAAAACATTTGGCTGTGTGGGGCAGGAGTGCTGCTGATATGTAACTTTTTAATAAAGTATTTTGTTTCAGATGAGCCAGCATGGTTTGAGATCATGTGGCACCTTAGTACAGTCTTTTTTTGTTTTCAATGTGTCAAATTCTATATTCTGAGTGCAAATAAATGATGCAGATTTAGTTTCTATCCTATGCTCTTGACATGTATGGTCATTTGCAAACCATTTTTAATCATTGATGAACCACGGCCCTTTATGACAATGGAAGAAACATTGCCAAACATGGATCATCCATAGTTAACCATGGTTGATCATGGTGTGCCCAGAACATTCAGAGTTTATATTGGAAAAAGCCATAGTAAATGGAGATCATGCTTAAAAAGAAAAATTCTACAACCTTGTCCAAGAACAGTGGCCAAATGGAACAAAAATAACATTTTAATTCACATGGTGTAATGTTGAACTGTAGAATTTAGGACTATATCTACAACTTGAATATGCATTAGGAAACTGTTTTTACTTTGGAAAAATTAAAGAAACATATACTCATTGCAGTTCCTTGTACCAGCCTGTATGTGTTGAACTTTTTGTTTTAATAACAGTTATTAATCACAAAAAAAGAAAATTGTGATATGCTGGGCAGCTGTTATTTACAGCCATGATAATGAACAGCATCTTTTCATTTGAGAATTAAACTGATCCTAGTAAAGCTTTGAATGGATTACAATAAGCTTAAATAATAGACTGTATAGACCTAAAAAAGAAGCTAACTAGTAATAACATAAATTAAGTAAGCAATATCTTTCAATCCAATCTTCACACTTAGTGTTGATATATTTAACACTGCTTTCAATTATATACTACCCCTGGAAAGTGCATAAGTGGACACATCTCAAAATGAGGCTAAATTGAGACCCAAAAATATTTTATAAGGTTTTATAGTAGAATGTGTGCCATACGTAATTTAAATGATGGAACTACTAATGTTATAAAAATTATGTTTACATTTTACTACTATCATAAATAAAACAAAACAAACAAACAAATAAAAAATATATAAAAAACAGCTACCAAGCATGGAAATTAAGAAACATGGTTAGATCTTGTAACCATGGCTACTACCTGAAATAATTTAAAATGATATTTTATCAGATTTCTTTCATTTACCGAATTGATAACAGATTTAGTTTTCCCGATTAGTCTCTCTTGGTTGTTTTTTTTCTTCTTCAAGCAGTTGTGCAAAAACCTTGGCAATCTTTTCCATGAATCATAGATAGAGATATCATAAAAGACCAGGGACAGAACAGGGATGGCCATGGATGTCCATGGACAACTGTGTTTGTTTGTGAAACTATGGACAGCTGGAGAGCAGGGTCATCCTCTCAGCAGCAGCAGGCATCAGAGTGATTGGAAGCACAAAATGCATTACAACAATGAACTGATGTCTTCATTGTCCTCTTCATTTGAATCCTTTTTGATCTTATCTACAGTGCAGCAATGTTCATCTCTCAAGTTTCTGCCACTCAGCAGCAGTGGTAGCATCACATTGGATAATGTGGGTTGCAGGGAGTTTGACCTGAAGATGGAACATTGCTGAGTGACTGACTTATGATTACCAGAGCAGCAACAGCAGATACAGTGAGACTAAATGACTTAGCCCTCCTCTCTTCCTGTCCTTTCATCTTAGTCTAATGATACCGGCCGTGGAGCAGCTAAGTGGTAAAATCTGGGAACACTAATGATGGAAACAGAAAAAGCCCTCAGTCATGGGAACAACAGGCAATAGCAGTCCCAATACAGTGGTGGGTGGTGAACTCAGACAGACAGCAAGCAGCAAAGAAAAACAAAGATGAGCAGCTTAGCAAGCAAGGTCAATCAGAACATTTCTTATGGGGAGATTTTCAAAGCCTAGATGGCAGTTTCTATCGTACAGCTTTTGACATAAGAAAAACTGCTCCATGTCCACTTTTCAAAGCTAGAACATACCTTAGTCCAGTTATCAAAACTCTGACTCAGTCTTGTCCAGTTTATAAAGTTCAGATATAAATGTGCCTGGACATAATTTTCAGATTCATTGTAACTAGAGATGCAGCAAAGTTTTACTCTGTGGGCTAATATGCCTCTAAGTCCCAAATTTTGCCCCTTGGAGCACTTCTCATAATGATTAAAATTAGCTGAAATTCGCCATTTGTGACTTTGTCTTGCTCTGGGGGGGGGGGGTTAAGTTAATGCCTCTTGCCCCTGCACCTGCTTTAATCCACCTTGATTATCCTTTCTCCCTCTTTCCCTTGGTAACCACTCCCCTCTTAGCTCTTCCTTACCTCTCTCTATTTGCCCTCCCTTGTGTGTTCTTTTTCTCATCACTCATCTCTCACCACTCATGTCTTTCCTTCTGTTCAACTACACCCCCTCCCTCATCCCTGTCCTTACTCTTTAAAGCCTAATAGCTAATTAATGGCACTTATTGTTTTGCTGCATATAATGTTCTAGTCATTTTATTACTGCACTGTTACTTACTCGTTTACACTTGTCTCTGTATATCCTTTTGAATTTGTTCAAACTGTGTTACTTGTATCCTAATTTTGTTTAAATACCATATTTCTCTCAATCCCAAAGTTGCTTGTATGTTACCCCTTCCTACTGTGATTACTCATTTTCCATGTGCTGTGTCACATGGTGTGCTTTGTACTCAACTGTATCCTCCCGGCATACCTCTCAAGTGTCCCTCATTATGAGGGACATCCCTCATTTTGCCCCTTAAAATTGCTCTGTCCCTCATCCGTCCCTCATGGAAAAGGTGCTGCCCACACAGAGAATGTGCTGTAAATTCAGATTTTAAAGCAGAAACTTCTAATATTCTAAAATACTAAATCCAAAATAAACTTTGTACAAGTAAATGCTATGGTTTTCACAGTGTTCTGAGCTTGTATCTCCATGTTGGAGGATGTATCCCTCATTCTGAGGGTCTGTGTCCCTCATTGTCCCTCATTTTGAGTGTCCAAAAATGTGCATGTCCCTCATTTCAGCGATAAAAGGTTGAGAGGTATGCCTCCCGGGTCATGCCTGAAAATAGGCATCTCCATGTCTAGTGCACCCATCTGGTTACCAAAAGCAAATAAATAAATGAGTGCAAATTGTGCTTACAAAATCCCAAAGCAAGCAGAGGTTACAATGATGAATCACCCTAACACCAACCCCCACTTATCCCTGGTGTCTAGTGCCCCCCCACCACCACCCGCCGATCATCAGCCCCAGTTTAAAACAAATAATATATATGTAAAAGGAAAATGTCTGGTGTCTAGTAGACCTCCCCCAACCCGCTGATTACTGGCCACATTAATGAAAGATCCCTGGAGTCTAGTGGAACTCCCAACCCCACCAATCTCCAGACTCAGTAATAAAAAAAACCTTGGTGTCTAGTGGAACCCCTCCGCCCTGCTGATCACCACTAGTAGTGCCACTCCAGCTCAATAATAACAATCCTTGGTGTCTAGTGGAACCCCCTGTCCCCACAGCAGGGTGGGGGTTCCACTAGACATGAGGGTTTTTTTATTACTGAGTCCAGAGATCTGCAGGGTGGGGGTTGGGTTCCACTAGACACCAGGGAGTTTTTATTACTGGGTCTGGAGATCAGTGGGGAGGGGGGTCCACTAGATACCTGGTACTTTTATTATTGGTGCCAGGGATCAGTGTGTTGGGGGGGTCCACTAGACACCAGGGATTTCAATAATTTTTTATATTGCAATTAGTGGAATGGGGTGGGTGGGGCAAAGTGTGGAATTTCAAATGCGAAATTCCATGCTTTCGTCTTTGATGCACGCTATGCAAAATGGCAAATTTAACAAATTGCACTGTGCGAATTGAGCGCAATGCATGAAATATTCCATGAACCATATTTTTCTGACCTTGCCCACCTCTAATTGTAACCCAGTGTACCATTTACTTCTATGTCTAGCATTTTCTTCTCCAAAACTGGATGGAGAGTACATAAAACAACTAGAACATTTGCAGATAAGTCTGACTTTTGAAACTATCCTAATTTTATGACTTTTGAAAAGCCAACTCAACATAACTAGAAGTTGCATTCATTGTATGACTTTTGAAATTCCCACCATTAGGACATAACTTATTATAAATCTACTTAGGGACACTTTTTAGATCAAATGTAACCCTGTGTAACATTTACATATAAGTGTAGTAATTTGTATCCAAAACTGGATGTAATGCATTAAAAAAAAAAGCTACAAATAAGTCACAGAAGTCAGCCAACTTCACAAAGTGTGATGGGACAATTTTGCAAAGTGTTTAGTAGATGGCATCTTTTCAAGTGAAGTCATGCATATTCTCCAGCAAAGATGCGACTGTGTCATAACTTCATCTGACTTCACCTGAAAAAAGTGCCATTTTGCCAGGAAAACTCATTGCAAAGGGGCAAAAGGGTGAATTTGCAAAGGCAAATTTCACAATTTCACCAGACAAGACAGACTATGATCTAGACATACTAGGGCAGTTTCTGGCACTGCTATAACTAGTGGCTGCATCTTTTTTTATGACTTCTGATAATCCCAACCAAAGTAACATGAAGCAGCATTTATGACTTAAATGTTACCATTCAGTGTAACTAGGAATTTTGCCCATTTTTATTTCTTTTATAAATACCACCCAGTGTAACTCGAAGTGTTGCCCAGTTTATAACTTTTGAAAATCCCACAGGAAGTAATTAGGAGTTGCATGCATTTCATGACTTATGAAAATATCACTTATTGTAACTAGGAGTTTCGCCAGTTTTATAACTTTTAAAAATACTGGCTAATATAACAAGACATTTTTATGGGAGGGCTGGATCCAGAGGTTCAATGTGGAGGAATAGCTCCTCCCCCATTCAAAATATAAGCCAGCCTCTCCCAACAATCCATGCCCAGCATGTTTTGTTCCCCACCATCCTCCCCAGCCTCCTCCTTCTTCTCCAACACTCTACGCACCCTTATTGCTAGGTCTTCAATTTCCTAAACACTGCCTGGCTCCTCTACTGATGGTGGGAACAGAGAAAGTGCAAAGTTAAAATATACACAAGCACTATACTCTATTCTCCAAACATTTAACCCATTTTATGACTTTTGACAATGCCACCATTGATCTGTTATCTTCTCAGGTAGAACCTAGGTTAAGAATAAAGATTGGTTCTGCAGAACTTACTTTATACTCTAGTTAGAAAATGAGCTTGAAAAATCCTGAATCCTGATTTGTCCTGAGCTGTCTGTGGACATACATTTATTTCTAAACAGTGCCTGCAAAATAACAAGGCACAGTAGCAATGGCTATTTCACCAGCCTGTTTTACTGTGCCCTCTGAATCATAAAATTTGAAACAGCCACACAAAACATTTCTCACTGTAAGTCCCTCAGCCCCATTCACATAAAAGTGCAACCACAACCCTACCTGCCCCACTAATCACAGGAAGACAGTAAAAAATGCAGGGAGACTCTTTTTTTGTTTACTTAAACCACCAACACACTGAATAAACAAATCTTGTTTTTTTTTTCTTTTAACTAGACCACCACCAGCTGTTTCTAAGAGCAGCATCAGTTTTGCACCTGTAGCTCAGGCGCCATATGCCAGTGAACTACTACCTCTGTCTGTTGACCTTCTCACTGGTTAAGGAGCCTGGGTCCTGCTACAGTGGTGTTTGAGGGTTCTGCCCAAAAAAAGAATAAAACTGTGCAATGCCACTACCTAGAGTGAATTGCAGTGGGCCAGGTATGTGATTGATACAATCCCCTGGTATGCTGTACCTACCCACCTCCCCTTCCAACCACCCCACACTCTGGATGCCAGTTTCCCAATACCATATATCACATACACTTTACAGTTAGTTTCCACAAAGCACCCATCCCACAGCAATTTCAAAAAACAAAACACAGCTTTATTATGGGGAAGGGTTAGGGTAGGGGTACCTTGAGAGGGAATAGCTGTGGAAGCAAAGATGGTTACTAGTGGTTACAAACACTTTATAACAACAGTGCCAGTAGGCCAGACCACCCCAGATGCCCACCCCCACTGGTACCAGTGACTTCCCTTTGTCCTTTCTGGGTACCCAGGAGTTCACAGTCCTGTTTGGTGCTGTAGGTTGTCTGCTGTTGGGGCCCTAAAAACAATGCAAATGAATGTTAACAATTAAGCAGTTACTCCCCTTAATTGTCAGGGCAAGCCCTGGGTACTTACAGTCCAGGAGATCTAGAATGTTCCTAGTGCATAGGGCTTCCACCAGTTCAGTCTCTGGGGATTTTAGTTCCAGATGGGCAGAACAAATGGGCAGCAGTGACTATTCTGAAGACTTGAGCTTGAATGAAGGTCTGGCTGCTTGTCCCCTTGACTGAAGATCTTGCAGCTTGTCACCTTCAGTCTAGTCAGGCCCAATGCAGAGCTTCCACACAAGGCCCACCAAATCACAGAAGACCCAAACCTAGGCATGGCTCCACAGCCTGGCCCCCTCACAGGTCACAGGTGCCCTAGTTTACACCAGTGGCCCCCCATAGCCAGCAGATCCCAGATGGTAGGGGTTAGCAAGTTCTCCACCTGGCCACCTGGCTCTGAATTAAGCTGGGAATTTGCTGGTTCCTCTTTTCTCTCAATAGAAAGCAGCTCTGCTGTGCAGCCAGAACAGTTTATTTAACTTTTGGAGCCAGCCTGCTGCAGTGAAGGGTCTGAGGGGTAGTATATGGGTTTAGCCATCCCCAGCCCCCTCGCTGTGATTGCCACTGAATTCCCCAGTGGAGCCAGCCTGCTGCAGTGAAGGGTCTGAGGGCTAGTTTATGGTTTACCCCTTCCCAGCCCCCTTATTGTGATCACCACTGAATTTCCCAGCAGAGCCAGCCTGCTGTAGTGAAGGGTCTGAGGGCTAGTTTATTGATTTAGCCTCCCAAGCCCCCCTTGCTGTGATCATCGCCAAATTCCCCAGTGGAGCCAGCCTGCTGCAGTGAAGGTACAGGATGAGCTCCTTTCTGAACTTGGCACCTTTTCTGGTGCACTCACGCCCAGAGAGCTGAATTTAATCCCCTTAATTTTTACCTGCTCCTTAGGAGTTGTTGCTTGTCCTGAATTTAATCTCTGTAATTTATACTAGCTCCTAAGGAGCTGCTGCTTACCTTTGGTTATTTTTCCACCCCTGTCCCCACTCTCTATTAAATGCTCTATTGCTCCACCCTCCCTCCCTAATTTGACTGGAGGTACTGTAGTAGGTGGGTCCTTTCCAGTCTACTAGTTCACTACTGCTACCTGATTGGGAACTATGTTTGTGGGTGGGAAGTACGTTTGTGGGTGGGTCTTTTCCTGTCACCTGGATTCTTACTGTTTCTGGAGTTTGTATACCCTTTTTACTTCCAATTTCCATTGTCTTCTCAGTCCCTCCTTATGTGCTTTTTCCTCTGGCTGTACAGACACAGTGATAAACACTCCTAAATATTCCCTTGAAAGTAGCTGGGCAATATCATCTCCTCATACAGCCTTTATTTAATTCTGTGCTCTTACCATTTTAATGGTAGCTGATATGCTTATGTTTCTCATACTTCTGAACTTAGAGGCATTAATACTGGAATTTGGACCATCACTGCATCCAGTTGCCTCTGCACCCAGAGTTCTGCTAAACTGAATCACTCAATCCAGTGAGATATCTGTGTCCCTTACTTGACTAAAGATTCCTGCCTACCATGTTGATTTCTTCAACTCGGCCAGGGATAATCCTGGAGATAGTTGGACTGTTACTTGCCCTTGCAACCCTCTCCGCCCTCACTTTTATGATACCGGCTTGCAACCCAAGGTCTCGCTCTCATGAGGAATCCTCTTTTGTCTACTCAAATCCTCTGATTAATTAAACTTTCCCCGAATATGCAACTGGTCCCTTAATGGCATCTGCCCTGCCAAACTAGAATACTACATCTGCTCTCACCCTCCCCATGTGTCTAAAGGTTTCAGGTGCCTTTTTCAGCTCCTCCTAGAGACATGGGTTCCCTTCCTGTGCTTATCACTATCTGGTGAAATAAAGCTAAACCCTGGCCCCTCCACCATTGCAAATCCTGTCAACTTCTCTTATGGGATCTCCACTACGGGCATTAAAATTGTCCCCATGAATATAAGAAGCTTGCCAGTCAACTTTCCTGAACTGGAAGTGTGGATTGCCCTACACTCCCCCAACATATTGGTACTAACTGAGACTTGGCTTACTGTAGACCTGACATTCCTGATGCTATGTATAATCTAAATGGCTATAACGTTATTAGGTTTGACTGCCCCTCCAAATGGGGGGGGGGATTGCCTTCTATTATAAAGTGCATCTCAATGTCACTGTTCGACACTCTGGGTTAACCGGCTTCTGGGAAACCCTGCACACTGTATTGGTATTAGGTGGTGCAAAGAGATTCAACCTGATATGTGCCTATAACCCACCAAGGGCACTCTCTCTGGGCTTAACAGTATCGTGGATTATCTTTCTACTTTAAAAGGGTAAATTTGAAGTCATTCTACTGGGTGACTTTAACCTGGACTGATCTGGTATCAACTCTGGTACGTACACTGAAGCCCTCATGAAACTTCACCTCTCACAACTGATTACTGGACCGACTAAAATCTCTGCCAACTGCAACCATCAGTCTCTAATGGATGGGATTACCACCAATAGAACAAATAGGATCATTGCTGCAGGCACATTCCTGGATTCTATTAGTGATCATTTGCCAACTTCCTGTATCTAGAATGGGCACTGTCCCAAGACCCCCGCTCCAAGGAAATAACAGTTTCGAGATTTCTCTAAGCTAAACTTAACAGTGCTTCAATCTGACATGAGAAACATTGACTGGTCTCCAGTCTGTCTCACAGATGATGTTGAGATAGCCCTTGACTACCTGATTACTAAGCTACTTTCTCTCTCCAGGACTTACATGTTCCCCTAAAGAGGAGGAGACTACGGGGCTCTGAAACAAGATGGTTGCATAGTGATCTCCTGGCTTCAGTGCGAAGAAGGAACAAGGCCTGGGCCTCTGCTAAGAAGTCTCATTTGCCAGTTGACTAGGATAGGTACAGAACCCTGAGGAATGCCTGTAAAAAAGACATACAGGAGGCCAAAAGGGAATATTGCAATAAACCTCTCCAATCCTACTCAAGGGATGCCCCGGGGTTTTGGAACTACATAAAAAATGTTATGGAACAAGGGCCCAAGCCATCTATAATTGAAATGACACTATATGATGTCAACTGTAACAAGTTAGTCACCACTGTAAATGCTCTAACACCTACTTCACGGACCTCTCTGCATACCTGGAAATTTCAGGTCAGTCCCCTGTACTCACTGATTGTAGCAATGTGCTTACCTGAACACCCTTTACCCTAAGTATGGTCAGTTCTGTGGAAGTGCTGCAACTTGTTAAAGCTATCCCTGCCCACGGATCTGAAGGGCCTGATGGTTTACTGCCTAAGTTCATCAGATCAGCAGCCCCTGCCCTTGCTACCCCAATTGAGAGAATTGTTAACTTATCCATTATAACCCAGACAGTGCTGACTTTATGGAAAATCGCTCGAGTGATTCCTGTTCATAAGAAAGGGGACACAAAAACATGGACAATTACCAACCGATTGCCATTCTCTCTACTCTTAACAGACTACTTGAGAAGGTTGTGGCCACCCAGGTCACAAAATATCTCCATATAAACAAGCTCCTGTCCCCTGTTCAGCATGGTTTCTGGTCAGGGCACAGTCCAACAACTGCACTAATTTAATTCTCTAATGACATCTTAAGGGTAATGGATAAGGGCATGTTCGCAGGGGCCATTTTTATTGACCTCACAAAAGCATTCAATCTTGTAGATGACCCGCTACTGCTATCCAAGTTGTCCTCACTTGGCTTCTCCCAGGATTCCACCTCTTGGTTTGAGAGCTCCCTCTCAAGAAGAAAACAATTCGTTTTAATAGGAACTTCAATTTCTGACCTTGCCCCTACCCTTGTTGGAGTCCCCATGGATCTATCCTTGGCCCCCTCCTTTTTACTCATGTTATTAACAATCTGCCCATTCTGTCCTGTTCTTCCTCTAGGATCCTCTATGTGGATGACATGGTACTTTGCTTGAGTGCGAAAGACCTGCCCTCCATAAATGCCAATCCTGAATCTGATTTTGATTATCTACAAGCATGGCTGCTACTAAACAAACTTCTTCTAAACTCTAAGAAAAAGGTGGTTATGCTTTTTGTCTCCTCACCTAGAATCAAATCCTGTACCTCTGCCCTCTCAATCCAGGGCCCTGAAGGCTCCCCCCTGGAGATGGTCAACTCATTCAGGTATCTCAGGGTCACACTTGACTCACCTCTTGATTTCACCCTTCACATTGCAGCCACATGTAAGGTGGCTAACATAAAACTGGGGCTGACCTATAAAATCAAGTCCTCCCTCAATTCTGCTGCCAGGCTTGCTATAGCTCAAGGTATACTCTGTCCTTGTCTAACATATGGCTCTATGGCCTATCTTGATGTGAGCAAAGGTGCTTTCCAAAAATGGAGCACATGCTACACTAGCATATGCCGATTTGCACTCTCTGCATCCAGACTAACTCATCTCGGCCAGCTCTACTCCCATCTAGGCTGGCTTTCCCTGTCCTTGCATCAGATCTGTACTGCTGGCTGTTTGATTGATAACATAGTCAGAACTGGAGCTCAGGAGTCCCTTTCCAGTATGTTAACCCATCCCACTCTAGCTTACCCCTGAGATCTTCTGAACAATCTCCTCTTGAAATTCCTAGAAGTTCCACAAAAAATGGAGAACTTTCCTTTGCGAGATCTCCACCCAAAACCTGACTCTCCCGTCCTCTAAATGTCAAACTCTCCAAATCCGACCAAGCTTTTAAAAAGGGTATTTGATCTTTCCTTAGGGACTCTGAAATTTGCTCCTGCTCTGACATTCTTGTGCCTCCCAACTAGTTGCTTTACCTACTCCACTAAATGGCGTTTACTCTCATATTTGCACTTGTATCACCTGCCTGAGTACTGCCTCCTCAATATTATATCAAAATGTTATTTGACCCACTGAATAGACTGTCTTGTGGACCCACTGCTGCATAAATCAGTCTGTGACTTGGATACTGTACTCCTGCCAGTACCGCTGCATGCCTCTTTCCCTGGTTGTTGCCTGAAAATAGTTAGCATTCTTGTCTAGTGCACTTAATTAATGTATTTTTCTTTTCTTCTTGCCATTTTAACTGTCTTTGTCCAATTGTAAACACCACTTTGTTGTTCAAAATTTTGCTTAATTCCTATTGTGATATGCCCATTGTATTTTCTGTTTGTACAATGTTCCATTGTTTGTAACTCTCCTGGGTCGTGCCTGAAAATAGGTAACATTCTTGTCTAGTGCACATACCCAGTAAACAAAAACTAAATAAAATAAATGATTCACTTTCCAGTGAGTTTGGCAACAAATTCCAAATGCCGATTACACAACAGCAGTGTCTATCCTCAGCTGGATTTCAACAGCAGCAATGGACCCCTGAAGCTTAGAGCACCTTCTCACCTTTTCCCTTTTACAGTCTCTGAGATTCAAAATGGCATCCACCTTTTGTCTGGTTCTCACACAGTTTCTAGAAAGTATTTTTCCCAGCACAAGATGTTTTCTCTCAGTCCCAAAACTGGTGCAGGATGGCTGCAGCAGAAGTCTCCTCTAAAACAGCAAACTCCAAACAGATATCTAAAATGATCAGCACAGATGTACAGCTCCTCTGGACAACAAGAATTAATCTCCTTTATTCCTCTGACAAACTTCATTTTAAGCCCTGTGAAAGCCCTTAGATGAATTCTCACACAGCACTGAACCCTCTTGACTTGATCAGAGCCCAGAACAGATTGACTCCACTACCCAAAGTCCCTGAGATTTCTCCCGAGAATCCTGCACTCTGATTGGCTGTTTCCTGTCATCAATCACAATCAAAATCCCTCTTTGATTATTGATTTTTAAACTTCCTTGGCACCTGAAAATATTCCATACCTCTTCCCATGAGTCTTCTCAAACAGTTTTGGGCACCTAGATAGCAGATTGGCTGTCCATAAGGGGTCAAAGCATCATAATATGGCTGCTTGCATACAGTCCCACACTATTTGATAGCAGTTCCCAACTTCCAAGTGCCCCTGCAGCCAAAATACCCAGTTTTTCGAGATAGTAACCCTAGTGTCTTGCAGCAGTCCCTGTCCCTATTAAGCGACTACACAAATAATAATTATCAGTCTTCCTGCTGCTGGTCACTAGGTGTATTAGCAACTGTCCCCCTGGAACAGCAATCATGCTCATTAATATCCAAGAGCCCTCATGAATATGCAGATTTCCCCCATTTTACCAGCACCGAAATAGCGCTGTTGTAGCTATTAAAAATGCTCCCCATCCTCCTCCTCCTCCACGTGTCTGACCCCCATTTTGCTGAGTTATGGGTTGAGAGCACCGGAGAAATGACTAAGAAGCTGCATCATCATCAGCACTCGCAAACATGCTATTTCACATGCGCGGAATAGCGGACCTCTTCAAAACAGAAACCCAGTTCGCCGGACCCACTATGAGACCTCCACAGCCCCAATTTGGGCTGGATTGCTGTGTGGGGACCCAGGATGGCAGGGAAAAATAAGGTAAGCTCCCCTGGTGGGATTACACTCCCCCCTTTAAGTGCTTGGCATCCACGCCAGGCCTATGTGTAGGAACCTATAAAGATGCAAAACAAAAAACCTTAACATTCAATATATGGCAGACATTTCTACCTAGACACCTGGTTCCTATCAACTCAAGTATTAAACAATTTAGAAACATGAAACACATTATGTACAATTTATAAGATTAAACACTTTTCACTTTTAACAAATATCAAATACCACAGTATGTGTAGCACCCATACTTGCACCCCTTTGGTTGTTGAGAACCCCATGTATTTTGAACTCACACAGAAAATAATTTTGTTGCCATTTGTTTCCCTTGGGTGCACCTTCACCTTCCCATTCTTCTTTTTACCACCTTCTCTCTGGGTCTGGGGGGTTTAGCACTAATGGGACACATGCAAACCTGGAGTAATGACCTGGGGGTGACATATATACCTTTGTGCACTAAGAATAGGGGCATGTCAGTGGGTACCCCCAGGGTATCATACAGTAGGTCAATTTGTGTAAGGGTTTCACAGTCCTCCCTGACCTTCTTGGGGGTTCTGATTCCTCAGTCCTAGTGGCCCTCTCCTGTTCAGAGATGGAGTCAATGTCACTTGCCCTGTGCCTGTTTCTTCTTCTCCTGTTGCAGGGTGCTCGATCACCACATCACTTTTACCACTCTGCCCAGTGGTGTTTTCTTATGGCCTTTCAGAGAACACAGTCAGACCAGTATTCAAGTCTGAAGTGGGCTTTCTAAAAGGCATTGACTTGGGGGAGCTGCTCTAGAGCTACTCAAAAGGCTCAGCCAGACTAGTGTTGAAGTTTGGGGTGGTCCCTTCAAGGGGCATAGTGAGGGCAACTTCCTGTTCAGCATTCTGCTCCACAGGCACAGGTGAGTCCACTTCCCCAGATTCATCATCATCCCTAATCTCAGTCTCTCATGTGGTAGGCCACTCTTCCACAGGTGCAGTTTCCATTATCAAGGGTGTTCCCTGAAACAGTCTAGCCAGTTAAGCAGTGGGATAGAAGCAGACAGGTGGGTCATCAAACTCTCTTTCTGCCTCATCGGCCAACTAGTCCCTTCAGATATTTCTTCTATTGGAGCAGGACCAGCCCCTGAGAGGATCACCATTTTCTCTCTTCTATTGTCTGCATGCAGCAGCTTGGGTGGTTGGAGGAGTGGGAGGATCTACTGTATCAGAGGCTGAGGCAACAACCTTGTTTCTGATGGGCAGTAGATGGTGTCTCTGGAACACTTTTTATCCTCTTCTAGTTTCCCATTCTGATCAAATCTTATATACCAGAAACCCTCCAACTTCTCTAGTACTACATATACTGTGCTTCCACAGCAATCAGCGATCTATTTTATGCTTTCCAGGAATGCCCAGTCTCCTCAGTAGGACACTGTTGCATGGTATCAAGTTTTGTGCTCAAACCTTCTTATAATATCTCTTCTTGTTGGCTTGGTTCCTCTTGTTGGCCATCTCAGAGGCTGAATAATAGGCGTCATTCAGTTGTTGTTTTAACTTGAACACATACTCTAAGTAGTCACCCTCTTTAATGCCATCTGTTGATACCGAGAAGCACAGGTCGACTGGCAGGTGAGCCTCCCTTCCAAACATGAGACAGTATGGAGAGAACCTGGTGGCATCATTCCTGGTACAATTGTAGACGTGAACCAGGATGCTAACTCACTGACTTCAGGTACACTTGTCTCAGGGGTCATACTGTGTCTCAGGTGCATAAGTTTGTACTTTTATGAATTAAACCTCAGTTGCCACTCTGCAGACCATTTCTCAAGCTTCCCCAGGTCCATCCTCATTTTCACCACCCCTCCAGGAGTATCCCTGAGCATGTCTAACAGGATTCAGTTAAATCTTTCAGGCTGGGGGTCATCTTGGGCATGGTAAGGGGTTGTTCAGGATTTTCTGACTCCCCACAGAGAAAATAGTTCCTTTATCAGCCTACTCTCAAAATCACAGCCTTGATCTGAGTGAATGCTCTGTGGCACCCCATAATGTACAAATAACTTCTCAACCAACACCATGGCCACAGAAGACACCTTCTGATCTTTGGTGGGGAAGGCTTGGGCGTACCAAGTAAAATGATCTGTGACCACTAGTATGTTTGAGATATTTCTGGAGTCCGGCTCCAAGGTAAGAAAGTTGATACACACCAGCTCCATAGGGGCATTTGTGACAATGTTGACTATTGGGGCTGCCTTTTGGGGAAGGGCTTTCTGCTGGATGCACTGGCAACAGGTCTTGCAGTATTGATCCACATCCTGCCCCATTTGTGGCCAATAAAATCTACTATGAACCAGGTCTAGTGTGCCCTCACTACCCAAGTGGCCCATGTCATCATGGAGAGCCTTCAATACAGTTTGATGGAATTGATCTGGCTAAACCAGTTGTACTCTAGGTTCCCCCTGCTGATCTTGCACCTCTCTGTACAGCAAACCATTCAGTATGTTTGGCTTTGACCCCTCTCTTAGCATTAATCAAGCAACGGGATCTCTTGTGGTTACTTGTGGCCAGATCACCCCTTTTCTGTAAAACTTGCACAATTTCTCCAATGGCTGGGCTAGACTGCTGCTCCCTTACCAGATTTTGATTAGTTAGCTCTGGCAAGGATGTCATGTCCAAAGCAGTTAAGTGGCAATATGCTGCAGGAAGATAACTTCCAGAGGCTCCTAAAAAGTCTGCCAGGTGTGGAACATCCTCAGCAGATAGGGAATCTTCAGTCTTGAACTTTTGCACAGCACCGTTACAACCTGCTCAGCTATCTTCACCCAGCTGAAGTGCTTTTATTGCTGAACCTGGGTGTCGGGTCAAGGCATCAGCATCTATGTGGTTCATCCAGGGGCGATACTCGACACAGCAGTCATATGTGGAAAGGGCTGACAATGACCTATGACCAGTTGTGTCCAACTTGGCTATAGTCTGTATGTGGGTTAAGGGTCTGTTCTCAGTCTTCATGGTAATTTCACCCCTACAGGTAATCATGGAACTGATCCATAATGAGCCATTTCAGTGTAAGGAATTTGAGCTTGTGCACTGGGTATTTGCACTCTGCAGGATTCAAACTCCAACTTGTGTAGGTCACTGGACATAAACCCTCTGGGTATTCTTGATATAGCACCACCCCCAGGCCACTGAAACTAGCATCGGTGTGTAAAACATAGGGCTTCAGTGGGTGTGCATAAGCAAGACTGGGGCATGGGTTAGGCAGTAAATAATGTCCTCAAAAGTCTGGTCACATTCCTCAGTCCACCTTGGGCCGTATGGCTTAGAAGTTCTGAAGTATTGTGGTGACTCAGTGAAGGCCTCAAGCTGTTTGGGCTTCTTACTCTTGTTGACTGGTGGGTAGCCCTGTAGCAAATTCAAAACGAGTCTGACCACAAGGGTGTAATCCTTAACAAACCTCCTGTAGTACCCACAGAATCCTAACAGCCATTGCAGTTCCTTCAAATTCTTAGGTTTTGGCCAGATGGTAAGTGCCTCAACCTTGCTGGGGTCCGTCTAAATGCCCTTTGCTGACACTATGTGCCTGACGTACTTAACAGAAACCTGGAAGAATTGGCACTTATCCATGGAGAGTTTTAAGCCATATTCCTCCAGATGGTCCAATACTTTTAACATCCTTACTTAGTGCTCTTCTAGAGTCTTTTCAAATATGATTATGTCTTCCAGGTATACTAAGCACTCCAGCAAATTCATGTCATTGACGGCCTTCTCCATGAGGCACTGAAAAGTAGCAGGGGCACCTGAAATGCCCTGGGGCATCCTTAGAAACTCATAAAACCCCAAGGGACACATAAAAGCAGTCTTCTCCCGGTCCTGGGGGGCCATAGTAATTTGATAGTATCCGCTTCTCAAGTCCAATACTGAGAACCACTGGATGCCTTTCAGGCAATCCAAGTCATCCTAAATCCATGGCATCGTATACTGGTCGAGAACAGTTCAGTTATTCAGGGTGCAGTAATCCACACACATCCTAAAGGCCCCACTTTTCTCCCTTACTACAACTATAGGCAAGGCATATGGGCCTAGACTCTTGGATTATGCCAGTGGCCATCATTTCTTGAAGGTGCCTTCTCACGTCATCTATATCAGCTGGGGTGAGCCGCCAGAACTCCTCTCTAAAGGGATGCTGCTCTGCAAGCCTTATGTGATGCTGCTCCCCAGTCACACATCAGACATCCCATTCATGTAGGAAAGCACCTTAGTTCTTTTTGACAGCTTTTGCCGAACTTGGGTCTTCCACTCCTTGGGGATGGGAGAATCACTCAGGTTGAAAA
Source organism: Neoceratodus forsteri (assembly GCA_016271365.2). Taxonomy (NCBI): domain Eukaryota; kingdom Metazoa; phylum Chordata; order Ceratodontiformes; family Ceratodontidae; genus Neoceratodus; species Neoceratodus forsteri. Next base: position 327,106,724 of record JADMNL010000023.1, read on the forward strand.
GGCTGGGGTCAATACCAGATGGGACACCTCCTACAAGAGCAGGCGGCTGTACTGCCGTGTCAGCACAGTAGACTTGAGCTAAAGTACAGCCCTTCTGGAAGACCACTTCTTGTTCATCACATTCTTTACATGCAACGTGACTCTTCTGATATACTGTAAGAATGCTCCTATGCCGGTAAAACTCTAGGCTTTATGAGCACACTGGCTTGCAACTCATGTTCCCCTGGTGCATATAACATTAAAATCTACTTTCTCTTCTCCTTCTTCAGCCATACCACACCACTTATATTACACTCTGCATTGGGTGGTAGCACTATTTCTTCTGCATCCCTCTTCCAGACTATACCCACTGATTCATCTTCTGGTGGGGGTTGCCCCTGCTTTTTGTAAGCTTCTTTTATTACTGGGTGAATTGGCAACTCTTTCCCCTGTTGTTTAGCATCCAGGGCCAGACAAAGCTGGGCCAGCTGTCCAAACATGTGGGCATTGGTACCCACTAGTACAGGCACCCCACTGTATATACTAGTCTCGGGACAGATTAAAGCCAGGGTCTCAACTGACTCTCCCACTCCAGCCACCTTGGTTGCGAAAGCCATCCAAACTTTGACATAACCAAGGTAGGGGTAGGATTTTTCACTAAGTCCCCACACATGTAGCCCCTCCAACAGTTGCAATTCTAAGTTGGATAGATTTTTATCATACCAGGACTTGAAGATAATTGTTACCTGGGAGCTACTATCTGGAATGGCCCATGTGGCCACTCCATTTATGGTGACGGTGGTCTCTGTGGCGGTCCCATCAGCTTGTCCATATCGAGGGATTCTGGGGCTGTGGCTTTGCCTGAGGATTTCTTCATGTAAACAGTGGAGCTGGGCTTGTTGGCCGCCCCAGTATGCTCCCTTACTGGGCCCCGTTGAAGTTTCCCTGCGGCTTTGACTCTCTCCCCAACAACTGATCTCTCACTCTATTGGGATCATAGAACATACGAACATACGAACATACGAAATTTGCCAGCAGATAAAGGCCTAGAGGTCTATCAAGTCTGCTCGAATGTGCAGCTAGCACCCCTTATTCTGCAGCTGCCCCTTCCTTCCACCCCTCTCCTTCATTAACCCTCCCCCTTGTCCTGTCCCATCCTCGTTTGAAGCAGTCCACTGTTCTACTGCATACCACTTCTGCAGGTAACGCATTCCACCCAGCCACCACCCTCTCTGTAAAAAAGTGTCTCCTCATCTCCCTCCTGAACCTTCCTCGCTCCAGTCTCATATCATGGCCCCTGGTGGCCCTCCCCTTCCTTACTTTGAACAGCCCCTCTGTACCTGTCTTGTTTATTCCTTTCATGTATTTAAAGGTTTCAATCATGTCCCCCCTGTCTCTCCTCTCCTCCAGTGAGTACATGTTCAACTCCTTCAACCTCCTCTCATATGATAAGTCCCCCAGACCCTTGATCATCTTTGTCGCCCTGCGCTGCACTCCTCCAGTAACTTAATGTCCCTTTTCAGATACGGACGCCAGAACTGCACGAGTACTCCAGGTGTGGTCTAACTAATGACCTATACAGTGGCAGAATCACCTCCTCCCTCCTTGAGGATATACCCCTTGCAATACAACCCAGCATTTTGTTGGCCTTTGCAGCTGCCTTCCTACACTGTGCCGAGTTGTTCATTGACCCTGTGATGAGCACACCCAGATCCTTCTCCTCCTCTGTCTGGGCTAGCTGCACTCCCCCTAGCTGGTAAGTCCTCCTTGGGTTCTTCATCCCAAAATGCATCACCTTGCACTTTTTGGCATTAAAGCCCAGTTGCCAGGTTTCTGACCAGGTTTCAAGCTTTGCCAGATCATCCTGCAACCCCTGCCATCCCCCTAGGTCATCCACCACCGCGCCAACCTTGGTATCATCAGCAAACAGACTGATCTTGCTCTTGATGTCCCATGATATGTCTGCAATGAATATCCCAAACAACACTGGTCCCAACACCGAGCCCTGTGGGACACCACTCGTCACTGCCCTTGGGTGTGAGAGCTCCCACCAACCACCACCCTCTGTTGCCTTCCCTGCAGCCAGTTTCCTACCCATCTCACCAGCATTGCACCTGCCCTGTGCCTACTAGCTTCCTTCCCAGCCTTCCATGTGGCACTGAGTCAGATGCCTTACTGAAGTCCAGATACAGGACATCCACTGCATGTCCCCGTCCAGTTGCCTAGTTACCCATCATAGAACCCGACCAGGTTGGTTTGGCAGGATTGGCCACGTGAAGCCATGCTGTCTGCTGTCCTGTAGTCCTTTGGCCTCTAAGAGGCCACCAGCCTCTCCTTCAGGATAGTCTCCATTAGCTTACCCACGATGGATGTGAGGCTCACTGGTCTGTAGTTTCGGTTCATCCTTGGGGCCACTCTTGTGGAGGGCACCACATGAGCCATCCTCAGTCCTGAGGTACACACCCCAATGTGATGAGGCATTAAATAGGTCTGCCAAAGGTCCTGCAAGGACCTCTGCCAGCTCCTTCAGTACCCTGGGGTGGATGCCATCTGGGCCTGGTGCCTTGTCCACCCTCAGTGCCTTCAAACCCTCTCGAACTCTGTCCTCCATGATTTCCCCATCTGTCACCACTTCCCCCCCTGCGTCTGCCATTTCACCCATCTTGGGTGTCAACCCCTCTTCTCTTTAGTAAATACTGAGCAGAAGTACTCATTTAGTGCTTCCGCCTTATCATACCCTGCTTCCACCCAACCCCCCTCCTTCCTAATCCTTACTATGTGGTCCTTACAGCTCCTTTTCTCCCTGATGTACTTAAAGAAGTCCTTCTCCCCCTTCTTAATGCCTTGTGCCAGCCTGAGTTCCGTAGATGCTTTGGCTCCCCTTACTGCCCTTGTCACCTCCTTCGATTCTGTCAAGTACTCCTCTCTGTCCTCCCCCCTCCCTGTTTTCTTGTATTTCCTAAAGGCAGCTCTTTTCTTCCTTACCTTTTCCATGACCTCCTTGCTCAACCAGCTCGGTTTCTTAGCTCTAGCCTTCTTGCTCTGGGCTTTGCAGCAGGTTTTGGTTGCCTCCACTATCCCCAACTTATGAGCTCCCATCTCTGGTTAGTATCCATACTAGATTGAATTCTGGCCAGGTACCCTTTTACCACTTCCCCCATCCTCCCAAAGTCAGCCCTCCTGAAGTCCAGCACTCTTGTGCCAGATTCCACTCCTTCCTTGCCCATATCCAATGTGAGCCATACTGAGTGGTGGTCACTCCCTGACAGCGGTTCCTCCACTGTAAGTTCTCTCACAAAGTCCCCATTTGCCAGCACAAGGTCAAGGGTATTCCCTAACCTGGTTGGTTCACTGACCATTTGCAGCAGGAAGCTGTCCTGGAAGGCATCCAGCAGTACCTGCTCCCTTCTGTTCCTGGTTGTTGGGGTGCTCCAGTCCACTTCTGGCATGTTGAAGTCCCCCACAATCACCACACTAGAAACAAGGAAGCATAGAAATTGTTGGCAGATAAAGACAGCTAGGCCCATCCAGTCTGCCCATAAGTCCTGTACTTGATTACAGCTTTTGACCCTCCCCCCGCTTAACCTCTATGGTTGCCCTATTCCTGTCCCTTGCATGTTTAAATCCAACCACAGTGCTTGCTCCCACCACCTCCTGTGGAAGACCATTCCATACATCCACCACCCTCTCCATGAAGAAAAGCTTCCTCACATTCCCTCTTAACCTGCCACCTTCCAATTTCATGTCATGCCCCCTAGTTCGTGTACTCCTCCTGAATTGAAGGAGTACCCCCCGAACCCTGTTTATGCCCCTGAGGTACTTGAATGTTTCTATTATGTCCCCTCTCTCCCTCCTCTCCTCCATTGAGTACATATTGAGGTCCCTTAATCTCTCCTCATAAGTCTTGGGGTGCAAGCTCTGTACCATCTTAGTCGCCTTCTCTGGACCGCCTCCAGCCTGTTAACATCTTTTCCAAGGTACGGCCTCAATAACTGCACACAGTACTCCATGTGAGGTCTGACCAGGGTTTTGTATAACAGCATCACTATCTAATGTCTTCTGCTGGTGTTACCCCTTGCTATGCACCCTAGCATGCCAATGGCCCTCCCTGCTGTCTTTGTGTTCTGCTTTGACATTTTCAGGTCATCTGAAATAGTAACCCCCAGGTCTCTTTCCTCTTTGGTGACTGTCAGCAACTCCCACCCAATCCTGTAACTCTCCTTAGGGTTACTGTGTCTGAGGTGCATCATTTTGCACTTTTTTGAATTAAACCTCAGTTGCCACTCTGCAGACCATTTCTCAAGCTTCCCCAGGTCCCTCCTCATTTTCTCCACCCCTTCAGGAGTATCCACCCTGTTACAGATCATTGTGTCGTCCGCAAATAGGCAGACCTTTTCTTTCCAGCCCTTCTGCAATGTCTCTGATAAAGACATTAAACAGAACTGGTCCAAAGACTGATCCCTGAGGTACTCCACTGGTCACCCTCCTCTCCCCAGATTGTACTCCATTTACCAGTACCCTCTGTCTCCTGTCTGTTAGCCAGTTCCTAACTCAGTTTACCACCTTGTCTCCCATGCCTAGACTACCCATCTTGTTAACCGGCCTCCTATGTGGGATGGTGTTGAAGGCTTTGCTGAAATCAAGGTAGGCTACATCCACTGCACCCCTCTTATGTCCTTTGTCACCTAGTTGAAGAGGTCTATGACATTTGTCTGACACAACCTACCCACTGGGAACCCATGTTGCCTAGGGTCCTGGGCACTGATGTCTTCTAGATGTCCCACTATCCTTTCCTTGAGTAGTGCCTCCATGATCTTCCCCACTACCGAGGTGAGGCTGACCAGCCTATAGTTGCCCACTTCCTCCCTACTGCCTGATTTGTGTAGACGGTTGACATGTGCCCTCCTCCAATCTTCTGTCACCACTCCTGTGTTAAGTGACTCTGTGAACAATGCTGCCAGAGGTTCTGCTAGCTCTCTGAGCAGCTCCCGTAATATCCTTGGGTGTATGCCATCTGGTCTCATTGCTTTGTCCACCTTCAATTTAGTGAGCTCCTGTAGGACTCTCCCTCCCCCCGTGAATGGACTGATGTCCACCTCTTTCCCCCCTTGGCATCTGATGCTCGGCTGTGGTTCCTATCCCTCCCCCTTCTGTGAATACTGAACAGAAGTATTTATTCAGTATTTCTGCCTTATCCATGTCTCTCTCCTTACACTCCCCTTCCTCCCCATTAAGTACCACAAGTACCACAGCCAGCCAAAGAGCTGTCTCTTACACCCTACCAAACATTTGGAACCAACTACAAGCCATGCTGAAGCTAACCAACCCCGTATCAATTAACTCCTACAAAACACTAGCTATCTCTAAATTGAAAGACATATGTAGGTGCTACTAGCCCCCAATGCCAAGTCAACTCCCTAGGTACCAACTGAGCCTCTACTTTTTAAGCTGAAATGTGTTGCATAATTTAGGGATTTAGGGCTAGGTTAAAACTGGAATGTACTGCATACATAGTATAAAGACTTCTATTATGTATACCTCTTAATTTTATATATTTTTTCTTCCTGTTGTCCTACATTGTATATCTCCTGTCTATGTAATTTGCGATCTGTATGTGTATGTGCCTCAGGACCTCCTTGTGAATAAGCTTGCTCAACGGAGTCTTTCCTGCAATAAACTTGAATTTGAACTAAGTCTCACAACCCCCCCAACCCCGGTTTTCCTCCTTTCACCGATGTACCTGTAGAATGTCTTGTCCCCTTTATTTCCTGTCTGCACTAAACTTTCCTCAGTCTGTGCCTTTGCTCTCCTCGCCACTCTCCCTGCTTCCTTCAGACACTTTTGGCACACTTCCCTGTCCTCCTCCCTTTGGGTCTCCTTATATTTCAGGAACCCTGCCCTTTTAGCCATTACCTTTACTGCTACCTCTTTTGAGAACCATAGTGGTCTTTTCCTTCTCTTGCCTTTTGGTGCCAATCCGATGCATTTGTTTGTTACTTCCACTATGGCTCCTTTAAGGTTCTTCCACTGCTCTTCCACCCCCACTCCTGTCCCATATTCTCCAGGGCACTTTTGATAACTCTCCCCATTTCAGCGAAGTCTGCTTTTTTGAAATCAAAACCTTCACCCTAGTGTGACTTGACTGAATCCCTCTCTGTATGCTGAACCACACTATGTGGTGATCACTGGATCCTAGTTGCCCCTCCACCTGGACGTCAGTGATTCTTTCCCTGTTAGTCATTACTAGATCAAGAATCACCCTGTCTCTGGTGGGATCAAGCACCAGCTGTCTAAGTCCTGCCCCCTGTAGGGAATCCAGGATGCCTCTGCTTGTGGCTGAAGCAGCTGCCTGAGTGGTCCAGTCCACATCTGGCATATTGAATTCCCCCCATCAGCAGAATCCCACTTTTCATTGCTATTTCATGTATTTCATCCTCAAGGTCCCTGTCTACTTCTTCCCCTGGAGCAGCACTTTCTCTCTCTGGAAATGTCCATCCCTCCCATGCCTGTAGAAAAGATTATGTCCTTTTCTGGATTTGGTTGTGTAGTGGGCTGCAGGGGGTGGCCAGGGCTCTGGAGGGTCCACTAATGGAGCTTGGGCTGAGACAGGGGCATTTGCTTGGGCCATAAGCACTCTTCATTTGGGGCCCCTTGCCCTTAGCATCCCCTGGTTCTTTAGCTGACTGACAGCATGACACAGTTCCTGAAGGCAAGTTTCAATCTGGAGAACCACAGGGGACACCTGGGCCTGCACCTCCAGGCCCATCACTGGGACAGTGGCTGGAGCTGACTGAATAGGTTGGCTATAGGGAATTTCAGTAGGCCTAATAGAACCAGTATTAATTTTATCCAGTGTCTCCCTGCACTCCTTTAGCAACAGCTTGAGCTCAGAGTCCTCAGGGGTGAGTAACTTACTGAACCTGGGTTGCAGGGCATGGGGTCATAATGTCACGGACATAACTGCAATGACACAACTGCGCAGATACAATGTCGTGCACTCTAACAGTGTGGGCAAAATCCTGACCAATACAACAAGAGCGCACACCATGCAACAAGCAACAACTGTCTTTGTTTTTGCAGGGGACCTTGGCCCCGCACCCCCTGACATGGGGGCTTTGCCACCCACACCCCCTGGACTTATTATAATCAACTCCAGGGAGTCGTGGACTTTGGGGGAAAAAAGGAATCCTCACAGTGGAGAAAATTTTTTTTTTTTTTTAAAGCTGCATTACAGTGGGCCATGGGGAGAACCAAATTGCAGCCCCAGGTCCCCGACGCTGCCATAGGCAGGTACTCTAGCCACTCCACCATGGGAGCAGCTCAGCCAGGCACCACCCCAGCAGCAGCATCCTTCACTTTCTGGCATTGAACTGTACAGTGACAGGGGTAGCGGTTCTTACTGCCCACTTAAACAACCCCTGCCCCTGTATAGCCATTCGCGCTATTCCATGTGTGTTATTCTATGCACAGTTTTGTCCCTGCTATAATGACCCAGTACCTGGTTGCAGCTACTACTGCTGGATGGGGTCCCCACTGAGCATCCCTTTCCTCCACCTCCCTAACTTCCCTGAGGAGGATACGGAGGGAGGGTGGATTACCCAGCTTAACCTTCTGGCCCAACTTTAACAATAGTATTTCTGAGTACCTGGCACCCCTCAACACCTGTTCCAACCTTGTCTTATTTTAAGTCTGTAGACTGTATCCCCCTTTTCAATACACTTTTTTCAGGGCTTTCTTCAATCTCTGCACATATTCTGATAAGAGTTACCTTCTTTGCTGGTAAATTGTCCTCAACCCCTATCACAAATCCTCACAAGTCTCATTGTTTCCAAAAGCACTGTCCAGTGCAGTTATGTAATCCTCCACTCTATCCTCAGGGTCAGTGCTCTGTAGGGGCCAGACAGCATTGAGAGCATGGCTTTGTAAACTCTCAGTTAGCCTTTTGTGTATTTCTCCCTTACTACACTGCCAGTTCTGGAGCACTGGTATCACATAGGTTATCCATGACTTATAGTCCTCCTCCCCTGAGAGGGTGGACTTCACCCCTGAAAACATCCTCAGCTTTCTATATGATTCCAAAAGGGCAGGCCCATACCCAGATCGAGGTCTCACATTTTGAGGTGGGGTCAGTGAGGGCTCAGACACTTCCTCCCCTAGGGAAATTGTACTGAACATAGTAATAATGGCCCAGACCTCTGACAACACCTCTAACACTAAAGCCTCAGGTACCCATGATGCTTCCATAGCATTTTTACATTTCATCAGCATAGTCAAGGTCCCTGAAACAGAGTCAAGCATTTTTCTATGCACTTTTACCTCACCCAGCCTCATTCTTGTGGACAAATGCCCTTCTAAATCCCTCTCCTCAATCTTGGGTGGCACCCTTAAGAGTAAAAGAGATATCTGGGGATCCATTTTCATACCTCCAACCATTCACTAACTTTATCTTATCCTTCTCTCTATGCCTAATTGTAGGCCTGGGGGGGTAGAACTGGGTGTCGGGGAAACAACAGTGGCCTTTCCAGTTTGACCATCCATGGTGGGCATGGCTGGTGAACAGGAGATCCCAGTGGTGCCTCCAAAGATGTAGCCCAGGCACTGTATGCCAGTGGGATACTACCCCTGCCTGTTGACCTTCACACAGGTTAAGGGGCCTGGGCCCTGCTACAGTTGTATTCAGGGGTTCTATCCCAAAGAAAAGAATAAAATAACATGGTGCCTCCATCCACAGTGAATTGCAGTGGGCCAGGTGTGTGATTGGTACAACCCCCTGGGATGCTGTACCTACCCACCTCCCCTTCCAACCACCCCACACCCTGGATGCCAAACAGTTTCCCAATACCATATACCCACATACACTTTACAGTTAGTTTCCACAAAGCACCCTTCACACAGCAATTTCAAACAACAAAACACAGCTTTATTATGGTAAAGGGCTAGGGTAGGGGTACCTGGAGAGAGAATAGCTGTGGAAGTAAAAATGGTTAGGAGTAGTTAGAAACACTTTATAACAACAGTGCCCATAGGTCAGACTACCCCAGATGCCCACCCCCACTGGTACCAGTGACTTCCCTCTGTCCTTTCTGGGTACCCAGGAGTTCACAGCTTGCTTGGTGCTGTGGGTTGGCCAGTGTTAGGGCCCTAAGAACAATGCAAATGAATGTTAACAATTAAGCAGTTACTCCCCTTGATTGCCAGGGCAAGCCCTGGGTGTTCATGGTCCTGGAAATCTAGGATATTCCTGGTGCTTCCTGAAGCCCTTTCTACCAGTTCAGTCTCTGCAGATTTCAGTTCAGGAAGGGCAGAACAAGGAGGTGATAGTGAGTATTCTAAAGACTTGACCTTGATTGAAGATCTTGCAACTTGTCACCTTCAGCCTATTCAGGCCCATTGCAGAGCTCCCACACAAGGCCCACCAAACCACAGAGGACTCAGACCTAGGAGTGGCTCCACAGCCCCGCTCCATCACAAGTCACGGTGCCCTAGCTCACCCAATACACACCGGTGGCCCCCTGTAGCCAGCAGATCCCACTTGGTAGGGGTTAGCAAGTTCCCCACCTGGCTCTGAATTAAGCTGATAATCTCCTCGTTCCTCTTTCCTCTCAACAGAAAGCAGCTCCGCTGTGCAGCCAGGACAGTTTCTTTAACTTTACTTCTTATTCACTTTCCAGTGCCTTTGGCAACAAATTCCAAATGCCAATTCCACAACAGCAGTGTCTTTCTTCAGCTGGATTTCAACAGCAGCCACGGGCCCCTGAAGCTTAGAGCACCTGCTTACCTTTCCCCTCTTACAGTCTCTGAGAATCAAAATGACATCCACCTTTTCTTTGGCTCTTACACAGGTTCTAGAAAGTCTCTTTCCCAGCACAACGTGTTTTCTCTCAGTCCCAAAACTGGTGCAGGACGGCTGCAGCAGATGTCTTATCTAAAACAGCAAACTCCAAACAGATATCTAAAATGATCAGCTCAGATGTACAGCACTTCAGGACAACAAGAATTCTTCTCCTTTATTCCTCTGACGAACTCCATTTTAAGCCCTGTGAAAGGCCTCAGATGATTTTTCACATAGCACTGAGCCTTTGACTTGATCAGAGCCCAGAACAGACTGAGTCTACTACACATAGTCCCTGAGATTTCTTCCGAGAATCCTGCACTCTGATTGACTGTTTCCTGCCATCAATCACAATCAAAAGCCCTCTTTGATTATTGATTTGTAAACTTCCTTGGAACCTGAAAATATTCCATACCTCTTCCAATGAGTCTTCTTGAACACTTTTGGCACCTAGATAGCAGATTGGCTGCCATAAGAGGTCAAAGCATTATAATATGGCTGCTTGCATACATGTCCCACACTATTCGATAACAGTCACGAACTTCCAAGTGCCCCTGCAGCCAAAATACCCAGTTTTTAGAGATAGTGACCCCAGTGTCTTGTAGCAGTCCCTGTCTTCTATCAAGCAATTGCACAATTAATAATTATCAGTCCTCCTGCTGCCAGTCGCTAGCTCCATTAGCAACTGTTCCTGAGCAGTGATCAGACTCATTAATATTCATGAGCCCTCGTGAATATGCAGACCCCCTATTTTACCAGCACCAGAATAGCACTGTTGTGACTTTTAAAAATGCCCCCATCCACCTACTCCAGGTGTCTGCCTCCTGTTTCGCTGAGTGAGGGGTACAAGAGCACTGGAGAAACATTTAAGAAGCCACAGCATCAATGGCACTCAGAAATGCACTATTGTGCATGCACGGACTGATGAACTTCTTCAAAACAGCAACCCAGGTTGCCAATCCCACTATGAGACCCCTGCAGCCCCGATTTGGGCTGGATTACTATGCGGGGTCCCAGGATGGCAGAGAAAAATAAGGTAAGCCCCTGCAGGGGGAGTTACACACCATCCCTCCATTTGTCCTGACTATTTTCCCTGCAGAGAAACAAAAAGAAACAGAACAAACAAACAAAAAAAGCTTCAACATTTAAAAAATAAAAGTAACCTACTACTTCTACAGTTCTATTATCCAGCCACATGCATATGCCCGTCCCAATTCCACTATACTCCTCCTCCTTCTTGGCAGATGAGAGGTATGTAAACAAAGCACATGAGAGAGCTCCATCCATAAGAAGAAACAAGTATTTGTCGATGCTGAATGTTGACTGCTTGTTAAACAATTTGTCTTGTTGCAATTCTGTCCCCAAATTTGAAAATGCGTGCAGGATTTGCCTATGCATTATAGGCATTATATATATATGTGCCATTTACATTATATTGGCTAAAATGTCATTTGGCACCAGAGGTGCGAAAACATATCTTGTCCAGGATTTTAAAAATGACACATGTCTTATTTAGGAGGTGGTGTGGAAAAATGGCTGATTTGAATGGTTGGAGTCAAAATATTGAAAATGAGTGAAGTTATGAGTAAACGTTAAAATTGACAAATGCTTGTTTTTCTGTACACACTGTTTTCAGACAATAGTTTGCATCTGAATATTGTCCTTGCTCTTTCTAGGTAAACCCATTATCTTTCTGATTGATGACTGGTGTCAAGAGACCATCTTAGAATCGTATGATGTAGTTTATGTTCTGGCTCAGCCATTTTGGTCATAGTTCATTTTTTTAATTCTACTAAACTTTTTTTAAAGGAACATAAAGTATAGGATACAGTTCCAGTATTTACCACCAAAGAGTAACTAAATTAAAAGTTTACTAAAAGGCCAGTACAGATGGAACAGTAATAGAATGGGGACCACAATTTATAAATCATCTTATACTACAGGAAAAATCATAGGTTCAGCATATTTCTTCTTTCAAACTTCAGAAAAAAAACACACACACACACACACACACACACACACACACCTGCTTGCTTTTTTCATGTTCCATATTAGCCATGGTCCCTTACACAACATCTTGGCAGTATACACTACAGGACAGAACACTAAGAAGTGGCTTTGGAGAACCAGCAGACCTGGATGGATTTGAATCCCACAACCTCCACTAACCCATATGACCCTGAGCAAGTCTTTTAACCTCCCTGTGCTCCACAGATGCTCTCAAAAATTTGATTTGGCTAATTGAGCCTTTCCCATACAACAAACACCTCAGATTCAACCTGACAGTTTTTTTATTATTTATTAACTGAATAATGTCCACTAGGCACAAGTCCTTTTGTTAGGGGGAATCCGGGATCACTGATGAGGTTAAGTGACTTGCTTAGAGTAACACAGTATGCAAGTAGAGGTTGTATGAATTAATCCCAGGTCTGCAGGATGTAACAAGTTCATTCACAGTTCATTATTCTAATTCCAAGGATATGCTGACAGCCCATGCCACCATGGTACTCCAGGACAGAACAAAGCCATGGGAAAACGGGTATTCATGGTGCTAACTAGATAAAAAACAGCAAAACGGTCTCTCACCCTGAAAGTTCACACACAGTAAATACTGTGAATCAAGTTTTTTAAGGTCCCAGAAGTACTTACTTAAAAGTAGTCCAAGAGGGAATAAGCCACATGCAGCCTGACATGATACATTTCACTCTAACATGTTTTTTTTCAAATAAAAATGAAACTTGATTCACAGTGTTTACAGTGTGTAGACTTTGTTTGGGGGTGAGTGTACGATTTTTTGTTTTTGAGTGTCATGGTGCTGCCACCTGATTATATCAATTGGCTGAATACCCCAATGCTCCCACTTATATCATACCTCCTTAGGTCTTCATCAGCCAAATTAAAAAAAAAATATTTCCCCCAATTAAGGAAGACACAAAAGAAAGGATCATAAGTTTACTATGAGGAGCTAGCAACTTGGTCCCTTTCTCCAGCTCAGTTCAGAAAGTAAACGGAAATTAGAATACTGCATTTTTGCCAGAAATAATAAAAAAAAAAAAAAACAGTGTGATCAAAGGTGTTGATATCTACCAGCTAACAAATACTGCTGTTTTAACACCCCCTTCCCCACAAACTTCATTTCCACAATTTGCCAGCTTTTAAATCCTCTCTACACATCTTGGTTCTAGGATTAAGGCTTTTAAAACCTCACAAACATTTCCTTACCCAGTTTCCCAAACATTCTACAATTAAACACATTAAAATCTTAGACATACATCATCACACAACCACTTTTCCTTTATCTATGACCATGCCCCTTCCCCCAATTTTTATTTTATTTTAGGTAACTATATTGACAGTGGACAGATCCTCCATGGATCTGAAAAATCTTCTTAGAACATAATTTTTTACTCTTCCAAACTTTTGGTCCTGAAATAATGAGTCTCCGTCCTTTCCATTATAAATCTTATTTCCCAGACTTTTGCAAGAATATGCTGCTTATCTAAATAATTGAGAAGATGCAGAATAATTGGCCTCAGTCTATCCCCTTCAGCAGGCTTTTGGCGGAGTGCACAGTGAGTTTTTCCATTATACAGGTCAGATGGATCATGTGACGAAGGGCCCACCAGCTTCTGTAAAAAGTTTTGGACAAACTGGAGGGTGTTCACGTTTTCAGCTTCATCTGGCAGCCCTACTAAAACTAAATTATTTCGCTGGCTGTGGCATTCTTTTTAAGACCACTGTACCCGAGTTCAGCTAAAATATTTTTTTATGTACTAAGAAGAAAGCTGAACTCGGGGAACTAGTTACTTTTTTTAAAGAGGGCTAAAAGTACTTTAATCGTGCTCTGAAAGTGGTGCTGTGACAGGAAGCATGATTAAAGTACATTTTAGCCCTCATTTAAAAAAAAGAAAAGGGCACAGTTTGTAACTATGCACTGGTGCTGTATGAGGAGGAGGAAGAGGAGAGGAAGCAGTTGTGGTTCAGATGCTGCTTTGCTGTGTCACTGAAACCGACATGATGGAACAGAGACAGTCAGCAGGAATCAAGTAGTGAGCCAACCCACTAACGTTAGTGAGGCCTGCAGATGAGCCAAAACTAGCAGCGGTGTCAATTTATCACCTTAGAATTTGATATTGAGTGTTTTGTGAGAGAATAGCTGCCAAACTGACAATTTGTTTGTGTCACCAATATATATAGAACAATTAATCTGTCACATCAACGCACACTTAGACTTTACCCTTTTGGTGTAAATGACAATAAGAATGATTTTGTTTGTTTACTTTCTATTTTCGCATAGCTTCTCAGGCTGCCCACTTCTCATCCCTTCTGGCTACCTCCCAATACTCAAAACACTGCCTTTCATCTGTATGACCTGTCACGCCCCCCCCCAAAGAGGAGAAGAATCCCCTGGGATGTTCAGAACTCCTTCTGCCAGGTCTTTAAAACTCCGGATTTAGAGTGTGAACCCATGAGTGGGTTTTTGAGTGGCAATGTTGCTGCTGTATCAGCATGGTGGTATAAGCATGAATCTTTAATGTCACTGTTTTAGTATTTGTTTCTATTTATTTAAACAAAACTGTGGGATGTTGATTAGAATATTTTAATATCCAATCCAAAATTCTGATATTTAACCAATCAGACTTTTAAATCAGAATCAGATTTTTTCATTATCTAACACTCATCTGTTGAATCAGATATGACACTCTCTAATCACTTCTACAATGTACAATCACAAGAGGCCAGAAAAAAGCAACTGCAAGAAGAACACTTCAAGTTGAAAAAGTAGAGCTGTGAATAATGTAGAATTTCCCTGGCTGATTTCAGATTGAATGGCTATTCCACTTCCAAAATGCTTTTCAAACATTTTTGATAAATTTCCCTGAATTCGAAAAGTCTTTTAATGTAAAGCACTGGTTCGTGTTCCATGGTTTAGGTAAACTGTGGATTTGTTTTCTGCATTTTATGGAAACCTAATCCATGTTGTAGGTAAACCATGGAACAAGCCCACTGTCTGTTATCCATGACCATGATTTAAATTTGGAATTTGAAATGTCAGAATTTTGCTTTTTATGGAGTTCTATGGAATTAGGCAGTCTTGGAATGTCCCTGTAATTCTACTGAAAGCAAAACTGGAAGATTTTGCACAGCTCTAGGAACAAGGTAAAATATTCTCACATAAATTAATAGGGGTATGGAACCCACTTTCAGTCAGTGCAGTGAACTTCAAAAATATAGATGAGTTCAAAAAGGGCCTGGAAGAGTACCTAAGGAAGCTAATGTAAAAGGGTACAACCACCTGCATACATGGAGGATGGTATAGATGATCACAAGCCTGCCATATGTATATTCCAATTGTGGCAAAATATAATATTTCAAAATGTGTTCCTGGACACTGGAATTGTGATTTAAGTTGAGTTTGACTATTGAATTATGTAGATAAATAAGTTGAGTTTTCACCTCCATAAATGGAGCTATAAATCATGTGATAAAATTATCCAATTGTAAATGAAAGGACATTTTTGGGAAGTACTGTAGAAGGGAGAATCCTGGTAGGCTAATCTGACAGACAGCATGTGAAACTGCAAGCTACTTTATGAGCCCTCTAAAAATTGTCACTCTTACCTTGAGTGAAGATTAAGTGTCTGCTTGGACCTTGTCAATCTTCTGTAATTCCATCATCATTTGTTTATAAGCTTGGGTTGTCCGTCATCAACTGCAGTAAGTGAAATCACTAAGGAACACAATACCATGCAATTTACAGTCATCTATGTATATGGAGAACTGCATGACAGGGAAGTTGTGAATAACTGTAAGTGCTTAGACACAGTACTTGTAAAAATGGAAACCTTTGAATGGAGGAAGAAAGTTGATAATGTACCAAGAGAAAGATTGTTTTCAGATATAATAAATTTCCAATTATCTAGCTCCAAAGGTGGCTAAGTTGTAAGCATATAAATATTTTCAGAAATGTTTGCATGAATTCCATAGAATGTTCCTAGTGGCAATACTACCATAAGGCAATTTAAAGATTCAAAGAGGTCTGTGGCATAAACCAGGTGCAGTATACACTATAGGGAGTATTCTGGGTGCAGCGTTAGCTGTCATCTATGAGTGCAGCATTGTTGTACTACTAATGTTCCTCGCATGCCTAGTGGGCACTAGAGCTGTGTGAAAATAAAATTCTGCCTGCAGGATTTTCGCTGAAGCCAGTTTTTTGTATTTTATGTAGGTTTTTTATTTAGTTGCAAGGAAAAAATTGCAATTCCAAATTGTTCAGTTGCTTCATAGATATGGAATAATTTGTATATTTTGCTAAATATTTTTCCCAAAATTCCAAGAGTGCGAGCACTTCTCCCACATGTTACCTATTTCTGCTTTATGCTATCCCACAGAAAATTAATTTCGAATCTGTTATGTGAGTTGCTGAATTTCTTGTGCTGATTTTTAATGCAATTTGTATTTGACCGCCAGCGTAACTCTGAAATTTCATTGTTATAGGCTTAGCTTAGATTTAACTTCAGACAGCACCAGCCATGCACAGGAGGACTGACAGCAACAGGAGCAGGAAGTCCCTAGTGGTGACCTGGGTGGGCAACTATTCCAGGAACAGCAAGGCCAGGGCAATAAAGCAGGTTACCCAAAGAAACATGGCACCTCCACAAGCAACCTGTGATTGTTTCTGACCCATACTACCCAGATCCATGCATCTGGCCCGTAGACCCCTCACCTATGGTTCCCACTCCTAGACTCACTAGTCTGTTATATTTCATCACTAGTCTGTTATATTTTATTAATTGTCTGCTCTCCATCTTTGACAATGGGCTTTACTGGTCCTGAGATGCTCTTCCCATACAACTGTTCTTTCAGTACAACTAGCTTCACTTTGGCCTGCTAACTTGCCTTGTATAACCTGTGTTTACTTGTTTACAATTCAACTGTATAACTAGGTTCCTCTTGACCTGTTTATTCATTCTGTATTGCTTATATACAACTCTTTATAACTCTGTATATCCTGTTTATATTTTGTTGTGACTTTGTACTATTTGCCATCTATGTACTTATGTAAACTTTATCCTCTCCTGCATCTGTGATGATGAGCCTTTGCAAAAGAGTCTTTGACTCAAAGGTTGTATTTCAATGGTTTTAATAAATAAATAAATACATTTAGTTACAAGGAAGTTGCTGTCCTGGTGAAGGAGGTCACCAGGAATGTTGGCCAGCTGTTTGGCCCAAACAGAGTACCTCTGAAAGAGAGTAACAAAGTGTAGTCATCCATGAAATCCACTCTCTACACAGATGGAGAGGGACCAGTGCCAGGCTCCATCTGTCAAATCAAGCACAAGTGGGATGACCTACAACATACAGTAGGGACACTGAGATGCTGAAGGCACCTGGTGGTGTGGTGATCATCACTGCAAAGGAAGGTATCATTAGGAAAAAGAAAGCTGATAAAACTAGCACCACCTTCACTGGATCCCCTGCAGTGAAGAAGATGCATGTGGAGGAGGACAGCTGCACTAGTGAGTATACTTTTTTATTTATTTACTCATTTTTATTCCCCTTTTCTAGTTCTTGGTCAGCCATTCTGTCTTCAGTGATCCTTCCTTAGGCTTTTCAGCCCCCACTCTTGCCCCAGGTAACTACTCATGGAGGTGCTGGACCTTCCCTCATCCTGCCTCAATGTACCTGCCCTGGCATGGAGCCCAAGTCATCCCACACTCAACATGTTATAGTGTTTTATTCTGTCAGGCCCAGTGGTCCTCCTTTTCATGGTTTCTGTTGTGAAATCTGTATTGCAGCCTGTTCACATCTAACAGCCATTGCAATGCAAATGTGTTTTTACTTTGTTCCATCTCCATCCTCTGAGAACACCAGCATGCTAGGAGACTGGGAGTCAAGGAGACAGGGCCCATCTAGACATGTCTGTGCTCCTGCTTCCAACAGATGTTCCCCCTCTCCCCATCGCTGTGTGTCCTTGCTGCTGCACTACCTGTGTTCACCTGGTTCAGGTAGTAGGAAAATGTTGTGGGCCACAGGTAACCCTCTCCGGTGGATGAGAGTACCCACTTTAAGGTGTTCAATCCTCCTCCCCTGGCTGCACCTCCAGCATCTCAAGCTCGCTAATTCCCCTGGCTGACTGGTGTTGAGTGTTAGCAGCAGTGGTACTGCTGCACTGTCAGACAGACACCCTTTCATTACTGATTATTATGAATTTATTAGGAAAGTTGTTGTGATCTCCCAAATCAAAAGTTATTGTTTTGATCAGTCACTGTTTGAATCACACCATCTCATTGTTTTTGACAGTGAGCCAAGTGGGTGGGTCATAGAGGCACGACTGTGAAATACTGTATTGTTTTCAATGTATAACTATAGACATGGAAAAAATCGCATTGCTCCATTCATGAGGTTGACCCACTGTGACTTACTGAACAGCTATGCTTCATGTGTAGCTCTGCCCTTCCCCCATGTAGCTCTGCAACAGCGATTGTCATGAATAAGTTAAAGATAAACTCTTACACTGATACGCTGCATGTAATGTGAGCCTTTTATTCATAATAATTACATAGGGATGACAAAATTTGAAGAGCAGGAAACATCATATCTATGTTTTGCCAAAAGCTGTAAATGTTTCTTGAATAAGGCTGACTGAGAAACACAATGGGGTGAAAATTGTGGACATGCAGTAGTTTCAGGAATACCTATGAATCATGGTATTTGCTAAAACAGTGGAGAATAGATTCTGTGTGCTGTATTGCTACGCCAGCAATTCTGAACCTCAAGCAATTCATTACTCAGTACCTATTTGCTCACCTGTCACTACCAAATGTGCAACCCCAAAGTATTTATTTTTACCACTTTTGTGGTGCCCAGTCACCCCTTCCCACCCCACCCCATATCGGCCTTGTTTCTGTAACTATAAATATTCAATTCAATTCAATTCAACTTTATTTTAAAAGGCGCTTTTCTTAAAATCAAAGCGCCTGTACAAATACATATAACAATAAATATAATAAATCAAACTAATAAAAATCCTTAAAAGCTATATTAAAAAGGTGGGTTTTCAGCGCTCCCTTAAAACTAAGGACGGTCGGGCAATCTCGCACCTGACGAGGTAGAGAATTCCACAGGGTAGGTGCCATAAAACTAAACGATCTAGCACCAGATGTTTTCAAGCGTACCCTGGGAATCTCTAGCAATCCCTCGTCAGTGGATCGGAGGGGGCGAGAGGGACTATAGGGGCACAGGAGCTCTTTCAGGTAAGTAGGTCCCAGATCATGTAGGGCTTTATAGGTCAGCAAACCGACCTTGAAGGTAATTCGCCAAAACACTGGCAGCCAGTGCAGTCCGCGGAGCACAGGCATTATGTGACTGGATCTAGAAACTCCAGTCAACAGCCTGGCTGCTGCATTCTGCACCAGCTGCAGACGGTGAAGTTCAACCCCCGATAGCCCTAGGTATAGGGAGTTACAATAGTCAAGCCGGGAGGTAACAAAGGCGTGATCAATGTTGGAAGGTCCTCTGAGGAACCAAGTGCTTCACCCTGGCAATATTCCTCAGATGAAAAAGGAAGTCTTTGTGACCGCTGACACCTGGGATTTAAGTGTCAAATGGTCATCAATTACTACGCCAAGATTTCGCACCTGGTCTGAGGTCGTCAGCTGGACACCTCCAAGCCATAGGCCTGAGGGTGATCCCTCTGGCAGACCCGCCTCACAGCGACCTATATCCACAACCAACACCTCAGTTTTCTCCGGGTTTAACCTCAGCCAACTCCCATTCATCCATTCTTGGATTTCTTCAAGGCAGTTATTAAATACCGACAAGGCAGCGTCCTGACCGGGCACAAAAGACATATACAGCTGGGTATCATCTGCATAGCAGTGAAAACCAAACCATATTTGCCTAATAATCGCTTCAATGGTAGCATATACACCGAAAACAACATGGTGCTAAAATGGAGCCTCATGGTACTCTACAGGGCAGGGAGAATGATGCTGAGGAGAAAATTCCCGACATCACTCTCTGAGTCCTACCTCAAGGTAAGATTGAAACCATCTGAGGACGCATACAGACAGTCCACAGACTAACCTGAGGCGCTCCAACAGCACACCATGGTCAATGGTGTCAAACGCTGCAGAGAGATCAAGTAGTACCAAGATGGATCGGTCCTACGATCTCTTGCCATTAGGAGGTCATTTAGTACTGCACGAGCGCTGTCTCGGTACTATGCTCTTTCCTAAATCCAGACTGGAACAAATCGTAGATATTGTTGTTGGTCAAATGATCCTCCAACTGCACTGCGATACTTTCTCAATAACTTTACCTACAAAGGGTAAGTTAGAGACTGGCCTGTAATTTGCTAGACAGTATGGGTCTAAGGAGGGTTTCTTTAAAAGAGGCTTAATTATAGCTTCTTTAAGGGATCTGAAAAATCCCTCTCCAAAGACTTCCATATGATCAAAGCTAGACTAGGCCAATCTTATCCACGCAACCCACTAAGAGGCGCTGTGGGACCAGGGTCCAAATCACAGCAGGTCGGTCGCAGTGCTCGAATGATCATCACAACATCCTCGATTATGGGAAGGCTGAAGTCAGACCATTCCAACTGGGCGTTTGACATCTCCTGACGACCACCGCTGCTCCCATTAGGAGGGGAAGAGCGAATGTCCGATCTGATTTTGGCAACCTTATCCACAAAGAAGAGAGCAAGCTCCTCACACCATTCTTGAGATAAGGCTCTTCTGGGCTGAAGACAGACTGGATTGCACAGTCTGTCCACAGTCCGAAAGAGCTGAGCTGGTCTATTCCATGCAGCCGTTATCTCTCTGGACAGGAATTCTGCCTTCTTACGAGAGATTGCGGATTGATAGACCAAATAATGGTCCATCAAACTAAGCTTGTCATCATCACAACCGGACTTTCGTCAACGCCTCTCCAGCCTTAAGCCCAACTCTCCTCAATTCCCTCATTGGTCTCATCAAACCAAGGAGACCTGGGGAGGGAAGTGGAAGACGAACACGAACTGGTGCAATAGAATCCAGGGCCCCTGTTACCGCTTTCATTATAGGCATGTACCAGATCACCTGGATCCATGCAATCTATCGGTAGGCTTGATAGGTCCAACACCGCCATCAGGTCCTCTGGGGATACACCCCTCAAAGGGCGGTATCGAACCATCTCCGTGGGGGCAGACCTAACAGGGGTGGCCTCAAAACTGAACCTAATGGAGTGATGGTCTGACCATCCAACCGGTTCCACCACCAAGTCGGATATCCCCATCCCCAGAAGGAACACCAGATCCAATGAGTGTCCACCCACATGGGTCGAGGAGGAAACCATCTTTGTGAAGCCCAGTGATATCATCAACTGGAGGAAATCTTGACCAAACCGAGAGAATTCATCGTCGACCCAAGCATTGAAGTCCCCCAAAACCAACCATCTGGGGGACCCCAATGTTAGGTCGACAATGAAGTCTGCGACTTCCTGCAGAAAACATTCTCGCCACCTGGTGGACGAGTACTAGAAGTATCCTGCACCCACACCTCACCAATGTACTCAAAGGATCTGGTGACTCCGCTGGCACCTCCACCAGACCCAGTTCTGACTTATAACACATGGCAACACCCCGCCTACGACTTGTCTCGGGCGGTGTATCACCGAGTACCCAGCCGGAATTGCTCAAGCATACAGGCCTGCATTTTCATCCAACTAGATCTCGGTGATGCACGCCAGGTCAGATGACTCAACAAGATCAGCTATAACAGCCGTCTTGTTTTTAATAGACCTGGCATTGCATAACACCGCTCGAGTAGGACAAACCTCCGATAATGACCGGCCTACCTGCTGGTCCAAGCCAGGACCCTTGGGTATGGGCACAAGACAGGGTGAACCTCTCTCCCGTGCCCATTTCACCCCAGGGCGTCTCCTTGACCCTACAATCCCAATCCGCCCACTCCTTTCCATTCCCCCTCCAGCATGGGCCCTCCGTCTCCTTCTCGCAATCCCCAAAGCCCTACACTTCCTGTAAACTTCAGTTGACAACGGGGTACAGGAGAAAGGACGGAGGTCCCTAAGCATAGAGGGGGAATAATACCCGGCCGCCTTATAATTACTCCAGCACATTTTTACACTACACTAAAATAAAACAATAATCACAATAAAACACAAAATCTAGCAAATAAATGTATCCAACAGCCAACTACAATATATTTTTGACCTGTTTGGGAAAAAGAATGTCAAAGTAAATGAAGAATCAAAGATACTTACCTGTGCACGTGTGTTCAATAAACTATGATGCTGCAGACCTAGCTGTCTGGGTACATTTATGTCAGCTGTAGCTTCATCTGTATGATCATCCATAAAGCATCACTGTTGAAAACCTGAAAAAGCAATCACACCCCTGAGTTACAGAGACTCAAGGGGATGGATTACAATCAGTTTAGTAGTTTCAAAAACACCATATGGACCTGAAAACCTATTAAGAACAGCCTCACTTTTCATGATCCACATGGATCAGAACCTAAGCAGCTAATCCACCATTATTACTACCACTGTTCACACACCCTCTCCCTGTTCTCCTCACCAACCGTTTGTCTCAAAGACCATCATCATCAGCACTGATGTTATTATCATACAAATATTTGTTTTAAAATAAATTATTAAGTACTTACCTAGGAGGCTGGTTGATGATGAATACATCAGGAAGCCACAGACCTTGCAGAGTCATGGAGGATAACATCAGCAACAGAAGCAGCAGCGGCAGCAGCAATCAAAAAGCCATAGTCAGGCAGGCCTGAAAGGGAAGTACCCTGAGAGTCACAGAAACACGAGACAAGCATGATCGACATTATTTTGCTGATGAACAACAATTGTAGGTCACGAAAAACAACGAAGAACCTAGTTTATCTTCTTAACCTAATATATTACTTCTGCACAAGTGGTGTGCTGTGCTGTGCCTACAGCAGCCACTATAGTACCACCACTACCACTGTACTGCCCACCCCCTAGTGGATACTGAACTCAAAATGCCTGTCTCAAAGATTGTGCAAATCAACACCAAATAGAACAACTAAACCAATTTCAAGCTTTCAGTAAAAACAAAAAGAAATATTACATACTTCCCTTGGATGTTGGCATGGCCACACCATGAATCCACAATACATGGTCAATAAGGCAGTACTGCCATTGCAGCAGCAGGAGCAGCAGCAGTCACAAAGGGAAACCACACAACAGTTCCAAAAACACATCAGGCAATCATGATTGTGAGTTTTTGTTGATGAACAACAGCAGCAGTTCAGCCGGACCATCAATTCAGCAGATAGTGTCACTTTGCCTACTGTATATTAAGGACAAGTGTTCTCAGTGTGCAGTAGGTAATCCACCACTTACTCTCCCCCCCCAGTCACCCACCAGCCTGCTTTAAACTCAATCATAATCTATCTTCAAGTATCACAGTACCATTGAATAAACATTCTGCAATTGCAAATAAAAATGCTTTTGTCTCCAGAATCAATGATTGTGTGAAGTTAAAGTACTTACCTGTGCTCTTGTCAAAACTCATTGATAATAAAGCCCCTGTGATGTCTTGAGCCTGGCAGCAGTGTACATTCTGGACTGCAGGAGTGGAAGTATCACCAGCGAGTCACAGCGGCCAATCCAGGGTCAAACCTGAAAAGTGAAAGAAACATATATATATATATATATATACTGTATATTATATAATATATAATATATATATATATATATATATAGGTGATGACTCACAAGATAAACAAGACATTAGTTACAACACTGGGTGTGGCGTGGCACACATGTGCAGCCACCAGTCAGAACAACAATTCTGTACATCCTTTTCCTCCCACTATGTAGTCTGCCAGCACTCATTACTTAATGTTTAACCACCATCTTTACAAGTTTTGTAACACCTAGCCTGTTTGGCTACATGCCCCCCCCCCCCCAAAGGATTTAATTTGGCAACTTAAAAAAAAAACATCTCTTCCCCTCCCACATTAACATTTGCGTTAACATACCAGGTCTCTGAGTCACCTTGGGACAATTTGTGTAATTTCAAAAAGTATGTTATTCCAAAATTGTAATCAATAACAACACCTGTAGACGACAAACAACTAAGTGTACACAAATTAGTTGTGGGAAAAAAATTGTGCCGAATCGTTTTTATCATGGATATTTGATTAAATACGCGGGATATAAAAGTTGTGAAAAGCATTTCTGCATTTCTTAATTAAAAGACTGCATCTAAGGTGGATTCTTCCGTGTCTACGTATTACAGCAGGGGAAAAAAGTAATCCTGCATTTTCTTACACTATGTTTCAATCAGAGTTGCAGATAATTCATAAACTGCAGAATAAAACCTTCATGGCTATAGAAGAGGAACTGGAAATTGTACATCTCGCCATTTCCTGTTCCGCAATTGCCAGGAGAGGGAGAAATAGTGAAGAAAAGTCTCACACGGTCACAACAGACAGACAATGAGGGACAGTGAGGGAGTCACTAGTACCAGGCAGCTACAAATCATGTCTACAACTGCAGAAGCTGGAATGGGGAGGAGCAACGGGAGTCTGGAGGAGAAAGGTGACCAGCAGAATGTGGGGGAAAGGGAAGTTGAACTAATTGGTGATCAGGAGCAACAAGGCCAGCAAGAACAGCCAAACCCCTGCACCACTGAAGGCAAGCCCCCTAAAAAACGTGCTCCAGCCTTCATAAGTGCCGGGTTGCATGGGCCCATGGGGCATTGGCCCCAGGATTGTTTATTGACCTGGGCTGAGCCCCAGCAATAGTTTGCCACATGCAGCCTCCCCCCCCATTTCTCTGTGCATGCACCTTGACTGCTGCTGTGACCGCACCAGTGCCGCCCCTCCCCCCGCTGTTTAATTGGCTGGTGCCAGGCAGCACTGGCATTATTTAAAATTGGCACCTTTAGCTTTGCCTGCTTTGTTTGGCAACCCCCCCCAAAAAAAACACAATGTGACTGGTTGGCAAGAAGTGGTATTTGCCGCACTGTGATTTGCTGGGGGGAGGGCTTATAGGCGCGATATGCGTGCTTGACCATCTGGGCGATTCTGTGAGTGAGATGGCAGTGAGGTGCTCAGGTGAGAGCAATGTTTTCCAGTTCATTTCATTTCCTTGTATCTGCATTATTCATGTGGTGAGCCAGCCTAGAAATAAGTAGTAGTCGAAGCCTCAAAGAAGAGGTGATGGTCCAGGCGACAGAGAGGGAGAGCAAGTGCCAAGGACTGCTGCAGTGGGGGTGTGGCGGAAGTCAGCTCGGTAGTTGGCTGGGAGTCAGGATAGAGAGAGAGAGAGAGAGTCCAGGACTGGGAGTAGTCTAGTTGGGAGTCCATGATATTAACAGGACACCCACACCACCTGGCAGCAAGTTGCAAGGAAGGCCAGCAGGCTGAGTTGAGCAGCAGCAGACTAGCGGTGTGTGCGGTGTTGCAGCAGAGAGGGGCTCGGGGAGTAGCGTGAGTGGGTCGGGTGACTCAAGCATGCCAGGTGGGTGAGGGTTGGGGTCGAGAGCCTGGTTTAGATAGGTAGCAGGCCTACAACAAGTGGGTGGGTGATGGTCACCGTGTGGTGGGGTTGCCTTGGTGAGGAGGATTGGGGTCATTTTTCAATCCAGGCAGCTGATGGCAGCATGGCACCAGCAGAGCAGCCAGCAGCAGGTCAGTTGGAGCCTCGGAGGACTGAGGTGAGCAATAGGAGGTTAGAGGAGAATGTAGCGGCTGTACCCTCATCATCCCCAGCAAAGGTAGGCAGGCTAAGGCAGCTGCCGGCAGGCTAGGAGGACAGACTTTGTTTCTTTTCTTTATCTTTGCAATTGCATTTTGCCATTAAACCAGGAGGAACTCTACTACTGTACTGTAATGTTATTAATTTCAATTTAAATAAATACCATCCTACAGTTTAAGGAGGAAGGCTGGACTGCACTGCGTGCCATTTTTGCAATTGCATGGCCTTTTTGGGTTGGGGCCTTAAGGGATATCAGAACATCTGAGCAGGTGCCCAGCATTTAATTTATAATGCAAATTTGCCTGCCATCCCATGGCAACATCAATGGGGTCAGCACCAATTCAACAAACTGGGTTACACAGCTTGGGACTTTAATAAGGGAGCTCCTTAGATTGGTTAAAAGGGAAATACTGGTATGCAGAAGATGGCAGCAACCTTCAGTCCAGGAGGTTACCAACTTTAAGCTGCACAGTGCATTGTGGTTGTGGTGTGATGGCAATCTGAGTGTGAGGGCTGCACCTGTGGGGACCTTTGTACTGGCAGCTCAGGCAGCCCCAGTAAAGTTTATGTGGCTGCTCATAGCATGGAATAATGACTACATGTGGTTATGATGAGGAAGTCTGCATAAGGCACCAGAAGACCAGTCTGTTGGCTATGCATTACCTCATTTGCATTAACCCTAAATGAAGCAGTGTTTTGTTTGAAGTCGTTTCTCATTGTTGTCTCTGAAGTGTATCAGTGCATGCTAATTGTCGGAGTAGTGACCACAGTGGGAAGGGGAGGTGGACAGGTACAGTGTCCTGGGGGTTGTGCTGACCAGTCATTAATCTCTTTCTGGGCAGAGGCATTATACAATTCCTGCTATCTGGATGGGATATGCCTCCCCCCCAACTAGTAAAGAAGAAAAAGAACCCAGGAGCCAACAAAACATCTATGGCATCCCTGTATCCCTGTGGTGGGGTAAGGTAGTGTCATCCCCTACCCTTAAGTTAATTGGTAGGAGGCTCTACATCTACATGGTATTGACAGGTGGATTGAACTTCTCAAGGTATAAATCCAGAGGCACAGTATATCATGGTCACTTGCACTTTCTGTCCTTTACTAAGAGCTGTGAATGATGATCCTGTCAGATATATAGGTACTGTACATAGGTACAGAGACACTGTCGGCAGATAAGGGCCTATGGCCCACCCAGTCTGTCCAGCTCAGCTTGTTAGTTTCCACTGTCATGTTTTTCTAGAAATATGTTGCTCCTTGCCCCCAATCTCCAGAATTCCCTTATGTCTATCCCATGCATTCTTAAATCCCGTGATTGTTTCAGCCCCCAGCAGCAGCAGAAAGAACTGCTAATGTAATATTCTGAGACTAACTGTTATCTTGTCTGTTTTAACTCATTTTTTGCCAAAGTCAAACAAAACATCTGCCCCCATTTTTAGACAGCGTGGAGCTAAGCATGCTAGGGACATGCTACAGGGAACAGCATGGTGGTCACTGGTCAATGCCACCTGGTACATGCCATTAATCTGTCAGCCTAGGGGCACACTGTATATACTGCTGTGCCATGCAAACGAGGAATTCTCCCTGCATACAGGGTGCAGCTTTATATGTACTGGTTCTGAAAGTGCTAAACAGCAAAAAATCGCGCACGTTTACCATAGTGATAGTGCACAGCAGTGCAGCATGTAACCTCCAAGTTTCCTATCACCAGTCCAATCCCCAAATACCTTGTCTGTCTTGTACAGATCCATGGCATCTACTGGTTCCACACCCCACAGTTGTCATTCTGATCCCCCATGAACATGTTATTCAATGTTCCCTGGCATCTTGTGGACCCCGGGCACCATGTCCTCAATCACTGATATGAACCCAAATAACCCTTTATCTCAATAATCTCTTGTGTCTAGTCATCCCCCCCCCCGATATCCAGTCCAAACTCAAATAACCCATTTTGTCAAAGATCTCTGGCATCTAGCAGTCACCTCACCCCACCCCACCCTGACCATTGGTTTGAGCCCAAATATCCCTGCCATCTGCTTCCCACCCCCCAATCACCAGTCTGAACCACCCTCCCCTTCCTTCCCACACAGGTCCCTCCAGCCACCTCCCCTGGGTGTCTCTCCCTCTTACCCAAGCTGGCAGCTTCCATTGGGTGACTGTAACTGGCACAGCCCCTCCACTCACTACCTCTGCCTTCTGCCATTTGAGTGATGGAGAGCGAGCTTGCAGCTACTGTAAAAACAGCTGTTTCTACACTAGGCGAGCATTGCTCCCTATTACTCAGATTGTGACTGGCTGGCATAGCCCCTCCACTCTTTACCTTTTCCTTTTGCTGTGCTGTCTGAGTGATGGGGAGTGAGCTTGCCTCTGCTGTGGAGGCAGCTGTTCTACAGTAGGTGAGCACTTGCTCCCTCCCTATTACTCAAACTGTGGCTGGCCAAGGGGGTGAGTGGAGGGGCTGTGCCAGTCACCTCAGCACCACTGGGAGGGGGCTGCCAACTAGGGTAAGAGGGGACATGGGAAGGGATGGATAAACCTGAGTGAGTAGGATGGGGAAGGGATATGAACTAGCAATTGGTGGCTTTATTGACAAAAGGGTTATTTGGGCTTGGACTTACAAGTCTGGAGTGGGAGGACCACTAGATGCCAGGGATCATTGAGCTTAAGGGTTCTTTGAGTTTGAAAAAGCAGTGATTGGGAGGTGGTGTGGATCCCTACACACCAGAGATGAGGAATCTATGAAAGTAAGATTATTTTGGTTCAGACAGCTGATCTAGGTGGTAGGGGGCAAGCACAGATCCACACAATGCCTTCATGCAAGCATGCATGGTACACTGTGTGTGTAGCTGCTAATAAGCAGATAATAGCATGAAAATCACGCCTTAGTTGACGCATGTCATGACATATGTGCATATTAGCATGATGGTTGCTGAATATGGCTCATATGTGCAAGTGCAAAATTTAATTTGGGATCTCCTGGGGCCAGGGTCTTAACACACAGACACCCACATTATGATACAAAGTGCTCTGCTCCCATATACCCCTGGTGGTGGTGGTGGTGGGTTGACCTCTGACCCCAGAACCCTAATGGTTCACCTCTAACCCCTGGGTCAGGGGGTGGGGCCTTGACCCCTGGGCCAGGGGACGGGGCCTTGACCCCTGACCCCTGGGCCACACCAAACATTTTACAAACCCAGCTCCTATGCCAGCCTTCACATATAAGGAGGTTGCATTGCTAGTAACGGAGAGAACGGTGCATGTGGGGAAGCTATTTGGTCCAGAGAGGCTCCCTATAAAAGAAAGGTAAAACCTGTAGGCTGCCATTAAGGCAACCCTTGATCAAGAGGGAGAGGGTGCTGTTTCCCCCTCTGTGCAACAAATTAAGCACAAGAGGGAAGACATCCAGAGACATGACAAACAGTTAGTGGAGGCACTATGGGGAGCCTTGACCCTGCAAGAGAGTGTTAGCAAGAGGAAGAGGATGCAGAACAAACAGCCAGAGACCAGCATCAGTGCCAGACCCAGTCCAGGACAAAATATTCCAGTGAAGGATGACAGCACTAGTGAGTATATTACTTATTATTGTAACTCACTGCCATCACATAGTCTTTCAAGTACACTATAATGCTTGATTGTTTCACTGGCTTGTGTTTGATTGGTGGTGTGCTATGACGCTTTGATCATATTGTATATACCAAAATATATTTATGTGTAATTTATGTCTTGAATTCTGTAAATATACATAGATACATAGAAATGTGACATCAGAAAAGGATTACCAAGCCCACCTAGTCTGCCCAATTCGACTTGTTGTTTGCTAGAACATGTCCTCCCCCCCCCCACCACTTCAACATTCCCTTGTGTCTGTCCCATACTCATTTGAACCATCTCACTGTTGTTTCTCCAACCAGTTCCTCTGGGAGTCTATTATAAATATTCACTACCCTCTCTGTGAAATAATATTTCCTAATGTTCCCCTTGAACTGTCTACCCACAATCAGCAATCCATGAACCCTAGTCCTCTGATTCCCTTTCAGCTGGAAGATGCTCTCCACTGGCACTTGATTTATAACTTTCAGGTATTTTAAAGTCTCAATCATGTCACCCCTTTTCCCTCCTCTGCTTCATGGAGTACATGCTCAATTCCCTCAAAGGGTACCTAAACAAGCAGTTTTTTAAAACTGCAAACCCCAAAATCTGGCTTCATAACAAGGTAAAGTAGAAGCTGCTGTTTACATTTATGCTAAAACTGCATTTATGTAAATAATATAAATGCAGTTTCATAGCTTTTGAAAAATGTAAACATCAGCCTTTCACTTTCAAAAAACATCCTTGGTTTCTCCCTAAGATGGCTGCCAAGTCTTTTTAAGTGATGAGTCATGATGACATCATCTGAGCCAAAGACAGAGACTCACATATATTTCTATAGTGCTTACTAGTTCTTCTTCCCCTCTTTGTTTTGAATTGTACCAGAATGATCAACACCATGCATTAACTCGTGGATTATTTTGATCAATACGCATGTTAAGCTATGATTTTGTTCATTTAGTTTACTTTAACTTGTGGAAAATGTTTTGCAAGCCAACTGACTTTTTCCTTGGCAAACTGCATTACAGTACAACACTTCAATTACCTGATGATCTAGTGGTTATGTGATGCATTGAATTTTGTTTTTTGTTAGCCAGGAGAGACACACTAAGCTGAAAGCTTGTTTACAGGTGTGGCCTGGGAGCACAAGGAAGTGTAATGACTTGCTCAGGGTCACAGAGCAAAGTACTGGTCTGGTTCAGTTCCAAAGCCCATGCTCTCTTGTTAATCCACAAATAAGGCTTTTTCCATGTGAACCTCCTGCATCTAGTCTACCTTCTGTTGAACACCCCACTATCCATACCCTGTTCTTAGTACTGCCTGGTGCCGCATATGTGCTTACGGTCTCATGAAGAAAATTATCAAAACTCAGATTGTAATCTTGTACCTCAGATAGTTGTGCTCACCTATACCAATATGCATCATCAGCTGCCACTATTAAAAAACGCCTCCCAAATTACTCTCCAGTCCACATTCTCAGTGTTTGAGTTCTGCTCCCACAGTAAACATTGAGTGGATCACCACCCTTCTGTACAGTGACCGTAGTATGTACAGTTCCCCTGTTGTGTTTTTTCCCCACCTCATTAACCAACAACTAGGTCTTCCTGGAGGGCCTAGCAATAAGCATCATGACCCATCAGAAAAACTGCTGTTCATTCCCTCATAAGGGCTGCACTTACAATGGGTAACGATACTTTTAGCAGGAGAGGCATACTAATACCTTGAGCAAATCCACCCGACTTCCATTGTCAGTCTACTGCTTTACCTGTGATCTGCAGAACCCCACAGGACAGTTCCCAGCAGTTCTTCTCCAGTACTTTTCTGTGCTGTACTCCACAATTCGAGTTGGCTGGCTACCACCCTTCCAAATCTTGAATGAGCTATACACAACTCCCTCAATACTGTCCTAACAAACGGCAACACCCCCACATGAGGGTAATCTCCCTACACTGAATTCAAGTAACAGTTTAGATGCAGCCCTGCCACTCTGAGTATTTGTCATTGCTGGCTACTCTCATCCACAGTCAGGTAGTGATCATGATGTTGGCAGCCCCACATTTCAGATCTCACGGTGATCTGCTCAATGTCCTCCTTCATGTCTTCAACTAACCTGAATATAGCTATACCCTGCTGGAATGGCCTCTTCAGTCCCTCTCGACATTCATTCTTCTCACCTGCACCCCATACCAAAAACTGGTGAGTTCACTAGCCTTCTGCATCATGAATGTGGTTAGTACAGTCTCCCATGTTATTTTTACATATTAATAATAAACATGATTTTCTGGTAAGCCAGGCTGATAGCTGCATTGCACAAGTGGAAAACAGGCTTTCCTACCCATGTAAGATCAAAGCCACCTATGATTAGGCACTATTAAATGATGTGCATAATGATGAGCATCATCTAGTAGTGCCTAATCAAAGGTAGCCTAGATCTTTTAAGGATAGGAAAGCCCATCATTCCCCTTGTTCCCTGTTGCTATCAGCCTGACTAACTGGAAAGATATGTTTATATTTGATATGTCAAAATAAAATGGGAACTCTACTACTTGCATTCATGATGCAGAAATTTGATGAGCTCACCAGTTTTCAGTGTGAGGAGTAATAGTGACGAATGAATACCAGAGTGGAACTGAGAAGGCCACTCTTGCAAGATACTGCTATATTCAGGGAAGGGGGAAAACAGAGGAGAGAAATATGAGCAGATTACTGTGAGAAATAAGATGTGGGCTGCCAGCACCTTGATTACTACTTGACCCCATTGTTCTGGCCAACATTCCCCTTCCCATAAAACCAATTCATGCAATTGTCCAAAGCTGTGTGTGGATATTAATGTATGAAATGGCTGCCACTACATGTTCAGTCACTTCATTACCAGTCTAGTATTGCTTGTAAAGCACTTTGGGATACAATGTGTATGAAAACCACTATATAAATGCTGATTCTTTTTCTTATCATTATTCCCATGGGAAAAGAAGTCAAGACAAGCATATATTGTATTTGAGTTTTGAGAAAGTATGAACTCTATCATTGGACTGAACGAGAACTTTGCTACAAAATAGTGGTGGCTCTAGGGAGTGGTGAAGGGTGCGGCTGCACCCCCACACAAACATAGTTAGATACTTGCGTGCTGCTGCTGCATTTCACTTTGTTGGAGAAGTCTGATTTATTGACTGTACAAATGTTTACATTCAAACTATGGATTACATTTGTAGGTTCTGTCAAAAACGTACTAGAAAAGAATAGCAGAAAATATAAAGGTTTAATAAAAATTTTAAAAAGTGCATATTAAGCATGCACACCACCTCAGCACCCCCACTGTAGCATCTTGGATCCACCATAACCACTAGACCGCCAGGTTATTCAAGATTTGTACTGCACTGTGGTTTGCTACAGAGAAAGTCGGTTGGATTAAAACACAATTTCAGCATGTTAAAATAAACAAAATGAACAGTACCATAGCCTAACATGTTATTATACAAAATAATGCACATGGTTTTGACCTTTGGGTGAAACAATTCTATACAAAGGGAAAAAATAACTAGTTAGCAATATGGAGAGCCATATATCTTTCTGACTTTGGCTCAAATGATGTCATCACATAACACATTTGGCAGCCATTTTAGGAAGCAGATAAGACAGTTTTTTTGAAATTAGAAGGCTGATTTTACAATATTCAAATGCTCTGAAATCACATTTAGGTAAATTATATATATGTAGTTTTAGCCTTAATGAATACAGCAACCTTTCCTTTAGTCACCTACGGAGTCACAGTTTTGAATAGTTTGTTGTCAAAATGTTGTTTAGGTATCCTTTAAGCTTTCCTCATAGTATTGGTGGCTGAACCCCTTTACCATCTTTGTTGCTCTCTTCTGAACATGCTCCTGCCTCCCTACATCCATTCTGAGATATGGCCTCCAGAACTGAACCCCATATTTCAGATGCTGGTCTAACCAGAATGGGTGTGTAAGGGTACTATGATCTCCCTCCTCCTACTAGTAATCCCCCTCCGAATGCAGCCCAGCATTCTGCTCTACACCTCTGAGCCTGAGGCTCTTTCCAAAGGTGCCACATCAGAGGATTACACAAACAGATCCAATATGGTTGCCAGCATGAGATAAGCACTTATGAAATGTCACAGTGTAATGGAGTTATCACAGGAAGGACTAATGACAGTTAAGATAAACTTGTGAGGACAGGGCATTGAATTGGCAAGTTTTAGTCATGTCATTGGATAATGTATGCCATTCATAATGTTGACATACCTAAGTAGTTTAGATTGAGACAGTAAGGCAATAATAGTGAGAATCAGACTGAGAGGCATACCAAAATTGCTACAACAGCTTTTCAATAACGTATTCTTCTCTTCATTGTGAACAGGTGCTGTCAGGACAAGCTGTAATATTGCTGTCAGTGGTGGGGAGTCCAGCACCACAGTTGCAGGAGAAGATGTAGTGGATGAAGGAGCAAGCAACAGCGCCTTTGAATGCACCCTCTGGTGGTAGTAAGTTGTATATATATATATATAATATATATATATACTTTTTTCACTGATAAGGATTAAATAGGGTCAGAATGGAGTGTGTGCAACTGTGCACAAATTGTTATTTACATATAATGTGTATGTTTCCAAAAACAAAGTGGCTCAGCATCCACTTAAGGCCACAGCACTCAAAATATGTTAGGTCAACATATATTTTGTTGTCACCATCACCATTACAGACGTGAACACATCACGGTTTGAGAGACACGCATGGTGCCATGTCTGTCTATCAAACTGTGCTGTGTTTGTGTCTGTGATGTTGCTGTTGACATTAAAATATATTATTGTTGACTTAACATTTTTTCAGTGTTTCACGCATGGAGTGGGTGCTATGCCTTTGTTTTCTATTTGTCTGAATTTTTTACAGCACCACTGCTAGTTACAAGTTTTCACACTGTTCTGTTTTTAGTTCTTTGTTTGGATTGCTTTCCAAATAATGTATATGCACAGCCTTTAATGTTTACTGAGAGGCGGAGCTGGGCTCCCATAAGGAGGCTGGTGCTTCTCAGACAACCCCTTCAAACATTATGACTCAAATTGTGATTTTTGTCCCCCCCCCCGGATGATGGTGATTGTGTGATTGATGATGAGTAGTATGTGCCACACTATAAATGCCATTTTACTTGTTATGGCTTTTGAACAGGAACCTCACAGAAATAGTTTCTGTGGGTTGCAGTGATAAGTCAAAGTACACCTTTGGCAAGTTTCATTGTCATGGTAAATGACCACTGGAACCGATCTCATTTGCAACATGGGTCTTATCAGTTACTATCATCCATTATCATACATTATGTAAGCAATAAGACATGGCTGGTTGTTGGTGTTACTGCGATACCTGGACTTGGACACCCAGAGTAGTACTTAGGCATGACGCCGCAGGTAGAGGCCTGTCATCCTCTGGCTGTGCGGCCCAGGTATGTCATCATTAACAACACCCAGCCTTGCAATACTGGTTAATGCTTATATAAAATGTTCCAAAAACCAAAAAGAAATTAATTATGAAACTTTGGAAACTAACAAAAAATATACTGAAATGTTACTGAGTTATGTCAATACTTCTTGACTCATTCCACAAATGTTTTGAAACTGTCAGTTTGTAAGATCTGTCTTCTTTCTTCTATTTCACTTGACTGAATAACTTGTGCAATTTTTAAACATGGAATTGAATTATTCAAAGCTCTGCATTTTTCTATTAGCAGAATGTCCCCCACGCACATACACAATGCTAACATGTGAATGGAATACATGAATTTAGCAACATGCTTCAGAGCGTAACTGTCATGCAAGAAAGGACACAGACACACAAACTGTTAGGGATAGTAAGGTTTTTTTTCATGTTCATCAGAAAAAGAAGCACCATCAATGGAAACTCCAAATAGTGCTTGCTTGCTTGATTGTTTACATCAGGGTATATGCGTAGGGGTGGCTCAGTCAGCATTTACGGACTTCATGTAAGTGACTTTTCTTTTTAGGGCCTTGGCCAGTACAAGGTTTTTTATATGTGAGTAAATGCTGCATCCATGATTGTCATGGAAACTTAGAAATATGGGTCAATGCCTTATGAATTCTGTGAGTTGCTACAGTCACAGACATGTCTTGGGAGGTGGTGGCAATGAGGAACTCTGTCAATCCAATGGCTAGCATAGAATGGTCCAAGTCTCAGCCAATCAGCACAGAACACAGGGATGTATTTTTTCCAATGTTTAATTATCCTGTAAGTCATGATATCCCATTAATCAGATGTCCACTGTCCTTCCTTGGCAGGTACTACTGTAGCAGCAGTACTGTAATTAACTGTCTGACACAGATGACACTTGACTTGAGAGCAGAAAGGTTCAATGAGTAGTACAGGAATACATTGTTGTATGATGGCATCTGATTTCATGCCAGTGAACACCTGCCTCTGAGTACTGACCCTTAACCACCAGTTCCATCCACACCTAGTGTAACAGTACAACCGTATTACCCACACACACAAGAAAACAAATTTATTTAACAATCTGCTGTGTCTGTATGGGTAAGTGTCTAATACCTTGCTGCAATCTAGTCATGCCACATCCACCACCACTCACTAATCTGCCATGCAACAGTGACCCAGTCAATGAATCCATGTAATTTGTCATTCTGCATGGACCTTTCCTCTGGTATTCCATGCTGCCTTGGAGACTTCCTGTTCCCCACTGCCCTCCAGAAAGCTCTACAATCATGTGCCAATGATCATGGTAATTATGGTATGCAAACTATGCACTACTTACAAACATATGAACATATGAAATCGCCAGCAGAAACAGGTCACATGGCCTATCAAGTCTGCCCAAGTGTGCAGCTAGCACTTCATCTTGCAGCTGCCCCTCCCACCCCTATCACCGTATCCCTTCCCCTTACTCTCTCCCACCCCCTTTTGAAACTGCCCACTGTCTTACAGGACATCAGATCTTCTGATAGGGTATTCCACTTGTCCACTACCCTTTCTGTGAAAAAGTGTCTCCTTACCTCCCTCCTAAACATTCCTCTCTCTAATCTCAGTCCATGCCATCTTGTGTCCCTCCCTCTCCTCAGCTAAAAGATACCTTCTGTGTTAGTCTTGCTAATCCCTTTCAGATATTTAAAGGTCTCTATCATATCCCCCTGTCCCTTCTCTCTTCCAGTGAGTACATTTTCAACTCTCTCAATCTGTCCTCATAAGGTCTGTTCCCCAAACCCTGCATCATCTTCGTGGCCCTGCATTGCACCTCCTCCAATAACCTTATGTCCCCTTTTAGGAACTGGTGCCAGAACTGCACACAGTACTCTAGGTGGGGCCTGACCAATGATTTGTACAGGGGCAGTATAACCTCACTTCTTCTGGAAGAGATCCCCATTGCTATACATCCCAGCATTTTGTTGGCCTGTGCTGTCACCTTCCTGCACTGGGCTGAGATGTTCATGCTCCCTGTTATGATTACTCCTAGGTCCTTTTCCTCTCTGGTACTTCCCAACTGCACTCCAATTTCAACCAATACTGAAGTCAGGCTTACAGGCCTGTAAT
The DNA here is from genome assembly GCA_016271365.2 of Neoceratodus forsteri. NCBI lineage: Eukaryota > Metazoa > Chordata > Ceratodontiformes > Ceratodontidae > Neoceratodus > Neoceratodus forsteri. The sequence goes on from JADMNL010000023.1 coordinate 327,143,441, forward strand.
TGCCTGCCTCATGTATGGTTCCACTCTTGTGGAGAGGGACCACATCTGCTGTCCTCCTGTCCTATGGTGCCCCACCTTCTAGTGATGCACTGAAAAAAGCAGCCATTGTTTCTGCCAGCACTTCACTATGTTCCTTTGCTACTCTTGGTGGGGTGGATCACAATTCTGGACCCACTGCTTTGTCTGTTGTTATTTTAGCTTATTTTAGCCAAAGTTCAGGAACAACTTGTTCTCTCCCAATTATCCGCCTTTCTTGACTCTTCCTCCTTTCTCTCACACTACCAGTCTGGCTACCGGAAATCGCATTCCATCATCACCTCCCTATTAAAGCTCACAAACGACATCCTCACTGGCATGGACAAAGGGCACGTCACTTCAGCTATTTTCATCGACCTATCAAAGGCCTTCAACACTGTCTCCCACTCACTCCTGTTATCAAAGTTTGCCCTCGCCAGTCTCTCAGGAACGGCCACCAGCTGGTTCTGCTCATACCTGGCAGGGAGGTCACAAGCAGTACGAATTGGATCGCACACTTCTGTCCCCCTTCCTGTTACTATCGGGGTTCCCCAAGGCTCAGTCCTGGGCCCGTTACTCTTCTCTGTTTTCCTGAATGACCTGCCCTCAGTGTGCCCTCTCACGTTCATACACACGTATGATGATGACACTGTACTATACACCACAGGTCCCTCCCCTGCAGAAGTGTCATCCAGACTCCAGCAGGACTTTAATGCAATACAGCTCTGGTTCTGCTCAAACCAGCTTTTTCTCAATCCAAAGAAAACTGTCTCACTCACCTTCGGCTTTAGGTAAAGGCTATCCTGGCTCCTCACCACCCCTACTTTCCACACCATAGATGGGACCCTTTTGGAGGCCTGCAACTCATTCAGATACCTTGGGGTCTAGCTTGATCAGCATCTTGACTTATCAGTCCAAATTGATGTGATCCATAAAAAACTACACACCAAACTGGGCACCCTATAATGGAACAGAGGTTGTATACCCCCACCAACCTGCAAAGCAATTGTTCAGAAAATGATGCTCCCGCTTTTTGACTATGGTGACATAGTTTACAGCATGGCTCCCAAGTCCTCCCTAGCCAGGCTTGACCCTCTCTTCCATTCTTTCTGCCACTTTGCCCTGGACTGCCCGCCCTCAACCCACCACTCGACCTCTACAGGTCCTTAGATCTACCCTCACTACAGGATCAGAGAATGGCACACTGCACAAGGTTAGCAGCTAAATTCTGGACTCAGTCCCTCCCTCCTTACCTTGCAGCTTCCCTAATAGCCCAACCTCCCACAACTTACTCCCTCTGGTACACCAACTACCAGCTTCTCTCACTCCCACATATGTCCTCCACCAAAGGACAGCATGCCTTCAAGTACCATATGCCTAAAGTATGGAACTCCCTCCCAGCAGAGATTATACACTCCACTTCCACTCAGCAGCTCAACCTTCTCCTCAAGCAGCATTCCGTCAATGCCTGCTCATGCACCTAGTTCCATAGGGCATTCAAATGCCTTTTACTACCAGTCATCGATTAAATGTATGAATGCATGATTTGTTTATATTTGTTAACTAACTTCTATGCTGCTGCACCTAGCCCCAATGTTATCTCTCACTCTTTCATTTGTTCTTAAATCGCTTCCCCTGCCAAAAGACACATGGTATCTTGGACACTGTGTATCTCTTGAAAAATGGTGATTCTCTTCTTACATCATGTATTTTATTTGTTATTATCTGTTCTCCACTCCCCCAACCCCAGGATGCATCTGGAATCGAGCATTGTACCGCTCAGTGTGCCTTCCTGGTAAAACTTTTAAATAAATAAATACATTTTACTGAGTTAGTATTGTAGGACTCTTGCAAATTTGAATGTCCACCTTCAGCACATGATAACATGCCTTAATGAGTCTTTTTCCCTACCCTCACCTCACCCACCTTTCATTCTGTACTGCAGAGTTGGAGACCACCTTAGAGAAGGAAGCCCAGGACCAGGAGCCATTGAAGGGACCAAGTACACCACATAAAAACTGTGTACTCACGATCCAATGAGAACTTGCCAAACTCGTGGCACGGGAAACTGCAGGACAGCCCTCAAACACAGTGCGAGCAGCCCAAAGCCAAGGAGAAGAACAATAACCCCCCCCACCAGATACAACACCACCAAAGTCAAGCAGCAACCTGAAGAGGGACCTTTAGGATTCTAAAAAAAGGGATCAAGGGATTCGGGGGTCCGGCTGCTCCAAATAAAACAGAACCTGCAGCAAATTTTAACCTTGCTGAGGAAGAAAGCTGAAAGTCTGCACGGAAATCGCCGGTCGGCACTCCATACTCCAATCCACTGCAGACGTTGATTATTCCAGAAGGACCACAAAACTACTAACAAAGTATAATGAAAGTTACTTGTAAATAGTTTTAAATATGTTGCCTGATTTGTAAGGTAGCTTGTTTTTGGTGGATAATTACCCAACCCGGCTTTTAAGTAGTTGATATTCTATTGTATTCTTCTTCATCATCACTTTGAAATTGTTCTGTTTTGGTTTTGAATTATAAAAATTTAGTTTTCATTACATTCTAGTCGTCATTGTCTTGTGATGGGATTCAAGACATACTAGTATATTGTCAACTCAAGGATCTGTGAAGCTTTCGTCAATTGGTGGACATGTTGGCTGCGGCACCCCATAGTCAGTTTAGTTTTACAATCAATTGTTAAACATCACAGTATTGGTGGATCATCAGTGCAATTGAGCATTTGGGAAGTGATAATGCTTTTTTGTCAGGAGGAGTGGTCATGTGCTGATGACCACACTGACACTTTATTTATTTATTTAGCTTTTGTTTACCAGGTAAGCACACTAGACAGTCAAGTGCCTATTTTCAGGTGCAACCTGGGAGAGTTACAAAGATACAGGCAATGAGTCCTACTTAAGCACACTGGCCCAAGCATCTCCATGGAGAGGGGAAGGGAGGAGAGGGGAGGGAAAAGCGAGGGTGAACTATGGTGGAACACAACATGAAAAAACTAAACAATAATGGCAGTTGCAGTAAACATGCAATGGGCATGTCACGAGCATAGCATATTGACACTGTCATTTCATTAACATGGGTTGTTGTACTACAATACATTGCACGTCCACCCACCTCCACCACCAGTTGAAGTAAGTCCTACATAGAAACATAGAAGTTGATGGCAGATAAGGACCGCAAGGCCCATCCAGTCTGCCCATTTCTGTTTCTACCCTATAAATGTGCCATCAGCCTTTGCTCTGTCAGTGGCCTATCTATTCATACTCATCTGTGTTGCTCCCTTATGCCTATCCCATGCCTGTTTGAAGCCCTGTGCTGTATTCATAGCCACCACTTCCTGAGGTAGACCGTTCCATGCATCACCACCCTTTCTGTGAAAAAGAACTTCCTCACATCCCCCCTTAATCGGCATCTCTCTAATCTCATGCTGTGTCCTCTTGTCCTGCTATTTTTCTTATATTTAAACATGTTAGACTCTTTCACCTTGTTAATGACCTTAAGGTGTTTGAATGTTTCGATCATATCACCTCTCTCCCTCCTTTGCTCTAGGGAATACATACTGAGCTCTGTTAATCTGTCCTCATATGTCTTCTGATGCAGTCCCTGCACCATTTTGGTTGCCATTCTCTGGACTGCTTCAATTTAGTTAATGTCCTTGTAAGGTGTGGCCTCCAGTACTGCACAGTACTCAGATGAGAGCCTAACCAGTGTCTTGTAAAGAGGATTTACCTCTCTCTTCGACTTGTGATACCCCTACTAATACACTAACATCCCCTAGCCTTACCTACTGCTTTAGAGGTCTGCTTGGATGATTTCAGGTCATCGGTGATGATGATGAAGTCTCTTTCTTCCTTTGTGTCTGCCAGCAACTCCCCAGCCTATAGGTGGCTTCAGGGTTTCTCTTCCCTATGTGCATGATCTTGTACTTCTTTGCATTAAATCCCAGTTGCCACTCTTCTGACCATTTTGCTAGTTTATCCCAATCTCTTCTCATTCTGCCCACCCCATCTGGATCATCTACTGTGTTGCAGATCTTGGTGTCATCTGCAAACAGACAAGCCTTACCCTCTAGTCCATCTGCAATGTCACTAATGAAGATATTGAAGAGGACTGGACCCAAGACTGATCCCTGAGGTACCGCACTTGTGACTTGCATCTCTTCTGACTGTATACCATTTACTACCACTCTCTGTTTTCTGTCTGTTAACCAGTTTGCCACCCAGTTGACCAACTTCTGACCCACCCGAGCATACCCAGCTTATTTATCAATCTTCTATGTGGAACAGTGTCGTAATCTTTGCTGAAGTCAAGGAAGGCAACATCAGCTGCTCCCACTTGGTCCACCACTCTGGTTACCTGGTCAAAGAAATCTATGAGATTAGTTTGACAGGACCTTCCTTTTGTAAACCCATGCTGTCTTGGATCCTGTGCCCCTATGGATTCCAGGTGTTGCACTATCATTTCCTTAAGGAGTGCCTCCATAATCTTGCCCACTACTGAGGTAAGACTGACTTGTCTGTAGTTCCCTGCCTCCTCCCTGCTACCAGTCTTGTGGAGCAGGATCACATGAGCCCTTTTCCAGTCTTGTAGGACCTCTCCTGTGCTCAGAGTCTCACTAAACCATTCTGCTAACTGCTCTGCTAGTTCCACCCTTAGCTCCTTAAGTACCCTGGGATGTATGCCATCAGGTCCCATTGCCTTGTTCACCCTGAGCTTAGCGAGCTCTTGTAGGACCCTTTCCTTTGTGATGGGTGTAGTGCTCACCTCCCTCTCCCCTGTGTCCATGGTGCTCAGCTGTGGGCCCTGCCTACATTCTCTTCAGTAAATACTGAGCAAAAGTATCTATTTAGGATAAATGCTTTTACAGGGTCCTCCTCCTCACATGCCCCCTTTTCTCCTTTGAGCTTACATAGAAACATGGAATTTGATGGCAGATAAGGACCGTTTGGCCCACCCAGTCTGCCCATTTCCTTACCTAATGGATAAGCTGCAGATCCTAGTTAACCAGCAGCCTGCTTCTTTCTACCCCCAACCCCTAGAATTGCCTTATGGCTGTCCCTTGCATGCTTGAATTCAACCACTGTTTTTGACTCCACAACCTCCTCAGGAAGGCCGTTCCATGCATCCACAACCCTCTCTGTGAAAAAATACTTCCTTACATTACCTCTGAGCCACCCCCTCATCTTCAAATTGTGCCCCCTTGTTCTTGCACACCTCTTTTTTTGGAAGATGCTACCCTCTTGGACTTTGTTGATTCCTTTGAGGTACTTGAAAGTTTCTATCATGTCCCCCCTCTCCCTCCTTTCCTCGAGGCTATACATATTAAGCTCCTTTAGTCTCTCTTCATATGTCTTCTGGTGCAGACCTTGCACCATTTTAGTTCCTCTCCTCTGGACAGCTTCCATCTTGTCTATGTCCTTGCGGAGATTGGGTCTCCAGAACTGCACACGGTACTCCAGATGGGGTCTCACCAGCTGCCCGTACAGAGGGATAATAACTTCCTGTTTTCTACTGGTGATGCCTCTCCCTATGCATCCCAGTATCCCCCAGCCCTCCTTACTGCCCTCTCACATTGCTTGCCCACCTTTAAGTCATTTGACATGACTACCCCCAGGTCCCTTTCCATTTGTGTTGTTGTTAGCATCTCACCCCCCATTGTGTACTCTTCCCCTGGGTTTTTGTTTCCCAGGTGCATTACCTTGCACTTCTTAGCATTAAATCTAAGCTGCCATATATTTGACCATTCCTCTAACCTTGTCAAGTCCTTTCTCATCCTTTCCACTGCACCTTGTGCATCAACTCTGTTGCAGATCTTTGTGTCATCTGCAAAGAGACATACTTTTCCTTCTAGTCCCTCTGCAATGTTGCTTACAAAGACATTGAAGAGGACCGGTCCTAATACTGAACCCTGCGGCACCCCACTAGTAACCCCCCTTTCTTCAGCGTGGACTCCATTTACTATTATTCTCTGTGTCCTATTCTCCAGCCAATTCTTTACCCAGGCTATCATCTTGGGACCCACTCCCAGGCTGGCTAACTTGTATATAAATTTTTTGTGTGGGACTGAGTCAAATGCCTTGCTAAAGTCTAGGTCGGCCATGTCCACAACCCCTCCCTGATCTACTACTTTGGTCACCCAGTCAAAGAAATCTATTAGATTCATCTGGCATGACCTTCCCACTGTGAATCTATGCTGCCTTGGGTCCTGTGCCCCTCTGGCCTCTAGGTACTCGACAATTCTTTCCTTCAGAAGTGATTCTATCATTTTCCCTATCACTGAGGTTAAACTAACAGGTCTGTAGTTTCCTGCTTCTGCCCTGCTCCCACTTTTGTGAAGGGAATCACATCTGCCCTCCTCCAGTCCTCAGGTACCACCCCATCCTCCCATGATTTGTTAAAGAGGGTAGTCAGTGGTGTCACTAGTTCTACCCTTAGTTCTTTTAGAATTCTGGGATGAATCCCATCAGGCCCCATTGCTTTGTCCACCTTCAGTTTTAAGAGTTCTTTCAGAACCCTTTCTTCTGTAAATGGGCTGGTATCAACTTCTGTATCCAGAGTGTTTCTATGGTTTGTTTTAGGTATCTCCCCCTCTTCATTTGTAAATACTGAGCAAAAATATTTGTTTAGTATCTCCGCCTTTTCACAGTCACCCTCTGCCCACCTCCCTCCCTTTATTAAGCCTCACTATCCCTCCCTTAGTCTTCCTTTGCTCCCTGATGAACCTTAAAAAGGTTGTATCCCCCTTCTTAGCTGAGTTGACTATCTTTTCCTCAGTTCGGGCCTTTGCTGTTCTGACTGCCTTCCCAGCTTCCTTTTGCTTTAACTGATACAATTCTCTGTCCTGCTCCTTCTGTGATACCTTATACTTTCTGAATGCTTTTTTCTTTTTCTCTTGAACCTTCACTGCCACCTCCTTTGAGAACCATAGTGGTTTCTTACATCATTTGTTTTGTTTATTTGCTTCACACAAAGGCTTGTTACCTCTGTGATGGCAGTTTTTATTATTCCCCATTGTTCTTCCACCCCTCCTTCCTTCCCATTTGGTAGTGCATTCATTAGGCACTCACTCATTTTGGCAAAGTCAGCCCTCCTGAAGTCCAGTACTTTTGCCTTTGTATGGCTTGACTCTATTGCTGTGTTTATTGTGAACCATACTGTTCGATGGTCGCTAGTTCCAAGATGGCTACCCACTTCTACATCTGTGATCCTCTCTCCATCTCCATTTGAGAAAATCAGGTCTAAGATTGCTCCCTCTCGAGTGGGTTCCAATACTAGTTGTCTAAGGCATGCCCCCTGTAGGTCATCTAGAATAACCCCACTCTTAGAAGCAGCTGCTGCAACTACACTCCTGTTAACATCTGGCATATTCAGATCACCCATCAGCAATATCTCCCCTTTATCTGCCATTGTAAGTATACTTTCTATCATTTCCTTGTCCATTTCCTCCCCCTGAGAGGGGGGTCTGTCTACAACCCCTGTGCGGATTGTGGTGCCATTGCCTGCCTCCAAATTGACCCACAGTGCTTCTTCTTCTTCTCCCTGTTTACCCTTTTGTTCTGTTGCTTTGATTTCTTCTCTTATGTAGAGAGCTACTCCTCCTCCTCCTTTTTTACCCTGCCTGTCCCTCCTGTGGAGAGTGTATCCTGGTATGTTTACGTCCTCTGGACTTTCTCCTTTCACTAATGTATCTATAGAAAGTCTTGTCACCTTCTTTTACTGTTCGTGCTAGTGTTTCCTCAGTTTGGGACTTTGCTTGCCTTACTGCCTTCCCTGCTTCCCTTAGGGCAGTTTGGTATGCCTCCCTATCTTCATCCCACTGTGTTCCCTTATATTTCCTGAAGGCCAGCCTTTTGGCTCTGACCTTTTCTGCTACTGTATTTGAGAACTAAAGTGGTTTCCTTCTTCTTTTGCACTTCCTTTTCTGTCTAACACAATGGGATGTTGCTTCAACTATTGCATCCTTAATGCTTGTCCACTTTGCCTGTAGCCCCGCACCTGTGTTTCTTTTTGCCAGGGCTAGCTTAACTCTGTTGGCTATCTTATCAAAGTCAGCTCCTCTGAAGTCCCATATCTTTGCCTTGGAATGGGATGATTTAGATATAGTGGCCAAATTGAACTATACCATGTGATGGTCACTGGCCCCCCAGGTGACCTTCTACCTGGAGATCTGTGATCCCTTCCCTGTTAGTCAGTACTAGATCTAGGATAGCCCTGTCTCTTGTGGGTTGTTGTACCAGTTGTTTGATTCCCTCCCCCTGCAGGGAATCCACCATGTGTCTAGTTCTGGCAGATGTTCCTGTTGGTATTGACCAATCTGTATTCAGCATGTTGAAGTCTCCCATTATCAGAACCTCCCCTTTAGCTGTCATGTTTTGAATATCTTCTAACAGTAATGTGTCTATGTCCTCCCCCCTGGTCTGGGGGCCTGTAGACAATCCCAGTTCTTATGGCTGTCCCATTTCCTGTTTCCAGGGTGACACACGGTTCTTCTGGCTCCTTATGTGTATTCTGAATTTCTGTAGCTTTGATATTTTCATTGACATACAAGTCCACTCCCCCTTCCCCTTTTGCACCTCGGTCTCTTCTGAACAGTACATAGCCAGGTACTGAAGTCTCCCAAGTGTGGTTACTGGTAAACCATGTCTCACTAATTGCTACTATGTCCAGTTTAGCTTCTGACATTATTGCCTGCAGGTCTGGGATCTTAGTTCTCAGGCTGTGAGCATTTGTGTACATGATTTTCCATTGGTCAGATTTTGGTGTGTTAGTTGTTGGGTGAGGTTTGGCATTTCCCCTGTGTGTAGTATGGGGAGACGGACCTTTTTTCTTACCTGGTGATGCAAATGAACTGCAAACATGCTGAATCCCTGTTTGACCACTAGTTGAGGGGGGAAGGGTGTTCTTCCCATTCAACGTATGGGGTGCTGCACCCCTCTCCCCATTTGCTAGTTTAAATATTCTGCAAAGACAGTCAAACTTCTGCCCCAATGCACTGACTCCCTCCTAAGTCAAATGCAGTCCATCAAATTTAAAGAACTTTCACTCCCAGAACTGTTGCCAGTTCCCTACAAATCTGTGTTCTTTTTCCTGGCACCAGCCCTTGAGCCACATGTTTAGCTCCTCTATCTCCCCTTCTCTGACCCTCCATCCATCTTCCCCCCCTCTCCCAGACAGGCAGGATCTCAGAGAAGGAGATGTCAGATAAAATGGATGATAGTTTGTCACTCAGCCTGGTCAGGTGTTCCTTGGTCTCCACAACTGACTGGCTGGCGAGATCATTAGTCCCTATGTGTACCAGGACATCAATGTTTTCTCCTGCTTTCTGAACAATTTTAGCAATGCAGGTCAGTGTCTCTCCACGCTGATGTACCTGGGAGACATCTGACCATTACCCCTGGCTGGAGATGGGTATCAACTCCCCAAATCATGGATTCTCCTATGATCAGAAGTTTTTTGGATTTCCTTTTTGATTTTTTTGTTTTGGGTCCTGATATGGGTGAGTTTTGTTGTGCTAGCTCCTGTGCTGCAGTTTCCTGCCTGCAGTGTCCTCTGTCCCTTTGTTTGATTTCAGAGATAGAGGCAGATACCAGCTTGTAGTGTTTATATGGTTTTTGGAGGTAATATATTGGAGAGCACAGAGTGATGGGGCACCCGATTTACCCCTCCTAACCACCTGCCAACCTCCTGGACCACCTACCCTCTGCAGTCGAGGTTCTTCTGTTGGATGATGGGGAAATGGCGGGTGACTCTTATAATGTATTTCCTCTTGAATATGAAATTTGAGGTGCACAATCTCTGCCCATGCTGCCCGGAGCTGAGCCCTAAGATCTCCCATGGCCCAGCATGCAGGACAGTGTCCTAAATCCTGTAAGACTGTCCTTCTGAAAAGTGTTCCACAGCACCTGCAGTTAATGATATCCATTCCAGATAAGTTGCTGGGTTTATAACCTGGTCAGAGTAATTAGAAGGAAGAAAATGCAAGTAATGATTTGATTTTGTGTTTTGTTTTCACATAACTTGTTATAAAAAGTTAAATTACCAGTGCTCCTGTAAATGAGCTCACCTTGTGGATGCTTCACTGATCCACCCCTTCTTGCTTTGCCACAGGAAATGTCACAACCATGGTACCCTATAAAAGGAGTGTAGTGTGGGTGGTTGGGGATGGGGGTGGGTGGTTGGGCCCTTCCCCTGCCAAAAAAGAAGAACAACGGATGAAAGAACAAGGAGGTAAGAGCAGAAACAATCAGTCAACAACAAATGCAGTAGCCCTGAAAGCTTATCCTAATGTTAGATAAAACTGTAAAACCTGTAAAGCACCACCTGTAATAATTTCAGAGAAGATATACCCTGTAAGAAACACTTTGCTACAGAGAAAAATAAAGCAGTAACAGAAAATATACCTTACAAAAGACAATTTGAATCAGAAGATTACAGCAGTAATCTGTTAGCACACACCTGTAGGCACACCTTGTAATAATGCAGAAAAAGGTATACCAGCAACAACAATTTGAATCAGACAAAAATTAAGCAATGAAATGTTAGTAACAAACAGTAGCAATCCCTGTGAGTACAAAATAAAAATAACAATACACAGTAAATCTACTTAGCCAAAAGAAGTCTTAATCCTTTTCCCTTGCTCTGGTAAGGTTCTCTGCTCTGTCTTTTCAAGCAATCTTAGAAGGAAAGAGCTCAGGTGAAGCTAGGTGCCTTAGCCAGCAAACCAAGTCTTCTACCCGACCTATGTATGACTCTACCCATAGGCCATTGCCATTACCTTAGAACAACTGTCCATAAATGACAGAAAGAAGAAATGACAACTTCTTTTACAGTATGAAACAATAACAACTACTTACCTGTCCACTTCTGAGGGACACAGAAGTAGGTCTATGACCTGTTGGGCCACAGTTGGTTCCTAGCAGCAGTGTGAGCAGCAACAGCATAGGATGAGCATTTTATATGGAGATCTAAAAATTAAAACATCAGAGTATTTGTAAACGTGAAGCAATAAGAAAGTGCGTGGTCATTATATTATAAGTGGATAATCAAATGATCAGCTAATGAAACAATTATTGCAATTCTGTATGTAACCTTACATTATTTAAATTTTAAGAATATAAGTACCATAAAATTTCCTGACCAATTCAATCCCACTACCCCTAAAATTTCTATAGACACTCTCAGTGTAGATAAAGGTTGGGAGTACAATGTACACCCACCTGACTCGATTATGATGCTGTACTTAAAATGAATAACAACAAATACTACTTATCTGGTCTCTCAAAAATACATGGGAAGCTATAGGCCATTCATGATACTTAGCTACACCTTGAAACAGCCATACAATTTCTTTTCTGAAAATTAAAACAAGGTGTTATTTTACAATTGAAATCTTGGAAAACAAACTGTTTACCTGGTGTCATGATTAGTTTGGATGGACACATCAAGAAGCAGCAGGTATGGTGGTGTCAGGTTGGTTATGATCCTGGCATCGACAGAAGTGACAGCAGCACGTGTGACAGTCCTAGAAGGGGAATAAGTCAGAGTGAGATAGGTACCAGAAACAACAGCAATTTTGCTTTGCAAGAGCTAGCACTGTCATCATAAGGCTTTGTGCACATTGCTAGAAATGGTATTATGACTGCAATCTGAGTCTCGTACTACTAAATCCACCAGGTATGCCCCCTGCCCATCCCCCCAAAACACTCCATTCCATATCTGTGAAACACATTGCTAATCTTTTTTTTTTTTTACTTTATGTTTATTGGTTATTTCCAGTAACATACAGTTAACTTCCTGATGCAATACATGTCACAATTGTAGATATTCTATGAGGACGCCACCCCTCTTAATACATGCGGTTAAAACAGAATTTTACTGCATCTATAAGATACGTCCAGAAGGGTATCCCAACATTATTTATACTTTGTGTAAATTAAACAAATTATTCGCTGCAAGAAAGAACCCATGAGCTGCATGGAATTGTTAGCAAAAAGTCCCAAAATAACTGTCCGTTCTCTGTTTCAAGCAATAGGAAAATGAGTGTCCATGCAATTTCCATTTTGAAATAACCTTTCAGGTTTTTCTCCCATATCAACTAAAACCCCACTTCTCAATGGCAATGTAAAGAAAGGCTAACATAGATACATAGATACATAGACAGTGTTGGCAGATAAGGGCCTATGGCCCACCCAGTCTGCCCATTTGAGCTTGTAAGTTCAGTTTATGTTTTCCTAGAAGTCTGTTGCTCCTTACCCCTGACCTCCAGAATTCCTTTATGTCTATCCCATGCATTCTTAAATCCCATGATTGTTTCAGCCCCCCACCACTTCCTCTGGCAGCGTGTTCCACTTGTCCACCACCCGTTCTGTGAAGAAATTCTTCCTCATGTTTCCTTTGAATCGTCCTCCCTCTAACTTCATCCCATGCCCTCTAGTCCTGGAACATCTTTTTCACTTAAAAATAGTGTATTCCTGCACCCTGTTCCTTTCTGTGAGATACTTGTATGTCTCTATCATATACCCTCTCTCCCTTCTCTCCTCCAGGGGAGTACATGTTCAGTTCCTTCAACCTGTCTTCATAGGACTTGTGATGCAATCCATGCACCATCTTTGTTGCCCTCCTCTGAACCTTCTCTACTCTGTCTATGTCCTTACGTAGGTATGGTCTCCAGAACTGTACACTGTACTCCAGGTGGGGCCTCACTAGTGTCTTGTATAGCGGAATTATGACCTCCCTTTTCCTGCTGGCGATGCCCCTGCCTATACATCCAGCATCCTATTTGCTTTACCTGCTGCCTTGTCACACTGTTTCCCTACCTTGAGGTCATCAGAGATGATAACCCCAAGATCCCTTTCCTGCTCGGTGCATGCTATATCCTCACCCCCCAAATGATATATTATGGCAGGGTTTTTGTGCCCCATATGCATTATCTTGCACTTCTTTGCATTGAATTTCAACTGCCAAACCCCTGACCATTCTTCAAGTTTCTGCAGGTCCCTTCTCATTCTGTCTACACCCTCTGGTGTGTCTACTCTGTTACAGAGCTTTGTGTCATCAGCGAACAGTGAAATTCTGCCTTCTAGGTCCTGTGCAATGTCACTGATGAAACTGTTGAATAGGACCCGGTCCCAGCACATGTCCCTGTGGTACCCCACTGGTCAATCTTCCCTCTGTGGAGTGACAGCCATTTACCACCACCCTCTGTGTCCTGCCACCCAGCCAGTTACCTACCCACCACACTACTGTCCTGCCCACACCCATATTCCCCAGTTTGTGTAATAGTCTTCTATGTGGCACAGTGTCAAAGGCCTTGCTGAAGTCCAGATAGGCCATGTCCACTGCCCTCCCTTGATCCACCTCTCTAGTCACCCAGTCAAAAAATTCAATGAGGTTGGTCTGACATGACCTCCCCCTGGTGAAACCATGCTGCCTTGGGTCCTGTAGTCCATTGACAACCAGATGTTCCACCAATCTCTCCTTCAGTAGTGCTTCCATGATCTTCCCCACTACCAAGATGAGGCTGACTGGTCTGTAGTTCCCTGCTTCCTCTTTGTTCCCCTTTTGTATAAGGGACTACATCTGCTGTCCTCCAGTCTTTGGGTACCTCCCCTGTTTCCAGTGATCGGCTAAACAGGATAGCCAGAGGTTCAGCCACCACCTCTCTTAGTTCTTTAAGGACCCAGGTGCACCCATCTGGCCCCATTGCTTTATCAACTCTTATTACTTCCAGTTCCTTCAGGACTCTTTCTGTGTAAAGGGACTTGTGTCCATTTCTGCACCATTCTCACCCTTGTACTCCTTCAGACCCATTACTCTCCTCTTCCTCAGTAAAGACTGAGGCAGAAATACCTGTTCAATCGTCAGCTTTACTGTTGTCATCCTCCAGTGGCCCCATCCTCCCCTTCAGTCTCACTATCCCTCCTTTGACTTTCTTTTTTCACTTATGTACCTGTAAAGGTTTGTCCCTCTACCCACTGATTTTGCAATGTGTTCTTCTGTCTGAGCTTTGGCTTCCCTTACTGACCTCCTGCCTCCCTTTGCTTCTCCTGGTACTTCTCCCTATCCCCTTCTGCCTGTGTCTTTTTGTATTGCCTGAATGCAATCTTTTTGGCTTTCACTTTCTTTGCTACCTCTTTGGAAAACCATAATGGTCTCCTCTTCCTTTTCCTTTTGCTAACTTGCTTAATGCATAATTCTGTTGTTCTTGTAATCCCCATTTTAAATACTGCCCACTTACAAGACTTAGTAAGTTCTAAATATATACATGTACCTTCGTGGAATGAATCTGACTCCAACATCTTTGTACCCAACTAAAGATTCAGCAAATAACAGAGTAAATTACTCCTAGCCCCCCAACCCTTCTCTTTCTCCTCCTCCTCCATTACCCTTTAATTTATTAAAACTTAAAAGGGAATAATTAAAGGTTCACAAATGGGAGTTGCTGTACCCATATAGGTAATGTCTCTAGGAGAGGAGTGAATTCATTAACTAAGGCAAACCTGGATCATCCAAAAGACCCTCAGGTATCCAGGCCTTCTTCTTTCTCTGACTCCTGCAACTCCTCTTTCAGCTGGGAAACTGGTTTGTGCCACTGTGCCCATTTCAAGACTTCATTAGGGTTGCTAAACCAAAATACCTGGCCTTGGTGTAAAATTCACAGCTGGGCAGGGAACACCATTCTGTGAGCAATATCTGCTTCCCTTAAGATCACCCTCACTCAGTCGAATTGCTTCCTCCTCTGTCTTGTAGCATAGCTGAGACCTGGGAAAACTCGCACTTGCTGTCCATCCTGCAGCAGCATCCACCTCTGTCTTGCCAGGGCCACACATTGTTAATCTTGATGAATGACAGTAAGAACAACACTTCTACACTTACCTGATTACCTGGCGGTTGCCCGAGGGGGTGAAAAACAAAATGGGGGGAAATTAAATAGAGATTCTGCTTGAAGAAAAAAATTACTTACCTGGTGAGTTTGGAAGGACACATCATGAAGCAGCAGGTATGGTGGTGTCGGGTTGGTTATGATCCTGGCATCGACAGAACTGACAGCAGCAGCAGCAGCGCGTGACAGTCCTACAAGGGGAATAAGTCAGAGTGAGACAGTTACCAGAAACAATAGCAATTTTGCTTTGCAAGAGACAGCACTGTCATCATAAGGCTTTATGCACATTGCTAGAACATTAGGATTGGTTAACAGTAGTTAAAATAGTATATAAGTGCCAGTAACATCTCTCTACAAACAGACTGTTATGGCCTACAATGCCTACCAAAACAAAGTACCCTAGCATCAGCACACTCCCTCCCAGTGTGTGACTGTCAGCACACACACACACACACACACACACCCACACACACACACACTCACCATGCAGTACACAGACAATGCTGTTTTGTTTAGGATAACAGTTTAGATGAGTAACATTAATGAAATAGTCTTTACCGTTCAACATACGGTAGTCATTTAAACAAGTACTTAGGTACTACATAACATGATGTGACAAGAATGAACTGTAAGAGCTATACCAACCTGTGGCATGCTTGTTGATTCAGAATCAGCTGTTGCATCCAGATTCAGCAGCTGTACTGGGCCATCATGCTTCCTCTTTATGTTTTTCTTTGTTATTGCACAAACAAGATCAAGAAATTCAATATTGGTGGTACATTTGCTGAATGTTTTACTCGAAGCAGAAGCATTTCTCAGACTAATATTTGCTGTTTCTGTTGTTTTCTTTAGTGTCATAATCCACAATTGGGTTGCAATAGTGAGGAGAGGAGTTCAGTAAATCGGTCATCATCTTTAGGATTATGTGGGGCATAGTGTTGACTTTGGCTACATTGGCTGTTGGTTGGTGCAGCAGGTTCAACAGGGTATGGATGGTTTCATCATCATCAGGAAATGGCTGGGTGTGGTATCATCTGCAAAATTAATGTAGCATACTACTTACTATGGCTGTTATGATATGGGATGGCAGGACCTGCAGTGGTTTCTGATTTGGTGACAGTCTCAGTGGCAGCTGCCACAGCACTTATTGGTGACCAGTAGTCTCTGTTTGTTTTACTGCAGTATGCACATGTAGCAGTGGCAGTGTGGCACAGATATTAAGTGGTAGTCCTGTTTTTATAATACACCGTTCCCATGGGACTTGAAGCAGGTCCAAGAAAGTATAAGTATTTGTGAATGTACTGTGGACATTGTTTTCAAAAGGAATAGATACAAATTAACATCACTAGGATGCAGCTCAGGATAACAACTACTGACATTGTTCAAACCATTGTTTGGGATAATCATATTTGTTTTGTGCTTTGCTTGAGATGGAACATGCACATGAATGTTGTAAAACTTGGAAAGGTGCTGGAGGTGCCCCAGTTAACTAAACATTATCAGTACTTATAAAGAAATAGTAACAGTAGGACATGCCAACATGTGTCTGTTAAATTTTTTTTGGGGGGGAGAGGGCCCGGAACATCGGCCAACTTGGACATTAACAGGTGGCTGAGTGTTTCACCCAGCAAGTGATGTACAACACAACATGATATGCATCATAAGCAGTATCAGACAAGCCAACATGTGTCTGCTAAATTTTGTTGGTATTTCTATTTTTCTTTGGGGGGAAGGGTAGAGGGCCTGGAATATCAGCCAACTTTGACATAAACAGGTGGCTGAGTGTTTCACCCAGCAAGAGACGTACAACACAGCATGATATGCATCAGAAGTAGTATCGGACAAGCCAACATGTGTCTGTAAAATTTTTTTTTGGCAGGGGAGGACCATGAACATCAGCCAGCTTGGACAATAACAAGTACCATTATAATCATATGCACTTTATGTATTCATTTCTTTAATGCACGTAAATCCTCAGTATAATACTCTGACATGTGTGATGGGATGATGAGTACCTCAGCATACATGCATGTTTTTGAAATGCATGGTTGAAAAACTCAAACCCCTCGGATGTGTCCTCCTCCTCAGATGGGAGAACCACACTCTCTTCTTCAGCTTCATTTTCCAGCTCAACATCATCTTCGTCACCTGCATAATAGCTCAACACTGATGATTGTTTATACTGCAATGGCAGGAAATGAAAATTCATTTTAATAAATGTCAGGTACTATATGTTTCTATCAGATCAGCAACTACGCCGGTCACTGGCTATTGCACCAGAGGCACTGAACATCCTCTCTGAGCTAACACTTGGACAGGAACAAGTCAGATATTCGACAGCCAGAGATGCCAGGGCTGGCCACACTTCTACCTTGCTTTGCCAGTATAACAGTGGCTCTTCATCAGTGTTCAGCTGCTGTGGGTTATCCAAATAGGACTGAGCCATATGGCTGGCTGATAACTGCAGGTGACTTTTACCATGACTTGGCTGACATACAGAAGCACTAACCTGCTGCAGCATAGACTAAAGAGGGCTTATGGAACAGCTTGGTGAGGAGGGGCACACTACAATAGGCACAGTACATCAGGAATAGGATGAGGAGGACATTGACACTACCCTTTCCACTGTCAGGTTTGTCCCAGGGATGGGATCCAAAAGGTGACCATTTCTCAGCATGGTCCCTTGCCATTCAATTTTCTACCATTCCTCAAAGGATAATGACATGGCAATTAACCTCAGTCTTCCCACCAAGTAGTAGAGCAGTAATGCCATGTTTGTACCATGGATCCAGCAATGTGGAAAGGATATATGCCTCTGAGGTATTTATGTAAATCAGTCTCGGATCGGATCATCAAACAACTGCAGAATTATGTTAGCCAGTTCTACACCTACCGAGTGTGGAGCCACTTGAAACTGCTCCCTGATGTTTACCAGTGCCTTACGCAGTACTGTCATAAGTGGTATTACCTGACTCAGGCATGCATTGTCAGAGCTGACCACTTGGGTGACATTTTCAAAAGGTTGGAATATTTGAATGACACTGTCCATCAACATCCACTGAGCTGGACTGAATGACATTGCTGCCGGCGTGTCATGGTCATGCAGCTGCATGACATAGTCATTTATTGGTTTATACTGCTCAAATAGTAACTCAAGAATGTACAGGGTTGAATTCCAGCATGTGACAACATCTAGTATTAATCGATGTTGCGGCACTCAGTTTGCCTTCTGTAGAGTGGTCAGCTCTGACCTAGCAAGTGCCAAGCGAGTAAAATGGTTGAAAATGTTATGGCTCACATTCAACATACTGATTACTGACTCATGCTCCAGAAATGCCTTAACAATCAAATTCAGAACATGGGCAACGCATGGGACATGAAAAAATTAACCATTGTGGATTGCTTTCATAGCATTACAAGCACTATCGCTATCAATGAAGCCTGCAGAGAAACTGTGTGGCTTATACCCTCTTGTGATGGGCTTGTTAATTTGTTCCAATATCCTTTCAGCTGTATGAGAGCCATGCATGCTCTGCATCTGCATACTTAGGGTGGCAAGCTGATGAGGACCAACAGTACTACTACCGCTTGACAGTTGGCAAGATGAAGATGGACATGGGTGTAAGTCATGAACCCCGGGGAAATATGCCAAGTGTGCAGTAATGCACATAAAACTTATCCCAGAGGATGGCCTACTTGTCCATATATCAGTGGTAAGGTGGATTGTGGGTACCGCTGAGTGGGACACTAAGTGGGAAACAATGCAGGAAAGGTCATTATAAAGAGCAGGGACAGCCTTTGTGTAAAAGAATGTGCGGCTGGGAACTTTATATTTTGGTGCCGCTTTTTCCATCAAGTGAAGAAAACCAGGTTTCTCCACAAGAGTATGGCAACAGGTCTGTGGCAAGCATTTGAGCAATGGCTCTTTTGCAGCTGGGTGGTCATGGTGGTACTTAGTGTGTTTTGTTAGTGCCGATCTGAAATCTGGCTGATTCAGCTTTTGTTTGACTAGGGAGGTGGTGGATGTGCTGCATTTATGAGATTGCCTACTGATTTGACTGCCTTGGGTAACAGTATGATCATGATACCTATTTTTGACAGAGGCAGGAGAAGAATGAAGTTCACACTGAGTAGTGCTACCACTGTTATCTGCAGAATCAATAATGGTTGAACTAAGTATGGGGTCAAATGTAGAAACTACTGCTTCAGGTTGTTTATCACGAGCAAATTCTGAAGTTGACATTGTTGCCATTCACATCTGCTGTGACCAATGAACAGGATGTTTTGTTTACATATGGTTATGCATTCCAGTGGTTCCATAATGTGATCCTGGCTTGCAACAACTGATTTTTGATTTACGTATGTTACATATAGCAGTGCTATCATCAATCTCACACACAGAAAAAAAATCCCATACCAGTGACTTGCCACCACGCACATGTCAGATTTGACATGCTGCAGGTGCAGTGGATAGGGCTGGGAGATTTGGGGTGGACAACACTATTGCCTGCTGCTGCTGTTCCTGCTGCTTGTCCGTAACAGGTACAGTAGTGCTACCCTGCTTCTCACATCTACTTGGCCCATACTCTGCAATGGTTCAGCAGATGTTCCTTTGTCTTTTCTGACTTTACCCATCCTTACACTTTTTTAATTTGTTTTTGGGGAGGTTTCCAAATAGGGTCAGTTACTGAATCATCATCCCCCCCATCAGTACTGATTGACACAGGCATTTCCTGCACTAATTCAGATATTTCCACCAGGTCATCTTCATCTGCACCCTGCACATCACCCTCCACATTAGCCCAAGAAGGTTGGTCAAGCTCATGCTGAGGAAATTCTTCCTCTTCTGCCTCTATCTCCACCACTTGCTCAAGCTCCCTCTCTTCAGCAATGAAACTTACTGGTTGGGGACTGCCTCTAACATCAGGCCTAATGGAGCTATCAGCCACTGCCAGTGTACTAGTCCCTATCAGATCCTGAAATAAATCCTCAGAATCATCATGTACTGTTCCTCCTCCTCCTCCTCCTCCTGAGACTCCTGTTGCTAGCACAGGAGTGCTGAAACATTCACAGCAGCTTTTTTTCCCTGATCTTATTTGAGATACAGCTACAGCTGCTGAGCTCTGACCACTATGCCTACTCAACCAAAAAAAACCTAGAAGCGGCAATGCCAACTCCTGCTGCTGATGTTGGCACATCATGGCCCACTCCTGTACTTAGATGTATAGGTAAGCTTTTCAGGTTCAAATGACTGTTACAGCCAAATCTACAATCTGCCACTAGAGTGGTCAATTAACCCATTTCTTTTGGGCCCATGTGTACGTCCAGTAGATTTTTAAAACTGTCCATACTACATGCATTAATCACCTCCAAGGGAGAGAATTCCATGCATTCACAACTCTTTGTACCACCTATCTTTCCTGGTGGTGTTGTACCTTTCTCCAATGAGTTGCCTAGTAAGCAATCTTGTTTTATGTGCAACTTGTGTTATTTTATTTAATGCTGATGTCTCCCATATAACTTCATCCTTAAAGGCTTTGTAGGCATAGCACATGTTCCCCCTTAGCCTACGGTAGGCCATTGAATAAAGATTAAGCCCTACCAACCTATCTTTGTAACTGAGATGTTGCATATTTCTTATCTTTTTTATAAATTTCCTTTGAACCTTCTCTACCCTGCTTGTTACAGCTACTGTCTGTGGTGCAGATAAAGGTTTCCTGTATTCAAGTATAGATCTAACCAAAGTTGAATACAGCGGTACCATGTACTTCTTTACTTCTACTTTTTATATTCCTTAAAATATTCCACATAACCTTATTACTTGTGTTAGCCACCTCCACATTGTGTTTGTTAAAGCTGAGGGAATTTGATATATGCACTCCCAAATCTAGCTCACTGTCTGTTTCTTATATAGATTTACCATTTAAGCTGTATTTCTGCATCTTGTTTCTTCTACCAAAAAATGCATCACCCTACATTTTAGTGCATTAAACTGTAATTTATGTTTCGTTGCCCATGATTCCAGTGCCAGTAGCTGGTTTTGCAGTTTGTTAGCTGACCCCTCATCATTTACTACCATCCCAAATTTTGTATCATCAGCATATTTACAATCCAGGCACCATCTGCCACTTGCATTGAGTGGACCAGTGTGTTAAACAACAGGGGCCCAAGAACTGACCCCTGAGGGACCCCACTCATCACATCTCCCCAATCTGATAGATAACCCCTAATCTAAACCCTCTGTACCCTGTTCTCCAACCAGGATTGTATCCAATTACATAAGAATTGGTTTATTCCATATTCCTACAAGACCTGTATCAGTGTCATACATGAAACAGAGTCAAAGGCCCTGGCATAATCACTATACACCACATCCACCAGTAGACCCTAGTCCAGTGCTGAGCTAACTGGTTCAAAGAAATGCATTAGATTACTAATGTACAATCTTCCCCCTGAAAACCCAGGTTGGATTATGTCTATCTGACCTAACTGTTTGAGGTTCTCCTCTAGATACATTTTTACATAACCTTCCAGAAGTTTCCCCAGACTGGATGTAATACTAATGGGCCTATAATTTTCTGTATGGGTTCTGTTCCCTTTTTATGTTGATTGCACGCATGCGCAAGAAACATATTGCGGTAGCTTACTGCAGAAGCAGGTTGTGAAGGCATGGCACTTTTGTGGCCAATGCCCCCACAGCCTTTGGAGGCTTGGTCCGCTGTTGCCAATGGGGTGGCATGCTGCTGCTGACACTAGTTCAGCCAGTGTGCCACAACCTTGTAAGGTTTCAGCCTCTGCAATCGGGGCCATCTCATCATTGCAGCATAAGCCATTCCACTGCAATGAGGGAGCGACCCATCATTGCTGGGCGGTACCTTGGTACTATGATATTGTTTGTGAACATGGCAGCAGCTTGCTGCCATGTTCACAAACAATATAACATACCCCCACTGCTGAGGGGGTGCCCAATCCCCCTCAGCAGCATGTGCCCCCCCACCACAGTGTTTGTTTGCCGAAGGAAGCCCCAATCCCTGTCGGCTTCAGTGCCCTGAGTTCATGTTGCTGACGGGGGAGCCCACTCCCCATTGGCATTATTTCCCCCTTCACAGTTTAATTTGCCTATGGGGGAGCCCACTCCCTTTTGATATAATTCCCCTCCCCAAACACACAGTGCAGTTGTGCCGAGGAGGTGCCCAATCCCCCTGGGCTCTTGCGACCCCCCTTTTGTGCCAATGGGGGTGCACAATCCCTCGTCAACTAGAGCTGCCCCCAAAAAGAAACACTTTGTTGGCATGCTGGGAGCCCGCCCAGCATGCCAAATAGCCCTGTAAAAAGAAAACCGTCCCATGATGTTTCTTTTAACCTGTAGAGAAAGAAAACAGTCCTCGCCATCTCCTGCCCTCCCACAACCCACGCCCACCCTCTGGCGCACCCTGCCTCCCCCACCCCCACCCCAAACTTACCTGCGGAGTCCGGGTGCACAGTCTTCGGTGGACTGAGAACACGTCTGCACTCTTCCGAGCTGACTGCGAACTGAGGTAATGCTGGTAAGCTGTATAATGGCATAAATATTTTTTTTCCAACTTTGATGCATATCTCAGGCATGTTTTTGACTTTTGGCACCAAATTTTCAACATGGGGTTTTTGGGACCCCTCCTCATGAATTCAGACACTGTCATGGTGTTATTCGGCCCTGAAAGGTGATTTTGCGGTCACTGTGTTGGATCACCTTTCAG
Source organism: Neoceratodus forsteri (assembly GCA_016271365.2). NCBI lineage: Eukaryota > Metazoa > Chordata > Ceratodontiformes > Ceratodontidae > Neoceratodus > Neoceratodus forsteri. The sequence continues at coordinate 327,166,088 of JADMNL010000023.1, forward strand.
GACAGATTAATGAAATGACAGTGCCAGTGTTCATGAGGAGGGCTCTCAAACAGTCTATGTTGCAAATTTGGTGGAAAAAATCCAAGAAATAACTGTTTTACGAGCGTGCATTGCACAGTTGCTACGCAAGCTCGTAACTTCACAAATTTGCAATATTTTCACTCCAGATTTTCAACATTGCCATTTTCCTGCACCTTCTTATGAACAGTACAGCTGTCATTTTCCACATCATGGCGAAATGTGTTTTCGCACTTCCAGCGCAGAATAGTATGGTCGCTGTGGGAAATTAGTGTTTGGGACACATTATGAAAATCACAATGAAACTGTTCATTAGCAGGGGTCCTAAAATGCCTGCATTGAAAATTTTGTAACGAAAGTCCATAAAATGACTGTGTGACAAGCATGTGCAGTTTCCACGCATGCTCATAACTTCGCCAATTTGCAATATTTTCACTCCAGATTTTCAACATTGCCATTGTTCCACACCTCTTTATGAACAGTGCAGCTGTTATTTTTCATATCTTGGCTGAAATGTGTTTTCACACTTCTGGTGCAGAATAGCGTGGGTGCTGAGCAAAATCAATGTTTGGGACACATTACGAAAATCACAGTGTCACTGTTAAGGAGCAGAGGTCCTAAAATGCCTACTTTGAAAATTTTGTAATGAAACTCCATAAAATGACTGTGTTACAAGTGTGTGTTGTGCAGTTTCCACGCACCCATGTAACTTCGCTAATTAGTAAAATTTTCATGCCAGACTTTCAACACTGGCATTTTTTCACACCTCCTTATGAACAGTACAGCTGTCATTTTTCACATCCTGGCCAAAATGTGTTTTCACATTTCCGGCGCAGGATACTGCAGTCGCTTTCAGAAATCAGTGTTTGGGACAGATTAGAATCGAGTGAGTGAGAGAGGAGGAGTGACCGAGCTCAACTGAGCTCTGTCGGGACTGTTGCGGATTTCTTTCTGGGCATAAAAAGACACCAACAAAAGCAGGAGACCAGTACAAAAGGGCAGCCTGCAGTGCCGGGACAAACAGAAAGAGCAGGTGAAGGAGGAGGACTGAGCGAGCTCAACGGAGCAAAGCAATCAATATTTGGCATTGATAAATGCATGTTTGAATATGGGAGTGATGTGAGCTACTTTCCATTCATCAACCACTTGTCAGTGACCTGTTAAACTGGATGGCTATGGGTTCTGCAAATTCTTTTGCCATCTGTATTAAAAATTGAGGACTGATGCCATCAGACCCTGGTGATTTATACTTAGTCATACTTACAAGACTATTATTTATATCTGGAGTTATAGTTGGAGATTCTACTGCATTGCCATTCTCTGTAGTGTAGACTGGAGTGCCAGTATCTTTGTCTTGATAGACACTAGTAAAATAGTTATTAAAGCTGTTTGCTATATCAAGTTCACCATCCACCACTCGATTTCCAACTTTGAGATTGGTTACTGTGTTACTAGACTTTCTTAAACTTCCCACATAGCTGTAGAAATGATTGTAATTTCCAGTTTTATTTGTTGCCAGCTGTAATTCTGCCCTTGCCCTTGCCTTCCTCATCGCCTGCTTACACATACTTGACAGTTTCCTGTGTCTATTCACTCTCTCTTATGTTGGATTGCTTTTGACCTTGTTGTACATCTTATTTTTTTTCTTAACTAGTGATTTAATATGACTATTAAACTACTTAGGTATTCTGCCTTTGGCATTATATTTCCTCCTTTCAGGTACGTAGTTGGCAATGAAGTGCTGGATAGCATCATTTATTATGTTCCACATAGTCTGTGGTGATAACCCCTCCAACTTACTTCTCCAGTCTATACTAGATAAAAAATGCCTAATTTTTTTGTAATCAGCCCATCCAAATATTTTTATTTTTGTTTTTTTTATTGCGCTTTACATTTGCCCCCGTAATGCAAAATGTCACCATATTGTGATCACTTGTTCCCAATGGCTGTATCACTTTAACATCCTTGATCATCTCTTCAGCATTTGATAATACTAGATACAAAATTCATTCTCCTCAAGTACCTGATGTCACTAATTGGTGCAAGTAACTGCCTCTACATATGTCCAGGAATATATTCTCTAATGGTTTTTTCCTGTTGTGCTCTGCCAGTAGATAGATGCTAGATTAAAGTCCCCTAGAACCACTGTATTTTACTTTATCATCCCATCTAGCATAGTCATAAAATGGATGTTTTCTTTCTCGGTCAAACTTGGGGATCTGTAACACGCTCCCATCCTACTCTATTTGTGTGCCTTTATATTAATATTAACCCAAAGTTGTTCTACATCTGCTACAGTCATGCTTTGTTCTACAACTAAGGCTTTCATATCTGTGGCTATATATACCCCCATCCCCTCTGGTTTTGTGTTGCCTAGTCTTGTGAAAAAAATCGTAGCCGTCTAAGTTATTGGGCCAGTCCATCTCTCAAAGCTAGGTCTCGTAATGGCACAAATGTCCATTTTTTCACTATGTCATATAAATCTTAGTTCATCTATCTTATTCTTAATACTTTTTACGTTAATTAATAATACTTTCAGAGTGTCTGCATAATGTTCTCTTTGCCTAGTTCCCCGGCAGTTCCGCACATACTTAGACCTGCAAACCTCATCCTCCTTTAATCTCCCACTAGGGACTAGTTTAAATACTGTTCAATTTGTTTTCTAAATATCATACCTAATTCTTTTGAGCCTTTACAGCTTAGATGGAGACTATGTTTACAAAACAAGACATCATTTATTTCAAATTTCTCCCATGTAGCCATACACTCTATACCTCCCATTAGACACCATCTTCCGCGCTAATTATTGACTCTCCATATTTTCTCATTTATCCTATCATTTGCCCTAGGAAATGGTAATATTTCCGAGATCATAAGAGTACTGTTTATTTCTTTAACTTGTTTATGAATTTCCATGAACCTTAGGTAAATCTGATCTTCCCTACTAATTTTCATATCATTTGTCCCTGCATGCACTACGATAAGGGGTCTAGCGTTCCTTAGTTGGATCATTTTGGGCAATAGTTCTTTTACATCTGCAATTTTAGCTCTGGGAAGATATGAACTTGTAACTTGTTCCTTTAAATCTTTAGTCGTGTAGGCATCTGTGTATCTTATAATGGAGTCCCCTATAATGTATACTCTATGATTCACTGCTTGCTCCAGCTCACAATCCATATCTATTTCATTTTGTGGCTCTGTTTCAGTGTGACAAATTTGTGCCTCTGACTCTGTGAAATTAAAAACTCTTGCTTGGAGAAGCATGGGTGTATCAGCCTCATTTACTGGGGGGGGGGGCTATTCCCAGAAAGAATTTCCCCACAGTTCTGCCTATTCCTCCTAGGTATTTCTACTTGCACCTCAATATTTTCCTCCATCTCTACTGTAATTTTACCTATTTTTTCAGAAGAAGATAGAAGGTTTGATACCTTTTATTGGACCAACAAGTGTCTTGTACAAAGATGGAATTATACACAAGCTTTCGGGGCCACACAGGGCCCTTCTTCAGGTGAATAGCAAAACTGAGCAATAGGCAGTATTTATAGCCACTGTGCAGCAATTAAAAATCAGGAAGTGAAGTAGGAAGGTGATAAAGGGGGCTAGAGATGAAACTTTAAAATGCAAAAAATTAAAACATGAGAAGAAATGGGGAGGAGGCATAGTAGGAACAGATTAGTTGGAGATCAAAGGAAGCTAAAGGGAAGACAAAAGCATGCAGATAGGCTCTGAGACCAGAGGCTGGTTGGAAGAGTAGAATGGACAGGAGATGCCTAATAGATGCAAGGAAATCAGGAAATTAGGAGAAATAAAAGAACAAAGGCCTAGATAAACAGAGGTGTGAAAACAAGAGGGAGTAGGTGGGACTGAGCTCAGGAGTTAATAGGAGAGGCAGGGAGGCTGTGAGGTATAGGCAAAAAAACAGAACAGTCAGAATTCAGAGGAAAAAATATAATAGTCAGAAAGACATAGAATCAAACTGTGATGAATAGAGACATGATTTCGTACACAATAAAAAGAGTTACAGTTTACCATAGTGGGTCATAAAACTGATGTCCCAATTCAGTCCAGAAATGTTAGATTTAAATTGTTTTATATATTTCAATTCCCATGTCCTTCTGTCCTGTGTGTTTCTGGAGTTGCCTCTTAGTATCAAGAAAATAAATCCAGGAGAGAGTGATCTGTTTGTGAAAAATGGTTTCCTACTGGAGTGCTAATAATCTGGTTTACTATAGTGTGACAGTGGTGATTCATCCTTTTTTTATTTAGTTGTTTAACCAGGTATAGCACACTAAGCAGGAAGCTTTTTTACAGGAGCAACCTGGGAGCACAAGGAGGTTAAGTGACTTGCTCAGGGTCACACAGTATGCAAGTGGAAGCTGTGGGATTCAAACCCAGGTCTGGTCTGCTGGATGTCACCAGATTTGCAGCTCAGAGCCTTAGACCACTGCGCTATACTGCCTCTTTTTTTCGGTGGTTGGCTAGTTTCCCCAATATAGCAACCATTTGTGCACTTCTTGCATTGAATTAGGTAAACCACATTGCTGGATTGACATATGAAAGATCCATTATTTTGTATTATGTTGTTCTGGCTTGTCTTAATGGTGGCCTGTGCACATATGTGGGTGCAGGTCTTACATCTTGTCATGTTGCATGGTGTTGTCCCTCTTGTTTTCTCAAACACCACCCTTATAATCCATCTGTCTACCTCCGTTTTATTGATGACATATTCCTGATACTTCACTTCCTGATTTTTAATTGCTCCACAGTGGATATATGTACTGCTTGTTGCTCAGTTTTGCCGTTCACCTGAAGAAGGGACCTGTGTGGCCCCAAAAGCTTGTGTATAATGCCATCTTTGTACAAAACACTTGTTGGTCCAATAAAAGGTATCAAACCTTCCATCTTCCTCTGTGTTGCAAGGACCAATACGGCTGAAATCTCCTTTTACAAACCCATTTCTTCATTAATAGTCCTGTTCCTGGCAGGTTTTCTGTACCACCAACTTTTTCAATACTTGTCTCTGAATTCCTCTCTTCAGATAGTGGTCCAAAGGTGTTACTTAGGGGTAGTACAAAGGACATGACCCTTCTTCCTTTCTTTATCTTGCTCATATTTCCTAAAATTTCCCAATCTAATTCTGCAGAATCTCTGTCCCTTTTATGATTTTCAATGTTGTCCCCATCTGCTATATTAGCCTGCTCCAGTAGGTCTTGACCTACTGACTTTGTATAACATTTCAACTGCATTTCCAGACCAACTAGTTTTGCTTTCAGGTCCTTCAGCTCAATGCAGTTTCTACATGTGTATCCCAACAAACTTGCACTTTCCCCTACACCAAACATTTTGCATCATTTGCATTTGATACCCAAGCCCCCTGTTTTCAGGACTACTGTAAGACTCTCCATACTATATTTGGGTGGCTTATTTGACACTATGTGCTGTGGAACAGTACAAATGGTCTTTCCTGTAAGCTCACATACTCATTTCCCTGTGCCCTGTACTGCCTCAATTCCTAGTTGTTTTACTCCTGCCTCTCTCGCTGAACACACTAAACATGCACTCAGAGATGCATGTGTCTCTGCGCATGTCTCCATGCACACCATCGCGCGCTCAAGCTTGCTGTGCTCGCTCCCTGCAGCCCTTAAGTACAATGTGACCCAGAAGTTCTCCTGGAGATCACAGTACTCAAAACACCACAAAGTATTCCCCAAAGAGATTAATAAGTGAGTATACACTCACAATGTGTACAATGCTCTAAAATGCACACACCATAGCCACCAGGACTAGAAAGGTAGTATCTTACAGAAGCTGTAGTCCCAGCAGAACTGACATGAACTACAGCTTCCTAGGTGCTTCCTGTGCTGCTCAGTAATGGACACTGTCTCTACACCCCTTCGCCCCCTAACACTGTCCCAGTACAGATCTTCATTTTGCTGGGCTCTAAAACTTCAGAGTTTGCAAGGACACTCAGCCAGAACTCCCTGTCCCTCAGCTTTTGGCTGACACACAGGTTCAATTCTGGCTTTGCTCTTCTGCACTACCAGTAACCGTGCTGCTGCTAAGACCTCTACCACACTCCCCTATACCCTCTGCACCTCCAGGAGACACAGTTTCACTTGCCTGAAACAGCAGCTGTTTTATTTCCAGAGACCACAGCATACTTTGACTTTTGAGAAGACATGTTCTGCTGTTTTCAGTTATTACACTACCACAAGAAATCAAAATTAACACAATGAAACAAATGAGATGTGCAAAACTATATATGGCTAAATATTACTACTGCACTAATTACTGTCAACAGAACTTCACAGATGCTTCACTGTTCTATGTCACCCTATCAAGAAATACCAGTTCAACAAACACAAAACTGAATTTTCTGTCAAGAATCTCACAGAAAAATGACAATCTATGAGAAGCACAGTCTCTCAGAAGTATCACTAATCAAAACTCAAAAACACTGATAATCTCAGCAGAAAAAAGTACATACAAAAATGATTATCTCAGCAGGAAAAGTACATCTATGGAACTTTTGCCAGCACAAATGATGATTATTTTCACTGTAAAGACTCAAAATAGGATCATCAGACTGAAGAGAACTCTTTTCTTATCAGAAATCACTTCATAAATGAAGCTCATGGGGAGAGAGACTCACATGCTGAAGCCCTGTGCACACCATGTGATCACTGCAGAGCTGCAACCAATCAAAATGCAGTTTTATTGAATCTAGGAATTATTACCTTTGAGCCATGGCTCTTTTACAAAGGTTCCATGTCAGTAGGGTACAAGACAGGCAAAATCACACAAAATATAGCAAATAAATTATAAAGCAGCATTAAGCAGTACTAGGCAGTTCAGTAATGGCAGCTTGAAACAAAAAAAAATTTCAATTTTCAATTTCAATTTCAACTTTATTTTTAAAAGGCGCTTTTCTTAAATCAAAGCGCCTGTACAGATAAATATGACAATAAATATAATAAATCAAGTCAACAGAAATCCTTAAAAGCAATATTAAAAAGGTGGGTCTTCAACTCCCTTTTAAAACTAAGGACGGTCGGGCAGTCTCGCACCTGACGAGGTAGAGAGTTCCACAGGGTAGGTACCATAAAACTAAATGATCTAGCACCAGATGTTTTCAAATGTACCCTGGGAATCTCCAGCAATCCCTCGTCAGTGGATCGGAGGGGGCGAGAGGGACTATAGGGGCACAGGAGCTCTTTCAGGTAGGCAGGTCCCAGATCATGTAGGGCTTTATAGGTCAGCAAACCAACCTTGAAGGTGATTCGCCAGAACACCGGCAGCCAGTGCAGTCCGTGGAGCACAGGCGTTATGTGACTGGATCTAGAAACTCCAGTCAACAGCCTGGCTGCTGCATTCTGCACCAGCTGCAGACGGCGAAGTTCAACCCCCGATAGCCCTAGGTATAGGGAGTTACAGTAGTCAAGTCGGGAGGTAACAAAGGCGTGGATTAATGTTGGAAGGTCCTCTGGAGGAACCAAGTGCTTCACAGTGGCAATATTCCTCAGATAAAAAAAGGAAGTCTTCACAACCGCTGACACCTGGGATTTGAGTGTCAAACGGTCATCAAGTATTATGCCAAGGTTTCGCACTCGGTCTGAGGTCGTCAGCTGGACACCTCCAAGCCACAGGCCTGAGGGTGATCCTTATGGCAGACCCGCCTCACAGCGACCTAAATCCACAACCAACACCTCAGTTTTCTCCGGATTTAACCTCAGCCAACTCCCATTCATCCATTCTTGGATTTCTTCAAGGCAGTTATTAAATACCGACAAGGCAGCGTCCTGGCCGGGCACAAAAGACATATACAGCTGGGTGTCATCAGCATAGCAGTGAAAACCAGACCGTACCGTCTAATAATCCCCCTAATGGTAGCATATACACGAAAACAACATGGGTGCTAAAATGGAGCCTCCGCGGTACCCCACAGGGCAGGAGAATGATGTTGAGGAAAAATTCCTGACACCACTCTCTGAGTCCACCCTCAAGGTAAGATTGGAACCATCTGAGGACCGTACCAGACAGTCCACAGACTAACCATAAGTGCTCAATAACACACCATGGTCAGCGGTGTCAAATGCTGCTGAGAGATCAAGTAGTACCAAGATGGATCGGTCCTACGATCTCTAGCCATTAGGAGGTCATTTAGTACCCGTTGAGCACTGTCTCGCACTATGCCTTTTCCTAAATCCAGACTGGAGTCGAATCGAGATATTGTTGTTGGCCAGATGATCTTCCAACTGCACTGCGACCACTTTCTCAATAACTTTATCCACAAAGGGTAAGTTAGAGACTGGCCTGTAATTTGCTAGACAGTATGGGTCTAGGAGGGTTTCTTTAAAGGGGCTTAATTATAGCCTCTTTGAGGGATCTGGAAAAATCCCCTTCCAAGGACTTCCATACGATCAGAGCTAGGACTAGGCCAATCTTATCCACGCAACCCACTAAGGCGCTGGGACCAGGGTCCAAATTACAGCAGGTCGGTCGCAGTGCTCGAATGATCATCACAACATCCTTGATTATGGGAAGGCTGAAGTCAGACCATTCCAACTGGGTGCTTGACATCTCCTGACAACCACCGCTGCTCCCATTAGGAGGGGAAGAGCGAATGTCCGATCTGATTTTGGTAACCTTATCTGCAAAGAAGAGAGCGAGCTCCTCACACCATTCTTGAGATAAGGCTCTTCTGGGCTGAAGACAGACTGGATTGCACAGTCTGTCCACAGTCGAAAGAGCTGAGCCGTCTATTCTGTGCAGCCACTATCTCTCTGGACAGGAATTCTGCCTTCTTATGAGATTATGAGTTGATAGACCAAATAATGGTCCATCAAACTAAGCTTGTCATCATCACGACACGGACTTTCGCCAACGCCTCTCCAGCCTTTGCCCAACTCTCCTCAATTCCCTCATGGTCTCATCAAACCAAGGAGACCTGGGTGAGGAGTAAGAGGATGAACACGAATGGTGCAATAGAATCCAAGGCCCTGCTACCGCCCTCATTATAGGCATGTAGCAGAACACCTGGATCCATGCAATCTATCGGTGAGCTCGATAGGTCCAATACTGCCATTAGGTCCTCTGGGGATACACCCTCAAAGGTGGTATCGAACCATCTCCGTGAGGGGCAGACCTAATAGGGTGGCCTCAAAACTGAATCTAATGGAGTGATGGTCTGACCATCCAACCAGTTCCACCACCAAGTCAGATATCCCATCCCCAGAAGGAACACCAGGTCCAATGAGTGTCCACCCACATGGGTCGAGGAGGAAACCACCTGTGTGGAAGCCCAGTGATATCTCATCAACTGGAGGAAATCTTGACCAAACCGAGAGAATTCATCGTCGACCCAAGCATTGAAGTACCCCAGTACCAACCATCCGGGACCCCAATGTTGGAGTCGACAAGCGAAGTCTCGATTTCCTGCAGAAAAACATTCGTCACCTGGTGGACGGTTATCACAGTATCCTGCACTCCACACCTACGCCCACAATGTACTCAAAGGATCTGGTGACTCCGCTGGCATCTCCACCAGACCCAGTTCTGACCTAAAACACATGGCAACACCCGCCCCTACGATCCTGACTCGGCGTGTATCACCAGTACCAGCCGGAATTGCTGTGGCTAATACAGGCCCAGCATTTCATCCAGCCAGGTCTGGTGATGCATGCCAGGTCGAATGACTTCGACAAGATCAGCTATAATAGCTGTCTTGTTTTAATAACCTGGCATTGCATAACACCACCAGTAGGACAAACCTCCGATAGTGACCGGCCTACCTGCTGGTCCAATCCAGACCCTTGGGTATGGGCACAGAACGGGAAGGCCCTCTCTCTCCCGTGCCCATTTCGCCCCAGGGCTGCCTCCCTGACCCTACAATCCCAATCACCACTTCTTTCCATTCCCCTCCAGCATGGGACCTCCGTCTCCTTCTCACAATCCCCAAACCCTACACCTCCTATAAACTTCAGCTGGCAGCGGGGCAGGAGAAAGGCGGAGGTCCCAAGCATAGAGGGAATAATCCCGACCATCTGACAGTCACTCCAGCACATCTCTTCACTAAAATAAACGCTCACAATAAAATAAAATCTAACAAATTCTACTGCTGTAAAATCATCTATTCAAATTCTGGTACTAGAAAATTATTTGTTATGATCCTAGTTCCACCCCACAGTACTCTCACCACTGCAGGAAGAGAGTACCCACCTAAAACTACTAAAACATATGATTAAGTAGCTTTAATCAAACAACACATTTTCTTTTTAAAAGTTCAAGAAAGAGTTACTTGGTCTTTTATTGTCCACAACCGTGTGCTCTCACCACTCTAGACTATGAAGGGTTTCTTTTTTTTTTAAAAGTATGCCAGCCTCCTCTCACAAGGCAGCAACAACCCCATCGAACCCAGTCCTGACTTTTCTAAAAAGATAAATTACAAACGCTAGCCCAAAACAAAGTTCAATGTACTTCACCAAAACAAATGGTCCAAGGAGTCCCAGTTTCCTCCTATGTTGTGGTTTCCTTCCTTATAAATCTTTCGCAATGGTGGAATGTAGACAGCATATCATTTTCACCTTCGGGTTAGGCTCAACCCGATCCTTCACCATGGTGGAGCAAGCAAGATCACCCTTCGGTGGTCCCCCTACTCCCCTTAAGGAACTAGGTTTACACCAACACCCTCCAGTGTCAGTGATCATCTTCCCTCCGTCCAGACCGAGGAGCCCAACCTTTCGTTTGTCCAACACTTTGCCGAAATCCTTGCTGTACTCCAAGCGCACCCCTCTCAGGGGCTTCCACTTCCTCAAGCCGGTCCTCTCTCACAGGCATCTGTCCACTTCCTCACGCACAGTCCAGCCGTATCCCGTCCCGTACGGAAACAGCCACCTCCATCTCACTGTTCCTCCAATTCCACAGCCCCGACAACTCCAGTGGACCACCGAGCGTAAAGTTCCTCAATGGGTCGAGCCAGTGACCAGACGCCAATGACTAGACGCCCAGAAAAATGACCTCCCACGGCTCCGACAAGCCAATCTCCATGGTTTTGGGTAACCCATGCAGCAGTCCTCTGATTATTGGGAGAGAAACCCAAAATACTTGAGTAACACATAATGGTTGAATTGGTGGAATGCAATACAGAAAGAACAATGGAGGGGAAAAGAGGAGCAAGGAGAGGCAGACATAGGGAGACTAGTTCAACTCAAATTAGTAATAAATGCTGAGTAATTTGAGATTTCTGTGGATTTTGCATGCATAACTGGGGGAAATTAACACTGTTGCAGAACTTAAACAATACAGTATTCCACAATATTTGGGATTATGTGGAATTAATTAAAAACTGTGGATGAATCAAGTCTACCCACGTAACTGCAGAGTTGAAAATCATGTGATTTGAACCAACCACGGGTTAATGATATCTTATGGCGAAATTATTGTCTTAAGATGCGGAATTCAATGTACAACGCAACAGAAATAAAATCATGCAAATCCATAGGTTCTGCAGAATTAAAATAAGATACCCACAATAAAACAAGGCAAGAACGAAAAAAAGACATCACAAAAAAAAAATGATGTTAATTTCTGGCACCACAGTTAAGGTGGTCCAAAGTTTGGGTGCTTACATCCAGTTTTGCAGTTTAAGATTAACAATACAACATCTACAGAATCAAATATGGCAATACATTGATGATGGAAAAAGAAATCCGCAGTAATGCCTTGAAAAACGTGAAAAATTATACTATACCACGGAAAGAAACTCACAGGGCAATTTATTTCTACATCTACTGACTAAAATGACATACTTTATCACTAAATGCCACAGTATGAGGCAAAAATCCACAGATAATTGGTGGAAATTTGAAATTTCGCCCAAGATGAAAGAGCAAAAAATTCCACAGAAGTTTCAAACTTTCACCGAAGTTCCACAACGGTGGAATTCGCAACTTTCACCCAGCACTAGTGGGCACTTTGACAGTTGTCACCACCATGAATAAAGAAGGCCATTAGTTAATGGAACTGTGTTTGAGTCCCTCTGTTTCAAACTCCCAGATTATCACAGTGGCAATGAGGTGTACAGTAATCTACAGGTGCAGGTGCAGTCAGGAAAGCTTGCTGCTTGTATTTTTAAAGATTGCCCCAGAACTGTTGGGGACCATGGTGGAAACAAAAAATAATCTCCCTCCAGGATGCCTCACATTCTCAGCGCTATGCTGCCTTCCAGTTTGATTTCTGCCCATTTGCTGCAACCCTCCCAACTGATGGCTGTGGTCTTTACCATAGACCATTCATCAGCAATGAATAGAAAGGGAAAGCCCCATTAGTGACTGAGCGAGCCACAACTAGTAAGTTCACAATCATGTTATGAAAAACTAAACAGGAATAGGGCTGGGTGAAATTAGCAAATTCTGATCTTGTGAAATTTTCATGATATTTCAAGAAATTTTGCAGAATTTTCTGAAAGGATTCAATTGATCGTAACTCAGCCACTTATATAGCATGATATTCAGAGTTAGGCATGCCTATTGTTTGGACAAGGCTCTAAAAGAATATCAAGTTTTATTATACTTGGATGAGAGATGAGGAAGGTATAAGGGCTCAAATTCTCGGCAGTTTATTATTCATGTGAAAATTTCTGAAAATATTTCTATGCTTACAATTTAGGCACCTTTGGAGCTAGATAATTGGAAATTTATATGCATACTTTTTGGAAGAGTCATAGAAACTGCTAAATAAAGAGGTAATTGGTTGTGTAAATTTTAAGTTGCAGGAGTTCAAAGTTTCACAATTTAATTATTTGTTAAATAGTGTGAAAATGTTCAAAATAGTTGGATGTTTATAGCTCCACTGCTATTACTGGCATAGACTCATGATTGTGCATGCATACCAAAGTAAATATGTCCTGGAATCTAATTAAGCTGGATAAATGTGGTTTAATAGGTTAAATGTATTGTGGAGACTTTAGAAATTACTAATTGACAAAATTTGCTCAAAAACGTATGGATGCATAGAATTCCATTTAGAAACATAGAAACATGGGGCCCAATTCTCAAAGGGGGCTTAGATCAGTGCAAGTGCATCAGACAGCAGCCTGCATTGAATCCCCTTGTGCCAGGGACCCTGCACCAGATTGTGGTACAGGAGGGGTCCCGTCACCTACATCCCCACACTTGCGGCAACTCCCTCCTGTGTGGCAAACACCTGACACATGGGAAGGGTCTGCCGCAGGCTGCATTCATCAAATACAAGCACCACCCCCATCCCTGAAGTTGCCCATGTAAATATACTTAAATGTACATCCCCTTCCCACATAATAAAGTGCCCCCACCCAATTACCGATGCTGTCCCATAAGTGAACATAGAATAAGCCCCACATCCTGATCCCTGATGCCATCCAATTGGTGAAAGTAGAATAGCCCTCCAACCCAATCCCCAATGTCACCATTGTAATAACAGAAGAACCCCATTCACTGGTGATCTTGTGGCCCTCAACTCCCACCCCTGCAGGTAGTGCCCACCCATTTCTCCCCACCATCCCATAACAGAGCCGTCACCGGCACAGCCTTCCCCTCACCTCCACAGCCGGCACCGACTGAACTGTCACTGAGTACTAAACTGTATAGTGTGCGTACACTATACAGTAAAGTACTCAATGACAATTCATTCAGCACCGGCTGCAGAGGTGAGAGGAGGGCTATGATGTTGCCAGCTCTGTTATGGGATGGGAGGGAGCTGGGAGGGGTGGGCTCTACGATGTAGAAGTGGGGGGTAGGGGGCCACTAGATGACCAGAGAATGTGGGGCTTCTGTTACTATGATGGTGACATTGGGGATTGGGTTGAGGGCTATTCTACTTTCACTAATCGGATGGCATCGGGTATCAGGCTGGGGCGCATTATTACGTGGGAAGGGGAAATATAATATATTATCATGGCCAACATCAAGGATCGGGAGGGAGGGCCACTCAACCACCATGGTAGGGAACACATATTTATTTACTGTAACAATGCCATTGGGGAGGAGGGACAGTGGCACACTGCACAATGCAACACATGCACCCAGAGAGCTATGTCTAAGTACTCTTAGACCAGCCCTGGCTGGTCTAAGGGTACTTAGAGATTCTCCCTCTGGGTGGTCTTTAAGAATCAGATGTTTGGGGATATCAAGCTTGCATCTGCCTTATGCTCCCTTGCACCTTGCTGCAGCCCCTTATGAGGTGCCTGGGGGGTACAAGCACAGTTTGGGGTAAGCAGTCTGTGGCAACTGCAGGCTGCCTTTGTGAATCACTCCCAGTGCATCTTTTGGTGCAAGGGCACTTTGCGCTTTTCTTTGTGGTGTAAGTCCCTTGTGCCCAGTTGGGAAGTTTGAGAATCTGCCCCATAGACTTTGATGGCAGATAGGGACTGCGTGGCCCACCCGGTCTGCCCATTTCCCTACCTATTGGATAAGCTGCAGATCCTAGTTTTACAAACAGCCTACTTCCTCTTACCTCCCACTGGAATTGTCTTATGTCTGTCCCATGCATTCTTAAATTCCCCCACTGTCTTTCACCCCACAACCTCCTCAGGAAGGCTGTTTCATGTGTCCACCATCCTCTCCATGAAAACATACATCCTCACGCTGTCCCTAAGTCATACCCCCCCATCTTCAAATTGTACCCCCTTGTTCTTGCACATCTCTTTTTCTGAAAGATGCTACCCTCTTGGACGTTGTTGATTCCCTCGAGTTACTTGAATGTTTCTATCATGTCCTCCCTCTCCCTCCTTTTCTTGAGGGTATATATATTAAGTTCTTTAAGTCTCTCTTTGTATGGCTTCTGGTGCAGACCCTGCACCATTTTAGTTGCCCTCCTCTGGACTGTCTCTATTCTGTTTATGTCCTTGCAGAGATGGGGTCTCCAGAACTGCATACAGTACTTCAGATGGGGTCTCACCAACTGTCTGTACAGAGGGATAACAACTTCTTATTTTCTACAGGTAATGACTCTCCCTATGCATCCCATTATCCCCCCAGCCCTCCTTACTGCCTTCTCACATTGCTTGCCTACCTTTAGGTGATCTGATATGTCTATCCCTGGTCTCTTTCCATTTTTGTTGATGTTAATACTCCCCCCCATTGTATACTCTTTCCTTGGGTTTTTGTTTCCCAGGTGTACTACTTTGTGCTTCTTTGCATTGAATCTAAACTGACATAGTTTTGGCCATTCCTCCAACCTTCCAAGTCCCTTCTCATCCTTTACACCCCCCTTGTGTATTAACCCTGTTGCAGATCATTGTGTCATCTGCAAAGAGGCATAATTTTTCTTTCCTGTCCCTCCACAATATCACCTATAAAGACATTAAAGAGGACCAGTCCCAGTACAGAATCCTGCGGTACACTGCTAGTAACCACCCCTTTCTTTGGAATGGACTCTGTTTACTATTACCCTCTGCATCCTGTTGTCCAGCCAATTTTTTTAACCAGGTTACCACCCTGGGACTCACTTCCAGGCTGGCTAACTTGTTTATTAATGTTTTGTGTAGGACTGTATCAAATGCCTTGCTAAAGTATAGGTAGGCCACACCCATAGCCCCTCCCTGGTCTACTACTTTGGTCATTCATTCAAAGAAATCTATTAGATTCGTCTGACATGACCTTCCCACTGTGAATACATGCTGTCTTGGGTCCTGTGCCCCACTGGCTTCTAGGTACTCAACAATTCTTTTTTTCAGAAGTGATTCCATCTTTTTACCTACCACTGAGGTCAAACTAATAGGTCTGTAGTTTCCTGCCTATGTCTTGCTTCCACTTTTGTGAAGGGAAATCATATCCACCCTCCTCCAGTCCTCAGGTACCACACCATGCTCCCATGATTTGTTAAAAGTGATAGTCAGTGGTGCCACTAGTTCTCCCATCAGTTCTTTAGAATTCTGGGGTAAATCCCATCAGGAACCATTGCTTTATCCACCTTCAGTTTTAGGAGTTCCTTTCAGGACCTGTTCTTCTGTAAATGTACTGGTATTGACCCCCCTATCCAGTGAGCTTCTATTATTTGTTTTAGGTACCTCTTCCTCCTTTTCTTTTGTGAATACTGAGCAGAAGTATTCATTCAGTATCTCTGCTTTGTCACTGTCACCTTCTGCCCATCCCCTTCCCTCCCCTTTATTAAGCCTCACTATACCTCCCCTGGTCTTTCTTTGCTCCCTAATGTACATATAACATGTTTTATCCCCCTTCTTAACTGAGTTGGCTATCTTTACCTCAGTTTGGGCCTTTGCTATTCTGACTGCCTTCCCCACTTCCTTCTGCTTTAACTGGTATAGTTCTCTGTCTTGCTCCTCCTGTGTTTCCTTATACTTCCTGAATGCTATCTTTTTCTCCCTAACCTTCCCTGCCACCTCTTTTGAGAACCATAGAGTGTTTTTCCTTCATTTTGTTTTGTTTATTTACTGCACACTTAGGCTTGTTGCCTCTGTGATGGCAGCTTTGATTTTTTCCCATTGTTTCTCCACCCCACCTTCTTGCCTGTTTGCTAGTGCATTTCTGAGACACTCCCCCATTTTGCCAAAGTCAGCCCTCCTAAAGTCCAATACCCTCATCTTTGTGTGACTTGACTCTACAGCTGTATTTATTGTGAACCACACTGTTTGGTGGTCACTTGTTCCCAGATGGCTGCCCATTTCTAAATCCGAGATCCTCTCTCCATCTCAGTTTGAGAGTACCAGGTTTAAAATGTCTCCCTCCCGAGTGGATTCCAGCACTAGCTGCCTGAGGCATGCCCCCTGTAGGTATCAAAAATTACCCTGCTCTTTGATGTGGCTGCAGTAAATGTGCTCAATTTAACATCTGGCACAGTCAGGTCCCACATCAACAATATCTCCCCCTTTACTGCCATTCTAAGAATGCCTTCTATCATTTCCTTGTCCATTTCCTCCTCCTGAGATTGGGGTATGTATACAACCCCCATATGGATTGTGGTGCCATTTCCTGTCTCCAGGGTGACCCACAGTGCCTCCTCTCCTCACTGTTTACCCTTTAGTTCCATTGCATTGATCCCTTTCCTTATGTAGAGAGCTACTCCTCCTCCTCTTTTACCCTTCCTGTCCCTCCTGTAGATTGTGTTCCCTGGTATGTTGTCATCCCAGTCATGGTTCTCTATGTACCATGTTTCTGTGACTGCCATGATATCCAGGTGTCCCTCTTCATCAAAGCCACTAGTTCAGGGAACTTGTTAACCAGACTACGTGCATTAGTACTCATCGCCCTCCATTTTTTGATAGCCTTATCCCCTTTAGCCCCATCCCTGTCTTTACTGTCTTTGCCTTTTTCTCCATTGACCCATGTCTTGCTCCATATCAACTTCTCTATCTTAGTGTTTAACTCACTAACTACCCTGTTTTGTGTGAGGGAAGGGCTGGGATTTCCATGTTTCTTTTCAGTGCCCCCCCCCCCGGCTAGTTTAAATGCTTGCCAATGAAGCATTTAAACCTATCACCTAGGGTCCTGGATCCCCTCCCAGACAGATGCAGACCATCACACCAGTTTAGGCCTGCATCATGCCAGGTGGACCCCCAGTCCCCAATGAAGCCAAAACCCTGAGCTCCGCACCACTTTTTCAACCATTCATTGAATCCCATGGTGTGGAGTACCCTCGCCTCACCCATGCCATAGACAGGCAGTACCTCCGAGAAGATTACCATGCATGCTACTTATCTAAGGCCCCTTTCCATCTCTACAAACTCCTCCTGCACTGATCTAATCCCATTCCAAGCCAGCTCATTTGTCCCTATGCGGACAATGACTCCCAGCTCCCTCTTCTGTGATGCTGCTCCCACTATCCTGATGATTTGCTTTCTGTCCCTCCCAGCCATGGCATTGGGCAGTCAGCTTACATCCCTCTCCCCTCCCCCCTGTTCTACCCTTCTAATGACTGAGTCCCCCACCAGGAGTTGTTTCCTTCCCCTATGGGGTCTCATGCCACCCATCTCTGGGTCTCCTTTGTGGAGGTTCCCAGCATTCTCCTTGGCCTCCACTGTGGTTGCCTGCATAGAGGAACCATGCTCCACCAGAATGGCATATGAATTGTGGAGAGGTACAGCTGGAGGGATGCGCCTCTGATTCACCACCCTCACCCTCTCTAAGCCCACAGTGGTTCAACCACTCCTCTTTCTTGCCAACCACTGAGGCAGCGGCAGTGACCCCAGTGGTCCCTGGGTGGGGGGGGGAGGAGGATGGAATTTAACTTTCAAAAGTACTTATTACCACTGAATCACCTTTTCTGCACTACCACCATAGGCCTACAATACCCCTCCAACACTCCTGTGACAGTGATGTCCAGTATCATGGTCCAGCATGACTAAAGATATCCAGATACTTCTGCCATAATGACTTAAGTCACAACTAGTTGTAAGGCTTGGTATCACTTGGTGCCACTGTTTTCAAATAGTTCCAATAAACATTGTTATGTACAGGGTTGTTAAAAATTCTTAAGTCAAACAATTCAACTATTCTCCTGAGAGAGTCCAAAAAACTGCTCGGCACACAAAAGGATCTCCTGTTCAGTAGAATCAGTTTATTTCCATCTTGATACAGATAAAGGCAGCAAAAATGAAAATACGGTGCAGACAGTTAGCCAAACCACAGGCTGCAGAGGGATAAGCACTTCTTCTGAAGGTGATTTGGCTAGCTGTCTGCAAGATATTTTCATTTTCACTGTCTTTATCTTTAACCAGATGGAAATAATTGAATCTACTAAGCAGCCTATCCTTTTCTGTGCCAAGTACTTTTTGGACTCTCTCAGGAGTGCAGCTGTACAGGTATTGCTTGTTTTATTAGTTTTGTATGTGAAGTTTAGTCACCCCTTAGAGTAGCATCCTTGCAGGAATCACTATGGCATAGCTGAACTGGTGGGCTTTGTTCAAGGGTCAGCAGGTGGCATTGCAGGGAAACAATGTTGTATATGCATGTACTTCCACAAGTCATTAAATCAGTGAGCTCTAGTGGTTATCTGGCACATTGCAAGAATTCAGGTTCATGTACTGTGATGTCCATGACTATTCCTCATTGTTCGTCACTTAAGATAGTGACCTAACACTTGGCACCAGTATACTTTTACTATGGAGCAGCCTATGAATACTGCTTTATTGCTACTTTACCCAGCCTTTACTGTCCTCTAAAATGGCAAGTTGGCAGTTCAAGTGCATAACTGGGCAAATTGTATGGACATGACTTTGTTAAAAGTATCACAACATTCCACAATTTCACACAAGCAAATGGAATACATTTTTTTTTATTTAGTAGACTTTATCCATCTGCACACCCAACTGGCATCCTCATCAGACAGCTGTTCCATCTAGCCCATCACCTGCAATCTCCAGAACTTATCTTACTCCAGTGTGCCCCCGAAGATGAACCCCCTTGGGAAGGGCTGCCAGAGGTCAAGGCCTATCTCTGAAATAGGTCAAGTGTCAGCTCCTGGAGTTTGAACTGGTTGGAGCTGTGGGGCCTGTGATGGGTGGTGGTAGCATTAGGCACAGTTGGGGATTTTTCCTTCTGTTTCTGTCCTCATTCCCTGGGCACCAGGAGGCCCCATTGCACTGACGCAAGCATACTAGCATGCTATGTGTGTCAGAGAACCGATGTCCTCATTCCAGAGTTCTGGATCCAGACTTGCACTGCCACCTATGGTCACCCAGGTGGCAGTAGTAAAGTTAATGCAAGGCATTCACCCACCACAAGGAGGTGAGCATCTGCTGGGATGCTCAACCATCCTCACTTGGCTGGCTTACCGATGACCCATGCCTGCTCCTGAATCTGGGTCACTGGTATTGGCACTACTGCTGCACTAAAGGGCTGGCCATGAAATTCAGCTTTAATTACTCATGTTATTTTGGAATCCTTGGTTGTTCATAACTTTACTAGTCTTTCAATAAATTATTAGAGAGCTGACACACACAGCCTCTTTTCTTTCCATACTTGGTGAGCCAGTGGGATGCTGGGTTGCATTGGGAGAGGTATCATCAGCTGAAGGAAGGAGGTGGTGATGCCACTGTACAGATCATTGGTGAGGCCTCATTTGGAATACGATGTCCAGTTCTGGAGGCCGCATCTCCATAAGGACGTAGACAGGGTGGAGGCAGTTCAAAGAAGAGCAACAAAGATGGTGCAGGGCCTGCACCAAAAGTCATATGAGGAGAGACTGGAAGACCTCAGTATCTATAATAATACCCTTAATATGTATACCCTGGAGGAGAGAAGAGATTTTAAGCGAGAGGAAGGAATCGCAGCAGGAGCAGGACAGAGAACTGTTTCAGTTAAAGCAAAAGGAGGCTGGGAAGGCAGTCAGAATAGCAAAGGCCCAAACCGAGGAAAAGATAGCCAACTCAGTTAAGAAGGGGGATAAAACCTTTTATAGGTACATCAGGGAGCAAAGGAAGACCAAGGGAGGGATAGTGAGGCTTAATAAAGGGAGGAGGTGGGCAGAGGAGACTGTGAAAAGGCAGAGATACTAAACAAATATTTTTGCTCAGTATTTACAAGGGAAGAGGGAGGTACATAAAACAAACAGTAGTAACACTCTGGATGCAGAAGTTGATACCAGCCCATTTACAGAAGAAAGGGTTCTGAAAGAACTCTCTAAAACTGAAGTGGACAAAGCAATGGGGCCTGATGGATTCATCCCAGAATTCTAAAAGAACTAAGGGTAGAACTAGTGACACCACTGACTACCCTCTTTAACAAATCATGGGAGGATGGGGTGGTACCCGAGGACTGGAGGAGGGCAGATGTGATTCCCCTTCACAAAAGTGGGAGCAAGGCAGAAGCAGGAAACTATAGACCTGTTAGTTTAACCTCAGTGATAGGGAAAATGATGGAATCACTTCTGAAGGAAAGAATTGTCGAGTATCTAGAGGCCAGAGGGCACAGGACCCTAGGCAGCATGGATTCACAGTGGGAAGGTCATGCCAGACGAATCTGATAGATTTCTTTGACTGGGTGACCAAAGTAGTAGATCAGGGAGGGGCTGTGGACATGGCCTACCTAGACTTTAGCAAGGCATTTGACACAGTCCCACACAAAAGATTAATACAAGTTTGCCAGCCTGGGAGTGGGTCCCAAGATGAAAGCCTGGGTAAAAGGTGGCTGGAGAATAGGACACAGAGAGTAATAGTAAATGGAGTCCACTCAGAAGAAAGGAGGGTTACTAGCAGGTACAGCAGGGTTCAGTATTAGGACCAGTCCTCTTCAATGTTTTATAGCGACATTGCAGAAGGACTGGAAGGAAAAGTATGTCTCTCTGCAGATGACACTAAGATCTGCAACAGAGTTGATTCACAGGGTGGGGTGGAAAGGATGAGAAGGACTGGCAAGGTTAGAGGAATGGTCAAATGTATGGCAGCTTAGATTCAATGCTAAGAAGTGCAAGGTAATGCACCTGGGAAACAAAAACCCAGGGGAAGAGTACACAATGGGGGGTGAGATACTAACAACAACAAAAATGGAAAGGGACCTGGGGGTAGTCATATCAGATGACCTAAAGGTGGGCAAGCAATGTGAGAAGGCAGCAAGGAGGTCTGGGGGGATACTGGGATGCATAGGGAGAGGCATCACCAGTAGAAAACAGGAAGTTATTATCTCTCTGTACAGACAGCTGGTGAGACCCCATCTGGAGTACTGTGTGCAGTTCTGGAGACCCAATCTCCGCAAAGACATAGACAGGATGGAAGCTGTCCAGAGGAGGGCAACTAAAATGGTGCAGGGTCTGCACCGGAGGACATATGAAGAGAGAGACTTAGGAGCTTAATATGCTATAGCCTCGAGAAAGGAGGAGGGGGACATGATAGAAACTTTCAAGTACCTCAAGGGAATCAACAAAGTCCAAGAGGGTAGCATCTTTCAAAAAGAGGTGTGCAAGAACAAGAGGCACAATTTGAAGATAAGGCGGCTCGAGGTAATTTAAGGAAGTATTTTTTCACAGAGAGGGTTGTGGATGCATGGAATGGCCTTCGGAGGAAGGTTGTGGAGTCAAAATCAGTGGTGGAATTCAAGCATGCATGGGATAGTCATAAGGCAATTCTGGGGGGTTGGGGTAGGAAGAAGTAGGCTGCTGGTTAACTAGGATCTGCAGCTTATCCAGTAGGTAGGGAAATGGGCAGACTGGGTGGGCCAAGCGGTCCTTATCTGCCGTCAAATTCTATGTTTCTATGTTTCTATATGATAGAAATCTTCAATATCTAAAAGGCATAAATAGGGTATCGGAGAGTATCATCTTTCAGAAAAGGAGACATGCAGAAATGAGGGGGCATGATATGAGGTTGGAAGGGGATAGACTAAGGGGTAATATGGGAAGTTTTTCTTCCCATAAAGGGTGGTGGATGCATGGAATAGACTCCCAGTGGAAGTGGTGGGAACAAACACAGTGGGGGATTCAAGCATGCATGCGACAGGCATAGGGGAATACTAGCAGTAGGAACAAGGAGGTAAAGCTGGAGATCAAGTAGGGTCTGCAGCTTTTATGGTAGGCAGGGAAAATGGGAAGACTAGATGGGCTTAGCAATCCTTATCTGCCATAAATTTTTAAGTTTCTATGTTTCTATATTGTTTTTCTCTCCTGGCTAGCAGCTCATCTCATAGGAATATGCCCTGTTCATAGGGATATACCTTGATCAGGCTGAACCCTGCCATCATTCAGTTGGCTGCCGGGTTTTTCTCCAACATTTTTTCTCCCCATCTCCCTTTGTGGGGGCAGTGCCTCTGTCAGCCCTGCACAATGACAGCTTCCTCTGCAGCAGAAGCAAGCTCCCTGGCCCAGCCATCGGGGTCACAGTGTTGGTGAAACTTGCAGCCAACCTTCTCAGACTAAGATGCACAACCAAGTAGCAGCTATCTCGGCCATGGCCTGCCTCCTGACATGACTTCCTGGGCTTGCTTTCAGACCCAAGTTATCTGCATAGCACTGCAACTGTCTGCTGCTAGGTCACGGGGTAGTTTCAAAGCTTAATATTTAGTGCCAATGAACCTAATAAAATTGGTGATTTCTTTTTCTCTAGTTTTAAAGTTATAGGGTCTTAAGATTCTGCAGTTTACATAGTTGTGAAATGTAATTTTAAATTTTCTGAATGTGTGGACGTTTATAACTAAGTCAACTTTAATGATAGTGATCTAAAACTTGGCATACTTCTGCATGGAATTAGGTAATGTCATCATGCCAAATCTGGTGCAATGTGCTCGCTGTCCATCAATTAGCAAAGTATACTGTATAAAGTACATGCTCGCTCCTTGACTGCTGAGTTGGCGGCTGGCTGCGGTGGCGAGCAGAGTGCTGTGATAGTCACTGGCTGTAGGATGGGATGGGGGAATGGGGTAGTGGGGCACTGCCTGCCAGGGTGAGGGTGGTGGAGGGGGGTCCAGTAGACCAACAGGGAAAGTTATTTAATTATTTATGTGGACATCGGGGATAGGGAAGGGGGTCCACTGGACCACCGGGGAAGGATACATTTAAAGCATATGGACAAACTGGTGATAGGGAGGGGGTCCACTAGACCACCAGAGACATGATTTATATATTTCAAGGGGATTGGGGCTGGGGGGACTGCTAGCCACCAGGGACATGAATTACTTTTATTTAAAATGTGAACTGGGCTGGGGGGGACCACTAGCCACTAGGAGATCGAGGCTTGGTGGATACATGACACATTGCCATAAATGTCTAAACATAGAAACATAGAAACTGGCAGTGGATAATGACTGCATGGCCCAGTCAGTCTGCCCATTTTACCTTCCTAATGCAATACCACAGATCTACTTGACCTCCAGTTTTTACCCTCTCTTTCATACCGCTAGGGTTCCCTTGTGCCTACCACATGCATTCTTGAATTCCCTTTCCATATTTGCCCCCACCATCTCCCCTAAGAGGCTGTTCCATGCATCTACCACCCTTTCCATGAAAAAATACTTCCTCATGTTACCCCTAAGTCTACCTCCTCCAGTCTCATATCATGACACCTCGTTCTTGAACATCTTTTTTCTGAAAGATGTTACCCTCTTGCACCTTGTTTATACCCTTGAGGTATTTGAAGGTCTCTATCATATCCCCTCCCTCTTCTCTTCTAGGGTATACCTATTGAGGTCCTCTAGTCTCTCCTTATATGACTTTTGGTGCAGACCCTGCACCATTTTTGTTGCCCTTCTCTGAACTGCCTCTTCTCTGTTTATGTCCTTCCGGAGATGCAGCCTCCAGAACAGGAAACAATACTTCAGGTGGGGTCCCACCAATGATTTGTACAGTGGTAACACCACCTCCTATTTTCTGCTGGTGATACCTCTCCCTATGCACTCCATTATCCCGCTGGCTCTCCCCATAGCCTTTTCACAAAGATTGGTCACCTTTAGGACTTCAGATATGATTACCCCCAGATCCCTTTCCTGTTTGGTGGTTATCAGTACCTCCCCCCATCTTGTACTCCTCCCCTGGGTTTCTGTGCCCCAAATACATGAGTTTACACTTTGCATTGAATTTTAGCTGCCACACTCTTCACCACTCCTCAAGCCAGCTTAGGTCCCTCATCATTTTTTCCACGCACACACACCCCAGAGTGTCACCCCTTTTGCAGATCTTAGTGTCATCTGCAAAGAGACATACCTTTCCTTCCAGCCTTCATCAATGTCACTTATGTAGACATTAAAGAGGACTGGCCCCAGAACTCATCCTTGTGGCACCCTGCTGGTCACCCTCCTTTCCCCAGAATGAACTCTGTTTACCACCACCATATGTGTTCTATCCCTTAATCAATTTCTGACCCAGTTTACCACCTTGGGATCCACTCCCAGGCTACCCAGCTTGTTTACAAGCCTCCTATGTGGAACGGTGTCAAAGGCCTTGCTGAAATCCAGGTAGACCACATCCACCGCCCCGCTCTGATCTATTTCCATGGTCACCCAGTCAAAGAAATCTATCAGATTTGTTTGACATGACCTTCCAAAAGGACACACTTCTAGCCCTGGCTGGTTTAATGGTACTTAGACATTTGTACTCTGGGAGGGTTTTGTGAATCCTGACTTAGGGGATATGACAGCCAGAGGCTTCCACAAGCCCCCTAGAGCCATGCTGCAGACCATTTTGTGATGCAAGACTTGTGTGGGGCCCCTACAGGCTGCCTTTGTGAATTGCTCCCAGTGCATCTTTTGGCACAAGACACATCTTGTGCCATTCTTTGTGATACAAGCCCCTTGCACCATTCAGGGGAGCTTTCTGAATCAAGAACTTTATCTTCAGCTATGCATACTACACCAGCCAATTTGGTATCAGTGTATTTGCTGGTAGAATGTTTAACTTGTTTGCAAATGTCTGAAATAAAGATTTGAACTAATATTGGACCCAACACAGAGCCCTGTTGCACTCCACTAGTCACATTACCGTTATTTGAGTAGTATCCATTTATACAGAATCATTGGGTTCTAGTAATGAGCCACTTTTCTGTCTATCTTATAATATGAGGACTGACATGTAAACTGATTGTCTTTTGAATAATTACACAGTGCAGAACTGAGTCAAATGCTTTTGACTGTACTGTTTATTTCTGTTCATATTTGATGATGCTATTCATTATTGTTGTGCATCAAATGACATATCTGAATAAAACTGAATTGCAAAAACCCAAAAAGTAAAAGAAATTTGAAGCCCCCCCTCCACATTGTCACACAGCCCTGCTGCATCTCAACCATGAGAAGAAGTGTGATCTGGCTGACCCACCACCAAGCAACCATACAAGCATAGTAAGCCTGTGGGGGACATATGGGACACAGACAAATAATTAAAGATATATTTAAATAAGATCTTTACCTGGCAGTAGATAAAAAGCAAGAAATCCAGGGAGTACTCAGCAACTCTTCTTAGTAACACCTGTAACTACCCTACCAATTTGGGGTTTACTATAATGTCTTCCTGGGCTCTATAATGCTCACTGTCAGGCTGGTGTCCCATCCTAGTGTGATCTTGTTATTTATGTGAGAGTGCCATAGTAACCCTCCCCACCTGTCCCTTTAAGAGAATAGCTAATCTTTGTGAAGTGAACAGTCTGTGCTGGGTCCAAGTGATTTAGGGCTTTGACCAGCCAGACAATGCTCTGATTTGCTCCAATCTGCAGTCGCTATTTGCGCAGAGGGAGCCTATGTAGGAATTGTGTTTATTTACTATTTGTGCCTTGTTACATTAGAGATAAAGAAGTTTGTCTAACCTGCTTTATTTGCAGATCGATCATTTGGATGGAAGCCACCATGTTAGGTCTGGGAGTTCCCATAATTGGACCAATTACAGACTCCAGGGGCTTAAAATGGATCCTGCCCCAGGGGTCTTGTGGGAAGAAAAAACATTTTTTGTAGTTTTAATGTTGGCGCCAATTTGGCCTGGAGGGGGAACCCTTACTGTGACTGACAGCTCCTTCAGCCAACCACAAACCTGGATTTACAAGGGAAATCCCCAGAGAGACAGTAGACAGTGGATCAGTTAGAGCTGGAAGTTGAAGAGTTAACAGCTAAAACATTTGAGCAGCTGCTCCCAGAAGGAGCATAGGAGAATTGGCAGGGAGAGGTCTAACTTGCCTTCCTGCCACTTTTCTCCTGCTTGAGAACTGCCTTTAGCAGAAGTCGGACTTGTCCGATTCCAGCCTGGAACTGCAGCAGAAGGAAAAAGAAATGTTAGTGCAACTTATTATTTGGACAGAGGACTTGCTCCTGAAGCGATCGGACCAGCTTGCATGTGAGATATACTCTGACCAAAAGGTTTGCTTAATAAGGCTGCTGAATTGCAACCGGGCTATATCCGAACTGATTTCTGAGGTAGCTGTTGATTTAAATGTGCTTGAATGCGTTTTGTGGGTCGAGACCTGCTCCCCCATGAAAGAACCTGTTATGCCAGCTGGAGGCTTCACCAGCAGAAGATCATGAGATCACTAAATTTGCCAGATTGTTTATCCTGCCTGGGTCCTGCCACTTTGGCCTAGGCCACTACTCCATCATCAGAGACTGTCACGGCAAGAGACCAGCTGGGGGATCCAGCTCCTGTGCAACAACAACATGCAGGTTGTGGTCATCTGGAGGAAAGGCCATGAAGAGATGTGTCATGTTGGCCCTGTTTCTCATGCTTTTCTGTTATCACCACGAGGTCTCCATATTGCCTGCCTTACAGCAGATTCTTGGTAGCGTGAGTACAATCAGGGTAGCTCCCTGCAACAAGTGCTTAAAACTTTTTGGTACCATCTAATTGTTTCACTTTTTTGGGTTTACAAAGGACTGAACCAACTGGCTCAGATTACAAATAATCTTGTTGTTTTGCTTGTTAACTGCTTTTCTTCCCACCAAGGGCACCAACATCAGCTGCAATACCAGCCATCCTCAGGCAACATCTCTGGCTAGCCAGACTTGCCATCCTGGGTACCCAGTGTTTTGTGACTGTCACGTTGGGACTAAAAGTGCATGACAAATCTGAATCAAATCAGATCTCTAATCATTTGGCTAAATTAATACCCCTCCCTTTTTCACTGTCCCTAAATAAACCAGATTGTCTTTAATCTCGTTTCACCTGGCTAGTGTGTATATTATTAGTTGAGTTACAGTGTTGAGAATGTGTTGTTGCATTGCTAACCTTACTTTACAGGGGGCCCCTAGGGAAACTGCTGCAGATCCAACCCTGGTGGTAAGTGTGAAGGGTGTGTGCATATCATTATTTATTTATTTATTTGGTTAGTTAGTTTTTGTTTACTGGGTGGGTGCGATAGCCATAGAGATGACTATTTTCAGGCATGACCCATTAGGTTACAGTGCAATTACAGAGATAACAGACAGTGGGTAAATACAGAAAACAATTCAGGACAAACAGGTTGTTTAGCATCAGGGGTACAGCATTAATAAAGTACTGTAAATAGAGTAGGTTAAGAATCAAAGTTACAGTCAGAAGCAATGGTTTGTACAGCGAGGATTAAAACAAGCAATGTAATTTACAATAGACTTCCAGCATTTACAGAGTATGATGCTTTGTGCAAGTTACAGTAGTTATGTTTCAGCAGCAATTCATACAGGGCTAAATGCAAGTGAGACGATGCTGTAGAAAAACATTGACAACTGTCAAAGCTGAGAAACAGGGGAGAGACAGTCAGAAAAGACCTGGGGGATTTGGGATAGTACCTGTCGAGTGCAAAAGGTGGCAGGAGCCAGAAGCAGAGATGTGTTGAGTATGGAAACAAGGTAGGGCTACAGAGAGAAGAGGATGATGCATAGAATAGAGAGGAAGAGAAAATAGGATGGGGAAGGTGACGGGGTGAGTGGAAAGTATCCCGAAGGTATATAGACAGGTAAGATCATAATGTGGGGGGACTAAGTAGTAAGGTGGTTTAAAGCAGGAGCATTGACTAGATGATATGAGGTGTCAGCAGAGAGTTTTCTTAAAGGTGAAGTGAGATGGTACTACATGGACATCAAGAGGTACAGAGTTCCACTGTTGGGGGGGCACAGAGGACAAAAGCACTAGCACCTTCAATTGTTTTGTATTTTGGCACACATAAGAGAGATATGTCAGTACAGCGCCTACCATAAGTGGAGGATTGAGGAGTGAGCAGCTTCACTAGAGCTATAGGGGTCCGGGTCCTTATGATGCTATCAACTGTGGAGCAGAAGGAGTGAAATCGGGTTGTGCTGGGCGATAGCCAATTCAGATCAGAGTATAGCAGGTAATGGTGTTTCAGCCTCTGTGAAGATGAGGCATACCTACATATGTTGTTATAGGTAACCTCCCATCTATGAAGGTTTGATTTAGGCATGGCAGCATATGTAGCTACCCCATAGATCAGGGTAGGCAGAAATATGCCCCTGACAATAGCCAGTCTTGCAGAGGGGGTTAGCGTATAGCTGGTCCGGTATACAATGTCTAGTTTAGAGTTGACAGAGTTGCATGTGTTCTGTAGGAGTAGGTCAAAGTTTAGGGATTGGTCTAGGGTTACCCCAAGGTACTTAAAAGAGGTCACAGAATCAAAGGGTGAATCATTAATGCGGGAGACGATTAAGTCATGCTGGCACGTTTTGAGCCTAGAGGGGGTTTCAAATATCATGGACTGGGATCTGGCCTCATTTAGAATAAGATTGTTGTAAAACAACCAGGTCTGGGAAGTTTGGAAGTCAGAGGAGAGCTGAAAATTAATATCAGCTATGTTTTTCGCACTGGTGTACAAGACTATATCATCAGCATAGAGAAGGGAGGTGGTGGAGGAGAGGTTTGAGGTGATATTATTAATAAATATAGAGAATAGAAGTGGCCCCAAAATGGAGCCTTGCGGTACTTCTATGCTTACTGTAGCCTGATCCGAGCAGGTTGAGTTGAACTTTACGACTTGGACCCTGTTTGACAGGTAGCTACAGACCCAGCTGACTACATTGGAGGCAAAGCCCATAGTTTTTAAGGTAGTGAATAGAAAGGAATGGTCCACCAGGGCCAAAGCTTTTGTCATGTTGATGAAAACTGCACTAGTTAGAAGACCTGAGTCCACGGCGGTGAGAGTGTCCGTGGTAAATTTAAACAAGATAGTGGTGGTGCTATGGTCTTTGCAAAAACCATGCTGGGCACTAGATAGAAGGTATTTTCTAAGGAATAAATCAATGGTTTGAGAAGCTACCAGCTTTTCCAATATTTTGCTTAGAACCGACAGGATGGCTATGGGTCTGTAGTTGGATGGGTCTTTGTGGACACCTTTCTTGAAAACAGGCATGACTCATGCAATCTTCCAGGTGTTAGGAATGCAACTTTGACATAGGGAGAGAGTGAAGATTCTGGTCAAAGGGGCAGCAATGGGTGGGGCAGCTAGTTTTAGTAGCCTGGGCTCAATACCAACAGAGCCTATGGCGGTACTGTCGGAGATTGATCTCATAGGTCTCATAAGTCTCATAGGTAAGTACAGAGCTATATAGACGTTAGTCCTTTTGCTCACCATTTATTAATAACATAGACGTTAGTCCTTTTGCTCACCATTTATTAATAACCCTGAATATTATGCTTAAGTAAGAAGCTATCTAGTTTGTTTTTAAATGCGTTCACAGTTACACTAGCCACCACCTCTAATGGCAACCTATTCCAAATATTGGTAACTCTCAGCGTGAGCCAGGATTTTCTTTTTTTGGTTTTTGGACATTCCACATATAGTTGTAGAGGGTGTGATCTAGTATTACCCAACAATTCCCTGTACCTCAAACCCAGTAGTTCCCATAAATCTGGATCGATAGTATCTTTATAGATTAAACACATATCCCCCCTTAAACGCCTATATTCCAAGGAATATAAACCCAGAATATTTAGCCTCTTTTGATAATCATGACCTTTAACCTACTGTATATTTCGAGTGGCTCTTCTCTGAACTCTCTCAAGTGCCACTATCTCAGTTCTTCCACTGGGTGACCAAAACTGCGAACAGTAATCCAAATGCGGCCTCACCAATGATGTATAAAGGGGCAGAAGAGCATCCCTACTTCTAGATGTAATATGTTTATTTATACAGTGTAAAATACCACTTGATTTTTTAATAACTGAATTGCAATGCATTTTAGGTGATAGATCATTTGTAACCATATTATTAATAACCAAGTCATTCTGTTGTTCCACAGTATTTAATATTTGTCCTCCAAGTGTATATGGTATCTGTTTATTTGTCTTCCCAAGGTGCATAACACAACATTTGTCCACATTAAACAGCAGTTTTTTTATCTAATGCCAAGGACTCCAGCATATTTAGTGCTTCTTGTAGTTTTGTGGCGTCATTTTGGTTATTAATAGGAAACCCAACCCTGGTATCATCAGCAAACTTAGAAACCCAGACTCCATTGTTGACTTTCATTGAGGCAATATATATATTAGACAAGCAGGGCCCAAAGACAGAGCCCTGGGGCACCCCACTAGTCACCTCCGCCCATGCTGAGTTGGTCCCATTTACATTTACTGACTGCTTTCTAGAGGTGAGCCATGCATCTACCCATTTTGTTATTTTTCCTGGTAAGTCCTGTAATATTAATGCTTCAATAAGTTCTCCATGAGGGACCTTGTCTTAAGCCTTTGAAAAATTGAGATACACCACATCCACAGGCTGTCCCTCACCCATTGCCCTGCTAACCTTTCCATAAAATTCCAACACGATTGGTCTGACAGGACCTTCCAGTGGTAAATCCATGCTGTACTGGGTCTACCAGATCTGTTTTTTTGGCATGGTCCACAATATAATCTTTTAAAATACCCTCGAAGATATTTCCTAAGACAGACGTCAGGCTAATTGGTCTATAGTTGGACACCACATGTCTACTCCCTTTCTTGTAAATGGGAACCACTCTTGCTTGTTTCCATGCATCCAACACTAGCCCTTTTTTTAATGATGTTTGAAAAATAACCGTCAGGGGTCCAGCCAAGAGGTCTGCCAGTTCTTTAATTATTCTTGGGTGTATTCCATCGGACCTTGTGATTTATTCTGATCTAATTTGCGGAGCCTTTAAGTATGTTCGCTTGTTATCAGTGATTCTACTTCTAGTACAGTTTGCAAATGTTCTAATTTAGGGGAGAATTTACTATTGAAGACTGATATAAAGAAATCATTATACATTTGGGCAAGAAGAGACTGGTCAGTAACTGTACTACCATCCATTGCATGTAGTGGGCCAATAGGTCTACAAGCACCTTTTTTGTCATTAATATATGCATAAAAATATTAATAGTTATCCTGGACTCTGTTTGCTAGGCTTAACTCATATTTTAGTTTGGCTTCTTTAATACATTTTTTTAACTTTTTTAAAAGGTCCTTATATGTTTTCAAGCAAATGTTATTTCCCGATCTTTTGGCCTTATAAAATGCCCCATTTTTTTTCTTTATCAGTTTCAGTATGTGTTTTGACATCCATTTGGGTTTAATCTTGGTGGTATCATCCGTTCTCTTTACTAAAGGAGTAACAGTTTGGGTAGCTAAGCTTATTTTACCCACCAGCAGATCCCACATGGAGTTGAGTGTTTTGTTTTGAAATTCCTCTACCCAGTTCCAATTTTTGAGATATGTTCTCATACTATCAAAATCAGCTTTACTATAGTCATATTTGCTAGTCCTACTTACAATAGTGTCTGTTAATGTGTCAAGGGAAAAGTAAACCATAGAGTGGTCACTTGATCCAAGAGGGGAATAACCTGACATAAGATGTTATATTACCATCTAGGTTACTTAACACAAGATGTAATATGTGACTGTCTCTAGTATTGACATTTACCCACTGGTTCATTCCTGCTAGCAAGCATAATTCTAGATATTGTGATTCCATAGTAGTATTTGTCCGTAATGTTGTCCAATTTATGCCTGGTAAATTAAGATCACCTACTACAACCTTACTTTTAGTTCTACCAATTGTATCCAAAAAATCCAGTAATTGTTCCTCCTGGTCCGGCGTAACAGTGAGTGATCTATATATGACCCCAATGTTAACAACGTGTGAATGGCAAAATGATATTTTGACCCATAACACCTCTATTTTATCCCATTTAGTTGTATTGATTTCTTTAGAATTTATTTTGTTGGAAATGAATAGAGCCACTCCCCCACCTCTTTTTTCTTGCCTGTCTTTGTGGTACAAATTAAATCCATTTATTTGCTTTTCCCATGGATCATGTGGGCTCCACCAGGTCTCCGTAACAGCACATATACTAACATTCAATTGTTCTATGTATAATTTTAATTCACCCAATTTGTTATTTAAACTCCTGGCATTTAATGAGAGGAAGTTATATGAAGTATGGTCATATTTTTCTTCCTTTGAAAGGGAACTAGTAGGTCTACCTCCCTCCTCATGCTAAGTTTAAATTTTCCTCCAATGTGTGTCTGAGTTGGTAAGCAAAAATACGTTTCCCCCTTCTGTTTAGATGGAGTCCATCTTGTGCATATAGCATTGGGTCCCTAAACTTTGCCCCCTGTTCGGCAAAGGTATGGCCTTCTCTAAAGCACCATCTTTTCAACCATCCATTTAACTGCATTATATCATCATTTACATCCCATGATGCCCTGGGTATTGGCAGTACCCCAGAAATAATGAGATCACATCCATCCTCTGTAAGGGTTCTCCCTACCTCCTCAAAATCTCTCTGTATATCTAGGAGCCTTCTTTTCCGTACATCATTAGTTCCTACTTGTGTAAGGACCAATGGTTTGTGAGTGTTTTCTCTTAAGCCAGTGAGAAGATTTTTGATGTCTTTTATACCTGCTCCAGGGAGTGCACTGACTGTAGTCATTTGTTTTCGATTTTTACATAAAATGTGATCTGTATATTTCAACATAGAATCACCTAGAACCAGGATGTCTCTAGTATTAGACTCCTCCTCTTTTTTTACTGGCTTATTGATTTTGCCAGTAGTTTGTTTGTTCTCCCCTACTGGTATGTTCGATTCTAGATTTTTAAGCTGCTCCTTAGTAAGTGGTGGGGGGGATTGTGTAATGTTGGTTCCATTTTGAAGTGGAGTAACCTGTATTTTGTTGAGGTCACTGGATAATGGGGGGGGGAGGTCACTTTGAGTTGAAATGTAGCTAGCCCCATCTTGATTAAGAATAGAAAACCTGTTTGGTGTTAAAACATTTGAGGAACCCTCTATGTTTCTTCTACCCTTTTTTCTGTTTTTATTGGTATTTGTTGTTACAAGACACCATTCTTCCTCCTTCTCATGTGTTTCATTCAGGTGACTATGTTCACATGACATCGTGGTCGCATCTATTACAGAATCAATATATTGTTCCAAATTACTGATATCAATCTGTACCTGAACCCTTTGTCTTAAAACCTGTATCTCTGTTTGTAAGATATCTATTAAATTGCATTTATCACAAGTAAACCCATCTCTGGCCTCCTCATCAGTTGACATTTTACATCTAATACACAGCCTCATTTTAAAACAGAGATTGTTTTACCTTAGAAATCTAAGTAGGTCCTGATCCCGCTATCCCAGCAGACACAGCAGACACGCGGCGAGAGCCTTCGTGTCTCTGCGCACATCTCCACACACTTCACCGCGTGCCCTGCACACGCTCGCCCTGCTCACTGCAGGGGCGAGTTTTATGTTACAGTGACCCAGAAGTAGACTTGGGGGTCACGGGACACTCGCAAATTCAGATACCCAAATAAACTTTAAAAATGTTCCTCAATGCGTGCACCACTCATACGTGGCTCAGGCAAAGGGTTTAACCCACAAGATCTTTAATAATAGTTGCTCTCAGCCATTTAGTAGTTCAGGCTATGCTCTGCCTGAGCTACCAAGCTCTCTTCCTTTTTCCTGTCAAGTGCTAAACAGGGCTCAGTTATACAGCACGGCTCAAAGTTACAGCAGTTTTGTTACCTACTTTCGAGTGACAGCCTTAAAGTGAAAGGAGGGGGTTACAGACCCATTTCAGGAACAATTCAGAGGACCCACAAACTGAGTGGATGTGAAGGAGGAAGTATACTTGGATAGGTCATTGAATTGTTTATTAAAGAAGTTGGCTATGGTTAAGGGATTGTTGCAGTGGGTACCATTCAGGACCATGTCATTGGGTGTGGAGGAGTGAGAGGAACCCAGGAACCTTTTTATGTGGGACAAGAACTTTTTGGGGTCACCTGAGGCATTAGTTAGTAGGGTTTTACAGTAGGATCTTTTCACTGGCCTTATTTCCTTTTTGCAGGCATTTCTTTGACGCCTGTAGGAGTTGTAGTCGCCTTTTAGACCTGAAGATTTGAAGTGGCTCCAGCTATTGTC
This sequence comes from Neoceratodus forsteri, assembly GCA_016271365.2. NCBI lineage: Eukaryota > Metazoa > Chordata > Ceratodontiformes > Ceratodontidae > Neoceratodus > Neoceratodus forsteri. The sequence continues at coordinate 327,200,867 of JADMNL010000023.1, forward strand.
TCTCTCTTTTAGTTTAGCCAGTAAGTCCTTTTTTAACCATCTAGTATGTTTCCCCTTAACCCGCCAGGTAATAAGGGGGGAGTGAATGTCCTGTATAGCGGCAAAGTCAGTAATGAAAATGTTAAAGGCTGCCTGCATATCCCGAGAATTATAGAGACTGGACCAGTTTATTATTTGATGCATTGAAAAGAAACTTTTGAGGATCCGAATTGGCATCGTTTCAGAAAGTGATGAAATGCAGATTTATGGGTGGGGGAAATGCAGATCCCCAGATGCAAAAAACAGGGGAGTGGTCAGCAGTGGCATCAGCAAGAGTGCTGGCAGAGTGAATATGCTCAATGCAGTTAGTTAGTATCCAGTTGATAAGGGTGCTAGAATTTGAGCTTGAAGCCATCCTTGTAGGTTTGGTGATTAGTTGATGAAGGTTATGATCCTGTAGTTTAGAGAGTGAGGTGGTCTGGTTTTTCCCTAGGCAGTTGATGTTTATGTCACCTAAGATGAGTATATAATTTTGCCCGACAGTAAGGATGTCTGATTTAGTAGCTCACCTAGGCCAGTGTAACCGCTGTTTGGGGATTGTAGACACATATGATGTGCAGTTTTTTAGCTCCACGTGTAAGGAAAGTATGCAGTGATTCACAATGTACCACAGTATTGCTCCATACTGTCTGTGAATTTGCTGCTGCATAAGGTACTGGGTCACTAGGAGGGTTGGTAGGTGATTATAACTTCCCAGAGGGCTATACCAGAGCAGATAAGCAACCCAAATACCGTATCTCTGGGTGGAGACACCTTAATAGTGAACTCAGCCCCTCAACCTGAATATAGCTATATAGACAGGGGTAGTAGCCCTTAGAATAGCTCCACCTAGGTGTTACACACCAAAGTGACAAAAAAGCAGCAAACAGGCAACACCTCTGTTAAGCATGCACTTCACAGTGCAGCAAAAGTACAACAGTGCCCTCTTGGCAGGAGAACTGCATTACAGACACATAGCAGTAAATACAGCACAGCATGTAGTGGCAGAAGTGCAGAATTGCAGCTATGTAAGTTCAAGGGTACTGAGTCTGACAGAGAAGCTATGAAGAAATTAAACCACCAGTGCTCTATAGAAGATAACACTTCTGTAAGCCTCAGGGACAACTTGTCATGCACCACATCAGTGAATTGGTGGCAACAGTTCATCAAAGGACGAGTGCCGGAATTTGATTAATAATTCTAATCAAAAATATATTTACTTTAATTATACAAATAGACAAAATGATGCAAACTCTCCTATGCCTGACTACCCCAGTAGTGGTGATAGTCAGGCATAGGAGAGTTGGCACCATTTGTATTTTTCTATTTGTATAATTAAAGTATATATATTTTTTATTATCTCTTGAGTGCAGACTTCTTTTATGTTGCTGGTGCAGCTGTCAAGCATTTGGACATGCAGTATGACCAACTCACTGAGACACTTGCATGGCATTTCAAGCTCAAGCCAGTTCCCCTTCCAGAGTGCTTTCATTTTCATTGTTGGAACCAAAAGGAGAGGGTCTGTCTTGCTGACTACATCATTGCATTGAAATATCTGGCAAGCACATGTGTGATTGGCCAATTTCTGAATGATGCTGTCCAGTACAAGATCAATTGAAATGTGGTCTGAGAATAGAAGGCTATCATAAATGGCTGTTGTTGTCTGAAAAGGATTTAACTTTCTAGTCAGCCTGAGATGCTGCACTCACTTTGGAACTCACCAGGATGGACACTAGAGAGCTTGCAGGACATTCTGAACCACCAAGGAATGAGGTTCACTGAGTCTTCCATACACCAGGAGCCTGGGAATATTCCAGACCATGAAGTGGCCCACCACCATTTCATCAGCAGCCATGCAGGTTGACACCATGGGTCAGTTTCACAAGGGAACTTTGTTACCATTGTGAGTGTAACCACCAGCAAAGCACATGCAGATTTCAACAAGTAAAATGTCACTGAGATTGAACCAGTAGAAGGATCGCTGGAGCTGTTCACTGTCTATGCAGCACAAGGAAATGGAGAGAGAATTTGCCTCCAGATCAGTTTGGTGGACAAGCCAGTTGGCATGCAACTTGACACAGCAGCATCAGTATCTCTTGTTCCAAGCATATCTACCTGTACAAGGACAGCCTTAAGAAGAGCTTGGTGCAACCATTGCATATTCTGCTCACATCTTACACAAGAGACCAGTTCCCTGTTGTGAGGGAAATTCAGGTACCAGTTACCTACAAGGGAGGGCATGGATCCTATCTCTAGTGTTAGTGCAAGGAGAGAGACCAGCATTACTGGGAAGAAGCTGACTCATGAAGATCAAGTTGAAATGAAAGAAGATCTTCACCTTATCAACTGTTGCAAAAGCACCTCAAGATGCAGTAGGGGTGTGTGAAAAAAAAAATTCCGCAGGTGGAATTTCTGCAAAAGTGCAAATTTCACTTCCACGAACATTCAGAAATCATTTTTGCAACTTTTGTGGAAATTCTGCCTTAAAACTGCAGAATAAATATACAGATTACGAGTTTATTTATTAAACTGCAGGAAAGAAATCTGCAGAACGGATTACTGCCAGTGGTCAGTTTTGAGGCTTTTTTTTAACAACTGTTTAATTCATTAATCCACCCCCACACTGATCAGGGGTCCCAGTAAAGAAATAATAAAAAAAACCCCAATCCCTCCCTCGGACCCTCCTGGTGTCTAGTGGCCCCCTCACCCACTGATCATGCATCCTAAACAAAAAATCTCTGATCCCTGGTGTCTAGTGGTTCCCATTCCCCCACACAGGGATCATGGCCCGTGGGTCCTGGTAAAGAAGAAACAAAAACTCTGATCCCTCCCTGGTGTCTAGTAGACCCCCATCCACCGATCATGGCCCCCCAAAATATTTAATGTCCCTGGTGTCTAACGGACCTCCCTCCCTATCCTGGATTCCCTTAATCCACAAAAAAATAGCCAACAGTCCACTGACTCATCCCCCTCTATCCCCATCATTCTCTAGTGTCTAGTGAACCCCCTTCCCTGATCCCTTATAAAAAAAGTAATCCCAATTCCCTGATGTCTAGTGAACCCCTTACCCCCCTACCCCTACAGTTCATCTGCTACCACCCTACCCCCTCCACCCTGCCCCTGAGTGGGCCACTGGCACAGCCCTCCTCTCTTCTCCACTACTGGTGGCCCACTGAAGTGTCAGTGAATGACCGAGTGGTTGTACAAGCACAAGCTCATTCTCTGACAGGTCATTAAACTGTGGATAGAATAAATTCTGCAGTTTGTAACCATTTTCCACATTTCACAATAAAAGTTTGTGGATCCTGTTGAAAATACACAGAAAATCCCATTTTTGCCAATGGCAAAAATTCCTAAATTTCCATAAACTTTCTGAAATTTTGGAGAAGTTCTGCAAAAGCTGAATTCATAACTTTCACCCACCCCTAAGATGCAGTGAAGAAAGTATTGAGCTAACATCATCTTATTTTCTGTGACAGCTATGGCACAATCTAACATTTTGAGGCAGAGATCTGGGTGCAAATGGGTTCCACTCTAATCTTCCACAGGCCTCAGCTAGCACCCTACACATTAAGGGATATGGTAAAGAAAGACCTGGATTGTCTGGGTAAACATGGGATCATGTCATAAATAGAGAGGAGTGAATGGGCTGCCCTCATCATCATGGTACCAAGGTGAGACAAAGCAGTGGGGCTGTGTAGTGACTACAAGTTTATAGTGAACTGTTAAATGAAACCAGAAACACACCCACTACCCAAGGCTTGCCACACTGAAAGGTGGAAATTTCTTCTACAAGTTGAACTTATTCTTTGCATAACAGCAGTTGGAATTTGCACCAAAGTCTGAGCCTTATTTTGCCATAAATACAAACAAGGGACTTTACCAATATCATTGCTTTGCCCATAGAGTTTTGGCAGTGCCAGCAAATTTCCAGCACAAACAATGGACCAGATACTGCTTAGACTAGAGAGTGTAGTCTGCTTTATGGATAATATTTTGGTAACAGCATCTCACAATTCTTGACCAGGTCATGTCCAGACTACAGTGGAAGGGAGTGAGAGTGAAGTTAGCCAAATGTCAGCTTCTACAAGATTCTGTTAAGTAACTGGGCTATTGGATCAATACCTAGGGTCTGCACCCAACAGAGAGCAAAGCTGAAAAAATGTGCAATGAGCTGGCACGAACTAATATGACTGAGCTAAGATCATTCTTGAGTCTATGAACAACTATGGATGTTTCCTGGTAAACTTGTCCACACTGATGTAGTAACTGTGATCCTTGCTAAAAAAAAGTGAAATGAACTGGTCACCACAGTCTAAAGAAACATTTCAATCTTGCAAGCAATAACATTTGAACAGCAAGTGACTAGTGCACTATGACTCGACATTTCCTTTGAGACTGGAGTGAGATGCATCCCTTTATGAGGTGGTCTCAGAGATCTCTTATGTATTACCTTCAGAGGGGGAACACCTGACTGCTTTTGCTTCAAGAACCCTGCCTCAAAGTAATAGAAAGTATGCTTAGATCAAGAAGAACATCTTGAGCATAATCTTATGGGTCAAGAAGTTTCCTAAGTACTTGTATGGGTGGAAATTCAGTCTACTACCAAATCACAATCTTCTACTTGCAATTCTGGAACTGATGGCTTCAATAGCAATATTCACAGCTCTTGGGGTGTAGTTATGGGCTCTAATTCTATTAGCATATGCCTATGCCATCAAATAGAGAGTCTCAGGATTAAGCAAATGCAGATGCACTGTCAAGATTTCCATGCAAGGATGGAACAGAAAAATAAGATGATGGGGCAGTATTCCAACATTTGCACATCGAGAAGCTACCCATTGCTACATGGTATGTAGTCAAGGAAATAAAACAGCATCCAGTCCTCTCAAAGGTTCTGGATGTCACCCTAAATTGCTGGACCAGCTTTATGTGAGAATCTACTTTTTAGCCTTTCTTTGATAGAAAAGACCAGTTTCCCACAGATCTAGGCTATTCTGCTGGGTGCCTGAGTTGGGATACCTGTGATGTTCCAAAACAGGATATGTTCTCACTTAGTTGTCCAGAATCTCTTGGTAGAAGGCATTGGCCTGGGTATACCTCTGGTGGCTAGCACTTGATCAAGAAAGCCATCATTTTGTCAGCCAATGTACACCTTGTGGGGCAGTCTGCAACTAATCTGTAACTGACCCTTTGCATCCTTGGTCCTAGGTTACAACATGTTGGGTACACATCTATGCTGACTATGCAGAAGTGGAAAAATGTAATAACTTAGTGGCAATTCCAAATGGATTGACGTGCTTGCCATGCAAATGACTACTGCAGAAAAGACAGTACAGTAAGTCTTCTGAGACAACTCTTTGCATATTATGGACTGCCACAGGAGCTAGTATCAGACAGCAGTTCACAGTTTTCTTAACAAGAATTCAAACTGTGCTAAAAGTGGAATGGGATTCAACATATTTTGTCTCTATCTTACCACTCAGCCTCAAACTGCAACCAAATGATCCATACTAACATTCATGAAACTAAGCTTGCACCAAACAAGGTTCTCAGTCAATACATGCAATCCAAAAAGTAGCTTATCTCTTGTTCATTTACAGAAACACTCCTCACATCATCACAGAGCAAACACCTCCTGACGTGTTCCTCTAACATCAACACCTTACCTCGTTGGCATTACTGAGGCTGGTCTTGTCCCATATTTTAACAAAACAGCAACTGCAAAAGCAAATGGATTACAACAAGTTGACCAAGCTAGCATAGTTCTTTCATCTTGGGGAGAGGGTAATGGTTTGAGACTATACTGAGCATCTTTGAATTCCTGAGGTCGTGATTGATAAATGTGGACCTTTGATCTATGGAGTCTGTGTGGGATATTGTCTTGATCATGTGCATGTGGATCACCTGTTACCTTTAAGAGTTCCAGCTTATTCAGCAGAAGACATCACTGCAAGAAAGGATAGTGATATTGAGGTCTTTGCTCCAGCCCATAAAATCCCACTGGTGACTGTGCTGAAAATACTGGAATTCATGCTTCACAAGGTGGTATTTACTCCCGCCTGGAAATACTCCCATGTGGCCTGAAAGAGCACCACACAGGATTGACCTTTAAGTCATGAACTGACCCTAGGTCTCTGTGCCACTAAGTTGGTTACATGTTGTGTTAATTAGTAACAAGTTCTATCAGCAAGGCAGAATGGCATCTGAAATTGGTCCTGGCTAATGAATAGTTTACTTCTGCCTGGAAATTAGGAAATTATAATGTTGGACTATTTTTAGACTAAGTATTGTCTAGGGAGCGGAGTGTGGTATACATACAGTATTTACATAAAAAGTACTCTGGGTGCATGTTGGCTGTTGTCCATGACTGCAGCATTGTAATCCTACTATAGTTCCTGTCATGCCCAGTGGGCACTTCAGCAATTGTCATCTTCATGAAAGAAGACAACAGCTAGTTAATGGAATTGGATTCAACTCTGCCTACCTCATACTTACAGATTATCACACTAGGTAGCAGTAAAAGGAGTGCTATTTATATGTTTCATTTTTATTTGAGAGCTAATGCCCAACCCAAGTGAACTTGCTGGAGTAAGAAGTCTCCTTTTTCTGTATTGATCCAGAACATAAAACTGTAGTCCTACAGAACAGACAAGATGAATAATGCAGGACATCATACAGAACAGACTTCTGTTACACAAAACATACACAGAAACTATAGGAGGTAATTGCATTTATTTTTCAATGCTTAATACATAATACTATAGCAAGCCTGTAGAAAACTGTTTTAAACAAAAGTTTCAAACAACACTGAGATCATAGTCATTCTTTGATTTTTTTTTTCACATATTAACTAAACTGCGTGTGCAATTTATAATTGGAAAGACTTTGCCAGGAGTTCAGTGGCCAAGCAGCCAGCCACTCCCACTTTCTGAGCAATATAAGCAGTTCCTGTCAGCCTCATTGTGAAGCATTTTTTCTTTGCAGCTGAAGGCTCTGTTGGTTTGTCCTCTGAGCTGGTTGGGCCTCCCTGGCTGACTGGGGCCAGTGCACCCCCCACCTTGCTGTTCCTGCTTGTCTCTGCTGGGCTTCCGTGTTTATTCTCCTGCTTCTGGTTTGTATTTTGCCTTTGCCTGTGTGTGCTTCCTTCTGTTGTTTTTGTTCCCTGTTTTCTGTGTTTGTGTGTCTTTGGTTTTGTCTTTTGGGGGAGCATTGTTTTTAAGCTCCTAGCATACTGCTACTCCAGAGCTCATGCTACTTGCTTTCAGTTACTCACAACTCTCAAATTACTTGCACTGCAACTGCAAACCTGATCTGTGTGTTTCAGCTCAACTATAGCTGCTCCATGTTGCATACTCGATTACTTTCACCTGACTCAGATTTACTTTGAACCTTGCTATACAGCTCACTCATGCTTGTTCTAATTACCTCATTGCAGCAGTCTCATTGCACTGCCTGGTGACAGTGCTTTCAGAGCATTGTGCCTCTTTTTATTTTGTTTATTGCAGTTACAACTCGGTGTACTAAATTGTTTTCACTACTGCTGCACAGGCCTAATTGCTTACTGCTATTGCTTCGTTTACTCCCATTGCTATTGTACCTTGTTCTACTCTGAGGTTAGCTAAAGCTCCTGCTAAAGCTATTAAATTAGCTTTAATATCTACATGTGGTTCTCTGCCCTTCCATTGCTTCCTTGTTTGTCCTATGGCAGGGACTGGGAGGTGTTTGCGGGGGGTCGTGGCTAATGTGCTAATTATTGCTGTTCTAAATCCTGTCTTCACTGCTGAAAATCCTCAGAGTTTGTCACCTTGATTTGGCTTTGAAATGCCTGGCTGGCTTGCCCCACTATTCAGTGCTGTTTACTCTACGTTATGCAGACCTACATGCAGGTCCACTTATTACTACTCTGTTTACTGACCTACATACAGGTCCACACTTGCTTACACAGTCATTGCTCCTTGCTTACCCAGACCATTGCTTCATGCCTCCTGCCATCCCCTCAGCTTCAGCCTCTGGGATTCTGCTGCACTCCATTCTGCATTCGACCTTGCAAGGTCTGAGCACTCAATGCTCATTACTATCTCAGCACGCCATGCTCATTCAGATCACCAGCTTTTTAGCTCTCAGTCAATTTCTGGGGCATGCCAGCCATTCTATTCTGGCACAGGGTTCCTGCTGCCAATGGTCTTGCTCTGCATTTAATCTGCATCTCGAGCATGTCCAACTTGGGATGGGATCCTTCTCACCTGGTCCATAGCTGGGAATGCCCTCGCCCCAGGCTTGGCTTTAGCTGCCTGCTATGTGACAGCAGCTCCTGGTGTAGAATTTAAGACTAGTGGTGAAGGGTGGAAAAAGTTACCTTCTTTGGCTCTAGTGTTCCACTATAACGGTTAGACATTGACTTTAGTGGTATCCCTAGCAAGGCACCTTCACTGCATTCTCCCTATGACTGCCTCTGGTTCACCTGGTTTGATTTTAGGGTGGGTAGGCCAGGTGAATGCCTCAGCAGTCGTTGCTCTCCTCCTGCACCCTGGTTGCATGTATTGTTGCAGAATGTTCTCGCAACCTTCCATGGCATTCCCGCTGAAGGGTTTGAATGAGAGCCTTCTTCCAAATTGGAATATTTTCCACCTCTCTTTAATTGGGTTTTCTAAATTGCAGCTGCAGAGCCATCACTAAATAAACTATTCCAAGCCTGGAGGGAAGGCGACCTAGGCCTTGGATCCCCAGAGGTTTCCTCATCATAGGGTTTTTTTTTCTCCTCCGTTGCCTCATGTCATAACTCTTACTTAGCATAGTAGTGTCCCCTAGTTTCTTTAGGTAGGTTCCACTGTTGGATGGAGGTGGAGGATGTCCTGCCGTTCCCTCTCTCCTAAGAGACTCCCCTAATCTCAACGCAAACCATTAGTATCATGCTATGCAAACCTGGGCATTTCATTACATTATCAAACTGAGCATCTCATTATTTTATTAAACTGTCTATGCTTCTCTACTACTACTACGTCACAGTTCCTGCTACTATATCACAGTTACTGCTTGCTCATATGCTTCGTGTTGCCTCCTTCTTTGGGGATGATTGTACTACATTTCTTTTGGGGATTCCTAAGGTACCTTTAGCCACGGGAATCATCCATGGCACCTCTATGGGTGGAACCCACTCTGAAGGTTCCTTGCCTTTTGTACCCCTACAAGGTGGTAATTCCTCTGGAATAAAGAGTGCAAATGGCCAAAACCAAACTAACACGGTTGCACAAGCATAACACTATACTGACTGCGTAGGTCAGTGAATTATTGTTGTAGCAAAGACTTGATAGAAAAATAGTGATGAAGATAAAGATTGCTGACTGGAGACGGAAGCTGCTGCTATAAACTATGGCAACTGATCAGGCATCTGTATGGGGATTTATAACAGCTGATTGCTGTACTCTCTAATCCTCCAAGTGCATCGGTGTGAAGAGAGAAGAAAAACAGAAAACACATTCAGATACAGTACCATAACAGAGGGAACACACAAACAAGTACCTAAACAACATCTTAATACCGTATAACTTGATTCAGTTCAAAATAAAATCATGAACACATGTTTAATAGCCCTGGGTGATGGGAGAAATGGGGAATTTAAAGGTGCCCAAAGATGGGCAGATACTTTAGAATACAGCTAACTGAAATGTGCCATGTGGGAGTTAAGTGAACTTATATTAATTTAGAAAGTCACAAGAATAGTTTCAAATCCCACTTAAAGTTCAGACAATTTGGCTGTAAGCTGTTAAGGAAGAAAATCCAGTAACTGTCCCTCTAGAAAAGCCAATTCAAACTGTCCCCACCTCTTTTATCAAAATGAACCTGCTCAAATCCAATGAAGTGCAGGTCATTTGGACTGCAGTTGTGCTGTAATAAGAAACATAGAAACATAGAATTTGATGGCAGATAAGGACCGCTTGGCCCACCCAGTCTGCCCATTTCCCTACCTAATGGATAAGCTGCAGATCCTAGTTAACCAACAGCCTACTTCTTCTTACCTCCACGTCTTAGAATTGCCTTATGACTGTCTCATGCATACTTGAATTCCACCACTGTTTTTGACTCCACAACCTCTCCCAGAAGGCCATTCCATGCATCCACAACCCTGTCTGTGAAAAAATACTTCCTTCCATTACCTCTGAGCTGCCCCCTCTCTATCTTCAAATTGTGTCCCCTTGTTCTTGCACACCTCTTTTTCCGAAAGATGCTGCCCTCTTGGACTCTGTTGATTCCCTAGAGGTACTTGAAGGTTTCTCTCATGTCCCCCTCTCCCTCCTTTCCTCAAGGCTATACATATTAAGTTCCTTAAGTGTCTCTTCATATGTCTTCTGGTGCAGATCCTGCACCATTTTAGTTGCCCTCTTCTGGACTGCCTCCATCCTGTTTATGTTTTTGCAGAGATTGGGTCTCCAGAACTGCATACAGTACTCCAGATGGGGTCTCACCAGCAGTCTGTACAGAGGGATAACAACTTCCCATTTTCTACTGGTGATGCCTCTCCCTATGCATCCCAGTATCCCTCCAGCCCTCCTTACTGCCCTCTCACATTGCTTGCTCATCTTTAGGTCATCTGATATGACTACCCCCAGGTCACATTCCATTTTTGCTGTTGTTAGTATCTCACCCCCATTGTGTACGCTTGCCCTGGATTTTTGTTTCCCAGATGCATTACCTTGCACTTCTTAGCATTGAATCTAAGCTGCCATACATTTGACCATTCCTCCAACCTTGCCAAGTCACTTCTCATCCTTTCCAACACACCTTGTGTATCAACTCTGTTGCAGATCTTTGTGTTGTCTGCAAAGAGACATAGTTTTCCTTCCAGTCCCTCTGCAATGTCGCTTATATTATATTGAAGATGACCGTCCTAGTATTGAACCCTGCAGTACCCCATTAGTAACCCCCCTTTCTTCAGAGTGGACTCCATTTACTATTACCCTCTGTGTCCTTTTCTCCAGCCAATTCTTTACCCAGGCTACCATCTCAGGACCCACTCCCAGGCTGGCTAACTTGTATATTAATCTTTTGTGTGGGACTGTGTCAAATACCTTGCTAAAGTCTAGGTAGACCATGTCCATAGCCCCTCACTGATCTACCGCTTTGGTCACCCAGCCAAAGAAATCGATTAGATTCATCTGACATGACCTTCCCACTGTGAATCCATGCTGCCTTGGGTCCTTTCCCCTCTGGCCTCTAGGTACTCGACAGTTCTTTCCTTCAGAAGTGAGTCCATCATTTTCCCTATCACTGAGGTCAAACTAACAGGTCTGTAGTTTCCGGCTTCTGCCCTGCTCCCACTTTTGTGAAGTGGAATCACATCTGCCCTCCTCCAGTCCTCAGGTACCACCCCATCCTCCCATGATTTGTTAAAGAGGGTAGTCAGTGGTGTCACTAGTTCTACCCTTTGTTCTTTTAGAATTCTGGGATGAATTCCATCAGGCCCCATTGCTTTGTCCATCTTCAGTTTAAAGAGTTCTTTCAGAACCCTTTCTTCTGTAAATGGGCTGGTATCAACGTCTGTATCCAGAGTGTTTCTATTGTTTGGTTTAGGTACCTCCCCCACTTCATTTGTGAATTCTGAGCAAAAATATTTGTTTAGTATCTCTGCCTTTTCACAGTCACCCTCTGCCCACCCCCCTCCCCTTATTAAGCCTCACTATCTCTCCCTTGGTCTTCCTTCTCTCCCAGATGTACCTATAAAAGGTTTTATCCCCCTTCTTAACTGTGTTGACTATCTTTTCCTCGGTTTGGGCCTTTGCTGTTCTGACTGCCTTCCTAGCTTCCTTTTGCTTTAACTGATAAAATTCTCTGTCCTGCTCCTTCTGTGATTCCTTGTACTTCCTGAATGCTTTCTTTTTCTCCCTAACCTTCCCTGCCACCTCCTTTGAGAACCATAGTGGTTTCTTACATTGGTTTGTTTTGTTTATTTGCTTCACACAAAGGCTTGCTGGCTCTGTGATGGCAGTTTTGATTATTCCTCATTGTTCTTCCACCCCTCCTTTCTGCCCATTTGCTAGTGCATTCCTTAGGCACTCACCCATTTTGGCAAAGTCAGCCCTTCTGAAGTCCAGTACCTTTGCCTTTGTATGGCTTGACTCTACTGCTGTGTTTATTGTGAAGCATACTGTTCAATGACTACTGCAACACCCTTTACTTTGGGCTTTCTGGGGTTGAAATCTGCCACCTGCAGCTGGTGCAGAACACTGCTCCCCGGGTTCTGACTGGGACAAGTAGGTTCTGTCACATTACCCCAGTGCTGCGTGAACTGCACTGGTTGCCTATTTGGTGGTGGACCACCTTTAAAGTCATTTTATTGACTTTTAAAGCCCTTTACGATCAGGGTCCATCCTATCTGAAAGACCTTCTGGGTCATTATTGCTGGCGATGATCGCTCCTTTCTCGGCGACATGAGAGTTGCTGGAGATTCCAAGAGTGAGTTTAAAAACCACTGGCAGCAGAGCTTTTTCTCATGCTGCCCCCACTCTTTAGAATTCTCTACCATGCCAGTTATGGGATTGTACTGCTCCGTGGAGATGTTTAAGAAAGAATTAAAAACGTTTTTATGGAATAAGGCCTTTGTGGAGGATTAAATTATCAGTATGTGTTTGGATTTTATTGTAATTTATTAAGTCTTTTGATGTATTTATGATGCGCTTTTATAAGTTTAGGTGTGTATGGCTAAGTGTATTGTTATTATTAACTTGTTCAGCACTTTGATAATTTGAAAGGCGCTATCCATATAAAATTATTGTTATTACTAGTTCCCAGATGGCTACCCACTTCTAAATCTGTGATCCTCTCGCCATCTCCATTTGAGAATACCAGGTCTAAGACTGGTCCCTCTCGAGTGGGTTCCAATACTAATTGTCTAAGGCATGCCTCTTGTAGGGCATCTAGAATGACCCCACTCTTAGAAGTGGCTGCTGAAAATGTACTCCAATTAACATCTGGCATATTCAGATCCCCCATCAGCAATATCTCCCCTTTTTCTGCCATTCTAAGGATACTTCCTATCATTTCCTTGTCCATGTCCTCCCCCTGAGATGGGGGTCTGTATACAACCCCTGTGCGGATTGTGGTGCCATTGCCTGTCTCCAAATTGACCCACAGTGCTTCCTCTCCTCCCTGTTTACCCTTTTATTCTGTAGCTTTGATTCCTTCCCTTATGCAGAGAGCTACTCCTCCTCTTCTTTTACCCTCCCTGTCCCTCCTGTAGACAGTGTATCCTGGTATGTTTAAGTCGCAGTCATGGTTCTGTGTGTTCCATGTTTCTGTGACTGCCATGATATCCAGATGTTTCTCCTCCATCAAGGCCACTAATTCAGGAAGCTTGTTACCCAGACTAGGGGCATTAGTACTCATTGCTTTCCATTTTCTGATGGCTTTACCTCTTGTAGCACTATCCCTGTCCTCATTGACTTTGCTTTCTCCATTCACCCCTGTCCTGCTCCCTACTGACCTTTGTACCTTGGTCTTTCCCTCATTTAGTACCCTGTTTTGTAGGGGGAGGCTGAGAATTCCCTGCTGCTTATCAGTACCTCCCCCCTTGACTAGTTTAAAAGCTTGTCAATGAAGCATTTAAACAGATTGCCCAGAAGACTTGTTCCCTTCCTGGACAGATGCAGACCATCCTGCCAGTATAGGCTGGTATCCTTCCAGGTGGAACCCCAGTCCCCAATGAAGCCAAACCCCTGTGCTCTGCACCATTTTTTTAACCATCCATTTAATTGAATGGTATGAAGTACCCTTTCCTCACCCTTGCCATAGACAGGCAACACCTCCGAGAAGGATACTGTGTGTGCTTCTTGCCTTAGGCCCCTGCCCAACTCCACAAACCCCTCTTGCACTGCTCTAATCTCATTTTAAGTCAAGTCATTTGTCCCTAGGTGGACAACAATGTCCAGATCAGTCTCCTGTGCAGCTGTTCTCGTGATCCTGAGGATGCGCTTCCTGTCTCTCTAAGCCATGGCACCAGGCAGGCACCTTACTTCAGTTTTCCCTGCTCCCCCCATTTCTATCCCCCTAATGATTGAGTCATTTCTACTGTCCACTATGGCCTGAAGATGGGCAACCTCCTCCCTCAGGGCCGAGAGTTGTCTGCAAATAGGGCAGCATCTCAGCCTCCAGAAAGACTCCCGAAAGGCTGCTGCCCCACAGCCATTACATTGCACTACTCCCCACATGTCTGTCTATCTTCTTGTTTATCCTGTTTAATTTTTTTTGTGTGTGATTGTTTTGATCTATATAAATATATATATATATTTATATATATATATATTACACAATGTGCATGCTTATATTGTCAGTGCAGTGTGTTAGAAAGGATATGATAGTGTTATGCACCTCGGCCTCTTGAGGAAATGATGTCAGAACACCAGGTATAAAGGAAATATTATTGGGTGGGTGGGGTGAGGGGTGGGTAGGCTTTGGGCCTAAACTGTGCCCTCACGAAACAATCAGCTAAAAGCTCTGACCCACCGCTTGGATGAGTGTTGACATTCCTGCCAGCAAGATGCCCTACACGACAATTTGACAGAGAAAATACCCTGCTAATCAAACAGAGAAAATCAAAACATCCAAGTCAGACACAAGTAAACCTCCCCAGCCCCAATACAGCCTGGTGATTTGTGCTCTGAAAGCAATCAGCTCCAAAACTAGTTAGCTGTGCATTAGGACAGACAGAAGTGTTCTAAGTTCCCCTGTTTGATTTCCTGAGGATGTTCTTGGATCCTTTGCTTAAGTGGACGTATAGTGCAACCCACATACAGTTTTTGACAACTACACACAGTGCATAAACAAAACATTTGTGCTTCAGGATATAAACGGGTGTATTTCTGCCATTCTGTTACAGGAACAAAGGGAGAACCTGCTTCCATAATGGCAAAACTTGCAGATATTACAATTACCACATTTAAACATAAAAAAAACAATAAAACAAAAAAAAAAAAACAGTAAAACAAACAAAACCCTTGTAGCAATAATATTCTTGGTCTCAAGTGTTTTTCCTTTTTCCCTCATATGTCCTGGGGCTGGGCTGCTACTTTTGGTTGTAGTCGTTCCCTCTTGTTATGTATTCTGCATACTTTCAGACTCTTTTCTTTAAGATGCCTGTTTTTTTTTCATTCCTTGTGTGTCTCCCCAGAGTGCTTTGATTTCTACAGTGTTTTGCAGTTTTTCTTTCTCAGGCTCTACTATTTTTCATTGGTTAGCGCTAATTGTGTTTTATGTTCTAATTCTCCTATTGTGGTGCCTGTGATTTTCATTAGAGCTTTCACTTTTTGGATACATAAGGTCTTCTGTCTGTTGAGAGCACAGGTATCATTTTCTTGCTCATTGAAACAGCTTTGCATGAGCCTTATGTGCCTGCATGAGTTCCTCTCATTGATCAGAGTATGATCCTGTGCTCATGCTGGTTTGATGAGTGGGTACCTTGTGCAACCACGCATCTGCTGAAGAGTTTCCTTTCTCATGCATGATCTGTATTAACTTCATTTTATCTACTGCCAGAATCCCCTCAGTGATCAGGCAGCAACTTGGGCACACTGTAACTTAATCAATTCATGCAACCTCTTTTTTTTTCAGTCCTTTCCTTCACTCTGTTCCCCTGAGAATAAACATTGCCTTTCATTAAAAGAATATTGGTGGGTAGAAGGGGGAAACAATTGCTGTTCAAGGCAATTCGTCTTAGTCTTCTACTTGTGAACAGGCATTTAAATCATAATAAAGACATATGGTTGTTCTAAAGAATCTGTATTTTACAAAAAAGGAATTTCCATGTTCAACAAACATATTATTTTGAAAATAAGAAAGTTTTTTTTTCCATAGTTGTTTTGGGGGCATTTGTACTGTCATTCTGCAGACAACCTCAGTAGTTGAAAAGGTGTAAAGCTGATTTTGTTTCTAGGTACATCAAAGCATTTCAGTGCACCATTAGTATACTATAACAAGCATTTGTCAATGCCGAATGTTGTCGTGCTGGCATTGGCGGTGGCAGTGGCACAGCTAGAGGCACATAATAGGAATGGCAATGAAGTACTTTAGTGGTGCCAACCCCACCCCCACCCTGTAGAGAGCGACAGGCAGTGGGGTGTGCCTTTGGGTCGTCAGGTATAATGTTCATGCCATTGTACCTCACCTTACCCTGTAGACACTGACAAGTGTCATGGTGTGTTTTGGGGTCTCTGGGTATTATACTTACCCCATTCCTTAAGGAAATATGCTGACGTGGGTGCAGTATAGGATCATGGGGTGAAGTTTGTGGCTGAAGAGTGCAAGACACATCACAATGCCTCTCAGTGGCTGCAGGGTGGGCGTGGGGGGCAGAATGGCATGAGCATTACATCCGATGATCCCAAGTCACTGCCCTGATGCCTGTCAGTTTGTACCGGGTGGGGTGCTGCAGTTGGAAACCCTAACACCATAGGTGTGTAGTGGTTGTTTCACTGTACATGTTCAACATGGGCTGCTTGTCAGGCCACCTCATGAAAAGCAGCACAATCACTTTGTTAGCTGAAAGGTGGCTTTGCACAGTGGCTGTGGCATGGTGACAGAGGGCTGAAAACACAGTTTTGGGCAGGATGTGGAGAATGAGAACTGTATTGTTCATGAGGAGATGTGAAAAATATCAACTTTGAAAATCTGGAGTGGCAATATGAAATATTGGTGAAGCAATGAATATGCATACAAACTACGCAGCAGACGTCTGCAACCCAATTATCTGTGGGAGTTTTTAAGGCACATTTTCAACATAGGTATTTTGGGACCTCCCCTCATGAACAGTGGCACTGTGATTTTGTTAATGTGTCCTAAAAGGTGATTTCCCACAGCGACCATGCCATTGTGCACCACAGTTGCGGGAACACATTTTGGGCAGGCTGTCAAAAAATGGCAGCTGTACTGTTGATAAGGAGGTGTGCACAAATGCCAGTGGTGAAAATGTGGCATGAAAATATTGCAAATGTAAGAAGTTACAAGGCTGCATGGAAACTGCACAATGTACGCTTGCAGCACAGTCATTTTCTGGACTTTCGGCACCAAATTTTCAAAATAGGCATTATAGGACCTCTGCTCATGAACAGTGTCATCATCATTTCCTCAAACTGCCCCAAAATCTGATTTCGCACAGTGACCGTGTGATTCTGTGATGGACATACAAAAACACATTTCAGGCAGGTTATGTAAAATGACAACTGTACTGTTCATAAGGAGGTGTGAAAAAATGCCAATTTTGAATATGTGGAGTGAAAATATTACAAATGCACGAAGTCAAAAGCGTGTGTGCACACTGCGCAAAGCACGCTCGAAAAACACTAATTGTACGGACTTTCGGCCCCAAATTTTCAACATAGGCATTTTAGGACCTCTGCTAATGAACAGTGTCACTGTTATTTCCATAATGTGTCTTGAACATGGATGTTCCACAGCAACCGCGCTATTCTGCGCTGGAACTGCGAAAACACATTTTGGTCAGGATGTGAAAAATGACAGCTGCACTGTTCATAAGGAGTTGCAGAACAATGGCAATGTTGAAAATCTGGAGTGAAAATATTATAAATTCGCGAACTTATGAGCGTGCGTGTAAACTGCACAACATACGCTCATAACAGATCTGACCAACGGATCACTCGGATCACACGGACCCCCCCGGACCACCAAGGAGCGGAGGTCGTGAGGGATTCCCGCTGCCCTCCCCCACGAAAACCAGTACCTGAGTTAAGGTAATTAATTCGGCCTCACCATTTGGTGCCTTTTTCCAAAAGCTCCAAGCAAGCGATCGGAACATAACAAGCCTGGGGCCCTGCCTCCTACCTGTGATCACTCTGGGAGGCTGCTGCAGCTGTTTCTGTCAGCCCAGGTGTAGAGATAGTGCAGCAAACAGAACTTTTTCTCCCCCCTACCCTGCTTTCTGCACTAGAACAAGCGGATCTGACCAACGGATCACTCGGATCACACGGACCCCCATGGACCACCAAGGAGTGGAGGTCGCGAGGGCTTCCCGCTGCCCTCCCCCATGAAAACCAGGACCTGAGTTAAGGTAATTAATCTGGTCTCACCAGTTTGGCACCTTTTTCAAAAAGCTCCACGCAAGCGATCGGAACATAACAAGCCTGGGGCCCTGCCTCCTACCTGCGATCACTCTGGGAGGCTGCTGCAGCTGTTTCTGTCAGCCCAGGTGTGGAGATAGTGCAGCAAATGGAACTTTTTCTCCCCCCTACCCTGCTTTCTGCACTAGAACAAGTGGGTACCTTAATTGACTCTTTAAGACTACCAGTAGTACCTGCTTCCTTTGTGCCCCATATACTGGTGGCTCAGACCTTCTCCCTGTACTTGGATGTGCTGTGCTGTGTGCTTTAGTTGTATAGCTGTTCATAACAATTGTATGATTTTTTTCCTTGATGCTTTGACCCTGCCTATAGCAACTGCAACCTGTGTAGCCAAACAGTAGTCAGATTGATTTCATTTTAAAGTGAGCAGAGTAGACATTACAGCAGTTAGATTTCATTTTAAAGTTAGCAGAGTAGATATTACAGCAGTCGATTTCATTTTAAAGTGAGCAGAGTAGACATTACAGCAGTCAGAATTAAGCATTTTGACCTCAATAATAATTGATTTGCTGCCCATGGTGTTTGTTGTGCATCAGCCCAATCCCTCATCTTGTCCCCAGGTTCTTTGTTCAGCACCTCCCTCCCCCTCACCTTTAAAACTCACCTGTTTCTCTCCTGTCCTCCACAGATCTGACCAACAGATCACTAGGATCACACGGACCCCCGGACCACCGAGGAGTGGAGGTCGCGAGGGCTTCCTGCTGCCCTCCCCCATGAAAACCAGGACCTGAGTTAAGGTAATTAATCCGGTCTCACCATTTGGCGCCTTTTTCAAAAAGCTCCACACAAGCAATCGGAACATAACAAGCCTGGGCCCTGCCTCCTACCTGCGATCACTCTGGGAGGCTGCTGCAGCTGTTTCTGTCAGCCCAGGTCTAGACCCGACGAACGCTATGAGTTCAGCTCCCCACCACCCCCACCACCACCCTTGGTCGGCTGTCCCTCTTATAGGTTGCTGTGGAACTGAATTAACCTATCAGCCCACTTCTCCATCAGCAGGCTATACCATTCTGCCACTAGGGGCTTTCCCACTTTTCCTGCACAAGTCTCCACAGTACACAAACAGTTCTCACTGTTGCACTCTTCCGCTTTTCACTTAGGAAATTCCTCCTGCCATTTCCTGTAGTCAATTCCCCCTCCCAAGATTCCTACTCCTGCTCTTAATCCTTGGTCTCCTGCCATCCAGCCAAGACCCTCCCCTGTTTCAATTTTTCTCCCCCCATCTACTTATCTGCCCTTCTGTCTAGGGACCTGCTGTACCAGGACAGCCTATCCTCTGTAGCATGGCCCCCCCCAAGCTGGCCCATCCACCAGCAGCCTAGGTCCCCTGCTGCACCCAGCACCCTACTGTCCCCCCCTCCTGGGGGACGGCCATGGGGTTAAAAATAGCCCACCTGAACATCCGTAGCCTCCTCCCGAATCTGGTGGAGCTAACTGCGTGGTCTGCCTTCTACAAACCAGATGTCCTGTGCATTACAGAGACATGGCTCAAACCCCGCACACCTGACTTGGCCTGCTCTCTCCCGGGCTACAGCATGGCAAGACTTGACAGGGTCAGTAACAAAAGAGGTGGAGGTGTACTTATATACTTTAAGGCACACCTAAACATCTCCATTGTGTCACACAACACCCCTCGAACCTTGCACTGTGAGTTTCTCCACTCTCTCCTTCTCCTTGGTAACACCAAAAAGGTACACGTAGTGTGTGGATATAACCCTCCCAAGGGGGATCTGCAGGGATTGTCGTCGCTACTGGAGGTACTTCAGGAGAAGGTGGGCTCCAGTGAGCTGCTCCTACTAGGTGACCTTAACCTTAACTGGTTGGGGCCCCACGCCAAGTTGTATGAACCGCTACTCACCGGCCTCTCCCTTAGTCAGGTCATTGTGGAACCCACCCAACTCTCCAATCGTGGGGACAAGGGCTCTCTCATCAACTGGATCCTGTGCAACCGTCTGGACAAAATTGTTAAGTCAGGACTCCTTCCTGACTCCTTCTCAGACCACTCTCTGGTTTACTGCATCTGGGGCTCAAACCCGCCCAGGGTCCCCTGCAGAGTGGTAACAATGAGGGACTATTCGAAATTCTCGATCCCCTCCTACCTCAAGGACCTGCAGGAAGTGTCCTGGAACCACATCCTGGCTACACCTGACCCCATCACAGCCCTTGACCTCTTCCTCGCGGCATTTGCAACGCTCCAAAATAGGACGCCCCCTTCCAAAAGGCGAGTTCGAGGATCGGTAACTAAATGGCTTCACAGCGAGCTCCTATCTCTCATGAAGCAGAGGGATAAGGCCTGGTCAAAATATAGGACATCACATAACCAAATGGATCTCCAGGTGTATCATCAGCTTAGAAACTCCATCAAGAGGGCTATACACTCTGCGAAAAGCCAATACTGTAGCTCTGCACTCATTGCTACCGCACGTGACCCCAGACGTTTCTGGGTGAACATAAAAAACCTAGTCAGTGGCTTCAGCAAAACTCAAGTTACTGACATGACAATTGGTGAGGCAAACTGTAATAACCCCCTTACCATTGCCTCCTCCTTTAACCATCTCTTCACAGACCTCGTCGTTCCACCCTTCCCACTGCCAGCAGCCCCAGTACTGGCTCCGGCCCTCAGTCTCCCCTGCCCACCCTTCTACCTCAGAAGATCTCTGTGAGGGAGACCCAGGCCCTCCCTTGTTGGCTCTCCCACCATGCGGGGGGGTCACGATGGCCTCTAACCCAGGCTTCTCGCCTGGGGCTCCTCATTGCCAGGCCTCTCGCCCACATCTTCAACACTCGCTCATAACAGGAGTCATCCCCAACCTATGGAAAATTGCCAGGGTTGTTCCGGTACTGGAAAATGGTGACCCCAAGGACATAAACAACTATCGTCCCATTGCTATACTCTCAGCCACTAGCAAACTGCTGGAAAAAGCAGTTGTGTCTCAGCTTCAACACTACATCCAGGAATTCAATGTCCTCTCACCATGTCAGCATGGCTTCCGTAAAAACCACAGCACCTCTACGGCTCTGGCTGAAATTACAACAAGGATCAGGACTGCAACTGATCAGGGTAAACTCAGCGGGGCCATATTCGTGGACCTATCCAAAGCCTTCGACCGTGTAGACCATCCCCTCCTCCTCGGCACACTCCACACCCTCGGCTTCTCTCGCCATTTCCTTGACTGGTTCTCCAGCATTCTTGGGGATAGGATGCAACTCACCTGCTTCAGTCGTACCCTCTTGCCCCTCCTGCCCGTATCCAGTGGAGTTCCACAAGGATCCGTCCTCGGGCCGATCCTGTTCTCCCTATTTGTCAATGGCTTACCATCCGCTGCTACTGAAGGGCACCTCACCATGTACGCGGATGACCTCATCCTGTTGGCCAGCTCCCACGATATCACCAACATCAATGCCCAACTCAACTCTGTCTTCTCCCGAATCTGTAAATGCCTGGAAGGGCACAGACTCAACCTCAAGAAAATCCAGGCAATGCTATTCGGCACTGCGGTCAAAATTGCGTCCTGCACGATGCCCCTTAAAATCCTTGGTGCCTGTAACTCCCCACTGGCTACAACAGTCTCTGCTAAGTACCTCGGACTCACCCTTGACCCCCAACTGGACCTCTCTGGGCACATCCAGAACATATGCAATGCCATAAATGGTAAACTTGGCCTTGCCTACAGAGCCAAGGACTGCCTCACCCCTGCCGCTCGGCTGGTCTTAGCTAGGGGGGTACTTCTGCCCACCCTCTCCTATGGTCTTGTCGCCTTTGCCTCTGCCCCTTCCTCATGCCTTGCAAAGTGGGATACCACGTACAACAACATATGCCACTTTGCGCTCTCAGCCCCCGACTTACCCACCGATGTGAGCTCTACTCCCGTCTTGATTGGCTCCCCCCTGATAAATTCCGGACGTACTCCTCGGGCAACTTCATCGACCACATTATCGATACTTCCATCCCTGCCTCATTTGCCCTCCCCTTGAATCATGCCTCCTTCATCTACCACCTTAGGTTCTGTGTGTCCCAGACCCACCTGGTCCCTAGGACCTGCACCCTCACTGGCAACAGGGCATTTGCCTCTCATGCACCCAAGCTGTGGAACTCTCTCCCTCCCCAGGTCCGAGCCTCCCCCTCCCACTCCTACTTCAAAACCTCCCTCTGGCACTTCCTGAAGCCTGCTGCTACCTGCCTGTGCCCTGCCCCATGACCTCTTCTGCCATGTTATTCCCCATCCTAGCTCTCCCCCCCTTGCAGCTGGCTTAGTGCAGTACTCTACTGGTTCAGGTTGCTGCTTACTGCCTTTCACCCTGGGGGGTGTCTCTCACCACCCTGTAGCCCCGGGTCAGTATGTTTTGTACCCTGTGGTTGTCTACATACAATACCATGGCTTCTCCTCATTCTGTACCGCACGCACCTGACAAAATGTTTTGCTCCTGAATACAATAACTGTCTGTGTATCTATCTGTAATCTGTAATTTATTCTGTACCGTAAGCATTCTGACAAAATGTTATCTCTGTAACTACTACTCTGTTTCATTGTTGGAGTATGCCCACTCCTGATTGTAATTGTCTCCAATGCTCCTGATTGTAATTGTTGTCCATGTATCCTCTCCCTTGTAATTACCCTGTTATTCTCCCGGGTCGCACCTGAAAATAGGCACTGGCTGTCTAGTGTGCTTACCCGGTTACCAAAAGCAAATAAATAAATAAATAAACACAGTCATGTTATGGAGTATCATCACCAAATTTTCAGCATAGGCATTGTAGGATCTCTGCTCATGAACAGTGTAACTATCATTTTTGTAATCTGCACTGAACACTGATTTCCCACAGCAACCGCAGTATTGTGCACTGGAAGTGCAGAAACACATTTCAGCCAGGATGTGAAACATGACAGCTGTACTGTTCACAAGGAGGTGTAGAAAAATGACAATGTTGAAAATGTGGCATGAAAATATAGCGAATTTGTGAAGTTACGAGCGTGCATAGCAACTGCACAATGCATGCTCATAAAACAGCCATTTGTTTTATTTTTTCCACCAAATTTGCAACATAGGCTTTCTGACAGCTCACCTCATGAACACCGCCACTGTCCTTCTTAATTGGCCCCAAAAGGTGATTCTGCGCAGTGACTGCAAAATCACCTTTGGGACCTATTAATGTCATAACTGTAACATAATTCATGACGAGGGGTCCCAAAAACCCTATATGGAAAATTTGGTGCAAAAATTCCCCAAAATGCCTGAGATATGCATCAAAGTTGAAAAACTATTTATTCCATTATACAGCTTATCGGCATTTCCTTAGTTCGTGGTCAGCTTTGAAGAGTGCAGACGTGTTCCCAGTCCACCAAACATTGTTGTGCCAGACTCCGGAGGTAAGTATGGGGTGAGGGGGTGTTGGGAGCAGGTGTGCAGTGGGTGGGTCTTGGTGTGTGGTAGGAGACTCGGACCGTTTTATGTTACAGGGGAAAAACTAACATCACGGGACAGTTTTTTTTTTCAGGGGACATGGCATGCTGGGGTGGGCTCCCAGCGTGCCACTTAACTGTTTGGGGGGGTAGCTGCAGCTGATGGGGTATTGGGCACCCTCATTGGCACACAACAAAACAGGGGTTAATTTATGCTGACAGGGATTGAGCACCCCCCTTGGCATATAAGAAATGGGGGGGAACTGCTCTGCTTTATGCCGACGGGGAGTGGGCTCCCCCAATGGCAAATTTTGGTGGCCAGAGTAAGCTGGCAGGTGGATTGGGCACCCCTGAAGTCGGCAGTTGGGCGGGTAGTCACCCGCCATGCTGACAATGTGGCGAGCACTTAGGAAGGGTCCACTGCATCTGATGAGCTTTGCTTGGATTGCAGTGGACCTTTCTTTAGATGTGCTCACCACATTAATATGCATGGTGTGGCGCTGGCATGCAGGCTGATTGGAGAATGAGGGATGCACCTACTGATGCATGCCCTGCATTTGCCCAACAGTGACCGTGCCTCCAAATCCCCACTGCTGCAAGATTTTGGCTGCGCAAGCGTACCAACATAAAAATGTAAGGCCTTTCACATGATGTTGAGTGACTATCCATGACTCACTCAGTTCATTTTTATGGCTGCATGGGCGGAGCCATGTTGATGTATTGCTATCAGTAGAGGAGACAGAAGGGACAGTGGAAACATTGGGACCAGAATCCAACCTAGTTGTCTTCCAAAGTGGAACAGCCATCTTCTCCACTGTTGCAGTCATTTGTATAGTGTAGTGTCTGCATCGCACCCTGCCCTCCACAGCCACAGAAGCCCCCCCCTTCAGGAGCACTGCTTTATTGTCTGTCACTTCTGAGGAAAAAAGGGGCCTGCCATGCCCAAGATGGCCACTGGAGCTCAGTGTGCATTTGTGAGCAGTTGTGCATGTACAAGTTCACTTCTGCAGTTGCAGTGAAGTCGCGCTTGTGCACTGAGCTCATGATGGAACAGCTCACCATATCAAAGTTGGCCACCAGAGCACAGTGCACATGCATGTTTTCACACTCAACTCCTGTGCCCATCTTGGGCACAGCAGGCTGTTCCACCATGAGCTCAGTGAGTGCTCTTAAAGTGCAGATGCAGCTGTGTTGGCTCCAACCAGATTTTGATCTCTGTGCTAACCACGTAATATACAGTAGCATAATTTTAAAAAGACCATGGTTTATTAATAAAGAATGCAAAACCTGTGGCAAAACACTGAGTCATTTTCATCTGGCTCATTCTGTCCTTTTTTGCATACATACATACATACTTGGCCTCCACTACCTTAGCCTCTGGTGTCATAGGGGATGGTGCACCTGGCGGTTGAAAGGCAGGAATAGCAAAGTTTGAGTTACACACCCATTAGGCTACTTAATGATGTTTTATTATAGCAGAACCACAGGTCTTTTGCAAAGACACTCAGAGTGGGCTTCTCAGGCCAAGAGGGTGCACAACAGACATATCCAGATGTATCGGAGCATGCCTAAGTTTCTTCATCCAAATTAGACATTCACTTGTGCTTTCAAGGTGTTCAGATGATATAAATATTCATTGAACAAAAGAATATATAAATAAATATAACATAAATTCTCCCATCTTTGCTATGTACTGGAGTCAACAGACCTTTCATGAAATCTCCCTTACAGGGGTAGCAGGTGATGGATTTGGAGCACTTCAGTGTATGCCTTCCTTGAATTGTGTCTTAGTTTATTTTTGCTAAGGGTACAATATATGCAGAACACTTGGACTCAGACAGCTAACTGAGGTACTGGATGGTGACCCCCCCCCACAGTGACACCATTACTTTTCTTTTTAACATGCCCATACATACATACTAACATACATACTAGACGCCAGCAGAGTAGGCCTATTGGTCTATCAAGTCTGCTCGTGCTTCAGCACCCTGATTGGGTACTGTAGCCCTCTATTTGTCTCCTTCCACTGTTACTCCATCACCAGTCCAGCCCCCCCGGGCAAACCTGCCTCTGCTTCACCCCTTGCCTATACCTGTCCCACCCTCTCTTGAATTCCTCCACCATAGCTGCCTGTACCAGCTCCCCGGGAAGCGTATTTCATGGTTTCACCACTCTCTTGGTGAAGTACCTCCTCCTGTTTTCCTCCCTAATCCTACCACCCTCAATCTTCCAACTGTGTCCTCTGGTGATTCCACTGTCCTTCAGCCGATAGATCCTATCTCGGCTTACCTTATTTACTCCTCTGAAGTACTTGAAGACCTCAATCATGTCCCCCTGGTCCCTCCTCTCCTCCAGCGAGAACATATTGAGCTCACCTAGTCATTCCTCTTTATTATATCTCCCAGGCCCCGGATCATTCTGCTTGCTCTCCTCTGAACCCTCTCCAGGAGTTGGATGTCCCTCCTTAGGTGCGGCCTTCAGAACTGCACACAGTACTCAAGATATGGTCTAACCAGGCTGTTGTACAGTGGCAAAATCACCTCCCTGTTCCTTGAGGTAATACCCCTAGTGATGCATCCCAGCATCCTATTTACCTGACTGCAGTCCTCCTGCACTGCTCTGAATTATTCATGTTAACATCCACCAAGACTCCTAGGTCTCTTTCCCCTGCCATGGCCTGCAACTCATCCTCCCCCAGGGTGTACACATAGTTGGGATTTTCCCACCCTAGGTGTAGCACCTTGCATTTAGAAGAGTTAAATTTCAATTTCCAGGAGTAGAATCACCTATCCGGAGTATCCAGGTCCCCTTGCAGGGCCAATCTCCCCTCCTCCCTGTCCACAACTGCCCCCAGCTTAGAGTCATCTGCAAAGAGACTCATTTTGCACCCGATACCTTCCCTGATATCGGAGATGTAGGTGTTAACAGGAGCGGCTCCAGGACTGATCACTGTGGAACCCCACTTATGACCTCCCTAGGAAACGAGACCTCCCCTCCAACCACTACCCGCTGAGTATGACCTGAAAGCCAATTTCCAATCCACCTAACCGGCAATGGGCCTACCTCCATCCCCACCAGCTTCTCCTTTAGGCCAATGTGAAGGACCAAATCAAATGCCTTGCTGAAGTCCAGGAACAGTACATCCACTGGTCTCCCCCTATCGAGTGCAGATGTCACCCATTCATAGGACTCTACAAGTTTTGTTTGACACGATCTACCTGGCACAAACCCATGCTGCCGGTCATCCAGATAACCCATCTCCTCCAAGAAACCTTCCAACCTTTCCTTAGGTATGCTGTCCACTACCTTCCCCACCACCGACATCAAATTGATGGGTCTTTAGGTTCCTGGCTCTTCTCTTGATCCCCCTTTATGGATGGGGCAATATGCACCTGCTTCCAATCCCTTGGCACCCTCCCCATCTGCAGTGACAAGTTAAAGAGCTCCACCAATGGCACAGCCAAAACATCTGCCAACTCCCTCAGTACTCTGGGGTGAATAGCATCAGGCCCCAGAGATTTATCCTTTTTAAGGGACCTGAGGGCTTTCCACACCTGATTGATAGGAATATCAGCATCTGTTCCCTCCCCACTTCTACAGAACCAGCCTGACATCTCACACCTGGCCTACCTCCCCCAGCGGCTTGTTCTTCAGCAGGTACCCCAATAGTCAGGTCTGCTGCACCTTCTGTGTCTTTCAATTCCTTTTTTTGGAGTTCCCCAGCCTCCTCCCTAGTGAACACTGAGGCAAAGTACTCATTCAGTACCTACGCCTGCGCTCCAGCCCCTTCCACCCACCCCCCGGCTGTCCTCAACCTACTGATCTGGGCCTTGACTTTCCTCCTCTCACCAATATACCTAAAGAACCCCTTTTCCCCACCCCATATCCCGTGCCAGCCTCTGCTGTTTCCAGGCCTTTGCCCCCTCACCACTCTGGTGACTGTCCTGGTTGCAAGGCGATAGTTCTCTCTATCCTTCTCTCATCTCATTTTTTTGTACCTGCTGTAGGCAGCCTTCTTCTTCCTTACTACCTCCTGGACCTCCTTGGTTCACCAGCATGGTTTACGATAACTATCTCCCTTGCGCTTCACTCTTGCACAGGTCCTGGTGGCCTCCTGTAGCCCCCGCTTTATGATCTCCCACCTACCTTCCATGTCCAAACCTGGTTTTATCTTCCGTAAATGTTCCTTGAGAATTTCCTCATGTTCTTAAAGTCTGTCCCCCTAAAATCAACTATCATCATTCTTGAATGATCCCCCTCCCCCCAATTTAAGCCGAAACCAGACTGTATTGTAGTCACTTCCAGCCAGGGGTTCTTCCACAACCAGATCTCGTACAAGATCCCCATCTGCTAAAACCACATCAAGGATACAACCCTCCCTCATTTGGTCCATCACCTGCTGATTGAAGAATGTGTCCAGGAAGCCATCCAGCAGCTTCTGCTCCCTGGTCACAATGGACGTCATAGTACTCCAATCAGTAGCTGGCATATTATGGTCCCCCATCAACTGTCCTCCTTCCTGCATTATGTCTTTCTCTTGTCTCATTGTAGGCGCTCAGGTCAGGCAAGTACATACATGTATGTTCAACAATTTTGATGTTATTCTCTTTTGTGTTGTTCTTGGATGTTATTTTGAGTTGTTATTTGATGTTATTCTACCTCCCAATGCTGTCATGTTACTAGTTCCTTGATTGCTTCCCTGACCAGTTTTGAGCCTGTTGTACCATAATGCTGTACCACCCACTTGTTGGAGCCTGTGGCTCCTGTATGTTACCTCGACTCTGTATTATGTTTCATGTTTACTTTGTAGCTTTCCCGGGGCGCACCTGAAAATAGGCACTTGGATGTCTAGAGTGCTTACCTGGTTAACAAAAGCAAATAAATAAAATAAATAAATAAATAAATAAACAAACACCACTCCTTCCACTTCCAGTCCATACTGCCCCTTAATGTTAGCGAACAGACAATCCTCCAGGTCCTCTGCTAGTCCTGGGGGACTATATACCACCCCAACTTGATCTTCCCTTCCATGGGAGTTAGCAAGGTGACCCATAGGGCCTTCACATTGCCCTCTGCTTCCTCCACTCTCATAATCTTGATGTTATCCCTAATGAACATTGCTACTCCTCCTCCATTGCCCACCTTTCTGTCTTTCCTTAGCACAAGGTACCAACTCAGATTAAGGTATCAGTCATGGCCAGGGGTGGCCCAAGTTTCAGTGACCACTGCTACCTCCACTCCACCCTCAACCAGCGTGGCCTGGAACTCAGGCATTTTATTCCCTAGGCTCCTGGCATTTATTAAAGCCACCCTCCAACCCTTGTCTCTACCCCCCTTTACCATATCCTCCCCCAGATCTTTCATACATCTGACCACACTCCTCCCCTAGGGTACTGTCTGTCCCCCCTCTATGGGGTTGCAGGCCAGTCCTATCTGCAGTATGGATGGCTAGATCAGCCTGGCAGTGCCCTCCTCCACCCTTCACAAGTTTAAACCCCATCTAGCCTGAATGAAATCCGTCATCCCCTGTTTCAGAACTTCCTTCCCTTCCGGATTTAGGTGAAGCATATCCTGGGCATACAGTCCCATGTCTTCCCAAACTCCCCCAGTCTCCCAACATCCCAATCCTCTGTACTTCACCCCACTGCCCAAGCCAGTCATTAATCTCCCTGATCTTCTGTTTGTTCTCCACAGTGGCCCTTGGCACTGGTAGGATTTCCGAGAAGGAGACTGTGCATCCATTGTTATGACAGACCCTGGCCATTTCTCAGAACCTTGCCTGAATTTCCAGCACACTATTCCCCTCGATATCATTTGTCCCCAGATGCATCAGGAAGTCCGGTAATCCTCCAC
Source organism: Neoceratodus forsteri (assembly GCA_016271365.2). Lineage (NCBI taxonomy): Eukaryota > Metazoa > Chordata > Ceratodontiformes > Ceratodontidae > Neoceratodus > Neoceratodus forsteri. The sequence continues at coordinate 327,230,265 of JADMNL010000023.1, forward strand.
AGTCCCTCACCAGCTCATACACCATGAACTTCGCCCTATGCACAGTCAGACCGGAAATACCCATTACTTTAACTGGACTGGATTTTCCCTCACCCTGCCCCACTCAGTGAATACCCCTGATCATGGAGTCCCCCTGCAGGAAAATCTGAGTGTCCCCCTTGATCTTTTGTGCACCTCCTTTTTGGACTCCCCCGCCAGCCCCTGTCACCTCCCCCCTTCCTGAGACCACTTCCCCTTGGTTTCCTTCTGGACCCTCTACAAGAGAACTCCTAGCCACCCTGCCCCTCTTGTCATGTCTTTTATAACAGAGTTCCCCAGATCCCCCCAGTTTGGCCTCCATCCCACTCCCTACCCCAGTTGAGCCTTTTCTCCTGACCTACTCCCCCTTCCAGTCCCCACCTCTCTAGTCCCCCCAACATGGCATTCCCATCACCATCACCCCCTCCTACCTCCTCTCCTTTCCTCTTGCCCCCTTCCATGCCCACCTGCAGGTCCCTCTTACCTTTGGTTCTTTGTCTGGAATGATCTTCCCCCTCGAAGGATGCGCCTCTCTCATCTCAATCTCTATCTCTTCTTCTTTCTCACTGAGTTGGCTTGTAGCCTCCACACCTTCCCTCTGCTGGTTCCCCCATCCCCTTCTTTGACACTTGATTTGCCACCTCCCCTGCTAGCATGCTTATTTGAATTACCGATGCCCACCCTTGTCTGATTTACCGTATCCCTCCCTCCTCCACCCTCATTTTCCTCCTCTTCCCCCCTCACCATGTTCTCTCCAACCAACTTACTCAATGGCTCAAATTTATTACAGCATGCAAAGCCAACCTCCTTTTTCTGTCCTGATTTCCCACTATCCACTCCTCTAGTAGGCCCCCTGTCAGTCCCAACCCACCTATTCCCCCTTGCCTCCTATGATTTAGCCTGTTTCCTCTATCGATTACCTCCCAGGTAGCTACCCCCCTTTGCTACTAGTCCATGCCCCATAGGTTCTCCACTCCTGTCTGATCAAACGGATCCAGGTGGCACTCTATCATTGCCCTCCTGCTCCCCACAGGCCCTCCCAGACATGTTCATCCCCCCCAACAACTCCAGTTTCCTCCGTACCCAGTCAAGTTCCCCCTGATCTGCAGTAACTGCCTACAGACTGGGCAATCTCCCTCCCTCCAGGCCCAATTTAGGATCATGGCTGCCCCACAGCCAGTGCACCCTCCAACCCTGCCAAAGACGCCTTCCCTGGTGGCCAGCTCAGAGACCCTCTCCAAACATTCTTGGACATTCACCCTTGACCAGGTCCCCACCCCCAGGTAGACCTACCCACAACCCTCTACAGCCAACCTTATGGGGCTATGTAGCCCATGAAATTAAAAACACAGCCCTTGGACCAAGCTACTAAGTAGAATAAACAAGCATGAACAGAGTTACAGCCACTAACAGTTCCAAGAATAGTCAGAGTCACGACTGGACCAAGCTATTAAGCAGAATAAAAGAGCATGAACAGAGTTACATCCCCTAACAGTTCCAAGAATAATCAGTCACAAATGAAGAAAATCCCAGTATAGCCACCCAACCAAACAGTGACCTACCTCCACCTGGCCCCTCCACCTCTGAACATTTAATCGGGGTCGGGGTGGGTGACAAACTCAACTAGCATCCCAAGAGTGACTGGGCTTGTCCCTTAAAATGCCCAGCAGCGAGTCCCGAAAATGGCACCCTGGCTTTCTATTGGGCGCTCCAACTCAGATCACTGAACTCCTCCCAGCCACTGATGTGGCTGCCCCAGGTCAAAATTTCCTCCAGATACAGCTCCTGCAACAGCTCTTTCACTGCTGATGTGACCTGTGCCATCCCCCAGAACCTCTGGACCCCTGAGAAGCAGCCTGTCGATGCGGTCTGTGCAGTGCCCCTGCTCCTCTGTGAGTAAGTCTCAAGTATCCCAAGAGCGGCTGGGCTCGTCCCTTAAAAGGCCCAGCTGTGAGTCCTGAAAATGGCACCCTGGCTTATTATAGGGCGCTCTGACTGAGATCACTGAACTCCTCCTAATCACCGATGTGGCCACCCCTGGCTCCAAATTTGCTCCTGATACAGCTCTGCAACAGCTGTTTTGCCACTGATGCAGCCTGTGCCATCCCCAGAACCTCTGGACCCCAGGAAGCAGCCTGCTGATGTGGTCTGAGCAGTCCCCCTCCTCCTCTGTGAGTAATTCCTAAGTATCCCATGTTCTGTTACTGAGGTCAATCAGGTGTGGTATGAGGTTAGTATAAATCAGAAAGCAGTCAGCAAAAAATTCAAACACAATGACACTGTTTAGGAATCTATGCTCATCAAGCTTGAAAGACTGATCCAACTCATCCCTCTGTAGTCTTTCACAGTAGTTTTACATATACCCACTGAGAGGGCCATAATGTTGTTTTTCACAAAAATGTATTACTCCCAGGACTATTTCCCAAACATTTCTGTGTTTGTTTCGGTAGCAGCCTTACTGCTGCCTTATTGTTTCTTGTTTATTCATATAATTTCACCCTTTGTTTTCTAACTACTTACATGGCCAGACTTCCTTCAGAGGTCAGGCCTGTTTCTTTCGCCTTCATCACTAATCTAGGAGAAGAATATGTTGTTATTGATTTTGGGGATCTAGGCTTCACAGACCCTTGGTTGCTATTTTCTTCCTAATAACAAGAATTTTGGAGAAAGCGAGGACCAACAGAGCCTGTTATAATTTTCTGCAAGTAGGAGAGATCATTCCCCTTCCCAGGGTAGCAGAAGTCCTTGAAGAGTCGAACTATAGTTTCTGACAATCATGGAGACAGGGTTGATTCTCTATGCAAAAATCCATAAATAAAAATAACTTTTTCTGCAGATGTTCCTTAGCAGCCCAAAATCAGGAGTACAAGGCAGTATCTAGCATGCCTTCTATATGCTATGGAAAATGTTCTGCCTGGCCATACCAGGTTGCAGTTTCTGATTTGAGATAAGAGTTTCCGCAAGTCCCCTTCCATAAGAGAATCTGGGTTTCTTCTTAAAGTACTAACCTTCTATAAGTAGTCAGGACAATTGAATTTCTTAGAAGGCTTAAAGATCTACTGTACAAGAAGAGAAATGTACTCATGAAAGTCTTTTTCTGGAGGCCATCCAGATGCCAACAGAACTGACATGAGTGGCACTATCTATATGCCATTGAGATGTCACACTCTTTTGTTACTTGTTGTCCTTTTGGCCTCTTGGAATGTGTCCACAATTTCTGTTCTGATTTTCTTACCTATCCCAGGTCCTGTTTGGTTCAGCTCTCCAGTTTTAACAATTTTAATTATCCCCCTCTGTATACCTTTTGTAAGGAAAGGTGACTTTCTGTTTTAATCTTACAACATCTCTAGGGGTTAGATCCTCCTCTGCCTAGACTGGAAGGGCTGGGGTTTAGGCTAGCTCAGCTACAGTATCTTCTCTCAACCCATTTTTGTAGCTTTCTTAAACACCACAATGTGCACAGGTTTGTTTTTTTTCTACTCAGTGTGTTCTCCACAGGTTTTGAGACCTGTCTTAACTCATCGCATGAGTTTGATTCCTTCTTGCAAAGGGTAAAGCTAGTTTTTCAGTACACTTTTCAACACAATAATAACTCATATAATTGCTTTCTTCTTCTTCTCTCTTACAGGGCTTCACAATTTGCTTTCTTCTTCTAAGGAAACAATGGAGTTTTTTTTTTCCTCACTTTGTTAGAAGCAGGCATTTCCAAGGCTAGGAGTTGCCTTATTTTGAATTTTCCACTATAATAAATAAATCCACCTGTTGAAGCCTGCAGTCCTGCTCAGTCCCTCAGTTTTTGTTTTTTGTAAGCCCATTTGGACAGTGGAAACATTTACAAGCTCCAGGTCTGCCTTTGCAGGAAAATAACTATTCTATTGGTTAGGCCTTACATAGCAGCTCTATATATCTATCTGTATGGATAATAGTGTATTATACCATTGCTATTACAGCATCCCTTCCCAAGGGGATGACAGCTTCTGCTTTAGAGTGTGGCATAGTAATTACATAGTATTATACTTCCATTTTTTGTATGTTGGGCCTGACACTTGGAGGTCTGCTATTGCCACCACTCGGTCAAAGGAACTTCAAACCATTTTTATATGAAATTAAACAAGATTTTCCATCCAGGTAAATAGACAGGGCAGTACAATCCATTGCATGGTTCTGTATGGATACTGCCTTTTTGAACCCATTTTCAATGTAATCCCCAATGATAACACAGAAAAAAAGGGTTACTGGCAAGGGGCTACAATGTAAATGTTAGTGGTAGGACATGTTCCATATGTAAAGCCACTGTCTACAGCCAAGGGTAAATTATAACTGTTTGATTCAATTTATTTTTAGCATGGTTCATACTTCTGTTGGTCTGCAGGCAGGATGGCAATTATAAGGAAATTGATTAAAGAACATTTCATGCCAAGTTAGCAGTGTTGACGCCCCCACAAGAGGCAGCGATCCAATGTTCATATAAGGCTCACTTCCAGAATTTTTAGATTTAAAAGAGAAATGTTTTTCAAGTGTCTCAGAGACAGTTCTGCTTCTGGTTTGGAGTACACATCAATCTCTTGAGTACAGGAAATACAGAAAGGGAAAGTTAAGGTGCTCCAAAGTCCTCAGCTCTTTACTGGATTATTACTGGGGATACCTGGAATAGTTCCCTTATATTTAACATCCATAATTCATAAACACATAGATCATATACCCTAGTACACAGAATTTTCATACTTGGGAAGGTACTCAGGGGTGTGACTCTCTGTTAAGGGATGTTTAGGGGGGGTACTTCCAATATCCTTCAGTGCCACCAACCCAACATTAGTCCCACTGAGTGGTGAGTCAGTCATCGATCCCTATGGGCAATTAGAGTGGCAACAGGGAATAAACCCTCCCTCCAGTTCACACTTAGAAAAAATGTGTGGTTATGAATTCACTAATAATGTGGGATGCTCACCTCACAATGGGGAGGGAAGAAGAGTTTAAAAATTGTTTAAACAATTTTTCTTTCCTTCCCTCTCCCAGAAAGAATTCAGTTCTTGGAAGGCAGGTCTGGAAAATACACAAAAACCTCCAAAACAGTATTTAATTTACTAGCTCAGGCATTCTAGTCAGCTGAACACCATAGTCAGTTGTACTCTACTAGTAACAGCAACTCCATCAGGTTCAAAGGTAATTTGACCCAGTTACCACAAGGTTACCTAAGGTATACTGCAGTAAAAGTCAACTTTTTCATGACATCCACTATATATACAATACTTTACACTTGTTTTCATGACTATCACTGTATCTGCAGTGCTCTGCACTTTTTCATGACTACCGCTGTATAGTCTGATACTCGTATTTCTCTGAATTGTTCCTCAAGAGATTCAGCAGTCAATTACCATTGCTTTATTGCAAGTAACAAAATATTTTTTTCTTCTCACTCTTTAGAATGTCTCAGTTATCTTATCAGATGGATGAAATGTCCAAGGCAGTGAGTGCAGCCATGAGTCAACGCTGTCTGACAAAGTCTCTACATTGAAAGAATGGCTAGGGGATGATGTGAGCTAAAGATTAATTGTCAATCATAGTAATGACCATGAAACTTCCAGTGATTTATGAGTGATGGACTGTAAAGGTTATTTATTTATTTATGGTCTTGGATTAAACACCTTTGAGAACAAGCTCATTTCATGGGTTCCACATCAGAGATTATACAAAGTGAGAACAAAAATATTGAATAAGTACATTACAAACATTAAAGAAGTAGGATTATGATATATACCAGGAATCAATGTACAGTAAAAGCCAGTGCAAATTTACAAATGTAAGCAGTGAGTAATCAACCAGAGCAGTAGGACTCAAGAGATTGACAGCACTTAGGAGTTGATTGACTGCAGAAGCATGCAGTCAATTACAGGGGTTAGTATACATCAGCCTAGAAGCCTTCATCAACAAGGCAAGAGAAGGAGGTACAGCAGAGAGAGAGAAGCTTTGGTTTGGAGGGCAAAAATGGAGCACAGACTGAAGGACATAAGAGGGCGGGTAGGGTAGGTAAGTGGAAGTAAGGGGGATCGAGGTGGGGAGCTATGGAAGGGAAGGTGAGGGCTGAGTTTAGGCAGTTATGTTGGAGGGAGAATAAGTGCCAGCAGAAGGGAAATATGAGGCTAAGTCAACAAGGGGTTAGGTTGCATGAAAACAGTCACAGCTGGAGCTCGCAACTAGCTGATGTCTCAGTTTTCTTTTGAAAGGGCCTAGTAAGGAAGTCGAGTAGAATTCGGGGGGAAGAGAGTTCATCCAACATGGTGCTTGATACCCCAAAGATTTTTGGCCCATGACATCCTGCAGTGAAGAATTTTAAAGATTTGGCATTCAGAGCTGCGGGTGGAGCATCTGCTGTCACATGAGGAGAGGAGATTCTGTACCCCTGTGGGCATCAAGCCAAGACTAACTTTTTTTGCAAGAAGGCAGGACTGTAGCATAAGTCTGCTGGAGAACTGGAACCAGTTAGCTTGCACATAGAGATTGCAGGTGTGAGTCAACCATGCAGATCTAGTGACAAGCCAGCAAGCTTTGTTAAGAGCTACTTTTATGAGACAAAGGGCAGTGTCAGAGGCTGACCCATAAATCACCAACCCATAGTCAATGAGAGATACCAGCAAACTGTGGACAGCTAGCTTGAGCACCTCTGGGTTCAGACTGTGCTTGAGCCTGTGAAGCAGCCCTATGCGCATATTAATGGCCTTAGCAACATTGCTTGATATGTTAGACAAATGACAGTGTGCTGTCAGACATAATCCCCAGGTATTTAAAGTGTTGCACAAGCTACAGAGGAGTACCCAGCTCATTAGTGATGATGAGGGTGTGTGATTTAAGCATATTATGGGAGGCGGAGAACAACATTGTTTTTGTGTTTTTATAGTTCATCACTAATTTGTGCTCTTTAAACCAGCTTTTACAGCCATGAAATTGCTCTGCAGCTTGCTTTGCAGGGCAGTGGGGTCAGAGTCATTGGTAAACAACACAGCAGTGTCAGTGTATAGTAGAAGACAGCACTGGCAGATGTATGGAAGTCGGTTTCGAAAAATGCTGAATAAAAGCGGGTACAGAATGGACCCTTGTGGAACTCTAGAGTGGGCAGGCCGACTATTAGATAGGGTGTTACCAATCTTGACTTGTTGAGACTGGTTCAGCAGGTAGCTGTTGAACCATGAAACAGTATCAGTGGAGAGACCAATGTCTATGAGCTGTTTGACCAGTAAGGCATGGTTAACCATGTCAAAAGCTTTGGATACATCAGTGTAAGCTGTGCCAACAAGGAGGCCTTGGTCGAGAGATTTACGGCTATATCCCATGAATTCTAGCAGTGCTGTAGTAGTGCTGTGCCCATGCCTGAACCCATGCTGCTCCAGAAAATGTAGCTGGTGTTTTTCTATGTAGTCAACCAGCTGATCAGTGATAATTCTCTCCAAAGCTTTAGAGAGGTGGTAGAATAGAGATTGGGTGGTAATTCCCGCTAAGGGCCCAATCACCACTCTTAAAGATGGGTGTCACTGTGGCAGCTTTCCATCACTCTGGGAATTGTGAGAACCTAAGTGATGTGTTAATAATATAGGTTAGAGGAGCCAGGATTTCATCCAGTGTCAATTGAACAAATTGCAGGTCTATGGTATCACCACTGTACCTAGTTTTGCCTAGAACCTTTAGGAGGTATTTTCTAACTTCCTTATTTGTAAGAACTTTGAAGTGGAATGGTGGGTTGGAGGGGGTGGAGTCCCTCTTCTCACTAGAGCTGACATGGTAAGGCTGACTGAGGAAGTGTGGGGGAAGTACTCCACTAAGATCTGTGAATGAACTATTAAAAGCATTTGCAATTGTTCTGTGGTCCAAGGTTGGTGCACCATTAATGTTTAGCATGGTAGAGGCAGATTTGTGGTCTTTACCAGTGACTTCTTTTATGTTGTTCCAAAATTTCCTGTCATCGCTCCATGTATGGGAGAGGGCTTCCTTAAAGTACTGTTTTGTTGCTGCACATATAGCCCTAGTGCAGTCAATACAAGATTTCCTATAGTTCTGGGTGTCTACCAGTTTCACAGAGGCCCAAGCCCTTAGCCATAGGCAGTCCCTTGATTTCAACAATCTGAGCAGGTAAGGGGAGAACCAAAGATTGTTGATGCCTTTGATTTTCTTTGGTTTGAATGGGGCATACCCATCACAAGCATCATTGAAGTGGCTGATGAAGTGCTCAAGAGTGGTATCAGCATTGCAGGAGTTAAAAGTCGAGAGACCAATCTTGTCATTGAAGATTAACTTTTAATAGGTAAAAGTGGCCTCACTTGAGAACCCTGTTAGTGACTGTTCTAGCTGGGGGCTTATTGAACTTATTTGACCACTGGAACAATACAGGTGAGTGGTCACTGAGGGCATCAGGTCGTACAGTAATTCCAGATACATGGTCAGGGTGATTAGATGGGATGCAATCCAGTAAGGTACGGGAACCTATTTTGTAATTTACCCTTGTTGGTGAATTGACCAGTTGTGTGAGGTGGACGGCTGAGACAGCATCTTTGAAGGGGCTGGCCTGTGGGGAGAACCAATTGGCACTAAAGTCCCCAAGTAGTATAAGTCCTGAGTTGAGATTCAAAGCACTAATGCTCTCCAATATAGCCTCAAGGCATGCAAACATATGCCTGGGAGGAATATAAGCAGATATAACTGTGAGAGTTTTATTATGGGCACCAAGGAGAACCTTTAATGCCAATGCTTGCCAGTGTGCACCAGTGTTGGGCAGTGGTAGGACCAACCCCTGTAGACTGTCTCATAGGTAAATCACACAACCACCTCCACGTTTGGACAAGTGGTCATGCCTGTAGACCATATAGCCTGGTATGGAAATGGCAACATCAGCTATCTTTGGGGAGAGCCATGTCTCAACCACGAAAATTAGGTCAGGGTTATGTTGCAGGGTCCACGCATTCAGAATGTCCATTTTAGGGAGAAGGATGCATATATTAATTGATGTGAAAGTGAGAGACCCTGTTGTTGTTTTTTTTTTTATTTCTCATTGTTCATCTTATTCAGTGGGAGTACAAGTTGTTGGGTTTTGAATGTGTTTTAATGAATATTAGTATCTGTGAGGCAATTTATGTGATCTGCTTGAGCTACACACTTGGAGCACTCACATTCCCACCATTCTGTGCTCTTGGGCATAGCTCATAAAGCTATAGCTGTACCAATAAATCCCTGGTTGGGGTAAATTGTACCCATTTTGTAAGTAATGCTCACTGATAATGCTGAAGTACAGATGTACAGAATTTTCAAATTCCACTTCTGCCAGAACATCAGGGAATTTAGGAAACTCATCCTAGTTCAATGGCATACCACTGGATATGGAATTCTGAAATTCTAAAAGAAGAATGTTAACTGCAGAATTGTATTCTACAGTTTTATGTAAAACGTGGATTCATTGTCATCAAACAGTGGAGGATTACATAGAAATGTTTGAAATTTCATAGAAATTAAAAAGAAATTCTAGAAGGCATTTTGGAAGTGGGATTGCTATTCCACACAAATTCTACTGGTGGAATTCAATATTTCCACAGCTGTGCATTGGAGCTAATAGAAAAAGAAATTACTGTAAGTCTGATAGAATATATTCTTTGTCTTACATCCAACTGAATTACTTTCTAACATTTTGCAGCCATGTATGTCATAGCCTTTCTGCCCCAATTAGTTTTCATAAATGGAACCATCATGTTTTTTATTTACTGATCTCAAAACAGAGGGGGCAGGATTCACAGAGCAGATGCACTGGGCGCAAATGAGGTGCACTGTCACAACAGGGAAATGTGCCATGTCACCATTCACAGAGAGCACAGATGCCCCAGCGCAACTCAGATGTGTTGTGCTGAACAGGATGTGCTGGAGACCGAAAATAATGATATGCAGTGTATCTGGAGGGGGAGTGTAACTGCATATACAGCGCAGAGCCATTCACAGAGCAAAATGAATGCGCAAATATGGAGCATTCAGAGCACAAGCACCAAATTGCCTTTTGGAGATAAGTATGAAAGAAGTGGACTTAAGCGCAAGCCCCCAGCAGGCTGACCACAAGATATCAGCAGCAAGCAGTAGGAGAGCAGCAGTTGAACAGTATTATTGATGGAGCACCCTTCCTGATGGTGGGAATGTTAATGGGGATGAGGAGACGGGTGAACCAGCAATGTGGCAGTGGAAGGCACCATAGGTGGACAGCCCCACTGTGGAATTGTGCCAGACTGACGTTGAACAGCCGACGGACACTGAAACAGTTGGCCAATACCACCTGAACAGGGTTATTCTGAGGCAACTCTATGAGCTGTGCCATGACAAAATGCTGGCACCCACTGAAAGAAGTCATGCCATATCAGTGGAGACCAAGGTGATGAAAGCAATGTGCCTGCTCACCACGGGAACCTTCCAGAGGCCAGCCAGAGATACCATTGGCATATCCCAGCCATCCAATTCCCATCTCCTCTCACAATTCCTCACTGTACTGCTTCCACATACTTCAGAATTCATCCACTTCCCAAGCACACAGGCAGAGTGGACAGAAGCCATGCAGCAGTTCCACAGAGTGGCACACTTGCCAGGAGTCATGGGGGCCATTGACTGCACCCATGTGGCAATCCATGCACCACCTGGCAATGATGCCATGACATATGCCAACCACAAGGGCTACCACTCTGTCATCTGCCAGGTGGTGTGCAATGCCACTGGATGCATCTGCAATGTCTGCACCACACACCCTGGGAGTACACACAATGCCTTCATATGGCACCAGTCCACCCTGTGCCACTTGTTTGAGACTGGGAACATACCCAGCAGCCATCTAGTAGGTGGGTGGGGCATGCAGAAATTCCCATGAATGGGGCACCATGACACAAAAAATGATGGGAGAGGGAGCAGGTGTGTGAAGGCCACAGCAGAGAATGCACAGGGGCTATGCGCAGGTGGGACAATAGATGTGGGTACACTGATGGAACTGTGCACACAAGGGGGACAGTGCAGCAGAACAGTGAAGCATGGGAGGAAGGTTGCAGCACAACAGCAGGCATGAGTGGCTGGACAGAACCCACCACACTCAGCCATGCATGGGTGACCGCTGGGCATTGATGGACAGACAATGGCGACAGGAACATGTGCAGGCAGCCATGGTTGCATGCACGGGCAGGTACAGGCAGACATGTGCAGCCAGAGCAGGCTGTTGCAGGTGTGAGGGGGATGTAGCTGGCCAGAGAGGGTCCCCATAGGGACAAGGGTGGACAGTCAGCAGACACACCACTGTACCATGGTGCGTGGGGGCAGGAGAACACAATGCACAGGTATGCAGTGGTGTAACAGACTGCTTTTGCCCCCACAGGTGATGCAGCATACCCCCTCTGACACTGGCTACTCACACCCTTCCACTGACCTGGCACAGAGGTGGAAGGGAGGTACAATGAGGCACACATCGCTATGCACACCATCATCGAACGTGTCTTCGGCATGCTGAAGATGCGCTTTTGGTGTCTAGATAGGTCAGGTGGTGCCCTACTGTCTAGCCCAGAGAAGGCATGTGGCACATTCCTGGCCTGTTGTATGTTGCACAACATTTATTTATTTATTTAGCTTTTGTTAACCAGGTAAGTACACTAGACAAGCAATTTGCCTATTTTCAGGTACGACCCAGGAGAGTACAGGAAATTACATACTTACACACTTGGGACAACATGGTACATAATTAAAAACAGGTCACACATCATGAGATTACAAGGTAAGATTACACATCATATAATTAGAAACAGGTTACACATCATGAGACTACAAGGTAAGATTACACATCCCATGATTAGGAACAGGTTACACGTCAAGAGACTATAGGTAAGATTACACATCTTGCATCAAGTTTGGGGCAGTATAGAAATACTACATTTTAAGGGCCAGCAGTTTTGTATGGGTGCAAGTGCTAAACATATGTCATGGGGGTTTTGACATCCACAGGCCGATGCACTTTTAAGATGGCTCCATAGGGAAGAGCGCAGGCTGACCTGTGAGGGGGCAGCATGGAGCTGGGTTGGAAAGGTATTCCAAAGTTTAGGGGCACATGCTGTGAAGTCCCTTTCACCCATCTTGGTCCTAGTCACAGGTACCTTGAGTGTAGCAGACCCCTGAGACCTAAGGTAATATGATGAGGGGACATTTTGGACCAGCAAGCTTGCCACCCCAGGAGGGGTACCCGTGTTGAGGACCTTACCAGTGAAGCAACCAAGGACAAAGTCAATGTACTTTGTAGGTGAGAGCCAGTGTAGCTTGTTGTAGAGCTCACAGTGATGAGTGAGCCGGGGGGCCGATAGGGCGAAGCAACAGATATTGTTATAAGCCATCGACCACCTGGAGAGATGGGCCTTAGTGGTGCTAGCAAACAGCAGGAGCCCATAACACAAAGAGGGGAGAAGCATCCCTTTCGCAAGGGCAGCACACGCGGCTGGTGTGAGGTTGTTTTTTGCCCTGTAGGCCAGACGCAGTTTACAGTTGACTGTTTTACATATCCTCTGAATATGAAGGCCAAGGTCGAGCTGTGGGTCCAGCACTACTCCCAGGTATTTGAAGTTGTCCGTGATAGAGATGGGACATCTTCCTTGCTGGATACATAGAACTGCACATGGGCAGCCTTAATTTTTGCCCGGGACCCAAAAAGCATGGCCTGGGTTTTTTTAGGTTACGGACAAGCTTGTGGTTCAGGATCCATGCCTGAATGTTTATAAGGTCTTCACTCAGTTGTTGGATTGATGACCACCACCTCATTGAGTGAGACAGGATAACCAGATCGTCTGTGTAGAGAATTGGTTTACAGTGGGCTGCAGTTTTGGGGAGGTTATTTATAAAAATGGAGAAGAGCATTGGTCCAAGGACGGAGCCTTGGGGGACCCTTACCGTTACTGGGATGGGACCCGGAAGATCTTTGCCAAATTTGACCCACTGCATTCTACCATATGGGTAGTTGTCGAACCAGCTAAGAGCAGTAGTGGAAAGACCAATTGCTCTAAGCTGAGTCAACAGCATGGCATGGTCGACCCAGTCAAATGCCTTCGAGAGGTCAATGAAGAGGGCCTCCGAGAGTTTACCCTGGTCCATGGCCTCCCTGATCCATGATGTAACAGTAACTAGGGCTGATGAGGTACCATGCCCCTTCCTGAATCCATGCTGTACAGGAGTCATTATGTCATGTGCCTGTAGTACTCTGAGAGTTGCCCTGCCACAACTTTCAAGTAGTTTGCTAGTCAGAGGCTAGATATAGGGCGATAGTTCTCTATCAGCTTAAGGCTCCCTTGTTAGAGGATTGGGACTACCCTGGCAACCTTCCATATGTCTGGGATAACTCCAGTTGCAAGGGACAGATTGAAAATGTGTGCCACCAGAAGTGCCAGCCAGGGGGCACCAAGACTGAGGAGCTTGGGTTCTAAGCCATCTTGTCCAGCACTTGAGTAGGGGGAGAGTCCCGCTAGCAGTTTCTGCACCTCTTGAACTACCACTGCCCTGAACAGAAAAGGCAGGTGGAGTGAAGATGGTGCTGTGGGCTGATTGCCACTGACACCATCATCATTTGGGAACGACGAGGTGTACTCTGACAGATCCGCAAAATAATGGTTGAAGGAGTTGGTGATGGTTTCCGAGTTGTTACAGCTCGAACCATCGATTATCATGTCAGTGGACTCAGTGCTCTGTGTACCACTCACAACTTGTTTAATGTTCTTCCAGAACCTTCTAGGATCCCTAGCTGAGTTCAATAAAGCAGATTTGCAAAATTCACTCTTGGCAATCCTAATGTTCTTTTTGCATTCATTTCTGAGTTGTCTATATCTCAGAAAGATGACTTGGTCAGCCGTGGCCTTGAACTTAGCCCAGCACTTATCTCTAGTGTTGAGGAGTGCCAGGAGGCTACCATGAAGCCATTTAGTAGCCATTCCCCTCACCCTCCGTCTGATGAGGGGGGCACGTTTCTCCTGCAAGGCCCTTAGAGAGCAAAGAAAGTGACCGACAGTGAATGAGGGGTCCTTAGCATTCCAATCTGCCCCCCAATCTGTGTACTTGATGTCATTTTGAAAGGAGGACAGATCAAACTTGGAGTAGTCTCTGATCTGGATAATTTTATGGGGAATTTTTTGATGTGGTACCCTCCAGACACAGTACACTGGAGAGTGATCAGAGATAGAGTCCGGTAGGATACCCAAGGAGCTGATCCTATCTGGTCTATTTGTCAGGATCCAGTCCAGGAGTGAGCCCTTACCACCACTAGTAGGGCATCTGGTAGGATCCTTGACAAGTTGAGTCAGAGAGAGACTGGTAAGTGAGGGTTCAAAGGCCATGGCATTGCCACCCGACCAATTTAAGTTGAGGTCACCTAGAATGATTAGCTCATTCTGCCGTGTTGCAGCACCAGCTGCACCAAGGAGACCAGTCAGTCCCTCTATGCTTCCTTTTGGACGATTGTATGCAAATACAATGTGAATCTTTTTTGCCATCCCTAGTAATAGTACCGTGTGCAGAGCCTCACAGGGGGACTGCATGTTCTGTTGATCAGGGAGGGTGACAGGTTTAGATGGTTCCTGTAGTAGACCGGATGCCACCACCTCTCTTACTTCCTGGATGATCTTGGCGGATAAAGTCATAACCAGGGAAGGCACATGCTGAGCTGGGGTGGAAGGCTTCAGCCAGGTTTCTGTAATTCCAAGAATGTCAGGACTGTGCTGAGTTACCCAGACACAAAGTTCCGTTAGGTTTGGGAGCAGGCTTCTGACATTTAGATGGGCCACCTTCAGCCCTTTAACCACTGGCCAGCCTGCCCGTGTAGGTATGGACTGGGGTGGCAGTCCTGGGTTTAGTTCAATGTCCTCTGCTAGAGCAAGTGTCATCAGCAGCAGCCAGAGTAGATGCCTTAAGGGGGGGTCTCTCCTTGTTCTGTGACCTCCAGTCATGATGCCTGACCTTATGAGAGGGTCTCCGAAGGTACCCTAGTTTCAGACCACCAAGGACCATGGTCAGGGGAGAGCCCTCTGCTATAATGTTTGAGAAGGTAAAATCCAACTCCACTGGTTGGACATATGTACACCATGCAGCTATTTTTAGGGGGTCAGCCGCCCATAGATCCAGGGGATCCAGGAGACAGTAAGGCTCACAGTGGCTATAGTGGCTAGTGCACCCATGAGTAGCTGGCACAGGACTAGCTTTGATGGGAGCTCAATGAGTCCCATGCTTGCTCTGATACAGTTTTCCCGCTGGGATGGTACCACCTTGGGTCACCAAAGTGTTAGGCCTAATAGCTTCACTCTGTATCTTTTAGAAGAGTTGCAATATTAGAGAGCGGGGAGGATGAACATTGCTAGGGGTGGTGCTGAGGGGGGAGGGAGAGTATTTAATTAAGGCTGGAGGTGGGGGATGGGAGGGAGTGGGCATAAAAATTCAAGCAGCAAGGAGACAGAAGGACAGAAAGTGAAAGAGAAATTAAATTCTTTGCAGGCCAAAGCTTACAACTGTGACCCAAATGGAATCTGGTCTAAACAGAAACATACCCATTGACCATGGAATAGCTGTCCAGGCTGAGGAGGGTGACAGTTCTGGGGAGGAGGAGGAGGGGGGACAAGGATGCAACAGGCCAGGGTCAGTGTGATGGACCACCACTGGCACACAGATACCCACACCTGGTCACCAGATCCTGGCGGCACAGGGTCACCATCACCGAAGAGCACTTCAGGGTCCACAGGTGAGTAACACAGTTGGGTAATACACGGCAGTCCCCCAACCCACACACACACCCAAACACCCACAACCACACCACAGGGTAGTCAACTGCAACACTGTCGCTGTGTAGCACAACAGTGATGGTCAACAATGTTGAGCACTCACTTACACACACAGTACAAAATGTTCTGACCTCGGGTCTGACCTTTAACAATGTTGTAAACAAGTTACACAATGTGCTCCAGGTGCCAACTGAACTGTTCTCTATGGGGCCGGAACAACACCCTGGCCACCACCCACAGGGATGACAACAATGGTGTGCAGCAGAACAACACACCACGGTCCCCCCCCCACACATGCACACACAGCAGGACTACATGACCAGGGGGTGCAGTGTGTGTGTTGAGGATGGCATGGATCAGTGTACTGCTGCTGGCACACATGCACAGCAGATACAGGACTGCACTCATCACTCCCATGCCACATAGCACAACAATGGCACACTTGATATGCATGCAGCACCACACAGGTGACCCACACAGGCAACTGCACTGGGGCAGGCACATGCAACCCATGCCACCCCAGGCACAGGTAGCCATGTGAGTAGGCCACAAAGGGTGCAGGCAACAAGGGCCATTTGAGCTGTGACCCAGGCATCAGTGGGAGGCACCATAGCTGCCACAGACATGTAGGCAGCCACACCCATAACCGGTGCTTGCTGGTACAGTGCCACTGGCCACAGGGGGGTAGCCAACATCCCTGGAGGGGTACTGTAGCGAGACTGTGAATGGTTGCTCATTGGTGTGTTGGCCCCATGATCCATGTCAGATATGAGGTTGATGGGGATGGAGAGGTGTGGTGGTGGCATCAGTAGCAATGGGTCCACCTGACACCATTGCCTGGGTGTGCATGAGGCACTCCTGGGGGTTCAGCTGGAGGCCTGGCGGCCACGTGATGCACTGTTTGCACATGCTGCCTTGGTAGCATGCGCTATGCACTCAAGAGCTGTGACTGTGCCCACCTGCAATAGGCAAGCTTCTGCCAACATCTGGGCATGCCATGCAGCTGACTCTTGTTCAATGGCCAGCAACATCTGAATGCCTCTGAGCTCCACCCATAGGGATGCCTACCCCTCCACAGTGGCCTGCAGGAGGTGTGCAGAACCCACAACCTCATCTGCAGGTGATGGCTCACGGGGATGCTGCCAATGGGCAAGCGGTGTGCTGGTCTGCTGCTGTGCATCCACTGTAGGTAGACACACAACAGCAGGCCACTGAATGGGTGGGGATTGGGCTTGGGCAACTGCTGCATGTACAGGGATGGGTGCATAATGGGCCTCCACCACCTGCAGTGGCACTACAGCACCCTGCTGACCCATGCTGGTGGTCCCCGGCACTACAGCAGCACCAGGCACATATCCCACAGCAACCACCACTGTGGGCAGCTTCACAGGCTCTGTGAGTATGCCATGGCCGCAGGACCACCAACACCTGCTGATGCCACCTGTGCATGCACCTGTGCGTCGTTCGCTCCACCATTGGCCATGTCCCCCCAAAGTGGAGTGGCATCTGGATCATCAACATTGCTGTACACCCCCTGCATGCCACATGTCAGCACCAGCAGGGCACCTGCTATGTCCACTGTGTCCCCTGGGTCATCATCAGCCATACCCAGGAACCTTTCCAGCCATGTGCTGTCCTATTTACCAGCCATGGCACTGCTTGCTGAGGTGTTGGAAGGTCCTGCTACCACTTGTGATGCATCTGGGCAGCTGTGGCATTTGAATGGCCCAGGACAGCATCAGTTCCCAGACCTGGCTGCTTCCTGGTGTGTGACAGTCCATAACTTCCTCTGCATTGCCATCCTGCAGTGTGCCAGCCACAGCAGCACCCATGAGGTGTAATGGAGCTGTAACAGAAAGAAGGGATACATGGTTACAAACATGTGTGACAGTTGTGTTCAGACAGGCATGTACAGGTGGTCATACATGTGTGCCAGTGGAGCGCCTGACATGCCAAGCAGGTGACAGTCAACAATGATTCTGATGATGCAGCCAGGCACTGGCTACAGCAGGACTGACCCAGTGCTTGTACATGCCCCCTTGGACATGTGTGGGGCCGGAACAACACCCTGGCCACCACCCACAGGGATGACAGCAATGGTGTGCAGCAGAACAACACACCACAGTCCCCCCCAGCACATGCCCAGCCTGTCATGTGACTGTGCAAGATGGTGTAAGGATGGGGCATACAGAACCATGGTTGGTGCAGACAGGCACATGGTCCAATAGTCACCCACATTGGAGCTGTCAGGGCACTCACAAAGGGACAGGCACATTTCCTAAGCATGAATACTCACAACGTTGTGATGGACTGCTGCCCATCTGGAAGCCTCCTCCAGGAACACCCTTCACAGCCACCCAGCACATGCTGGCCACCAGCAGCTCCTCCATGGGTGTAAGGCACACATCTGTCTGTGTCACACCCCGTCCCACTCAGAGAGGCCTCAATGTGTGCCACCTTCTCCTTGGCTGTCCTCTTCTCATCATTTAGATGCTTTCTGCACTCCTTGGGTGTTCTGCTGAACTTCCCAATGGCATTGGTGCAGCACACAATGACGAATCGCACATGTGGTGTGAATGTGCCATTGCACACCAGCAGCCTGATCTGTGCACACCTGACCTGATGACACTGAGAGGGGTGCATACCACATGCACAGAGAACAGGACCAAGGGCCATAAACTGGGGGGGGGAGTGGAGCTCCTCAGCCTTGTGGCACTGGTGCTGCAGGTTGAGGGACAGCTTTTTGGGTCTGATGACTGTAATAGGGTGACCCCTGTCATAGTGGACACCTCTGGGATAAATTGAAACCCCTTTCCCAACAGTTTCGGTTTTGCATAATGTCTAACATGCTGGTTGGCTGGTTATAAATTAAGTGCTGAATTGTTTATAAAGCTTTCTGTGCATATTAACTGAAAACAAAACTAGAGCACAATTACAAAATGAGAGGACTGTCAATGTAAGAATAACATAAGTTTGTGTCTGCTTTTTCTAGATGTTAGCAGCAGCCCCTTCTAAGACATATTTTGCAGCAGACAACATGAGGTAATATGATCCTGCAGGAGAGTTTAAGAGAGCACAAAATGTTCTGACCTCGGGTCTGACCTTTAACAATGTTGTAAACAAGTTATGCAATGTGCTCCAGGTGCCAACTGAACTGTTCTCTATGAAGCAACAGTGGCCCCTAGTGGCTAGTTTTATGTTATGTCTGCTGTTACTCAAAAGGCAGGTGAAATTGTTTTTCCTACCTCTAGTGAGCTTATAAAAAGGCCTACCTTAGTTCTGAGATAGGAGAGCTAGATAGGAAGGTGAAAGACTTCCTTGTAGTGTGTGCTTTCACACTGTTTATTTGATTCATGCTAGGCTGAAGAAAAGCTTTATAAACTGTTGAAGCTGAGCAGTTGTCTGACTTACCATTTTGATTTCTGTATGTTTTACTTGATGAAAATAAAATGATAGACTCAGCCATGCATTTTTTATGCACTTGACTTGTGGTCTGCCTGAAATTGTGTTATCCTAAACCCACGCCCAGTGACAATGACCTCAATGAGCCCCGCTTAGCGGTGTGGGCCAGGATTGCTGGTAGCTGGTGTGCAGGACAAGGGTTGCCCACACTGTCGAAGCAATGTAGGCACCGTTACAGTGATCTGCAGTGCAGGAACCCGAACAGGCTGAGGAGCCCACAGGACCGTGCATGCAGGGGTGCAGTGACATGCCCAGGTAATTAACAGCACACTGCATGTACACAGGCAGCCTGGGGTATGTGTCTGTGGGGGGGAGCTGGCACACTGTACATCACCACACACACACACCCACATACACACACATGTGGTCCACAGGCCACACTCAGTGTGAGCTGTGCTGGCATGACCACAGGGAATAGGTGAATGTAGCATGGTGCATGGGTGGAGGGGTGCAAGGCCACTGTGGCATGTGCAGTGTGGAACAGTAAACAATAAGACACGATGGGGTGTTACTTAAATAGTTCTAATTCATGGCCAGAGGCCTCGGAGTGTCTTATTGTGCTTATACTATAAAATGAGTACCAGTATTTAACATTAATGAGAAATTTAAAATCCCTATGTTTAGAAATTAAAAGCATAAATAAGTTTTTTAGGTTTTAATAAAGGAGTTCCTCCACTTAATGCACTGTAAGGCTTTTTGTTTGGTTTTAGGTCTTCTGACCTCAATAGGCTTCCATTAGGGCTGTGTAGGGACTGAATATTATTTCCTGAATACCACGAATAATGGGCTTTCTGAATATTCGGGACCAAATAATGAATAGTCCACCATTTGTAATGTGTTCTTATTCGGGAAGTAAACTGCAAAATAAAAAAAAACTTTTCTCCCTCCCCAGGAGGACAGGGCTAGTCCCATGGCCAGCCGTCCTTCACTTTTGTAATATTTAGATGTATCCCACCCACCTCTCCTTTATCCCATGTCCCAAAGCCCCATGACATTTTATATTTTCAAACTGCTGGTTCCTGGCACCTGCCAGAACACAATCTTATTTAAGCTCCTTAGTTTGCCCCCAAGCCCTACCCCCACATTGGCCCTCATCCTCTCCAAAAATACACATTCTTCCCCATAACTGATTCTTGACTTCAGGGGGCTGGCAAGACTAAAACCTACTTAGCCAGTTGGACTCTCCTCCTGCTGGTTGCCCTCACTAATTTTTCTGCTCCAATTCCAAAAATATTTGTCATATTTTTTATGAAAATAATTTTTAAATGATAACAGTGTTAGCCATTATTAACTATGTAGAAGAATAGTTTTTTTATACCATGATAGCACTGCTTTTTAACTAAAAAAATGTTGTCGCCCACTGCATACAACACGCTGTGTTACAGGAGACATTAAGGAACTGTAACCCACTAGCTTTCATGCTGCAATACACTTATGTTAAAATTAATAAAGCAGCAAGCCCAGTTCTGACTTCCTGCCAACTCTGAGGCATGATCCTAAAGAAAGGTACCCCACCCCTTTCCATACCATCATGCCTCGGTAGAAAGTTCGGAACTTGGTTCACTCCACACAGTAAAAAGTAAAGTAATATATTAATTTCTTTGGGCAGCACTAGCCTGTGTAATTGCCGCTTTATTGATTTTAACACAAGTGCATTGCAGCATGCATATTAACGGGACACAGTGCTTTAATCTCACCCATAACACAGTGTGATGTATGCAGTGGGGGGAGTACTGACATTTTTTTACTTAACAAGTAGTACTATCATGGTATAAAACCTCTTCCTCTACATAGTTATTTAATGGCCGACATCGTTTATTTAAAAATGTATTTTCATAATATGGAAACATTTTGTGGAGCTGGAGTGTGAAAACAAGTCAGGGCACTCAGTGGGAGGAGGGTTTGACTGGCTAGGCAAGTTTTAGTCTTGCCAGCTCCCCAAATTCAAAGATCAGGGATGGAAAAGAATGTGTATTTCTGTTTTTTTGTGTGACCATGCCTGGGTGGTGCTTGGATTGGGGAGGAGCAGGACGGGGGGAGCTAAAACCATTGTCAATTACTGGCAATGTGCCAGGAGCCAGCAATTTGAAAATATAAAATGTTATGGGTTTTGGGACATGGGATAAGGGGGAGGTGGGTGGGATACATGTAAATATTACAAAGGTTGAGGAAGGGTGGCCAGGAGACTAGCTGCTCTGGCTTTCTGGGGAGGAGAAAAAATGCTTTTTTTTTTTTTGCAGTTTAAAGTTTATTAACATTATTTTTCATTTTACAGTCAAGGCAGATATTCATACATAAACACAGTATACATTAGGCTTTTTCTTTACTAGTGTCGCAGCCCAACCGAATAACGAGTAATGAATACCCGAATATTTTGGCTCCGAAAAATGAATATTCGTCTGAATAGTACGGAAAAGGTATTCACACTGCCCTAGCTTCTGTAGCTGTAGTTTTACTCCCAAGTCTGTATTTTTCTTGTAGTAGTGCTGATAAGAGTGTTGCCAGCACACCTGCATTGACAGAGGTGAGAGGTAGTTTTATTGTATCACATTGGCAACATGCCTGCAGTGAGAAAGCTGAGAGTGTCCAGATGTAAACCATGGCTTTTATTTTTATTTTTTTCAATTTGCTATTGAGGATGAGTTCGGAGGCCATGACAGCAGGGCAGGCCAAAAATGTAAGTGATAGAGGAGGCTCAGAAAAGTCACTTAATGTAACTTTAAAATACTGAATGTGTTTTGTTTTAGTTTCTGAGTCAGTTTCTGCAGAGAAGAATTGAGGATGTCATGTGAGTACTGTGGAGGAGGGGGTTGTTGCTTGAGCACAATTGATACTGGTGCTGAGCTCAGTACAAATGCTTTCTTTTTAAAAAGAATGCACAGTAATTGTGAGTGTCAATAGTCATTTGATTGCTCACTGCCTTCATTTTTTTTCTTTACTGTGAAGTCAGAACACCCTGGCCAGGCAACAGAGTGAATAAAAAGGTGGGATGGAGAGCTGGGGCTCACTAGTGACATGGGAGAGGGTAAGGAGGGTCAAGGCTCATAACACAGAATAGATAAATGAAACAGAAATAAAACAATAAAGTCAGAAATTATGTCCTTCTTACTTGTTACCAATTATTTATTTTAGTCTCTGTGCTGCTACGTAACAAAACAGGTTTCCCTATTAAAAGGGGCAACCCAGGTTGGCAATGGCAGCCCTGGGATTATTAGAATGAGTCCGGAGGGGGAAGGGAGGTGTAGGAAGATGAAGGCACAGGAAGGTGGGAGCCGGGGGATGGGAAGATTATATCACAAGGGGGAGGGATAAGAGAGATAAGACCACAAAGAGGTGGGGCAAGTGGTGAAAGGGGAATGATCAGCAGCCCATCTGATTGGGAGATGGGAATACCAGGAGAAGGGCCACAGAGGAGTAGAAAAGGGTCTGCAGAGGGAGAAAATCCCGCTCTCTACTGCATTTGCTAATTAGAAATTTGCACAAGACTGGTGGAAGTGGTAGATTATCTAGAAAAAGACAGGGAAGGTGTTGGCATAGGCCTAGTGGCCAAGGGGCCTAATTGGGACAATCCTTAGTTGGGGAGGACAGGTGGTAAACCTTAAAAATAATGTTTTTGTTTTTGTTGATTTTGTAAGAGAGCATCCTGTGCTGGATGATTTTGAATGTTTCCAATAATTGTTTTATTCTGTTTCAGCGATATTTCTGCTCATATTAGTATACTAGTGGGTGGTCTGGACAAAGCTGAACAAGTAAGTATGCTGTGAGATGCCAGATACAGGCATTTTGGTTGTTTTTTGTTGATAGGTTTTGCTGTCCTGCTGGACTGTTTCATGCTTGAAGTGAAGAGTGTGTTTCTGCTCTGTGATTGAATGGACATGTTCAGATTTGACTACCTAGAGCTGCTGCAAGTAAAAAATAAGGTGCGAGGAGCCCACAACCATTAAGCTCAGAGCAGGGAGCTGGCAGGTTGATCTGCGAGTGGTGTTTTCTGCGTGGCCACCTCACCACATGGTCTGACCTAGTGGTGGCAAGTGACGTTCGGGTGGCCATTTAATTGGGACTATTAGTGGGAAATTGGGTGAGAGGGAGATGTTCCTGGGTGGCCACTGGGTTGTTTTCCTGCATTTAAGCAGGTTTTTCTGGGCCTGTGAGTTATTTTTTCTGTATCCAGTGTTGCAGGGTGTAGGTGGCCGCATGGCCGCATTGTTATGCATGCTTGTAGGCCTGCAGCTACAGGAGCACAGTGCTACTCTGGCGTGACTGGAAGGCATGGTTTCCTGCCCATGTATTCAGCTGTTTGTGGAATGGAAAAGGAATAAGACAAAGAGAATTAATATAATGGCTGAAATGGTAAATTCGGGGAAGTGTGCTGCAACACATTTAACAAGGCAGTAGGCTGCTACATATCACGGGAGTGGCTAGGTGTTACGAGAACAGGCCAATGGGGAGGTAGTGGGTTTGTACAGCCTGCCACATGGTCTGTAAGGGCCTCTGGAGCTCACGGAATTGGGCAATTGACCAGATGGTGGGGTGGACGAGCACATTCCAGGGTGAATTGCAAGCATTTTTTTAAAGTTTTCAGTTTTCGATGGCAATTTGTGGGGCTCCCTGGTTCTCGGTTTTTTGCTCCTAGTTTTTGGGACTTGTTTCCACCAGGATGCAGCAGTCCCCAGCAGACACATTTCCCCAAGCTACTGGCCTGAGGGAGGGGGGCGAGTTTTTGCTTATACAGCAGTGATTCTTTTGGGACAGGGCGTACTAGTGGATCAATGGGGGCCAATTTCCAGGGTCAGGTGGGTACTTATGGGGCAGGGGTGAAGGACAGGGATATGTTTTGGCAGAAGTGAGGCCTGTTTGTTTTTCCATGCCCTCCACATCGTGGAGTGTTTGGCTACACCACAGGAGCTCCCAAGCTGGGCAGAAAGCCACTGCGTCCCAGCATGCGGACAGGGATGGCTAAGGGAAGAGCGAGGGGTTCGTGAGGACTATGAATGGAGGCAGTGCTGTATGGCCCAAGCAGGGTGGACATGCAGGGGGCCTGGGGATGTTATTTCGGCTCAGGGTCATGGGGTAGGGTTTTTTTTTGTGCATAGTCGGGTTGCAGAACTGGGGCTCATTCTGTTTCTGCATTTTCAGGATGGCACCCAAAAAACCAACCAAGCAGAAGGCCAGTGAGGCTTTGGCTCACAAGGCAGTGGAATTGATGGAGTAGGTCCAGGCGATCCTCAATGAGTCCAGGGCTGAGGAGGAGAGGGAAAAGAAGGTGGACAAGGGGAAAGAGCTGCCAGCCAGGAAGGAGCAGCCCAACAAGAGGCTGATTAGGAGCAACCCAGATGAGGATGGTGAGCCTCAGCCAGAGTAGGGTAAGGTATCGGTGATAGACCTGTCAGTGGAAGGCAGTTTAAAAGGTTACCTGGCAGGGGTCATGGAAAAACAGGAGGAGAAAGGGTGGGAGGAAGTGGACAAGGTATGGAAAGAGCTACAGGCAGAGAAGAAGGTGGATAAAGCAGGGGGTAGCAGGGGGTAGGAAAGGCTGGAAGTAAGGTCAGCTCTGGTTGGCCATCAGGCATGACTCTAGGGGACCACGTCTCTCAGACTCTGAAAGAAAAGATCTGGAAAGGGGAGTACATGGACATGTTTGCCCTTATTGATAAGGATACAGCGAAAAAGTATGAACAGAAAGAGTCGGTTGGCAACTCCGAAATGGCAGCGGCCTTGGCCATAGTGGGCAAGACCACCTTCATGGGTAAGACCTTCGGGGTGTGGATGGAGGGATTCACGCATTTTAGAGCAATCATGCTGCAAAAGAAGCCGGAGTTGGCCATCCCCCATCTTCCGTATCCGGCTATCATCAGGGATGCATATAGGGTGAAAAGTGGGTATGGATGACTCATCTATGATGAAAAATTCTGCCAGAGGGTAGCATCACATGGGGAGATCAGGTGGGATATAACGTTATCAGAGCAGTGGATCAGGACCCTGTCAGCACCCGGGGTGGGCAGGTGGAAAGGTGAAAAAAGGCAGTGGTGCAGTGGGCACTAAAGCTTGTTGGGCCTACAACAAGGCGAACTGCACTTCAACCAATCGCAAGGACAAGCACACCTGTTCAGGGTGTGGGGGGCCTCACCCAGTGGTCCGATGCAGGGTGCTGGGGGATAGACAAGTGGTGACACCCCAGGTGCAGTCCTTTCAGGGTTCCCAAGGGTGAGGACAAGGGGGGGATACAATGGGCAAGGGGGGAATTTTAGATTGCAGAATGGGAGAGGGGGTTACGGGGGGGGTGCTAAGCCAGAGGGCCGCATGCATCGGGGGTGTCCAGTTTCCCCCTGGTGCATTCTTCAATAAAACTGAAATAGTATATGCATGGACCCAAAATTACCCAGAATGTGGTGTCAATTAAAGGGAAAGAGGAGATTGTGGAGAGGAAGATCCAGAAGGAGAGGGAGGCAGGGCAGGTGGAAGGCCCTTTTGAGGCCCCTCTTTTTCAGCACCTCAGGGTATCCCCTTTGGGCATAGTACTGGAAAAGGTGCTTGGGGAATACAGGCTAATACACCACCTGTCTTACCCTGATGGGGAACTAGTGAATGATGCCATAGCACCGGAGAGGAGCATGGTGTCATATGCCACTTTAGACAAGGTGGTAGACCTGATTAGGGCCAAGGAAGGAGTGTGAGTAGCAAAAACTGACACAGAGTCTGCATTTTACTTGCTTCCAGCCTGGTAGCAGGATTGAGAATTGTTGGGTTTTCAGTTTCAAGAGAAGTACTATTTTGATAAGGCCATGCCTATGGGTTGTTTGGTAGCACGCGCCACATTTGAAGTGTTCAGCATTTGGTTGCAGTGGGTTTTCTCAGCAAGGCAAAGGCAGGGAGCTGTTGTCCACTACTTTGACAATTTTCTTTTCAGCGGTGAAAGTGAGGACAACACACGGGCTATGTTAGAGGCCTTTGAGTTAGTATGCTGGGAGATGGGGTCCTACACACTAAGGGAAAAACCGTAGGCCCCAACAGGTGTTTGGAGTTTTTAGGGATAGAGCTCGATCTGCAGCACCAATGCTTCCACCTACCCAAGGACAAGGTGGAGAGGCTCAAGGGCCTCATCTGGGAAATGAGAGAATGGAGGAAGGTGCAACTTAGGACTATTCAACAGGTGTTGGGGCACATGAATTTTACCTGTAAGGCGATTGCACCAGGGAGGGTATTCACCAGATGCCCAGCAAGGACATCTGCGAGGGCCAGCTTGCCACACCATTGGGTAGACCTTACTAAGGGTGTGAAGGATGACCTGTTGGCATGAGAAGTTTTCTTGGAAGGTTACAATGTGGTGACTTTCTGGAGGGACAAATGGGAAGAAGGGGCAGAGCTTGAGCTCTTTATGGATGCATCGGGGGCTACAGAATGGTAACCTATTGCCAAGGTGAATGGATTTCTGAGGCATGGCTACCCAGGTGGGGGGATCTAGGTTTAACAGGGGACATCACCTTTTTGGAGGCCTTCCCCATTTGGGTGGCCCTGGTAGTATGGGGGCATTGGTTTAGGAACAAGAGAGTGATTTTCAGATGCGACAACATGGCAGTGGTGGCTATCATTAGCAAGCAATTGGGATCCACAAAGTCAGTACTCAAGGTGGCCCACATGTTAGTGTGGGAAAGGCTGAAGCTTAACTTGTCCTTTAAGGCTAGACACATGGAAGGTATTAGGAATGAAATTGCTGACAGTCTTTCACATTTCCAGTTGGACAGGCTGCATGCATAAGCCTCAAAGGCAGCTGTCCAGAGAATGCAAATACCTCCGAGCCTATGGGAGATTGGATGGACCAGGTGATGCCCCTGATTTCCTTAACTGACATGTTAATGCCGTATAAGACACCCAGAGCAGGATTCACAAAGCAGATGCACTGGGTACAAAAGAGATACACTGGTGCAACTGGAATGCGCCATCCCCAGACAATGCAATTCACAGAAGGATGCATTGCAAAATGCACTGTGTGCATCCCTTTGTGAATCTAATAGATGCAGCATGGTGCTACGTAAGACGCCCCAGCACAACAGGGATGCACCAAAGCACCCAGGGCAGCATAACAGTGAATATGGAGCAAGTTAACAAGGGAAGAAGGAGCAACAGGAGGAAACTGTAATGGCTCAAAGGATGCAGGGGAACACACCATCAGGGACCTACCAGCATGCCAAAGGGCTTGGGAGTGGCCATAGCTAAGAGGTGAACAGGCAGAGCACACAGAGAAACACCCAGGAGTACCTGACACACCCCACACAGGAGCTCAACAAGCACAGATGACATGCCCAGGGGTGCCTGTCAAGGTGTGCCATAGCTGCAGGGGGGCACCATGCAACATGGAAGTATCACCAGGACGTGGCCTGTTGCACAGGAACCCATTAGTGTGGACAATGAAGATGCCACCCAGGGGCACACAGGTGGACAGGTACAATGGCAGACAGGCTGACTGCCACACCACACAGGTGTAACAAGCCCACAAGCAATGTGGACTGCAAGCAAAGCCACACAACAGCAGGGCACCAGCGCAACAGATGCAACCCACATGCACCACACACAGAACAAGCACACTGAGAAAGGCAGCATGTCACAATACCCACCCACATGCTACAGGCAACAAGGAGGGCACACAGTGAGGCCACCACTTCAAGGGGACAAGATGTGTGTGTTCACAGTAGCACAGGTGCACACATGTGGATGGGAACAAAGGGACAGCAGACAGCAGAAGGCAAAAACAGACATGCACAATGTACAGTGAATGACCACAGACACTGGTTGCAATAGCAACACCAACGTAACACAATAATCTATTTACAATATCAACTGGCTGAAGGAACAGGGAAAGTGAGGGGGGGTCTGTACAGGTACAACAATGGTAAGCAGGAGCATGAAGGGCTGTGTGTGTGTGGGGGAACAGGGTACAGTAGCAAACAATGTGGACGGGCAACAAATGTGAGGCATAACATCAAGGGTCTATATACAAATGTCCACATCCCTACTGTGCGGGATGTGCCGCAGCAAGGTGCCAACGCTTACAACCCCTGGCACTAATCACACCAACTAGCATGGTCAGTGCCTGCAGCAGCTGTCCTTGATGCCTGTAGAGTGGCTGTAGTGTCCTCTGCATTGCCCTCTGGAGCTGGATCCCTGCTTGCTGCAGTACTCCCTGATGCCACATTGGATTGCGGACACATGGCCGTACACTCCTTGAACTTACAGTGGGAGACACAGACAACAGGTACTAAGTGTCATGTTCCACACTGCACCCCCTGCGCACACCATACTAGTGTGCTGGAGGCATCCACCATGTCAATGGCTGACAGCCCACCAGGCACACATCATGCCAGCAACAGGCTGGCACACAGTGCCACACTATGACTGTGCAATAGTACTCACAAAGCACATGGCCCACATTTGCATGTAGAGGTATGCACAGAGAGGCATGCAGCCATGCCCCACACAGCATGTGCATATGCCAGCTGGCAGCACAAGCATGCAAGCTCTGTCCAAGCACCACTGGAGCACCACAGGGTATCCACGGTGCACATGATATGCATATACAGTGGATGTACATACAGGGGCCAGGTGTACTGTGGCCCAAGCACACACTGCCATGCCCACACCTCATGTGTGCATGCATCCAGCAGCACACAGACATGCACAAGAGACCAGAAATGGCCTACAGAGGGCATAACCCCCCCAAACACACAGGGGATGCACAAGACAGACACTCACCTGCACCAACACATCCCTATCCACGGGTTCTGATACTGGCCCTATTGTACCTGGCCTCAACCGCAGTCATGGCCCTTCACCTGCCTGCTGGCCCTGTGGGAGGAACAAAAGCAGAGAGTGCTGTGAGGAGAATGGAGGTGTGATAAGCCCCCCCACAACAACACCAGTGCCAACATGCAGTGATGGCATCATCCCCACAGTGCCCCAGTGAAGGCACCCCTAGCTGCGTGTAGCCACACACTGCACTCCTGCCCATGCCCACCATGTGTGCAGCTGGATGACGGGCTGGCAGTATATCCTAGAGGTTAGTGGAATGAGGTGTGAATGAGCTTGGTACATTCAGCAGACTAGACCTGAGTTTGATTCTCACAACCTTCACTTGCATACTTTGTGACTCTGAGCAAGTCACTTAACCACCCAGTGCTCCCGGATCACCCCTGAAAACAGGCACTTGTGCCTAGTGGGTCTTACCCGGTTACCAAAGACAAAAATAAATAAAAAAAAATAAATAAAATACTTCTGCTGCTGTCCTTTTGTGGATGCCTTTTTCCATGTTTTTGTTTTGATTTTGCTATTTTTTTGTTTAATGTATTTGTCTGTCTGTCCTTTAGGTGAGTCATTAAAACAAGGTCCCTTCTGCCAATCTCTGGTCACTGTCTGGATGGAAGTAAATGATCCCATGGCACTTATTGAGAAGTGTGGGGAAATTTTATGAAAAGAATTTCCATCAACGAGAAAAGAAACAATGCAAAACTGAACGTATCAGGAGAACAGAAATACAAACTGAATTCAGTTCATAGCAAATTATATATCAGGGCAAAATAAAACATTCTTATCAAATAAAACTAGGGGAGTGTCCTTAGGGTCATGGCCAACATTCATTCGCCTGTCAATCTGTCAATAAAACAGGTCCATGCAACTCCCACCCCCCATGACACACCTGGAAACAAGCTATCATAGCTCAGTGTGCCTTTCCTTGTCAAACATTACAACTAAATAAATAAATAATGTCTTTTGAATGTAAAAATAAAATCTAATCATATTATTCATTTATTCTAATAAAAAATCTGAATCCATATCAGTGAGTCCTACTCTGTTATGGCAAGAGGTTACTCTCAGCAATAGCCTTTTTAGCATTGTTTGTCAAGTGTTGTGGGATCCTATGTAAGACATTGTTTTATCTGGTGTATACTTTTTGTTACAGAATCCAGGTGTACATCAAAGGTCAAATTTGGGTCCAGGTGTTCTCTTAGGTGCTGTATTTAAAACTGCTCAGAAGAGTATTTTAATTGAATCTCTGCCACATTATCTATTTACTTTGTCACGAATCTAGGCTATCACTCTGGCAAGGCTGCCTTTCAATGATGAAGTATGGAAGTGTTCACACTAAATTAAGCCTATATTAAGCATGCATATGTTATTGTTATAAACTCTTGAGGGTTTGGGGGTTGGCAAGTGTGACTTGCTTTGACAGTGTACAGGAAGAGAGAAACAGCAACTCATCTGAAACTTATTAAATAACTGAGTGTCTGAAATTACTAATGCTTAACTATATATGAAGCAACAAAAGGCTTTTAAGAAAGTGATTGCAGCTGCTTCTTTGCTAGTAAAGTGGAAGTTGTTAATTACTTAAAAGCTAGAGCTCTATGAACCATATTTTCTAAGAAATTATAGATGTGGGTTTTTACTTTTCTTCATCTTTCCAATTATTTATGGAAATTCTCAGTTTGACAGTCATACATAAATGTAGCCCACTGCCTACCAGATGATATGTTGCAGAGTTACAAGAAATGGAACCAACAGGGAATATGACTTGTTGATAGTGCTACAGTATGTCTGTAAAAGTGCTTTATAGTTTAAATCAACCAGTTTTAAAACTTTAGAATAATTACAAAAGAGAGTTAAAGAACACATATTAGACTTAAACCACAAACATCATACTGTAGTGTGTGTGGTATTTCAAAATACAGGTGCATCTATCTTAGCTTGCAAACTTCACAAAGATGGCTAATTTTTCTGTTCTGAAAAATATACAGCTAGGAAGTGGATCATTTACTTTGGTGGCATTCGTGTTAGGACTGCCTTGGTCTTATCCTTACTTGGTTTTTACGCTGTTTGATTTTTTGAGCCATACAAATTGTTTATCCACTGAAGCTTTCACAGGAGAAGACTGTGACAGCAAGGATGATTAATGGTTGGTCAATGGGAGGGATGAAATGTTCATCATAACCCAAGTATTCCAGGTGGAGCCTTACCAGAGATCTGTATGGGAGCAGTATACAAGCATGTGAACATTTGACTGAGTCAGCAGAAAAATGCCTTTCAGTCTATCATGTCTACTCAAGTTTGCAGACCCTTAGTATTCACTGAGCAGTCTGCCCCATCCATGATATCCACTCCTCCCTCCCCATCGATGTCCCCTTCCCATGGCCTCCTCCCTCTTCATGCAATGTTGCCCTCTGCTCTGTCCCAACCTCTCATGAAGCTGTCCACAGCCTTCAGGGAGACAACTTCCTCTGGCAGCTCATTCCATTTTGCCACCACCCTCCCAGTGAAAAAGTGTCTCCTCATTTCCCTCTTGAATCTACACCCACCAGCTTGAAACAGTGCTCTGTAGTAGTCCTGTTCACATTAAGATTGAAGAGACTCTCAGTAATCACTTTCTTGAAACCTTTAAAGAGCAACTGATGCCTCAAAGAAAACATTAAAAAGCATAATAATTAGGTACAAGTCTGCCTGCATTCCATTTATATTTTATATATTGCACTGCCTGGGTGCGAGAGACTCAAGCTGCCCCCGAACTGCAGGCTGCTCTCCCAGGCATTTCATCCTCTGCAGGGGTCTGGTGCACAGCCTGGGTGCGAGAGAATCAAGCTGACCCCCGAACTGCAGGCTGCTCACCTACATGTCTCATCCTCTGCAGGTAGAACTCAGAGCACTGCTTGCAGTTTTACTTTTGGCACCCAAATCCGTAGCATGCTCCCCGCAGTGTGAGTCTTGTTGATTCTGGGCAGCTGCACTCGCTTAATATCCTGCTGCCTGCTGGACTGTTTTTCGGCATTAGTATTTAATTCCCATGTGATTCTGTGCTGGACTTATTTCTTTTTTTCCCTTTTTAAAATCTGCAATATACTGTGTAACTGAATACTACTCTAGGTTATGCTCCTGTTTTGTTCAGCCTGAGCTTGATTTGTTTTAAATTATTGTTCTGAAGCCTGCTCCAAATTAACTAATTGCTGTTTAGGCAAGACTGGTTAATTCCTTTGTCCCCAGACTCCTGGCCCTTGTGCTTCTGATGTCCAGTTCTACTGACCCCATACTAACCTGCTTACTCACTCAAGGGCTAACCCCCCCCCCCATTTCTCATTTTCAGACCCTCCCCTGTTCTAAAATCCCCTTGTTCTGTTTGGTCCTCTGTAAAATGTCCTCCTACTTTGCCTAATTATTAATACTTACCTCTTCTCCTTGCAGTTTAAATTTTGGTGCCCAAATCCGTAGGAAGCTCCCCGCAAGTGCGATTCTTGTTGATTCTGGGCAGCTGCACTCGCTTAATATCCTGCTGCCTGTTGGACTGTTTTTTGGCCCACCCCCTCACCTCCATCCTTAATTAAATACACTTGTGCCATGCCCACTCACCAGTCAGGCTTCCGGATCCTATTCCTCTCTTAAAGGAGCTTTGTTTACCCATAATGAACCTTAAAGACTGACACCACGAGTTCCCCTGCTGAAAAACCTGTTTACTTTCGGCAATGTTTTGTCTCTAGTGTGCACATCGCCTTTATTTTTGGGGTTATGTGCATTTGCCGTAATGGCGATCACTAATCTGCAATTGCCGTTATGACATAGAACCTCCCTGATGTACTGGAAGAAGGCCTTCTCCCCCATTTTCACCCCCTATACCAGCTGCAGCTCACTCTTGACCTTGGCCAGTCATACTGCCTTACCCATCTCCCTTGCTTTGGTAGAGTGCTCCTCCTTGTCTTCATCCATTTGGTGAGTTTATGCTTCCTGAAGGCTTTGTTCTCACTCTTTACTGCCTGGGCTACCTCCGTATCAAACCAGCTGGGCTTCATGGCTCTAAAGTGTTTACTGTTTAGTTTGACACACCCGTCGGTTGGTTGCTAACAGCTCCTCCTTGACTACTTTTGATTTCTTGTCCACCCCCATTTCCCTCCTGGTCCCAGCAAGGTGCTGGTATCAATTCATTCTTCTTGATGTCAAAGCCCTCCCAATACAATTCAGCATCCTTGATGCCTTGCTATAGGCATTGTTGCACTGGGTGGTTTGCTTGAAGGAGTCACTGATGACTCCTTCCAGATCCTACTCCTTTAAGGTACTGCAGTCGCTAGACTAACTACTCCCATTCAATACTCCATGCAAGGGTTATTTTCCTTTCAAATCTTGGTGTTTAATCTCAACTGCCAGATATTGTTCCACATTTCCAGTTTTTCCAGGTCTTTTTGAAGTTCTCTCACCCCATCCTCTCTGTTCACCCTGACATAAAGCTTTGTGCCATTAGCAAAGAGACACATCTTCTCCTTGATACCTTCTTTTATGTCATTGATGAACATACTGAAGAAGACTGTCCCAAGACTGCTCCCTGTTGCACCCCACTCATTACCCCACCCTCGTCCTCGGATTCAACTAATTTGCTATCACCAACTGTTGCCTTCCTCAGTCAGCTCCCCATCCTCTGGACTAAACCCTTTTCTACTCCTAAGGGTATCTCATGATTTGAATGAATGAATTTGGGTGAATCAAAAAGAGCAACTGAAAAAGAGCGACAGGAATATTGGCGACTCTGTCTTCAGAGCGTCAGAAATGTAAGTGAATATGGTCATTACGTCAAGTCGCTAGTAGGGGAGCAGTAGTGTTATTAGTTAGGATTAGAAGAGGTGTTTTTGTGTGATTTTTGAGCTGTGGTGGCAGTGTAGCATGGAGGTTTAGGTCAGTGTCTGTGTGTGCTGCAGTATGAAGCCGAACTGGGTTTGATTCCCACAGTGACTTTTTTGTACATGTTTTTGGTACAGTGTTGCAGCCGACTTCTCTCCCTCCCATCTTGTTATATTTTACATGAACCCCTCCCAGAGTTGCACCCCCACACCCCCAAGTGGAGAGAATCTATCTGCCCATCCTGTGTTGCTCCATGTCCCCAGTTTGGCACCCCCGTAGTTGATTAAATATTTTTGCATGGGGTGCAGGGGGTTCCACCCACAAAGGGGGGTGCACCCCCACAGAATAACATGGCAGACAGAAGAGTCAGAATACCCTGTTCCTAAGTTTTGTTCCCATGCTTTACTGCCGTCCAACTCCTGGTTCACTATTTTCTGTATGCACTACTAAGTGAGTCCGCTATTTTGGGGTTTGCTATTGTTTTGTCGCTGTTTTTACCCTCGCTCTTTTGTTTTCACTCAAATCCCATAGAAACCTCCTAAGTCCTAAAGCTTTTTTAGCAGCATTCAGTGTGGTACTGGATCGAAGGCTTTGCTGAAGTCAAAGTAGAGCAAATCACTGACTATTAAATGCTTGCTATCCTACTTCTTCCTAATGTACTGCAGGTGGTGGGGTTCAAGAATGTATGGGATAGGCACAAGGGAATTGTACAGGACAGGAAGGGGGAGGGAGGGAGGGAGAAAGAGCTGTAGAACAAGTAGGATCTGTGGTGAGAATCTAGGTAGGGAAAATAGGCATATTGGCTGGGCTAAGTGACCCTTATCTTCCATCAGATTCTATGTATCTTTGTTACTGTATGCCCTCTATTTGCAGACCTAGTGATCCAGTCAAAAAACAGTATCAGGTTGGTCTGGTAAAACCTATGATACTTGTCATCCTGCAGCCCTTTGTCTTCTAAGTACTCCACCAGCCTTTCTTTTATTTTATTTAGTTTTTGTTAACCGGGTAGGTGCACTAGCCATAAAATGACTATTTTCAGGCACGACCCGGGAGAGTACAACAAAACGAGAACAGTTGAACAACAGCAACATGGGTACAATAATACAAATAGAGGAACAGTACAGCAGTGCTACAAAAATACAATGGGTAGAAACAACAAAAAATAATGGCAAGCATTATACAGATAATGGCAGTAAGATACATAATAAGTGCAGAAACCATGGACCCGACCTGTGGAGTGAAAGGGTTAATAAGATAGTAAGGTTATATAGAATTACTTAAATGAAACCTTGAAGAAACTAAGACAGCGATTAGGTTTATTCTATCGCATTAAACACCTACTCATGTTAGAAGCCAGAATGAGACTAGTACAAACTACATTCCTACCTATACTGGACTATGCTGACTTCCTTTACAGTCATTGCCCATCAACGATGCTAAACAAACTGGACACCCTTTACCACCGGGCTTTAAGATTTATGTTAAATCTACCCGTAGTACACATCACTGTCGTCTATACCAGGTTTCGGGATGGACCTCACTTTCAACTAGAAGAAAAAGGAATGCTCTCCTCTGGTATTTAGAGCATTATCTGATAACCTCCCTGCATACATCTCGAACATCTTCAAATGGGCTAAAGGTTCCTATGGCCTGAGACGCTTCTCCTTAATCTGCTTCCAGATTCCTAGAGTTAAAACTACCCTTGGCTTAGCAGCAATCAACTTCTCACTTCCATCACTTTGGAACACTATGCAAGACTCATTAAAATTATCCTCACTTCCAAGCATTTTCACATTCAAAGCTCTATTAATGGATTATCTGAAGGAATCATGTAACTGCTTCAGATGCCGATGACCCCTAAGCCTCGGGTGCCACTCTCAAATCCTACGCCTAAGTATCTTATCCACCCTACATTCCTAACAACAGAAACCTAGGACCTACAAGCCTAGTTCCCTTAATCCAAGATGACCCTGCCTATTCTCTACCTTTTACCTATTCTGGCCTCCCTTTTGGCTGCCTACTCTTTCACCCCAATTCCTACCCTATTCCTTAATACCTCCTTATTTTTTATCATTTAGGTATGAGCTCTTACTCAGTGGAGACTATATGGGATTGTTGTCTCTTCTCATTTCAGTAAAGCTTATCATTATGTACCTTTGCATGTTAATTATGTTGACCGGTATGTACTGTATAGGCCTATATTGACTGGCACCTTCACGATGTTTTTTTTTTTTTTTTTTGCACCGTCGTCCACCGTAATTGTAATCTTATGAAGTGTACTGTATTGTATTTATGCCCAGGACCACCTTGAAAATGAGCTTGCTCAATAGTGTTTATGCCTGGTTAAATAAAGTGATTGACTGATAGAGAGAAATGTGAGGAATGTTCAAACATAACAAGAAAGACTGACAGAAGGAAGGTCAGGGGTGGTAAGTGGCAAAACAACAGTGGATGGTCAGCAACAAGGTTTGAGAAGGAAGAGAGCTAGTAGTCAAGAAGTTATATACAAAGAGAAGGAAAAATATAGGGAGGGGAAGAGGAGGCAGTCTTGGAGCTGGATTAGAGGAGGGGTGACATTACTGGTAAGTCTCAGGAGTTTCAGGTTGGGTCAAAGCATGTACAAGCATCAGCTAAGGATAGATAACGACGATATTCACTTTTAAATCCAAAGTGAGACTGAGACAGCTGGAGGTTGAGTGGAAGAGCATTCCATAGCTTGGAAGCAGAGAATTGAAAGGCCCCTGTGCCTTTAGTCGTCCGACATCTTGGAACATAGAGCAAGGATTTGTCAGCTGATCGCAGGCCATGGGATGATGGTTGAGGGACCAGCAATGCCACCAGCTGGGATGGGTTTTTTTCCCGGATGTTCGAGTCCATTAGTGATCCAAGGTAGTACTGTCTACTGGCAGAGGGTGAGAGCCAATTCAGATCCTTATAAAGAAGGCAGTGATGTTTGAGTCGAGGCGACGAAGAGGCAAATCAGCATATATTGTTATAAGTTACGTCCCATTTTAGTAGGGAGGTTTTATGGGTAGAGGTAAGAATAGAGGCACCATAAGTAAGGGTTGGGAGCAGAATACCTCGGGCAATTGCTAATTTGGCCGAGGATGTAACCATTTAGCTCATTTTGTAAGCTACTCCTAGTTTCGAGTTTACAGCTTTGCACGAGGACTGAATGTGAAGATTAAAATCCAAGGACTGGTCCAGCAGGATCCCAAGGTACTTGAAGGAAGTAACATTTTCAAGTTGAAATCCTCCTGGGTGAAGACTCTCCAGCAAACTAGCACAGGTCTTAATCTTCGGTGCAGAACCTAGGAGCATGGCTTTCATTTTCTTTTCATTTAGTACAAGCTTACGGTCTAGTAGCCAGTCTAAGACCTTATTGAAGTCTGAAGTAAGTGATGTGTTTATGCAGGCAATACTAGAAGAACTAGTTTAGATGATCAGGTCATCAATATAGAGAATAGCTGAGCAGGATTCCAGGACGTCAACTGCATTGTTGATAAAAATTGAGAACAGAAGGGGCCCAAGGATAGAGCCCTGGGGGACCCTAAGGTTGACAGTAGACGTGTTGGACAGGGATGAGTTAAATTTGAGAGCTTACGACCTGTTTGACAGGTAGCTACAGAACCAGTCCACAACAGGGGTAGAGAAATGGAATTTATGGAGAGTGGAGAGAAGCAGGGGATGGTGTACAAGGTCGAAAGCCTTAGTGATGTCAATGAAGATGGCACCTGTGAGTTTTCCAGAGTCCATGTTGGACAGAATATCAGTAGTTAGTTGAAGAAGAGCCATGGTGGTGCTATGACCTTTTCTGAAACCGTGCTGGGTGTCTGAGAGGAGATTGTAGCGTGTAAGGTAGTCAATGGTCTGT
Source organism: Neoceratodus forsteri (assembly GCA_016271365.2). Taxonomy (NCBI): domain Eukaryota; kingdom Metazoa; phylum Chordata; order Ceratodontiformes; family Ceratodontidae; genus Neoceratodus; species Neoceratodus forsteri. The sequence continues at coordinate 327,268,053 of JADMNL010000023.1, forward strand.
GATGCAACTATTTTCTCTAGGATCTTGTTAAGAACAGAGAGAATTGCTATAGGTCTGTAATTGGCCATGTCCTTTGGGTCACCTTTTTTAAAGACAGGCACTACTCTTGCAGATTTCCATAGGTCCGGCACAGTGCTATGGATAAGGGATAAAGTGTAGATTCTGGCAATCGGAGAGGCAATGAGTGGAGCAGCCAGCTTAAGAAGACGAGGTTCCAATGAGTCAGAACCAGAGCTGGTATTGGCAGATATGGATCTCAGTAATTTCAGAACTTCCACTCTTGATATAGCCTTGAAATAGAATGGTGGCATTGGAGGAGCATCATAAGATAGGGCAGTGTGGTTGTCTGATGGTAGTGTGGTAGGTAGATTGGAGTGCAATCCACTAGGTTGTAATATGGTCTTTTCAGTTTACCTGCAACAGAGGGAAGACTGACCAGCCTGTAGGTGCCTGGGACCTCCCTGCCCCCCATTATGGAGGTGTATTACATCCACCAACATCCAATTCCTCCAGCAGTACTCCAGACTATGTGGATACATTATATAGCTGGTGAAGGGTTCCTTCACTATGATGCCAGTTCCAAAACTAAGGTGCAGGCCATCTGGGTCTGGTGCTGTATCCACCCTAAAGCCTCTGGCCATTTTTTCAGCCATTCATCCATGATGACTGCCCTTCTAATTTCGTGCACCCCCATGTAACTGCCTTGAACCCAATCTCTGGTAGAGGCCTATAGTCCTCTACTGTGAATTCCAACCTCCTTCTGCTCATCATCCTCCCCTTAGCTAGTCCAACAATCCACCCCAGCTTTCCTTTTGTCCTGAATGTATCTAAAGAACTATTTTTCCCTCCCTTCAGACCTTCAACAATCTGTAGTTTCTTGTCTGGCTTGCTCTGCTGACCACAACCTGGCCTCTTTTAGCCTGGTCAGGTATTTCTCCTGTTCTTCCCTTCCCACTTGCTTCACACCTTATGAAGATCTGCCCTTTTTCTGCCCTCACAGCCTCCCTTACCTTAACCTGTGGTTTACTGGTAAAGGAAACCTCACCCTTCTTTTTACTTATGATAAAGAGTTCATCATGTTGAACAAAACCTAAAAATTCTGCAGCTAGGAGTTAAAAGATTAAACAGATGAAGCTTTTCTCCTCAAAGAATAATAAACACATGGAATAAGCTGACAGATTATGCCATTCTACAAATTGAACAAATAGGCTTTAGGACAACTTGTCATCTATCTGGACAAAAGTGGCAAAAGCATATGTGAAAAGGCAGGGATGAGGGACTAAAATCATACTAAATAGAGCTTGTCAATTAAGCATCATTTTTCATTGTTTTTACTCTATTTCTATCCTCCAATAAAAATACATGTTTTTATGTTCATAAAAATATGTACTTTTTCAAGTAAAAGTCTCATTCAAAAGAAAGAAAGAAAGATATAATATATTCTCCCTCGCCACTTTCCCTCCCCCAACCATCCTTCTATCCCTCCCTCTCCAACTTACACCCACCTACCTAGATTTTAGCAAGGCATTTGATACAGTCCCACACAAAAGATTAATACACAGGTTAGCCAGCCTTGGAGTGGGTCCCAAGGTGGTAGCCTGGATAAAAAATTGGCTAGACAACAGGACGCAAAGGGTAGTAGTAAATGGAGTCCACAGTGAAGAAAGGAGGGTTACTAATGGGGTACCACAGGGTTCAGTACTGGGACCGGTCCTTTTTAAATGTCTTTATAAGTGACATTGCAGAGGAACTGGAAGGAAAAGTATGTCTCTTTGCAGATGACACAAAGATCTGCAACAGGGTTGATACACCAGATGGAGTGGAAAGGATGAGAAGGGACTTGGCAAGGTTGGAGGAATGGTCAAATGTATGGCAGCTCAGAGTCAATGCAAAGAAGTGCAAGGTAATGCACCTGGGAAACAAAAACCCAGGGCAAGAGTACACAATGGGGAGTGAGATATTGACAACAGTAAAAATGGAAAGGGACCTGGGGATAATTATATCAGATGACCTAAAGGTGGGCAAGCAATGTGAGAAGGCAGTAAGGAAGGCTGGGGGGATATTGGGATGCATAGGGAGAGGCATCACTAGTAGAAAACAGGAAGTTGTTATCCCTCTGTACAGACAGTTGGTGAGACCCCATCTGGAGTACTGTGTGCAGTTCTGGAGACCCCATCACCGCAAAGACATAGACAGAGTGGAGGCTGTCCTGAGGAGGGCAACCAAAATTGTGCAGGGTCTGCACCAGAAGACATACGAAGAAAGACTAAAGGAGCTTAATATGTATACCCTTGAGGAAAGGAGGGAGAGAGGGGACATGATAGAAACTTTCAAGTACCTCAAGGGAATCAACAAAGTCCAAGAGGGTGGCATCTTTCAGAAAAAGAAATGTGCAAGAACAAGGGGGCACAATTTGAAGATAGAGTGGGGACAGCTCAGAGGTAATGTGAGGAAGTATTTTTTCACAGAGAGGGTTGTGGATGCATGGAACAGCCTCCCTGAGGAGGTCGTGGAGTCAAGAACAGTGGGGGAATTCAAGAATGCATTGGACAGACATAAGGCAGTCCTAGTGGGGGGTAGGAGGAAGTAAGCTGTTGGTTAATTAGGATCTGCAGCTTATCTGTTAGGTAGGAAAATGGGCAGACTAGGTGGGCCAAGCGGTCCTTATCTGCCATCACATTCTATGTTTCTATGTTTCTACCTCAACCAGACTTGACAAGGACACCTGCTGCCTGCTTCACCCCTCTTACCCTAATCCGCTCTCTCTTCCACCTCCCCCCCCTTTGCTTATCTTTTTTCTCTTAGCCTTGGCTGGCAATGTCATAATTAGCTGACTGCACCACCCACTGCTCTCTCATCACTTTATCCTGCCGCTCCTGCAACTACCCTGTGTACTATATTCCAAACTGTACCTTACAATGTACCTTGTACACCAACTAGCATGCTTTTCTGTATAACATATAACTGAGTGTTTATGCACCCTTGTCAAAGTGGTAATTGTTTACCTTACTGCCTTGTATTGTAAAAACAAATTTTCTATGTACTACTTGTATTTGTGTCAGATGCAGAACCTTTATAAAGGAAGCTCTGGTTCAAAGGTATTTTAATCCTAGCAATAAATAAATAAATAAAAAGAAATAAATGAATAAATGAAAACCATACAAGAAGACTTAGATATGTAAATCCATTTAGTGGCCACAGTTTGATTGGGGATTAAAATAATATTTGACAAAAGGTACTAAAGTAATTTATCTATATATTGAAAGAAACTTCAGATTAATCAAATTACCTTTTAACATGTTTTGGGTCCACAATGAAGGAGACCTGTGCAGATTTTCTTATATGTTATGGGATTATTGACTATTAAATGAAACATTCTGCAATTTTTGAGACACAATCATAGTACTTGGCAAATGGGGTAGGGTTATAAAAAATTGCTGAATGTATTTTTTGGGTTTCAATGTGAATCACAAATCAGACAATGTTTTTTTTTACGTCAGGTCAAAAATAAATATACATGCATCTATTTATCTATCTATCTATCTATCTATCTATCTATCTATCTATCTATCTATCTATCTATCTATCCATCTATCATTGCAAAAAAAAAAATACTCCAGTGGTGATACATTTGCACAGATACATTTATTTATATAATGTAGGTGAGTTGAACCTTAAAGATATATAATATATTTTAGCCAAACAAGTATTTAACTATCTGAAAAAGTAAGGAAATTCATTGCAAAAAACTTCACTAATGCGCTATTTAGGGTTGAAGCAGCAAAAGCAGGAAATCATGCAGGCAGGAACAGGAGTGGGGTGTGCCTTGGGGTTATCAACTCTAACTCTCCCCTCATTTCATGAGTGCTGATATGGGTACAGTATATGAGAATGGGCTGAGCATTAGGGTTGACAACCCCAAGACACACCCAACACCTGTTGCTGCCTGCAGGGTATGGGTATGGGTGTGGTGTTAGGGTTGGAAACCCTAATGCCACAATTCCCTACTTTTTTTGCTTCAACCCTAACTTGTACATTAACAAAGTTTTTTGCAAACAAGTTCCTAATTTTTTGAGATAGTATAATTGCATCCTCATTTGCCTGTGGAGGAGGGACCTGTGCTTGCATTCATCCCTAATTTTTGAGATACTGTAATTGTATCCTTATTTGCTTCTGTGAGTGCAGGGCCCATCCCTCCATAGATGCATATAAAACTGCAAGTAAACTGTCATATAGCCTTCTTATTACCCCACATCATGAATCCATACTGAAAATTTCCAAATCCCTACCAAAATGCGATTCCGCACCACAAATGTCATTACATGCCACAGGTATAAAAAGACAGTTTGGCCAGGATTAGAAAAATGACAGCTCCCATGTTCATGAGGTGGTGTAATATAAAGGTGAAGTGAACATATTTAAAATTACCAGCATGGGGGGGGAGTGGGTAATATTAGTGTCATGAAGGACAGCTAGACAGGAGAAGGAATTAGGATAGGGAGATAGAAAATTAAAAGAAGGAGGGGACATAAATGGTCCATATAGGGAGGAAATAGAGAAGGAGTACAAATAAGGGTGAAAGAAAACTAGGAAAGGTGAGAAGAGGGTGAGTTAAGGGGAAGAGTTAAGGTGAGGGATGAAACACATTACAGCAGAGGATGAAGAGCAGGGAGGAGAGGGCAGGCAGGAGAAAAGTATCAAATAAGCACATAAAGTAGAAAAATACAAATGGAGAAAACAGCAAGAAATGAGCAAGGGGAAAAATAAGTAAGCAGAAAACCTATAGAGCAGCAAGGCAAGGCAATTTTATTTCTAAGGCACCCAATCCCAGAGGCTCTGGGTGCCGTACACAATAAGAACAGAATACAAAATACTGAAATAACCTTTGTGCAGTGGAAAAAACTTTAAAACAACATTCTTAAAAGCATAAATATAAAATATAAAATATGAAATTGCTGAGGGTAGGGGGAAGATGGCTAATCCTCAAAAGTCTGGCAGAAGAGATGAGCCTTAAGCCTCTGCTTAAAGACACCAATTGAAGGGGCCTCCTGGACTGCAGCAGGAAGCGTGTTCCATAGGGTCGGCCCAGAGATACTGAATGCTTGGTCACCAGAGGTCTTGAGCCAAATCCTGGGAACATCCAGGAGGCCCCTTGAAGCAGAGAGGAGGGAGTGGGCAGAGGTTGCATGCGACAGGAGCTCAGACAGGTAGACAGAACCTAGCCCATATAGGGCCTTATAGGTGAGCAAGCCCACCATGAAAAGGACCCTCCACCTGACCAGCAGCCAGAGCAGAACATGCAGAACTGGAATCACATGGCACGACTGAGATAGTCCCATCAGTAACCAGGCTGACACATTCTGCACCAGCTGCTGCCTGTGGAGGGTCCCCCCCATGACCCCAAAGTAAAGAGCATTACAGCAGTCAAGTGTGGAGGTCACAAAGGCATGTACTAGGGTGGGCAGATCTTCGGGCAGACTGAGAAGATTGATCCTGGCAATGTTCTGTAAGTAGTAAAAAATACTTTTCACAACAGATGACACCTGATCTTCAAAGGTCAGTCTGCTGTCCAGGATCACACCTAGATCTTGCACCTTCCGGGAAGCAACCAATGGAGCAGATCCTAGGAAAAGACCAGCATCCGCTCTAGGTAGTAACCCATCAGGCTCATGAGCCAGCTCAACCACCAGCACCTCTATCTTGTCCAGGTTGAGTCGCAGCCAACTGGAAGCCATCTAGTCTTTGATTTTAGCCAGACAGATGTTAAGCACATCAACAGCACCAGATGTCCTGGGAGAAAATGACAAGTACAGCTGGGTGTCGTCTGCATAGCAGTGAAACTCCATGCTGTACTATCAAATGATCTCACCCAAGGCAGCATATACACCATGAACAACATCAGTGACAAGATCGAGCCCTGTGGAACTCCACAAGGCAGAGGCATTGGAGAGGAGGAGACATTCTCCAACACTACCCGCTGCACCCTGTCTGAGAGATAGGACTCAAACCATCTGATGACATCACTGGCGACTCCACAGAATTCACATAGCTGATCGAGAAGCACAATAAGGTTCATGGTGTTGAAACCTGAAGAGAGATCAAGGAACACAATAACTGACCTGTCTCCTCTATCTTTAGCTCTAAGTCATTATGCACCCTGACTAGTGTGGCTTCTGTGCTGTGTCTAGCCCAAAAACCTGACTGAAATGGCTCATTGATGTCGATGGACACGAGCCAGTCCTCGAGCTGCTGTGCTACCAGTTTCTCAACAACCTTGCTCAAAAAAGGCAGGTTAGACATAGGACAGTAATTCTCTAAGATGTTGGGGTTGAGGGAAGGTTTCTTTAGGGGGGGTCTCACCAGCACCTCTTTCAGAGAAGCTAACTCCACCATCGAACACCTGGCTATCCCAGCTAACACTGGGCCAACAGCCTCAGAGCATCCCATCAAGAAATGCATTGGGGCTGGGTCCTGTTCACAAGATGTATGCTTTAGCTCTAAGATCACCTGAGTCACCTCAGACACCTCCACTGGCCTAAACTCTTCCCAGGCAGGCAGAGCTCCTCTGCTTCCAGCAGACCGGCAACTGTGAGGCAAAAGCCTACCTGACGGAATCCTCGACCAGATAACAGACATGCTGACAGAGAAGAACAGAGCAAACTCCTCACACATGTTTGATGAAAATGCTTTTTTCAGCTGAAGGCAGGCCTGATGAAGAAGCCTGTCCACAGTCCGGAAAAGCTGAACGCAAATAGAACACAGCTGATTATGCAACAAAAGATAAAAGGGAGCAAGCCATGGAAACAGTAAAGAGTGCAGCTACAGAGTTAAAAAGGTATATAAAGAAACATGTAACAGCAGCAGAATACTACATCTTCAGAATTATATAAGTACAAAAATTGTATAATGCAGGAATAATAGAACAGCTAAAAAATCATACAGCATAAAATTAATAGTGCAGCTTCTAATCATACAGCATGAAACATTTTTAGCTACAAAACTTATACTTCACAAGCAAAATAGCTGTAGCAGCAACACAGTACAACATCTTAAGGAATTAAGCAGAAAATGTTACATGAAAGAGAAAGTAATACTTTGGCAGAATTGGACAGGTTTCAGTCAACAGAAAGAGGGGCAGAATCACTGGCAGAACAGCTGTTGGAGGAGGGCTAAGTAGCTGATCCTGTACCCTCATGATATCTGCAATCACTGAAGTGGCATCAGTACTGATGGACTAGAAGATGTCATTCCACAGATTAAATGTGATGTTTCCTGTTTACCTGTCACACACAGGATCCCTCAGTTGGCTATATGGAGCTATGGACAGCTGACAAACAGTCCAAACAACTGCATCCAGTTTACAGCAGATAGTGTAAAATCTGTGATTGTTGGGGGGGAAGGCTAAGTAGCTGATCCTGTGCCCTCACAATCCCTGCAGGCACTGAAGCGACTAAGGCACTGGTGGAATAGAAGGCATTGTCCCACAGATCAAATGTGGCACTTTCTTTACACTGGCCACATAGAGGAGCCCCCAAATTGGCTGAATGGGGCTATGGACAGTAGACCAGCAATCCAAACAGCTACAACCAGTTCACAGCAGATAGTGCCATATCTACAATTGTTGGGGGAGGACTAAGTAGCTGATCCTGTGCACACATGATCCCTACAGACACTGAAGCAGTAACAGCATCGATGAAATAAAAGGCACCATACCACAGTTCAAATGCGGTGCTTCCTGAGCACTGGACATACAGAGGTGCCCTTGATTGGCTGTATGGAGCTATGGACAGTTGACAAACAGTCCAGACAGCTGCAACCAATTCACTGCAGATGGAATTAAATCTGTGATCATTTGGGGGAGTGCTAAGTAGCTGATCCTGTGCCCTCATGATCCCTGCAGTCACTGAAGCAGCAACAGCACTGATGGAACAGCAGGCACTGACACACAGTTCAAATGTGGCACTTCCCATACACCGGCCACACAGAGTGGCCCACAAATTGATTGTATGGGGCTATGGACAGCTTAAAAACAATCCAAATAGCTGCAGCCAGTTCACTGCAGATGGTATCAAAACTGTGATCATCGTGGGGAAGGCTAAGTAGCTGATCCTGTGCCCTCACAATCCCTGCAGTCACTGAAATGGCAACAGCACTGATGGAATAGAAGGCTCCGTACTACAGCTCAAACATGGTGCTTCCCATACACCGGCCACACAGAGTAGCCCCCAATTGACTGTATGGGCCTATGGACAGCAAACGAACAGACTAAACAGCTGCAACCAGTTCACTGTAGATGGTGTGAAAAATGCAATCATTGCAGAGAGAACTAAGTAGCTGATACTGTGCCCTCACGATCCCTGCAGACAATGAAGTGGCAAAAGCACTGATGGACTAGAAACCACCATCCCACAGTTCAAATGTGGCACTTTTCATACACCAGCCACACAGAGTAGCCCCGAATTGGCTGTATGGGGCTATGGGCAGCTGACAGAAAGACCATACAGCTGCAACCAGTTCTGCAGATGGTGTCAAAACTGCCATTGTTGGGGGAGGGCTGAGTAGCTGATCCTGTGCTCTCATGATCTCTGCAGACAGTAAAGAAGCAAACAGCACTGATGGAACAGAAAGCACCACCCCACAGTTCAAATGTGGATCCTAAGCCTTCACGATTCCTGCAGTTACTTTTTTGTCAGCGTTTTTAGCAGGGCACAGAAGTGTTTTTGGCCCTTTATTTTAATGACAAACAGATAAAGCAATAACATTCAGTTTGTGTCCACAGTATTTAGTTGCAAATTCAAACTGGAGCCGATTAAACAGTCAATTTGAGGTAGAATACAATGTCAGTAGTAACTTAAAAGAGGACAATTAATTTCCTCTAAACTTAATCTGCAGCAGGATTGTAATTTCTGTCACCAGGATAATTGACTTTTGTTAGGTGACAATAAATTTAAGCTGAGCCTTTCCAAATGTGGTTCAGTTCTGATTCCATGACATCGTCAGTGTGGTCACATTCTGTTTAAATCAGACACTGACACTAGTGTCAAAAATAAAGATTCCATAGTATATTCACCAAAATAATTGCTGTGTCAATAGGCTACCAAATCCAATATCTGCTGTGGTCATTTACCAGGGTTCTCAGCAGGATGTTTCCTTTTCCTGTAGTTAAAGAGTAATTGTATTTAATCGTTGTTCAGGCTCACAATTTGGACTGCATCAAGAATAACAGACATTTAAGAAGTAAATCTTTAAACAACTATAAAATAAAAAATCAGCAGTAGATTTTTTTTAAATTTGCTCCGACAGTAGAGATATACTTCTGACATAGACTTGTCCAATTATTGTAATTTGTAATCAGTTGTTTACTGAAGTTTAAGCAAGTATTTATCCTCCAGTTCTCCCTCCTCACCTGCTCATTCTAACTGCTCTAATGGATGATCAGGGGATGGGGGGGCAATAGACACCAGGGAAAGAAAAGTATATAAAGGGACGCAATCGGTGGGGTGGAGGCGACTACAAATCAGGGAAAAGATGCTGGGAAACAAAACAAGGATTTTCCCCTCACAAAAAGTATCTTTTTCATATCACCTGATGGTATCACGCGATGGTGAAAATATTGATAAACTTTAAAAAAACACAGTTCAAAGGCATTTCTGTAACTGTTAAGTACAGAATTCAGCCAAGGAGGTTCCAATAACTAAGGTACATGTGTTAGTTACTCCCCAGAATGTCATTTTTGTGGTTTTCCAAAATTGAAATTTCAGAGAAAAATGGAAAACAAGATGGCAGCAAAACAAAAAAGGATTTACCCATACGAAAAAGAATGATGTTGATATGAAAAAAAAAGCATTTCATACAGCAATTTTGAAGTGCTTACTGAGCATGCTTACTGAGCATGCTCAGAACCAATTATTCAAAATTTTAAATTTATATAAATTTGGAATGTATTAATATTATGGATTAATATTTGTTCACCAAACAAGCAAAAGGCACATCCATGAACCAGCCCCTTTCTACTCAGACAATTTTCAAGCCAAAATTTCAAATTGTCTGGACACTAGCCAAGTTGACAGGAAACCCAGTAAAATGAATGGGGAAAAATTCCTTGAAAAGTTCCCTTTTTTCACTATCTGTATCTTGGAATTGACACATCTGACCAAAACAAATCTCGGCACATCAAGAGATCTACTCCACAAGACCACCCATGCAAACCTCATGCATATCTGTTGAAGGGTTGTAAAGTTATTAGAGTGCAAATATTGGGGTTTAACATTAAAGTACATACTCAACCCGGCACCCAGCCAGCCACCGACCAAGACCAGGACGCCGGCCTGCAGCTCCTTGGAAGCTGCCTGCCCTTGAATGGGGCTGCTTCAGCTCCCCCACGGTCAGCCGGCAACCAGCCAGTCACTGACCGAGACCAGGAGGCCTGCCTGCAGCTCCTTTGGAGCTGCCTGCCCTTGAACGGAGCTGCTTCAGCTCCCCCACGGTCGGCCGGCACCCAGTCAGCCACCGACCTAGACCAGGATGCCCACCTGCAGCTCCTTGGAAGCTGCCTGCCCTTGAACGGGGCTGCTTCAGCTCCTCCACAGTTGGCATGCACCCTGCCAGCCACTGACCGAAACCAGGGCGCTGCCTGCAGCTCCTTGGAAACTGCCTACCCGCCAATAGGGCTGCTTTATTTGGTTAGCGAGCACCCAGCCAGCCACCGACCAAGACCAGGACGCCCGCCTGCAGCTCCTTGAAAGCTGCCTGCCCTTGAACGGGGCTACTTCAGCTACCCCACGGTCGGCTGGTACCCAGCCAGCCACCGACTGAGACCAGGATGCCCGCCTGCAGCTCCTTGGAAGGTACGGTGACAGCGTACCTGCTCTGATTGGCCAGGACTTTTCCTGCTGCTTTGCTACCTGGCACTTTTTACAAATAGATTTTAGATAGAACTAAGCACATTTCAAGTGTCTAATAGAAGTTTTTGTAACTGTTTTAGCGGGATTGTAATTTCTACCACTGTTTTAAAGTACTTACAGCTCTTCTCTTTCCTTGCTCCTCCTGCACCCCCCCCCATCCAAGTACTCTGCCTTGGCGCCGAAAAGTCTAACTCTCCTTTGTCTTGCTAAACTGCTCAATCTGGGTTTGAATCTCACAGCTTTCACTTGCATACTGTGTGATCCTGAGCAAGTCACTTAACCTCTTTGTGCTCCCAGGTTGCTCCTGTAAAAAAGCTTCCAGCTTAGTGTGCTATACTTGGTTAAACAACTAAAATAAAAAAAAAAAATCTAAACCTATCCTACCGCTATGCTATTTAAACACTGCAATCTTTTCTTCTCTCCAGCTGCCTGCCCTTGAACAGGGCTGCTTCAGCTCCCCCACTGTCAGCCGACACCCAGCCAGCCACTGACTGAGACCAGGACACCCACCTGCAGCTCCTTGGAAGGTACGGCAACAGCGTAGCCAATCGGAACACGGGCACTTCCAGCAAACCCGCTTTGATTGGCCAGGACTTTTCCCCTGCTTTGCCACCTGGCACTTTTTACAAATAGATTTTAGCTAGAACTATGAACATTTCAAGTGTCTAATAGAAGTTTTTTTTCCATTAGCAGGTTATACAGATCTGCCACTAGAGGGATTCTTGTTCTTTCATTTAAAGGAGAAAAGAAAAAAAAAGTCTACCCTCTGAAAGACACAGTTGCTTTACTTGCTGTATACCTTCCTTCCCACCTTCAAGATCCTTTCGAACCAGGTAAGACTTCCCTGAACGCGCGACTGCTGACAGCCACGCCATTGGCCTCACGGTGTCTGTACTAAATTCTGTACTAACCTGATTGGACACTCTCTTGCCTCCTGCTCGGGGATTGGCTCTTGAGCCAGCTAAAACTTTGCTCTGTTGGGGGCTGCTGTACCCATTCATTTCTATGGCAAATGGCCGAAATTTTACACCCGCCCCCCCCCGACCTTAACTTTACAGACCTTCCTCCATGCTCCCTGGTAGCTCTGCCCCCCTACTCGTGCTCCATTGGGTACCTGTTTTGGGACTTCCCCCATCTTTTAGTCACCACGTCCCACTCCCTGGCTGCCTGGCCTTCCTGGCTGTATCCTCACTTCCCACTGATTCCCCACTCATGCTCCATTGGGTACCTGTTTTGGGACTCCCCCCCCATCTTTTAGTCACCACCTCCTACTCCCTGGCTGTCTGGCCTTGCTGACTATATCCTCACTTCCCACTGATCCAGCTACTGCTCTTCTGCCCCCTTCTCCTAGCCCAGCCAGCCTGTCTTAACCCCCTTCCTCTGCCTACCCTGAATCCAACCTTAATAATGCGCCTCCACCGTTCTCTACCCCCATTCTATTTCTTCTTGCCTGTCTTCCTCCCCTACTGCACACCCCAAAAGCCTGCTTTCCCTCCCTCCCCCACAGCTTTCACATTCCTACATCCTTCTTCCAGATAGGCACCCTGCACACTGGTCACTGCCCCTTGCCCAGGGTCCATCCTACCGCCATGAAACTGTCCTACAACTACACTGGTCCTAGCCCTCCACTCTGGACCCCCGTCTACGCTTACCCTCACCCACTATCATTGATGCTTGGTAATTTCCCGAGATGCTAGCAAGCAAAAGCATTCCCTTAAAGAAATACACTGCAGCTCCTTGAGGCTAGTCCTCCTCCTAATGCTGTCAGGCAACATGCACCTAAATCCTGGCCCATTCTGCTCTAAAGCCACTAATCTGAGCAAGCCTTCGGGTGCCCTCTCATTCATATCAATCAACATCTGCAGCCTCCTTCCTAAAATGGATGCCCTACAGGCCTTCACCAGCCAACACTGCCTTGACATCCTGGCAGTTGTCGAAACCTGGCTCATGTCATCAGTACCGGACCTTGCAATCAGCCTTCCTGGTTACAACATCTTTAGGCTGGATCGCCTCTCCAAAAGAGGCAGGGGCTGCACTCTCTACCTAAAAGACTCCATACAGGGGCACCACATCATTACCTCACTCCAACCCACAACTGCTCAGATACTGCAAGTGAGGATCCTCCTCGGAGCCCAAAACAAAACCCTCACTGTTGCCACCATCTACATCCCTCCCAAAGAACAGGGAACTGGTCTAGCTGTTCTTGACTTTGTAAAGTCACTACCATCAGACACCGAATCCATCCTCCTAGGCGACTTCAACATCAACTGGCCTGCGGCCGATGCTGGTGCACACAGGGATACCGTTGCTGCGGTGAACCTCACACAAATAGTTGACTCACCAACCAGGAAAAATTACAGGATCGGCACCAGCACACTCTTGGACTGGATCCTTACCAGTCACCCATTTTGGATATCTAACACTAATGTCCTCCCTGACTCTCTCAGTGACCACTCCCCTGTTAGCTGCACTTGGTCAAATAAAATCATCAAACAACCACCAAAAACTATTACCAGCAGGGTTCTACCCAGTGGTCACCTTCCTCAACTCAAATCCCACCTCCTCCATCAAGACTAGTCCCCTGTCTTCAATGCAACCAATGTAAACACTGCCCTTGACCACTTCATGAACATCTTCACTGTGGTCTGTGACACATATGCTCCTATTAAGAAATGCAAAGTCAAATCACTCAGTAACCCTTTACTCACAGGTGACCTCCTCAGGATGCTAAAAACCAAAGAGCACCTATGGGAGCTGGACAGAAACTCTGGAAGGCAAAACAACAACAACAACAAAACTACAAACGTGCCCCCAATGACTGCACTAAAACCATCCGGCAAATGAAGTCCACCTACTATAAGCATGCCTTCACAAACTCCTGGGGCAGTGGTCGGGAATTCTGGAAGAACATAAAGAAACTCACCGGAATCCACCCAAACCCCCATCTATACTCAACATCAACGGAACCACAACCTCAACCCAAAAACCATTGCGGATACCTTTAATAAAGCCTTTACCGACCTCAGCGCTGTCCTACCCCAGGACTGCTTCAAAGATGGTGAAGCCCCTCTGTCCACAATGAACACTACTTCCATCAGCTCCCCCTGCTTCTAATTCAAAGCAGTCAGTCAAGGCTCACCAAGTACGCAAATATGTTACCAAAGCCTTGGTAAATCAAGATTCAGTAATGACTCCCTCGATCTCAAAATCCTGTCTCTCACACTTGATGAGGTGCTTAGTCCTCTGACCAGAATTTTCAACCTCTCCCTCAGCCTTAGCCAGTTCCTGGACAGATGGAATCTGCCACTGTCACCCCAATCCATAAAAGTGGTGACAAAACTGCCCACGATAACTACAGACCTATCTCCCTACTACCCCCACTCTCCAACGCATTAGAACGCATTGTCTCGGACCAGCTCACAGAATACCTGGATACACACAACATCCTGTGCAAGTAACAATATGGGTTCCGCAAAGGTCACAGCACCTCCACAGCCCTACTTGAATTCACCAGCGCAATCCACAATGCACTTGACTCCAGTGAACTACTAGGCTCAATCTACATTGACTTAACTAAAGTCTTCGACTCTGTCAATCACCGCCTCCTGCTTGTCCAGCTTCAGAACACTGGGCTTGAAGAACGGTCCCAAACAGTAAGAATCGCTGATACTCTCTCGGACCCTAGACCGGTCCGCTCAGGAGTCCCCCAGGGCTCCATTCTGGGACCCCTCCTCTTCAGCCTATTCTTAAACTCACTACTGGACAGCTGCCCAGAACAAATAATTCTCTATGCTGATGATGCTGTGATCCTCACCTTGGACCCTGATCCAATTCAATTACAAAATAAACTTCAGTGAGCCTTCTCCTCCATTGAATCCTGGTTCCTATATCATAAACTGCTTCTCAATCAGAAAAAAAAAACAAGTCTATGGTCTTCTGCAGCCCCCACAACAAATACAAACAACTCCACCTCTACATTGCAACCAAACAGAAAGCCATCCTAGAGCAAACACAATCATTCAAGTACCTTGGCATCACCCTTGATCCCCACCTCTCATACGCTGTCCATATCAGCAATGTTGCAAAGTCTGCCAATGCGAGGTTAGGCATATTATTCCGGCACAGGAAACACCTAACCCCAGAAGCACTGTCAGTGGCCATCCAAAGCTCCATCATCAGCATCATAGACTATGGTCTTATCATATATGGGTCTGCAACCACTACTGCTCTCAAACGTATTGCGACCTCCCTGAATAAGGCCTGTCATCTCATCACTAGCTCACACCGCAGTACCCACTCATGTGACCTTTATTCTCAATCTGGATGGCTTCAACTGGACAAACGCATAAAATACCAAACCTGCATCATGGCCAAGAAAATTATAATGGGGCTTGCCCCACCTGGTGTATGTGCCCTCCTTAAGCCTAGACATAGAAGCGTCACCACAAGGAGATCCAATTCCCATCTACTACATATCCCATGATGTCACACGACTCAAGGACAAAGATCATTCACCTATTGGGCATCCAACTGGCTCAACTCTCTTAGCAGTGACATAGCAACCGCTCCAACACTCGGCCTCTTCAAGTCCAAGCTGCACCCCTCACTGCTTGTATCTTGCGATTGCCCATCTTAGCTTTTCCACCATTCCAGCTGCACATGCTCCAGCACCCAGAACTTACAATCAGTCTTTGCACCCCTAGCACCTTACCTGTCATATTCCCTCAACAAGGCCTCCTGACTGCACTGTCTCCTGCCTCACCCACCTCCCTCCTGTATTTCCACTCCTGCCCACACCCCAACCACCTCCTGTACTTCCCCTTACCCCTGCACCTCCTACCCCCCTTGATCTCCTACCCTCACTTCCCCTTCCCTTGTCTTGCTCATAGCTCAAGTCTTTGTACTGTTTATTACATGACTGTAAGTCAATGACTATATGTTTGTAACTAAAAATGATGACTGTTGCACATGCTGACGTGGAACCTTTGTAAAGGAGCCTCAGCTCAAAGGTATTGTAATCCTAGATTGAAATAAATAAATAAATAAATAACCCTAACTATAGGAGCATGACCACGCCCCTATTAAACAGATAGATAGAGAGATAGATATACTTTCAATATATATTATATTGCAATGCTTTTAAACTGTATTAATATTGTCTTTAAACTATGTAAGTGCACCTTAAAATTGTATTGATGTATTTAAAGACTGTACCAATATTATTTTAATATGTCAGTACAATAGAACCTATATTTGTTGGCCTGACTTCAAGACTTCATTTCAAAAGTTTCTAGCCATAATCATAAAAGCAGCCCCTTTTTTAAATAAATTATCAATTGAAAGCACAAACTGTGGACTCATTAGGGCTAGAACATATTTGTTTGAATGAAGGCTTGAATTCAGGATGGCATACATATCATTAAAGTTTGGATTCAGGGTGCCATATATTTTGTTCTATAAAAACAGTTCACGTGTATTAATATAGTAAAATAATGTTACCACAGTTGAAAAGTGACAGTTCCCTAAATAGCTGGTGTCAGGTATGCGGAAGACACTAGTAGTATTCTATCAAGGAGAACCATAGACTCTTTCTGGTATTTTCTAATTAAATTTACACAAATAAAAATAGGAAATTTGATACATATACAGAAGAGCCAGCCCACAGTGCAGTACAGTAACTTGCAGTAATTGAGGTGTCACAAAATACTGCAGTAAAAAGGAGCTTATGAGCATGATGGACTTAGAGTCTCTTCCAACCTTAAACTACTGTGTTACTATGAATGCATTCCAATCCCTCCTCAAGAAGTCATACTGTCCCATAGCAATGTACACACTATCCCACAGCAACGCATTCATTGGTGAGCCTTCTTGGAATTTTAAAATAGATCTATTTGCAGTTTTTAGTGCATCACAGTCTGTTAATGAACTGTGTTTTTCATTGCAAATGTATAGCCAGTAGAAGTGTAAATTACATGCTCCATTTTGTATGCATAGCACTGCAGGCAATGAATTAGCAATGTGTTTACAAAAAAAATAAAAATTATTAGCAGCCAATTTGAAATACTATGGCTTCTATGTACAAGTTAGTTGTACAGTCAATACAATACAAGTAACTTACATGGCACTATAAAACCCAAACCTTTATTGTTACGAAAACATTTGACAATATTATTGATGTATGTCATAATACTGAAAAGAATAATCCTTAAAAGATTAAAACACTCTTTGACTTAAAAAATACAGATCATATTTTCTAATATGCACTGCTGATATGTGTAACATTTCATCTGCATCTTGGCACACTGTGAAGATAAGTTAGACAACCTACAATGTAATATAACTGATGGGCATTCCTGACATAGGGTTTTAGGCTTCAGGGTCCCCATGCATTAACAAAGTGGCACATATCCCACTTTTTCAATGCAAGCAGTAGCAGAACAGAAACAATGTTGTGAATGTGACCTGTTTTGAAATTCAGCTGGAGAAAGTTTGGTGGAGCTGGAACAACACAGACCCTGCTCAAAATCAGGATTTGTACCTGTGCCACCACCTTTGAAGGTCTCACCCCCATAATTGTTCTAAACAAGATATTTTGTTTAATTTTCTATTAGGTTTGCAGTGCCAGGAAGTACCACAAGTCTGCTCAGAAATAACTGTTAAAAAATATTGAACCTGATAACTTCTAGATAAAATTGCTATGAAATGTGTTTGTGTGTATGTACATGTGGAGGGGGTAAGAATCAGCAGAAAATAATTTAGTTTTGACACTCTGGGGCCCACATAGAAGTTTGAGGTGGTGTTTGAGTTGGTCTGAAAAGAGCTGAACAATTGTGGGATAAAATGTTTGGCCCCATTAGGGCTGTGTTGCTCTAAAGGAGGAGTTATAGACTACAGCTTGTTAGGAATGTGCCTGGCATCATTTGTGGTCTGTCCCAGTCCCATTGCAGCTGGAGTGCTGGTTGACCCCAAGTTGGACATAGAGCTACAGAGAACTTGGATCAGGCTGTAAAAGGTTGAATGAGCTACAAAATTAATTCGCGATGAGAGCAGACAGCTGTGGGGAGCCATGATTGGGATTTACAGGATCCCAAAATGTATTGTGAGCACTGCACAAGTCCCAAACAGTGTGTTGGTGGTCATCTACTGTAGTAGTGTAAAATGAAATGCTAAATGATTCATAGAGAAGACAGATATTCTAGTTTGAACTTCTTAAATGGGGAAAATGGTGACATTTCTGAGGAATGTGGTGGAGTACAAAATTTTTACAAAATATATTTGATTATACTTATTTTTGTAAATCTGTGCCCCTCCTTAGAGGGGAAATGCATAAGGGTATTTAGATCTGTGAAAGAGTTAATCAAGAAATTTGATTCCATTGAATAATAAACACATTTAAAATACTTTAAACTGCCATTGTAGTATGGAGTGTTCACAACTTGCATAATATAACAAAACATACCAAGATTATGCATGTGATTCAAAAAACAAATTACTATTTGCCTTGATTAAACTTTCTTCTCAAGGGAACAACACAAAAAGCTGCAGAGATTTACATTTTCTTGGTTTTATTATTTATTACCTAAACCATGGTAACATACTAACATTGTATTGTGAAAATGGAAGGGGCATAGGGTCCATCTTGCCAGCTCAGTTTATGGTCTACAATTACTCCTAGATGATTTTCCTTTACCATGCTACCTGCTGTTGAGCCACACAGGTGTACGTGTGATACAAACTACTCACCCATAGATGTAATACGTTGCACTTCCCCTCATTAAATCTAAGTCCTCATTTCTAAGTTCATGCCCCTAGAGTGTGCAGGTTCTCCAGCAGTTCATCTCCTTCCTTTGCTCTGTCTACACTTCCCACCAATTTAGTGACATCAAAAAACTTCCGTAGCCACCTCCACTAGGTTATTAATACATATCTTAAAGAGCAGCAGCAGATCCAGTACTGACGCTGAAGTTATTCGATTTAGCACATCTCTCCATTCTGAATGGTAGTCATGAACCGCAACAGTCTTTTTCTTAACTGGCAGCCAATTTGATATTCACATCCTGCATGAACAAACTTCATACTGTGCTACTTTTGCTGAGTCTTCCAAATTCTATGTTTCTATGGTACAATACCAGAAGTCTTGCTGAAAGTCCAGATAGACTACTTACATACCTCTCAACCTCCTGCCTCATAAGTCAGGGACAATGCTTAAGAAAATCAGGGACAAGACCACAATCAGGGATACATATTCAAAACTGATGATATCCACCCAGGAAGCTGACAGAATAAGGGGCTTGATGTAAAATGCATTCTTTGAATAAGAACAAATCTGTAAATTTAATGTCTGACATTACTGTGTGCATACAATCCCCATTGTTCAGTCACAGAAACACAAATTTTAGGAGGGGGAAGAGGAAAATTTTGAGGGACAATCAGTGACATCCCTGAAAATCAGGGACAGTTAAGAGGTATGAGACTACATTCATTGCCCAGTCCCTATCCAGCTCCCTAGTTACCCCATTAAAAGAGGCAGTGATGATGGTTTGGCAAAATCTACCTTTTGTGAAACCATGTTGTGTTTTAGACAGCAGCTCATTTTCATCTATGAGCTGAACCACGTATCTTTGTTTGTTGACTCAACATTTTACAAACCCATGTGGTAAGGCTGATGGGTTTGTAGTTACCTGGCTCTGGTCTTGCCCCCTTCTTCTTCTTCTTCTTCTTCAAAAAGATGATATCATCCGTTTTCTAGTGCTGTATCACTATCAATGTCTATAAGGAGTGATAAAAGATAAAAGATATTAGTGAGCAACCCAGTCAGAATTACTTTTAACCTTTAAGCCGCCAGAAGATTTAGAATATATAGGTTTTTAGGACACACTATCCTATTGGTGGCAGCCAGAGGGTTAATACCACTATTAACCTTGGGTGAATACCATTGGGATCCTTTTTATTTCCCAGATTCCCACCTATACCTCTCAACTGTCCATGATTTTATTTTCTATTTAGTGTGCTGTAGGTGCAGTTCCTCCCAATCCTCGCCACCTGCCACCTCGACCATCCAGAACTTACCTGTGTGGCAGTCCAATCCCTGGCTTGCCCCTTCTGGGTGGGGCCATCAGTTGGCTACAGGACCAATGGACATAGAGTTAGGACTCCAGTAGAAATCCCCCACTGGAGGAACCCCTTGGCTTGCCCCCTAGGGTGGGGCCTTGGGACCGGTGCATGCCAGCAGACATTCGTTGATCTTTGCACCGGCAGGGTCAGGAACGAAAGGGATGGAGCATGGAGCTTTATAGAGGGAGGTGGCAGTATTTTATTTTTTAAAGTATGGATCACTGGGGTGGGGACTGGGGACATGCAATGACATCCTGTGTCCGCCCCGCCCCCTCAAGTGACGGTTCCAGCATGATGGTGCCCTTAGCCTCACCAGAGGTCTGCCATTTGCCAGACACTCTACCCCACTTCCTCTGGAGAAGGAGAGCTGTCTCTAGAATGCTCAATCCCCCTCCCTCCCTCCATCTGGACCTCCAATGTCCTGAGTCTGTTCCTGAACCTAGGTCATTGGCGTTGCAGACAGGAGCCCTGCCTCTTCTTTGGTGGCCAGCAACTGTCCATGATTATGAGCAAAGTCCCTCATTTTAACCCTCAAAATTGCTCTGTTCCTCATGCAAAAGGTGTTGCTAACACAGAGAATGTACCCTAAATTCTGAATTGAAAGCAGACATTTAAAAAGCCTTGGGAGAAAGAAAGGGTATGTTGCTTATAGGAGAAAGGGAGAGAGAAAAAAAACAGAGCAAAGAAGTTGTAATCTCAATCAGTGGGAGGGTTTTCAGGAGGGGGATGGAAAGAGTTAACAGTGAGTAGGATAAAGAAGGCAGAGAACAATTAAAGCAGAGCAAGGCAAAAAGAGTAAATAAAAATCATTATCCTAAACAGTACAATGTGGGTTAAATTCAATAAAAACAGCACCGTGCTAAACAATTGATCTGTTCAATTGACTACAGGCTGGGAAGCATGAAGAGATTGGTAGACAGAAAAGGAAACAAAGCTGGGAGGAAAAGGATTTTTTTTTTTTAAAAGAAAAGGTGCCAAGTTTGAAAAGCCCAAGTTGCAGGGGTGTGTGGTCGGTCCTGCACCTCAGCAGCAGCAGCTTCAGGGGTGGGTGGGCAGATGGGTGCAGAGAAGCAACTTCAGGAAACCACCAGAGTGGATCACAGTGGGGGGTGGGGAGCCCATTTAGTGCTAGTGAAGCTTCAGCAGCAGCTTCAGGGCGGTCAGGTGCACAGGGGCGGCTTCAGTAAACCACCAGAGAGGATCACAGTGGGAGGTGGGGAGCCCATTCAGGGCTGGTGAAGCCTCAGCAGCAGCTTCAGGGATGGGCAGCCGGGCACTTAGGAGCTGCTTCAATAAACCACCGGAGTGGATCACAGTGGAAGGTGGGGAGCTCATTCAGGGCTGGTGAACAACAAACGAGAGCTGGGGGGACTATCACACCATACCTTGCTATTGAAGCCATGCTCATGTTACTATCCTCAATGCTGCTGGTCATACTTTATTATACATACAAGTGTTGGCACCACCTATTACAGTAAAAGCTACACAACAATAATATCATATGAGAGAAAGGACACTACTTTCTTCTTTTTTGCAATTTATTGCTAATTTTTGTAGTTTTCTAACAATTCAAGAACACAGATGCTGTTTATTTTTTAAATTTTAATTTATTAATACTGATGGACCCATTTCATAATAGCAATAAAGCACTTCAGGGGGTGCCTTATGGTGGTATAACGACCCTTCTCGGGTGGTGGAAACACTCAGCTTCACCTCGTGCTTCAACCCACCTGAGGTGAGGTGTTATCCCACCATAATGCCTTATTGCTTAAGTATGGCCTGGATTTTTTAAAAGTCTTGACACAGCACTTGTGGCAGTATTCCTCCCCCAACTGGTATCCTGTAAACAAGGTGACCAAAATTGGGCACCTACAAAAATGGCGACTCAAGTTATGGTGCCTGTGTTCACAGCTACCAAGCAGGGGGTGATCGGATATTGGGGTTGGCAAAATATCATGACGGGAAGTAGTGGGTGTACGCACACATTCACACAAGGGGGACAGGGGAGGGATGGTATGTGGGAGGATGTGTGGTGGGCAGCTGCCAAGCTGGTCTGCTACTGTGGTGGAGAGGGTGGTCTGCTGGGAGGTGCAGGGTACAGGGTTCCAGTCCGGCATGGTACCGTTTTTTTTTTGCCAGCAGGCAGCTTTAATTTTTTTAAGTTTTTCACCCCCCTCCGACATGCACCCACCTGGAGTTGAGAATCCATGAGTGGGGGGGGGCTGGGAGGATGGGTGAGAGGGGCACAGCCACCCACATTAAAAATGAGGCCCGTAGGTCTCAGGTGCCGTTTTTGTCAGTGCTGTGAGTGTGCATTGCTGAAATTCATTTTCAGCAATGTACAGTTGTCGTAACAGCAAATTGCTATTCCGCGATCTCTGTTATGACATGGAACCCCCACAACTGCATCACTTCAAATGTGTCAGAATTTTTGCACCTGATTTGCAAACATTCTGATGTATTTCTGACACTTTATTCACTTTATAGCCCCAAAATGATAAGAGTATTTTAATTTTGATGCACAATTTACATTAATTGCATTAAGAAATTATACAACCTTTTTGTGGTCTAACAGTCTTGCTGCAATTAGTGCAATTGTTTCATACTCATAAAGCAGTTCCTGAAAATCTAGCCCTGTGTGTTTAGACACCAACAAATAATATGAAAAAGGAAACTATTCATAGTTTTGAAACGTTATTCATTAGCATAATATACACATCAAAGCTAGTTATAGCTCTATATTGGTTATCCATGACCCAGTGAAGCTGAATGAAGATCAGCTCTAGGAGGGCAGCAAAAAAAAGTTTGCCAAACTAAGTAATATGCCAGTCAACAGAATCATGGCTAGCCTTGGATCATCACTATAGACATAAACTTCTACCAGTAGAAACTACACATATGTCAGCCCACAAAATCCATGTGTATTTCTGACTATCCATAAATTTATACATAACTAAACAGCAAGGACTGTGGCTACCACCATAGAAGGGATATGTGCATGGCATGTAATCTACAGACTTTATAAGACTCTTCATAAGTTATCAAAATGCCAAAAGATCAGTATCCAACTGAAAAGTCAAAGACAGTATGCCAGATTATTTCCTGACAAAGAGCGGAAACAATTTTTAATTGTTAACATACCACAAACTTTGGATATGGGCAAAAGTGCTTATATTTTTAAAGAACTAGTGTACTGCCTGGAATTATTAACAATTTGCAGATGCAGTCAGCTATCACTTCCTATATCTGAAGCATTTTTTTTTTATTTTCTGTTTGCTAATTAGAAGATTTTTCACCTGGCAGTACTGAGTGAGGTATGCAGCAGCACTCTGTTTGGAGGCAAAAAAAGTCAGTTCTGTTCCTCCCACTACGTCATCAGAAATGTGACCAAACACCTTGAGGGACCACAATCCTTGCAGTCAGAGAAGTGATTTTCACAATTACCAATCAAAATACAGGAAATTGTGACACCACTAGTAACCAAGAAGAGCCAGTCCCTGCTGCTTTATGCGAAAGAGAATAATCTGGCAGTGGGAAATGGTTCTCAGTGGTTACTAGCGATGTCACAGTCAGTGTGGTCTCAATGTTGATGTAGTGGGAGTAACAGAAGTGAAGTTATTTTTAGCATCCAGACAGAATGCTGCTCCACACATCACCCTAGTAGTGCCAGTTGGAAAATCTTCTAATAAGCAAACAGAAAAGAAAAAAATACTTGAGATTTAAGACATGATAACTGACTACATCTGAAAGTTACAATTAATTCTAAGTCGTTTCCAGGCAGTACACTAGCTCTTTAAAACCAAGTTACATTACTAAAATGTGCATGATAAAGGGTAATCTGGTACATTTAGAAGAGAATACGGTGAGTACAAAACTAACCACATATATTATTTTACTGCAGTAGTATACTTTTAACAATAAATGTACACTAGATAATATGTCTCACCCAAAAGGTAATTTATTTTGTTTCATCACAAAATACCTTAAAAGGGAATTATAATTTTCTTACCAGTAATTCCAAATGTGTGTAGGCACCATCAATGGGAAAGCAGTAGTTGGTACAGTAGGTGTGTTATTTTTCCCTCTCAGCTGGGCCAGACTGAATGTTCTGAGAGTGTAAGAACACACTCCCTATCCCATCACCCTCAGTCAACCCTTCTGTCCAAGTCTGTAGGCTACAAACCTGCAAACTATCAGACATTACGTACAGTAAGCCTTAGCTCAATATGTGTATCAAATTAGTGATGAGTTATGCTTGTGCAACTTAACTATAGTCTGATAGGATTTGAATGCTTATGTTGTTGACTGAGATAAACATATACTTTGGCCATTCACTTTCTCTGTCACATGGGGAACTACCACCCTGATGGGGTACTGTGGAGGCAAAGGAATCCTCTTGAGGAAGGTTCCACTCCTAGAGGTGCTGAAGGAATATTGTTCCTTTAGGCTAAACATATCTTAGGAAGAAACCCCCAAGGAGAGAGAGGCATACCACTGTAGGAGGAGGGGAGGATGGTGGGGTAAAAAAGGAATGCATCTGAGTGAGTCTGCAGGGAGCTGACTAAAGTAACTCAGGCATGAGGCATGGCTAATTGCTCCCACCCATTGCACTACAAACATAGCCTTTGATTGCAATCTGTGTGCTCAGGTTAGTGATGAGATATGCTTGTGCAACATCATTGGTAGTTTGTTAGAATGTGAATCCTTATGTTGTTGATTGAGATAAATATATACTTTGGCCATTCACATTCTCTGTCCCATGAGGAACGACCACCTTGTCAGTTTTTCAAGAAGGCACAGGAACCCTCTTGAGGAAGGTTCCACCCCCAGAGGTGCCATTCGAATATAATTTCTTTAAGTTAAAGGCACCTTTGGAAGGAGCCCCCAAAAAGGACAAGCAGCAAGTGGTGAATGCAGAAAGTGGATGAGCATGGATTGCCAGCTGTAGTGATGACTTATAACAGACATAGACAGGATTGTGCAATGACTGATGATATTGGTATTGAAATCAGAAGGGGCATGACTTCCACAAGGAGAGAGGAAATGGCAAAAGAAAATAAAGCCACCATTCAACCTCAACTCAACAGTAGAAACGTGTCTGGGTCAACACATACTCTATAGATGTACTACTGGACGACTACCTTTTACAGACTACCTAACACTTATGACCTTCTGCAAGGAGGACAGGACCCTCCCCCCATGAGGGGGAAATCTCTGGAGATCCAAGGCCTTAATTGCCATCCCTGCAGGCTTGGGATGATATTAATGACAACTAACTATTGCAATTTACAGACCCTATACAAGGGAAGATTTCTAGAGGAAGGGCTGTCACTCTATGCCTGTAACTGGAAAGTCTCTGGGGTGCTGTGAGTTGATGGCATCTGTAGCTAAAGGGGAACCCCACCTCCCAGCAGTGGAGGAGAGTGACAACCATTGAATGGCACTTACCTTGCCTCCAAGAGAAGGCCTAAAGGATAAGCCAAATCCAGGAAGGTTAAGGTCAAAGGAAAACCCAGGAGATGTAAGGCCAAGCCCTGGAGGGGCAAGAACAGGAGGATTGTGCAGTCTTTACCCTTGAGGGGCAGGAAGGACAAGGGAGGGTATAGAATGGAGACTAGATGAACCTTAGGTGGCTGTAGGGAGAATAGCTTTCAAAGGTGCTGCTGATACTGTCAGCAACAAAAGGAGCCCCAGGGACTTGAAGGCCCCACCCCTCAGCAGCTGAAGTCTTAAATGCTACATCAAAAGGTGCCACCAATGCTGTCTGCATGGACAAAGACTTCCCCCAGAGCAGAGGACCTTCTCACCTTAATGGTAGAAGAAAAGGACCCTACCCCTGGTGAGGGATCCACTTTCAAGATACGAACTTCAAGGGGGCAGAGCCACGCTAGGTAGAGAGAGGCAGGGATGTGACGGAGAGTGCAGGACTGGGAGTGCAACTGATAGAACTGAGAACAGCAATAGACAGCTTAAGTGGGAGTGCAACTGTTAACACTGAGTATATGAGGCTGCATGAGGTGAAGTGCATCTCTTAACACTGTGGACAGTGAGACAGCATGAGGTGGGGTGCAACAGTTAGCACTAAGTCTGGTAGGAGACAGCACGCTGAAGCCATAGAGAATGAATAAATGCTGTTAGGGAAAGCAATGGCATATGGAATGCAATAACACGGGGGAATAAAACCACGGAGCAGGTTGCTTCTGTACTGAGTAATGAAACTACTGATGTCAAAAGGGAGTGGTTGCCAGGTGTAAGCAATTAAGGAGTTTACATGAACAGGAGACTGCAAATGGTGCAAAGACAGTGTAAATAAGCAGGGAGATTGCAAATGGTACAGAAACACAGTAACTCTAGAGTCTGAATAAGCACAAAGCAAAATAAAATGACAAAGGCAGGAAGTTGACAACTACAAACTCCCAAAAAGAAACAAAAGCAGAGACAAACTATGGAACTGAGAAGGAAACTCAGCAAGAGTCTGTGTAACAAGCTCCCTGAACTAGTGGCCTTGATGGAAGAGGGTTGCCTGGATATTGTGGCAGTCACAGAAACATGGTACACAGAGAACCATGACTGGGATGTCAACATACCAGGATACACAATCTAAAGGAGGGACAGGGAGGGTAAAAGAGGAGGAAGAGTAGCTCTCTATGTAAAGGAAGGGATCAAAGCAACAGAACTAAAGAGTAAACAAGGAGCAGATGAGGCACTCTGGGTCACCATGGAGACAGGAAATGGCACCACAATCCGCACTGAGGTTGTATACAGACCCCCATCTCAGGGGGAAGGAATGGACAAGGAAATGATAGAAGACTTCCTTAGAATGGCAGAAAAAGGGGAGATATTGTTGATGGGGGAACCGAATATGCCTGATGTTAACTGGAGCACCTTTGCTACAGGCACATCCAAGAGCATGGTCATTCTTGATGTCCTACAGGGGGCATGCTTCAGACAGCTAGTCTTGGAACCCACTCGGGAGGGAGCAATCTTAGATCTGGTACTCTCAAATGGGGATGGAGAAAGAATCTCAGATTTAGAAGTGGGTAGCCATCTGGGAACAAGCAACCACCAAACAGTGTGGTTTATGATAAACACAGCCATACAATCAAGCCATACAAAAATAAGAGCATTGGACTTTAGGAGGGCTGACTTTGGGAAAATGAGAGCATGCTTCAGAAAAGCACTAGCAAACAGGCAAGATGGGGGGCTGGAGGAACAATGGGGAGTAATCAAAACAGCCATCACAGAGGCAACAAGCCTTTGTGTAAAGCAAATCAACAAAACACAACAAAGGAAAAAAACGCTATGGTTCTCAAAAGAGGTGGCAGGGAAGATTAAGGAGAAAAAGATAGCATTCAGGAAATATAAGGAAACACAGAAGGAGCAGGATAGAGAACTTTATCAGTTAAAGCAGAAAGAGGCTGGGAAGGCAGTCATAATAGCAAAGGCCCAAACTGAGGAAAGGATAGGCAACTCTGTTAAGAAGGGGGATAAGACATTTTATAGGTACATTAGGGAGTGAAGAAAGACCAAAGGAGGGATACTGAGGCTTAATAAAGGGGAGGGAATGTGGGTAGAGGGTGACAGTGAAAAAGCGGGGATACTGAATGAATATTTCTGCTCAATATTCACAAAGAAAGAGGAGGGGGAGGTACCTAAACCAAACAAGAGAAATACTCTGAAGATGGGGGTCGATACCAGTCCATTTATAGAAGAAAGGGTTCTGAAAGAACTAATAAAATTGAAGGTGGACAAAGCAAAGGGCCTGATGGGTTTCACCCAAGAATTCTAAAAGAACTAAGGGTAGAACTAGTGACACTGCTGACTACTCTCTTTAACAAATCATGGGAGGATGGGGTGGTACCTGAGGACTGGAGGAGGGTGGATGTGATTCCTCTTCACAAAAGTGGGAGCAGAACATAGGCAGGAAACTACAGATCAGTTAGTTTGACCTCAGTGGTAGGGAAAATGATGAAATCACTTCTGAAGGAAAGAATTGTTGAGTACCTAGAGGCCAGTGGGGCACAGGACCCAAGGCAGCATGGATTCATGATGAGAAGGTCATGTCAGATGAATCTAATAGATTTCTTTGACTGGGTGACCAAAGTAGTAGACCAGGGAGGGACTGTGGACATGGCCTACGTAGATTTTAGCAAGTCATTTGATACAGTCCCACACAAAAGATTAATACACAAGTTAGCCAGCCTTGGAGTGGGTCCCAAGGTGGTAGCCTGGATTAAAAATCTGCAGACAACAGGACGGAAAGAGTAGTAGTAAATGGAGTCCACAGTGAAGAAAGGAGGTTACTTAGTGGGGAATCTGAGGGTTCAGCACTGGGACCGGGTCCTTTTAATGTCTTTATAAGGACATTGCAGAGGAACTGGAAGGAAAAGTATGTCTTTTGCAGGCGACACAAAATCTGCAACAGGGTTGATACATAAGATGGAGTGAAAAGGATGAGAAGGGACTTGGCAAGGTTGGAGGAATGGTCAAATGTATGGCAGCTCAGATTCAATGCAAAGAAGTGCAAGGTAATTCACCTGTGAAACAAAAACCAAGGGGAAGAGTACACAATCGGGGGTGAGATTCTGACAACAGTAAAAATGGAAAGGGACCTGGGGGTAATTATATCAGATGACCTAAAGGTGGGCAAGCAGTGTGAGAAGTCAGTAAGGAAGGCTGGGGGGATACTGGGATGCATAGGGAGAAGCATCAATAGTAGAAAACAGGAAGTTGTTATTCCTCTGTACAGACAGTTGGTGAGACCCCATCTGGAGTACTGTGTGCAGTTCTGGAGACCCCATCTCTGCAAAGACATAGACACAGTGGAGGCTGTCCAGAGGAGGGCAACCAAAATGGTGCAGGGTCTGCACCAGAAGACATACAAAGAAAGAGTAAAGGAGCTTAATATGTATACCCTTGAGGAAAGAAGGGAGAGAGGGGACATGATAGAAACTTTCAAGTACCTCAAGGGAATCAACAAAGTCCAAGAGGGTAGCATCTTTCAGAAAAAGAGATGTGCAAGAACAAGGGGACACAATTTGAAGATATAGGGGACGGCTCAGAGGTAATGTGAGGAAGTATTTTTTCACAGAGAGGGTTGTGGATGCATGGAACAGCCTCCTGAGGAGGTTGTGGAGTCAAGAACAGTGGGGAAATTCAAGAATGCATGGGACAGACATAAGGCAGTCCTAGTGGGGGGGGTAGGAGGAAGTAAACTGTTGGTTAACTAGGATCTGCAGCTTATCTGTTAGGTACGAAAATGGGCAGACTAGGTGGGCCAAGCGGTCCTTATCTACCATCAAATTCTATGTTTCTATATTAAGAATAAGGGACTAAAAAAGGCAAAACAGCAGCCAGGAGGCAAAAGCAAAATACAGACCTAGAAAGATGGAGGCACAAGGCAGCAGGAATCCCCCAAATCACAAAGAAAGCAGTAGACAAATACTGGAGGGGGGGGGGCTCCAGCAGATCCTCCAGCTGCAGCAAATAAAGAATGCATCTGAGTGAGACTGCAGGGAGCTGACTTAAGTAGCTCAGGCAGCAGGCATGGCTAATTGCTCCCACCTATTGAACTGCAGTCATAGCCTTTGAGAAACATAAGCCTACTACTGAATTCATCCTTGAACTAAGGAATCTACATAAAGGATAGGACTGAAGAGATATAAGGCCCAATTTTCAAAAAAGCTGCATTCGCCACAAGGGACTTGTGGCAGAGAGTTTGACACAAGTGGCAACTTGCAGCAAACTGTGCCACAAGTGGAATTTTAAAAAGAAGCCTGTCGAAACCCCCTGCTGCAAATCCCTAGAGGTGATGCAGCAAAGTTGAGCCAGCTCCCCCCTGGTGTAATTTTGCATCCATGGTGGAGCTGGTGTATGGGGCTTGTGCCACAGCTTTGGTGCAAGCTACAGTAAAATGAGGGCACTGTGGCAACTTGTGTCCAAGGTTATAAAATCTGGCACAAGTTGCAGCAAACCCTTGGACACAGGCCTGGCAAACTTTGCAGGGATGCAGCGCTTGGTCACAAGCCTTGCATCCCCATTTGAAAATCGGGCCCATAGTATAAAGCATGCAGCATTGAAAACTGTGAAGTCCTGCTTGCCCATGGATGAAGTCTACACACAACAGGAATTACTGATAAGGAAATTATATTTCCCCTTTGTGTGTTGGCTGCAGTAGTTTGTATGGACCCTAATATGCCGTCCCAAATTAGGAAGTACAATGCTGTACAATGGAGCTCAACACGTGCCGGCCAAAAGCAGTATCAGTAAGGCTAAGCACACCCAGGTGAAAATGCCTAGAGAAGGTATGGACAGAGGCCCAATAAGCGGCCTTGTAATTGTCCTTCAGGGATGCCAAAGCATGCTCAGTGCAATATATAGATATATCATAGTGGTGTAGTAGTGCCACTATAGTTAGGGTTGGTACAGCACTTAATTGTTAAATTCAAAATTTTGCACCTTAATAACATTGTCATAGTTTGACGAACTGGCCTGAAATTTGGCATGCACAGTCATTCTGCCAGAGTCTCAAGACATGAATAGTTTTGCGATCGTATCAGGAATATTTCTTGAGACATAAAGTGGCAAAAAAACACTTTTTTTTCTCCCCTTCGATTAACATGGGATTTTTTGCCATCATCTTCAGCCAAAACTAAATGCAATTTTGTTCTGAAGTTTTCAGGGACAATGGGGTCTGTAACAAGGGTGTGCCTTTCCATAGTTTTGTGAAGTAATAATATTTATTTTTAGAGTTATAACACTGCTTTGTATAGCCACAAGACAGGCAGGTAATTCAGAACCATTCAAACTGTTAATACTTAAGGATTTACTGGTTGTGCTCAGAGAAATAATGTTCTTGATGTCAGCCATCTTGTTTTTCTAACAATTTGAAAAATAGTCTTGTACACTACAGCAGCATGATAAGGGCAGTACAACACCTGTATTTAGGTCTTCGTGATACACTTATTTCAACCTTTGTCTTAAAACTTGTACATCTACAAGGCAAATATGTGTTTCTTTACTGAAAATCATGTCCCCTGTCACTCGCTAAGTAGATACTGTTCAAATTGTTAACTGTTCAAACTTTACTGTTCATACAGTAGATAACCATTTGCACTTATTAACAGTTTGTACTTTACTGTTTGAATGGAAAATTCCCATTTGCAGTTCTGGTAGTCCAGTGGTCCCTCCCCTGATGTTTGATCACCGTCCCCATAGCAAAAAAGACATTTCCCTGGTAGTCCCGTGGTCCCTTCCCCCTTCCCTGTTCTCCGATTGCCATCCCCAATGTTTTCATTTATTTTCCCTGGTAGTCCAGTGGTCTCTCCCCTCCTCCTCTCTTCTCCAATTGCCATCCCCGATGCTTTAATTTATATTTCCTGGTACTCCAGTTGTCCCTCCCTCATTCTCCAGTCACCATCTCCAATGTGTGTACACTTATATTCCCTGGTAGTCCAGTGGTTCTCCCCCGTTCCCTGATCCCGTCTCTATATTAAATAAAATGGATTGGTGGTCCAGTGGTCACTCCCCCCATGTGCCAATCACTGTCCCATGCTGGCTTATGTTCCTGGTGCCTAGTGGCACCTCCAACCCCCCCTTTTGGTGTCTGTCCCTGAAATGAAGAAAACCATCCCTTGATGGTTTTGTTTCCCTGCCAAAAATAGAAATAAAAAATGGTCCCTGGCTGATCAGCCCCCCCAACCCTGCCTCCCACTCAGCACCTACCATCCCACACTCCTAAGTACACCCCCAGACACCCACACTCACCTGAACAGGTCCCAGGTTCAAGATCCACTCTCCAGTCGAAGACATGTCTTGCTGCTGGAATCGGCGACTGCAATATGAGAAACTAAGTTAAATGTGGTTCAATGTATTTCAAAGGGGTTTTCAACTTTTATACATAACTCAGCCTTTTATGACATTTGACCCAAATTTTCAACACTGCCTTTTGGGGACCCCACCTCATGAACAATATGACCGTCATTATGCAACTCCTGCCCAAA
The DNA here is from genome assembly GCA_016271365.2 of Neoceratodus forsteri. Lineage (NCBI taxonomy): Eukaryota > Metazoa > Chordata > Ceratodontiformes > Ceratodontidae > Neoceratodus > Neoceratodus forsteri. The sequence goes on from JADMNL010000023.1 coordinate 327,300,073, forward strand.
AGATGATTTCATGGTGGGGTAACAAATTTAACAATTTTCCTGACCTTGTACATGAGATAGGGTCATAAGTAGGCTATGTTGAAAATCTGGGGTGAAAATATATAAAAATGACAAAGTTATGCCCATTCATTGCAATTTTTATACACACACTCCACACATTGGACATTTTAAACATTTTGACCCCACATTTTCAACATAGCCTTCCTATTACTCTACCTCATGTATCACGGCTGTCATTTTTTAAATCCTGCCCAAAACGTGTTTTCACACCTGTGGCTCAGAATGGCGTTGCAGTTGAGCGGAATTACATTTTAGCAGGGGTTCAAAAATTTTCTGTACCGGGTACATGAGGTGTGGTAATAACATGGCTATGCTGACAGTTTCATCACTGTTGTCCTATAAATGGAAGTGCAGAGCCCTTCCTTAGCTACATACGTATGTGCCTCTATGAAGGCCACAGGCAAATAAGGCTTCAGTTACACTATCTCAAAAAATAAGGAAATTCATTGCAGAAAACTATGTTAATGCCTCAGTTAGAGTTGAAGATAAATCGACAAATGTAGGGAAATATGACATTAGGGTTTCCAACCCTGAAATACCTTCACCTCCCCTGAAGCAAATGATGATGGAGTCTTCCTTGGTATTGTCAGCCTTAATGCTCACCCTACTGTACGCACTCATGAAAAATACACACCTCTCTCCATCACATCTTAGCTTTTCTTTTACTGCAATGGGGTGAGCATTATGGTTGACAACCCCTAGGAAGACTCCATCCCTCATTCGCTTCTGGGGTGGGGCAGGTGTTTTAGGGTTTGAAACCCTAATTACATATTTCCCTACATTTATTGCTTTATCTTCAATCCTAACTGATGCTTTAACGTAGTTCTTTTCCAGTGAAAAGATATATAAATAAGTCAGTCTGATGGCTGCATAGAGCTTTTTGGGAAAGGTTCATTTAGCTGGGCTGCCACTTTCTTCCATGGCCCCAGAAGGTTGAACATTCTGTCAGTGCTATCAAAGAAATTGGTGCATTTCAAGTAAATCCCAAGAGCCCTCTTAACATCAAGAAAATGCGGGCACTTCTCCTTTGCAATATTGGGGTCTTGGAAATGTGAAGTTAACACAGTCGCCTGCTGCTTATGAAAGGTGGAAGCCACTTTGGAAGTAAAGCAGGCAGCTGTACAAAGAACAACCTTTTCTTTATGGAATGCCTGGTAGGGTTTCTTGTGTGACAGTGCATGGATTTCCCCAATCTATTTTGCAGAGCAAATGGCCACTAGAAATAACACTTTTATGGTAAAGAGCAAGACGGGGACTTCAGCTAGAGGTTCAAAGGGGGGGACCATCGTGGCTTCTAAAACCAAATTCAGCTTCTAGGGAGGAGTGATCTGTGGAATGTAGGGGCAAAGTCTGTGGCACAATTTAATGATGTGAACAATATCAGAATGGAACCTAGGGGATAGAAGTCGACATATCCCCGTGTGGCAGACAGCATTACCACCTGAACCCTGAGGGAACTCATAGCCCCTTATCTAGACCCTGCTGGAGAAAATCCAAGATATTGGACAGAGTTGTAACCCAGGGCTTCATCCCCAAAGGAGAACACTAGGGAGAAGAATGTGTCCCAGGCTGCACAATAGATCTTATTCTTAGAAATAATCCTTGAGTACATCAGGACGTGAATCATACCTTGAGAATTCTTGCCATCAGGAACCTCCCGCACTTATGAGTCAGTCCAATAGCTCTAATTTCTAAGGCTATATGTGCAGGACTGGGGCTGATGAAGATCTGGCCTGCATGGGAGTAGAAATAGTTCACATAAGGAAAGGTTGATGGGATGTTAGTGTCATGCTCTTTGGTGCCACTTTGGTACCATGAAAATAAAGGTCACCAACTCCTTTTGTATCTTCCTGAGAACCTTCTGGATTATTGGTCATATTAGGAAGGCATACAACAGTGTGTCCACACACGGCAGGGGCAGTCTATTCCTAGTAACTTGCTCTCTCAAAAATGGCTGAAGTGTCTTGGGGACTTGGTGTTTGCTTTAGTGGCCATGAGATCTAGAAGCGGAGTGCCCTATCATAAACAGGTCATGTTGAAGACTTTCTGATTCCTGATTCCCATTTTCTCAGGGAAAGGATCTGATGACTAGACTCTCCGGCTTGCATATTCTGAATCCCTGCAAGATGGATTGCTGATAAGGATAGGAGCTTCCACCAAGCAAAGAACCTTGTATGCCTCTGTCACTGTTGGCTTGCTTTGTATACTTCCTTGCTTTCTGATACAGAGCACCATCACAACACTGGCAGATCGTATAACAACATGTTTTTTATTTTGTTCTTGAAGGAATGCATATCTCTTAATACCGCCCTCTTCTTGAGGATGTTGATTGGCAGCTTTTTCTCTACCAGAATACAGAAGCCATGGACTAAAGCGATGCTGAGCACAGTGCCCCATCTAGTGAGGCTTGCATCCTTCATTAGAGCAAGCCATTGAACATCCTTTAGTAATACTCTCTTAGTTTCAATGGTGTGGAGGGCTGAGGAGGTGGTTGCCTTACCTTCTGCAGCACTGACACTCCAGGTTCTGGAATGGACTCAGGTTGCCAGGGGTTGGCAGGGGGCAGGAGAGGATTGTTCAAGTGACAGCTCACTTCTTACAGGGAGCAACTGCTCTATGTGCCGAGAAGGAGGATGAAATACTTGTGAAAAAGAAAGGAATACTCCCTCTCATAGGTTGTGTTGTTGAGTCCTCTAGGTAAGAAAGGCCTTTACTTCCAGGGTTAACTGAATCTTGTCCATGAGTGACTCCATCTGAAAGTTTCATGAGCAATGTAATAGAAGCTGTAGTGGATGATAACGTAGCCTAGTCCATTGTATCTGGTTGATGCTTAACACAATTTGGCCAAGCACAAGAAGAATGCCTTTTGCTATCTCTACTGGTTTTCTTCTGATCCTGTTGTATGCTTTTGCCAGTGAGTGGACTCTGTCCAGGGCCAGAGCTTTAGTGTATCCTGCTGTGTCAAATAGTGCTCCTAGATGCTGCAGGTGCTGAGTCGGGTGACATTGTCTCTTGGTTGATTATCCAATTGTGTAACTTCAGCATATTTGTTACTTTTGGCACCAATTTCTGTGCCTCCTTGACAGTGCATACCCAAATAATCTGGTCATCAAGATAGGGGTGAATATGAAATCATTCCCCCCATAGTTGCAGAGCCATCACCAGCATTGCTTTTGTGAATATTCAACATGCTGTCGACAGTCTAAATGGCAAAGACATGTACTGGCAGTGCAGGCATTTGACACAAAATCTTAGGAACTGGCAGTATGCTGGATGAATAGGGATATGCAGACGTGCATCCTTCAAATTCAGAGATGCAAAAAAGATCCAGACCAAGAAACCCCACACTAGCCAAATATCCCACAACAGTACAGGGCACATTGCCAAAACAGAAGCAAACTCACAACAGTGGCCACAGACGACTACCCAACAGTATTTGGTGTCCAAATGGTACTTTTTCAAGAGTAATCAAACTGCTATCAGATGCTGCTTAAATACATTTCAGAGGATGACATCATTATTACTCCATCAGTTCTTCAAGTTAAAGTGACAACACATATAAATAAATACTATCATGCAAATAGAAAATTAGAAAACTAGCAACAACTGAGTTTAAAACTCTGAGGCTGTATGAGTCTCTTCTCTGATTTAAAAAGTCCTTCTGCCAAAGGTGATGAGCTCAAAGTTAACCATCTTCAGTAGTGGCATTTGAATTTGTGCTCTAAAGCTGTTCAAGGTTCTCTTCTTTCCCAAGATATTCACTGACATGATAGTTCATAACAACCAAGGACAGCTTTGCACACAGGTAGATTTCTGATATTCTAGATAAATAAATACATGGACTAGGTAAAGATTAAAAACAGAAAAAGTTAACAACTGCACAATGTTCCCCAGTTATACAATTATATAGATGCAGATATTTCTGTAATGATACTTGGAACATGGTAAGTGGGTTTAGTATGCTCTTTACTAGAGCAGCTGTTCATCAAAGCTCAGTGGTAATGCATGGGCAACTACCCAACTAAACTCACACACACACATATATATATATATATATATATATATCTATGGATCTGGCACACATGCATACAGAACGGAACATATGTTATGTTCTATATTCAAATCATGTCATTACATATTCCTTGTTATCTTGAGACTCAACCCAAGATAGATTGATAGACAGATAGCTAGATAGAAAGATAGATAGATAGATAGATAGATAGATAGATAGATAGATAGATAGATAGATAGATAGATAGATAGATAGAAAAAATTGAACATGTTACTTGTTAGCAAAATGTCCTTTGAATTTCAGTTTGCAAAGTCTTAATATCTAGCAGGCCTTCTTATTTCACACCCGTTGACCTGGCTCACTCTCGGGGACTGTTATGTGGCTGCTGACTGAGGCTGAACATCCGAAGGCTTGGCTTGCATCATCTGATTGCTGGAGGGCATGGCTTGTATCCTCTGTGATGGGTGCTCCATCCCAGGCACATCTGAACATGCATCATAGAAACACAGACACATAGACTTTGATGGCAGATAAGGACCGCTTGGCCCAACTAATCTGCCCATTTCCCTACCTACTGGATAAGCTGCAGATCCTAATTAACCAACAGCCTATTTCTTACTAGCCCCACAAGAATTGCCTTATGTCTGTCCCATGCATTCTTTAATTCCCCCACTGTTTTTGACCCCACAACCTCCTCAGGAAGGCCATTCCATGCATCCACCACCCTCTCTGTGAAAAAATACTTCCTCACATTACCCCGAGCTGTCCCCCCTCTATCTTCAAATTGTGTCCCCTTGTTCTTGTACATCTCTTTTTCTGAAAAATTCTACCCTCTTGGACTTTGTTGATTCCCTTGAGGTACTTAAAAGTTACTATCATGTCCCCCCTCTCCTTTCTTTCCTCAAGGGTATATATATTAAGCTCCTTTAGTCTCAGCTCGTATGGCTTCTGTTGCAGACTCTGCACCATTTTAGTTACCCTCCTCTGGACTGTCTCCATCCTGTCTATGTCCTTTCCTTGTGGAGATGGGGTCTCCAGAACTGGACGCAATACTCCAGATGGAGTTTCACCAACTGTCTGTACAGAGGGATAACAATGTCCTGTTTTCTAATGGTGATGCCTCTCCCTATACATCTCCATATCCCCAAGCCATCCCTACTGCCTTCCCACATTTCTTGCTAATCTTTAGGTCATCTGATATGATAACTTTCAGATCCCTTTCCATTTTTGTTGTTGTTACTACCTCCCCCCCATTGTGTACTCTTCCCTTGGGTTTTGTTTCCCAGGTGCATTACATTACACTTGTTTGCATTGAATCCAAGCTGCCATACTTCTGATCATTCATCCAACCTTGCCAAGTGCCTTCTCATCCTTTCCACCCCACCTTGTGTATCAGCACTGTTGCAGATCATTGTGTCATCTGCAAAGAGGTATACTTTTCCTTCCAGTCCCTCTGCAATGCTCACCTATAAAGACATAAAAAAGGACCGGACCCAGAACTGAACCTAGTGGTACCCCACTAGTAACCCCCCTTTCTTCAGAGTGAACTCTGTTTACTATTATCTTCTGTGTCCTGTTGTCCAGCCAATGTTTTACCCAGGCTACCACCCTAGGACCCACTCTCAGGCTGGCTAATTTGTTTATTAATCTTTTGTCTGGGACTGTGTCAAATGCCTTGCTAAAGTCTAGGTAGGCCATGTCCACAGCCCCTTCCTGATCTACTACTTTGGTCACCCAGTAAAAGAAATTGATTAGATTCGTCTGACATGACCTTCCCGCTATAAATCCATGTTGCCTTGGGTCCTCTGCCCCACTGGCCTCTAGTTACTCAACAATTCTTTCCTTCAGAAGTGATTCCATTATTTTCCCTACCACTGAGGTCAAACTGACAGATCTGTAGTTTTCTGCCTCTGTCTTGCTCCCACTTTTGTGAAGGAGAATCACATCTTCCCTCCTCCAGTCCTCAGGTACCACACCATCCTTCCATGATTTGTTAAAAAGGCTAGTCAGTGGTGTCACTAGTTCTTTCCTTAATTCTTTTAGAATTCTGGGGTGAATCCCATCAGGCCCCATTGCTTTTTCCATCTTCAGTTTTAGGAGTTCTGTCAGAACCATTTCTTCTGTGAGAGGACTGGGATTGACCCCCCTATCCAGAGTGCTTCTATTGATTGGATTAGGAACCTCCCCCTCCTCTTCTTTTGTGAATACTGAGAAGAAGTATTCATTCAGTATCCCTGCTTTTTCACTGTCCCTCTCTGCCCACCCACTGTCCCCTTTATTCTGCCTCACTATCCCTCCCTTTATCTTTCTGTGCTCCCTAATATGCCTATTAAAGGTTTTCTCCCCCATTCTTAACCGAGTTGGCTATCTTTTCCTTGGCTTGGGCCATTGCTATTCTGACTGCCTTCCCCACTTCCTACTGCTTTAACTGGTACAGTTCTCTCTCTCCTGCTTTTTCTGTGTTTCCTTATACTTTGTAAATGTTATCTTTTCCTCCCTAACCTTCCTTGCCACTTCTTTTGAGAACCATAGTGTTTTTTGTCTTTCGTTCTGATTTGTTTATTTGCTTCACACAAAGGGTTGTTGCCTCTGTGATAGCAGTTTTGATGTTTCCCCATTGTTGCTCCACTCCTCCTTCTTGCCTGTTTGATAGTGCTTTTCTGAGGCACTCTCCCATTTTGACAAAGTCAGCCCTCCTAAAGTCCAGTACCCTCACTTTTGTATGACTTGACTCTGCAGCTGAGTTTATCATGAACCAGAGTTTGGTGGTCACTTGTTTCCAGATGGCTACTCACTTCTAGATCTGAGATCCTCTCTCTGTCCCCATTTGAGAATACCAGATCTAAGACTGCTCTCTCCCGAGTGGGTTCCCAACATTGGCTGTCTGAGGCATGCCCCATTTAGGTCATCAAGAAAGGCCCTGCTCTTGGATGTGGCTGCAGCAAAGGTGCTCCAGTTAACATCTGGCATATTCAGGTCTCCCATCAACAATATTTCCCCTTTCTCTGCCATCCTAAGGATGCCTTCTATCATTTCCTTGTCCATTTTATCCCCCTGAGATGGGGGTCTGTATACAACCCATGTGCAGATTGTGATGCCATTTCCAGTCTCCAGGGTGACCCAGAGTGCCTCCTCTCCTTCCTGTTTACCCTTTTGTTCTGTTGCTTTGATCTCCTCCATTATATAGAGAGCTACTCCTCCTCCTCTTCTACCCTCCCTGTCTCTCCTGTAGATTGTGTACCCTGGTATGTTGACATCTCAGTCATGGTTCTCTGTGTACCATGTTTCTGTGACTGCCATGATATCCAGGCATCCCTCTTCCATCAAGGCCACCAGTTCAGAGATCTTGTTACCTAGACTGTGGGCACTAGGCACTAGTATTCATTACCCTCCATTTTTTTATGGCCTTACCCATTTCTGCCCCATCTCTGTCCTCACTGCCTGTGCCTTTTTCTCCATTTACACCTGCCCTTCTCCCTATCGACATCTCTACTTTGGTGTTTACCTCACTAACTACCCTGATTTTTTTGAGGAGGGCTAGGATTTCCCTTCTCCTTTTCAGTGCCTTCCCCCTTGGCTAATTTAAATGCTTGCCAATAAATCATTTAAACCTGTCACCTAGGATCCTGGTTCCCCTCCTCGACAGATGCAGACCATCATGCCAGTATAGGCCTGCATCCCTCCAGGTGGACCCCCAGTCCCCAGTGAAGCCAAACCCTGATCTCTGCACCAGTTTTTCAACCATTGATTGAATTCCATGATACACAGCATCCTAGCCTCACCCATGCCATAGACAGTTAGCACCACCAAGAAGGTTACTGTGTGTACTACTTGTCTAAGGCCCCTCCCCAACTCCACAAACTCCTCCTCCACTGTTCTGATCCCTTTCCCAGCCAGGTCATTTGTCCCTAAGTGAACAATGACATCCAACTCCCTCCCCTGTGCAGCTGCTCCCATGATCCTAAGGATTCACTCCCTTTTCCTCCAAGCCATGATGCCAGGGTGGCACCTTACCTCCTTCTCCCCTCCTTCCTCCAGTTCTACCCTCCTAAACAATGGAGTTCCCCACCAGGAGTTGTTTCCTTGCCCTGTGGGGTCCCATGCCACCCTCCTGGGGGTCTCCTTTGGGGAAGTTCCAAGCATCCTCATTGGTCTCCACTGTGGGTACCTCTATAGAGGAACCACAGTCTGCCAGAATGGCGTATGAATTGTGGAGAGGTACAACTGGAGGGATGTGCCTTTGTTCCATTACCCTCACCCTCCCTGAGCCCACTGTGGTCCAACCGCTCCTCTTTCATGGCAACCTCTGAGGCAGCAGCAGTGGCCCTGGTGGTCCCTGGGTGGGAGAGGACGTCCCCTGAATCTTGGCCAACTCAGCTTGGAGATGAGAAACCTCCTCCTTCAGCCCAGAGAGGTGCCTTCAGATGGGACAACACCACATTCTCCAGAAGGTCTCCCAGAAGACTGCTGCTCCACAGCCACTGCACTGCACTGCACCACACCCATCATGTCTTATTTGTGCCCCCTTAACTATTGTTTTGTATACTCACTCTTTCCTCTCTGTTCTGTTTATATATATATATATATATATATATATATATATATACACACACATATATAATTTTTAATTTTAATTTTTTTCTCCCTACTTTCCTACTGCCTCCGTGTCCTTAAAGCTCCTGATTTTCCTGTTCTGGGACAGGAAGTTCCTAAATTCCTAAGTAGTCTCCTTCTTATTTGCTCAGAGTCAGACCTCAAGCAGCTGGCGGGGATGGAGAGCTACTGTTTTCATTCTAGGATGGTAAGTCTTTTCTGCCCCTGTGATCACTCCCTTCCTGCTCCCAAACAGGAAGTTCCTGTTGTCACTCATCTGCCAGCATGTTGTTCTGTTCCTGTTCTCACACTTTTGCTGTCTTCTCCTGGCTTGGCAACACTCTCCATGACAAACTGACCTGCAACTTGGGCTTCGGCGACATTCAGCAGCTGGAGGAATGGGACACATGGCAGTTTCTGTGCCACACTGCTGGCAGGAGAGGAGCAGAGAAGGGCTGCATAGGTGGCCGGGAGGCATCCAGGAGAAGGACAGGAGGCATCACTGCATCAGTGGCTATAGAAGGGTGAGGATCTTTCAGCAAGGTTGAGAGCTAGGGGGAATCGGCCAATCAAGTTGCTCCAAATGGGAGCCTATTAGGAATTGCTGGAAGGCCAAGGAGCAGTTTTAAAACTTGTGACTGGGCTATAAATAGGACCCAGCTGCAAGAATAAGGAACAGAAAGGAGCTGGAGCTGCTTTAGCCTTTTTTCTTCTGCCCACCTGTCCCACACCACCTCCCTATTAAATGCCCTTACTGGGCTCCTCCTGGTAAGGCTAAACCAACAGGAAGGAGGCAGTGGAGTGGTTTAGTGGGGGAAGAGTCGGTAAGGAGTGGTGGAGCTTTAGGAGCTGGAAGTGGGCACATGAAGGTAGCTGTATCTGTAACGGGGGACAGACAACTGCAGCTGGATCTACAGTATATTATTGAAGGTACTTCATTTTTTTGAATTGTATTTGGCATCGTGGCTAACCCTTGATGAAGTGTTGGGGTTGTGATCTGAATTTGGGGCTCTGGATTTTGAGGCTGTAACTTTCTTCATTTGGTAGATAGTGAAGTAGGCAAATGGAACATGTTAGCATAGGACACACTAGGGGTGAAGGGGCACTAATGGGGGAGGAGCGGGAAAGCATGGTAGTGGTAGTACAGGCAACATCAGAATGCTATGGGGGTCAACCTGGGTAGAATAGTGGGCTGCAATGGCTGTGGGGTGGTGGTCTGGATGTACATGCTGTGGAGGCTGGGAGGGTGTTCAATCTGTCACAGGCTGAGGTGTCTAGAAGAAGAAGTGCTGTGACTTGGTAGACAGTTTGGGAGAATGGGGTGAGAGGGGGCAGAATCTGGGGCAGGAGGCCCTCCTCTAGGGAGTAGCATGAAGATACAGCAGGGGAGGGAAATTGTTCAAGGGGGATGGGGACGGAGAGCGGGGGCAAAGTGAACAAGCGGCCTAGCATTGGGGGGAAGGCTCCAGATGGGAAGAAGGAGTCACTGCATGGCTATGCAGAGGGGGCAGGTAACAGATTTGCGGTGCTGGGGACATTGGTGGTGAAGGAGGAGGGTGTGTGGGACCTTCAGAAGAGGGCAGGGCAGGGGAAGGGAAGGTTTGGGAATGCACAGGGGACAGCAGACGGTCTGTGAAAAGTGGCAAAGGTGAAGGGGAGGGTCACAGTTGGAAGGGCAGATGAAGGGAGTGGGGGTAAGGGGTAGAGGAGCAATGCTGGTGAGGAGGCTGAGGGGCACATAGCAGAAGGGGGGCAGGGTGGATGAGAAGGATAGGAATAAGAGTGAGGGAGCTTTGGAGGGAAGAGAAGGGTACAGAGTGGAGTGGGGAGCCACAGGGGAGGACAAACGTTCAGAGATGGCATACTCTAGAGACAGGTACTTGGGTAAAAGGATGGGGATGGGGATGAGAAAGGAGGAGGCAGGTGTACTAGTGCTGGGGGATTCCATACTAAAAGGGATAAGGTGGGACAGTAAGGGGAAAAGGCATAGTCACATATGAGTGGCGTCCATACCTGGGGTAACAGCAGGCAGGGCGAGTCAGTCAATCCTAAAGTGCATAAAGAGGGGTAAGAGGAAACCGCATGTCATGATTCACATGGGTACAAATGACCTGGATGGGGAGACAGTGGAGGTAGTGAGGGATAGGTTTGAAGAACTGGGTAGACTGTGTGGGGAGATAGGGGAATCGGTGGCCTTCTCTGAGGTGCTCTCAGTGAGATGTGTGAGTATGGTGAGTAAAGGAAGGATTGAGGAGTTTGACGCTTGGCTGGGGGAATGGTGTCAGGCCAAGGGGTATGGGTTAGTGGGAGGCTGGGGCAGAACTTGGGACAATAATGATCTATTTGCAGGGGACAGGCTACACTTGAGCAGGGAGGAAGGAGGTATTAAAGCAGGGGATAGAGGGGTACATAGCAGCAATGGTGAATGTAAACCTGGTGGGGGGTAGCGAGTGGGCAGCTGGTAGGCAGGGATCCCAGAGAGGGGAGCCAAGTGAGCTCACCCTCCAAGCTATAGGGGAGGGTATCAACGTGGGGCAGAGGGGGGAGTAGGAGGGTGGGATACCAGAGAAGGGCTGGGAAAGGTACAGGTTGGAGGGTGGTCACACTGAATACAAGAAGCACTGGAGACAAATCACTTGAGCTACAGGCTCTCTTGTCAGTAGGGAGGGTGGACATTGCAGCCATCATGGAAACATGGGCCACCCAGTACCAGGACTGGGATATGATGATTCCAGCGTATAGGATCTTCTAGAAGGATAGGGATAAGGGGAAAGGTGGTGGTAATCTATGTAAAGGAGAGGATAAGGTGTATAAGGGAGGAGGCGGAGGAAGGCAGGACAAAGGTCCTATGGATGCAGTTGCAAGATTTGAAAAATAGGACACTGAGGATGGGGGTAGTGTACAGGTTACCAGCTCAAGGGGATGACCTGGATAGGGAGGTAGCTGAGCAGATTAGAAGGATTTGTAGGAAGGGGAACAGAGTGGTGGGGGGACTTCAACATACCTGGGGTGGATTGGGGCAACCCAACCACCATGAGTGTAAAGAAGCAGGTCTTACTGGAGGCATTTTAGGACATTTTCCTGGTGCAGCTGGTCCAAGAGAGCCAGCAAGGTTGGGAAATACACTAGACCTGGTACTTTCAAATGGGGGGGGCCGTAAGAGATCTGGGGGTTGAGAACCCTCAGGTTGGGAGTGACCACCACGCGGTGTGGTTCATGCTCAATATGGGTAGGGAAGCAGGAGGTACGGGAACCAGGGTGATTGAATTTAAGGGGGTGGACTTTAAAAGGCTGAGGGGAATCTTGGGAAGGCATCTGGCAGAAATTCAACTAAGAATGGATGCTAGTCAGAAATGGCATATTATTAAAAAAGGGCAGTAGGAGGCTACTGGGATGTGTACTAGGACACAGAGTAAGGAAGGGAAGGGCAAAGAAGCCTGGTTGGTTGACTCAGGAAGTCATGGAAGGGGTGCATTCCATGAGGAAAGCCTTTCAGAGACTCAAGAAATCGAGAGGGGTAAATGACAAGAACGAGTATATGATGAAGTCTAAGGAGGTTACCAGGTTGGTCAGAGTGGCCAAGGCTTCCAGAGAATTGAGACTGGCACAAGCTATTAAGGACAGAGAAAAAGACTTCTTCAGATACATCAGCGAGAGAAGTAAAAATAAAAACCAAATTGTGAGGATTAAGAAGGACGGGAGGGTAGGTGTAGAAAGGAGTGAATCAGGCAGAGGCACTAAATGAATACTTCTGCTCTGTATTCACAGAAGAGAAAGGGGGACTGATACCTCATGGGAGGGGTGCAGTGGGCAGGGAGGAGGGGGTGACTGATATATGGATAACAAAGGACAGGGTACTGGAAGGGTTATGGGCACTGAGAGTGGACAAGGTGCAGGGACCAGATGGCATTCACCCAAGGGTACTTAAGGAACTAGAGGAGATCCTTACAGGACCACTGGCTGATCTGTGCAATACCTCCCTAGACACAGGATGCATACCACAAGACTGGAGGTTGGCCCATGTGGTGCCCATTTACAAAAGTGTCTCAAAGGATGAACAAGGCAACTACAGGCCAATGAGCCTCACATCAAATGTGGGGAAGCTCATGGAGACAATTCTAAAAGAGAGGCTTGGTTCCTTTCTGGAGGACAGTGGACTCCAGAGCAGGCAACAACACAGGTTTGTCTCAGGTAGATCCTGCCAGACAAACCTAATAGAGTACTATGACTGGGTGACCAGGGAGCTGGACAAGGGCCATGCAGTGGATGTCCTGTATTTAGATTTCAGCAAGGCCTTTGATTCCGTGACACATGGGAAGTTGGGGGGGGCTGGAGTATATAGGAGTGGGAACAAAGATGGTCAACGGGATCACCAACTGGCTGAAGAGAAGGCAGCAAAGGATGATAGTGGGTGGAGAACTCTCAGCTCTGAGAGATGTGATGAATGGGATACCACAGTGATTAGTGCTGGGGCCAGTGCTGTCTGGGATATTCATAGCGGATATGTCACATGGGATCTGGAGTAAGATCAGTCTATTCGTAGATGATATTGAGATGGGAGCTGTGGTAGATGACATTGAATGGTGAAGAGGGCTGCAGAATGACCTGACCAAACTTCAGGAGTGGTCGGAAACATGGCAGTTTGGGTTCAAAGCCAAGAAGTGCAATGTAATGCAATGTAATGCAATCTGGAGCTAGGAACCAGTGGAGGAGCTATCGGCTGGGAGGAGTACAGTTGGAAAGCTCAGAGGAGTTGAAGGATCTTGGGGTTATTATAACTGGGAGTATGAACAACTCAGCACAATGCAGTAAGGAGACAGCTAAAGCCAACAAGATGCTGGGATGTATAGTGAGGGGAATCTCCTCCAAAAATAGGGATGTGATCCTTCCCCTGTACAGGTCACTGGTCAGGCCGCACCTGGAATACTGTGTGCAATACTGGTGCCCATTTCTGAAGAAGGACATCAGACTATTGGAGGGGATACAGCTTAGGGCAACTAAGATGATCCAAGGGTTGGAGCGAAAATCCTATGAGGATTGGCTGGGTGAGCTAAGCATGTATTCTCTGGAGGAGAGGAGGAATAGGGGGGATATGATTGAAACCTTTAAATACTTAAAGGGGACCAACAAGACTAATACAGAGGAGATCTTCTGGATTAGAAGAGGGAGGAACACGAGAGGGCATCAGCTGAGATTGGAGGGAGGAAGATTCATGAGGGAGATTTAGAGGCATTTCTTCACAGAACAGGTGGTAGACAAGTGGAATACTCTTCCTGAGGAGGTGGTATCTTGTAGGACTGTGGGTGGTTTGAAGAGGAATTAGGACAGAGTGAGGGGGGTAAGTTTGAAGAGGTGAGGGGGCAGAGCGCTGATTGCCCATGAAAACAGGTGATTTTTGGCCCATGGTCCTATCAGTATAAATGGATAAAACAAACAAACAAACAAACAAGCTGAGGGGCAAGCTTCACAATAGAGCAGACTCGATAGACCGTGAGGCATATTTCTGCTGGCGTTTTTGTATGTTCGTATGTCTGCAGCCAATCTCTCCTATTTCTCTGGTTCAGTTTCCCATTTTCCTCTACTATATATCAACAAGGCTCCTCCACATGGCCTGTGACAACCACAGGAGTCCACATATTTTCAGGAGTTCTCAAGTTTACAGGTGGTCCTGGTTTTAAAGCAGAGAGCAGTCTGGCATGTTTATTATAATGAAACTGCTGTTTCTTCTGGTTTTCTTGCAGTGTTGCTTGCACATTAGCCTCCACTAGTTCTGGCTTTAGCAGATCTGGTCTGGTTGGTATCAAAGTGTTTGTGCTGCAGCTCATAAGTAATTGAGCTGCACATCCCAGTCCTTTCAGTGGCATATTTCTCAACTCAAGCAGTGTCAAGTAGCGATCTTTATGATCTCTCTGTGCTTTTTTTAGAAGTCTTAACAGTTTGAATAGCTCTCTCTATCATACCATTGCTTTGGGGATATTTTGGTGATGACGTGATGTGTTTGAAGTCACAGCTTTTTGCAAACTGTTTAAACTCACTACAGGCAAATTGGGGCCCACTGTCAGTCACAAGCACATCAGGGACGCCATGCCTTGCACATTGAGACTTTACATGGTTAATGACCCTCTCACTGATTGTATTTTGCAATCTTGATATTTCAATAAATTTGGAATAGTAATCGAACATTGCTAGATGATTCTCTCTCTCAAATTTAAACAAATCTGCTTCCACCTTCTGACATGGATGATCTGGCATCTCATGAGGCTGTAATTGCTCTTTTGGTTTGACCTTCCAATATTGATCACAAACATAACATCTGGATATCATGTCACTTACTTAGCTACTCATACCTGGCCAAAACAAAATGTCCCTTGCCCTTTGCTTACATTTCTGTGTTCACAGATTAATCCTATACAGTTTTGCTAGTATTTCTTTTCCTATTGATATGGATATGATCAGTCTTTCTCCCCTTAAAAATAGTCAGTTTTCTAGTGAAATTTCCTCTTGAAACAGCCAGTATTGTCTAATTTCCGGGTCTTCTTGAGCTTTCTCAGAGGGCCATTGTTTCAGATCATCTCTCAACTTCACAAGGGCAGAGTCCTTATTTGTTTCATGTTGAAATGCTTGCAATTTCTCATCACTAATTGGCATATAGTCAATGGTATGAACCTTATATTCATCTACAGTACTTTCTGGAGTAGATAAGTCACTAACAGCATGGCTCAGGGTATCCATTATGTGAAGCTCCTTTCCTGCTTTGTACTGTACTTTCAGGTCATAGTTTTGCAATTTTAGTATCATACTTTGAATTCTTGGTGGCGTAGTAGTTAATGGCTTTCTGTAGAGGCTTTCTAGTGGTTTATGATCTGATTACACAAGTACTTTAGGCCTGTGATTGATGTAATGATGGAATTTTTAACACCCAAAGACAATAGCCAGCATCTCTTTCTCTGTTCGAGCATAATTGTTTTCTACTTTGTTGAGCGACCTCGAAGCAAATGCAACAGGCTTCCCCTCTTGTATTAGGCATCCTCCTAACTTTTCTGATGATGCATCCACTGTAAGCTTCACCAGTTTGTTTAAATCATAATATGCCAAGAATGGTGGGTCAGTGATAACAGTTTTTAATTCTTGGAACACTCTTTGGTGGCAATCTTCCTATTGCCAGGCTATGTCTTTCTCTAACAGTTCTCTCAGCAGTTTATTTATGATAGACAAATTCAGGATAAACTTTGCTATGTAGTTAACCATTCCCATAAATATTTGTAGTCAGTTTTGCATTGGGGGTGGGCATCTGCAAAACTGCTTTAATCTTTTCTAGATCTGCCAAGAGTTCTTCCTTACTTAGTTTGTGGGTTATATATTGGACCTCACTTGGTCTAAGTTTTGTTTTCCAAGTTTATGGATAGATATTTGGCTCAAGTTCTCTGTAAAACCTTTCTCAGTCTCTCATTGTGCTCTTGTACATTGGAGACCCAAATTTAAATGTTGTCCATAATAACTTCAGTGTCTTCTAGCTCCTCAAAGATCTGGGAGATCTTTCTCTGGAAAACCTTTGGCACCAAACAAATACCAAATGAAAGGCATTTGAATTTGTAGTGCCCAAATAGAGTATTAAAAGTCACCAAATCTGAGCTTGACTCATCTAATTTAATTTGCCAAAAGGCATGCCCTGCATCAAGCACAGAGAAAATTTTTGCTCCAGCAAGCTTAGCAGCAACTTCATCAAGTGTTTTTATTGGAAATGCTCTCTTTTAATTGCCTTGTTTAAGCCTCGAGTTTATACAAATTTTACTTTATCTGACTTTTCTATAACAACCATTGAATTAACTCAGCCCATGGGCTCCTCAACTTTCTCAATGACTTCCATTCTTTCCAGTTCAACTCTCAGTTTATCTCTCAAAGCAAAGGGTATTTTCTAAGGAGGGTGGATCACAGGGTTCACTGATTTATCTATTTTAATATGACCATCTCCCTCAAAGCAGCCTAATTCCTTAAAGACATCTGCAAATTCAAACAATGTTTCTTCTGTGGTGCCTTCTGGCTTCTCAATTTTAGTATTCACTGAAACAATTTCTTTATGAGTTTTTTTTTTTCAGTTTAAAGTTTAGTAAATTTTCAATACAACAGAGAACAGTTCAAAGGAAACAAAATACATTTGACATGAAGTGTATAAGTTATAGGATCCGTTCTCCTCCCTCCCCCCAACCCCATTCTTTATGAGTTTAATTTCTAGACACGTAGGCAGACCTAAAATGGGGGTCACATTTGCGTCAACAACTTGAAACAGAAGGAGATAATACTGAGTCTTGAAACAGGCTAGTAAAACAGCTTTACCTCTCAGATTTAGTTTATGCCCCAAATAGGAGACCAATCTTGCCTTTGATTTTTGCATAGGCTCTCATGACAATGTTGTGTACATTTGCAAAGGCATAACATTGCATTACGCTCCTGTATCCAACTTAAAATTTATAAATTTGCCATTTATGTTCAGATCCACTTTCCAGTCAGCCTAAGTCTTATAGGTAGGCAGTGCTTCAACACTGAAAGTACTTTCACTTTCACTAACAGATTCTTCTTCTTGACTACATGGATTTCATTGCCTTTAACTGTATGGCATATTTTAACAATTTTGTTTTCTATTACACTACCTGCAAACTTGTCCATATGCAGGACATCTGTTTGATTCATGTTCACGACCACACTTCCCACATTTAGGCCTGTTCACGCAAGCTGATGAGCTCCCTCTACTTTTGTATGCCCCAGTTATGGCTCTCTCCTCTTTTAAAGAAGCTGAATGCACAACTTGTTCTTCTTGAGTTGTCTCACTTAATCCTTTAATCTGGGTTTCACTGATTTCAGCATCTCTGCAAATGTCTGTCACTCTAGATAGCATTAGATCTACTTCCCTTACCATTCTGCATCTCATATACTCACTTTGGATGCCACAAACAATCCTGTCTCTAATGAGAGAACCACTCAAATCTCCAGATTCGCATGACTTAGCTTTTAGCCTTAAATCAGTTATAGTATATATGTATTGATTGACTCACCAGGTTTCTGATTTCTGATGTTTATTTATTTAGTTTTTGTTGACCAGGTAAGTGCACTAGACAAATTCTGCCTGTTTTCAGGCATGACCCGGGGGAAGGGGACACAGATGAATGCCAACTGACCTTGAACCAGATTAAGCTGTTGTTGGTATTTTTAGTGAACGGGTGGGGGGGGGGAATTTGGCCAGGGCACTGGGGAATTTCCCATACTCTTTTTGAGAAGTGCCATGGGATCTTTAACATCCACCTGAACTACAACCAGAACAGGCAGATAGGACCTTGGTTTAACATCTCATCTGAAAGACAGCACCTCAAGAGTGCTGCACCCCCCTCATGCTGCACTACAGTGTCAGTAATTGGATATTAACCCAAGTGCCTGATGTGGGGATAGAACCGACAGCCTTCTGATCTCTCAGCTTGAGAGGTGAGTGTGCTACCTTCTGAGCCACTGACATTGCATGCTGAACAAATGTCTGTCATACATCACATTTTTGGGAGGGTTACAATACCTCTCAAATTATTCCAATATCTTTGACAATTTCTCTGTACATTCCTCCCTTCTCCATTCAAATGTATTATAAACTTCAAGCATTGCTGGGCCAGTCACATATAAAAAAGCAATTGCCTGGACTCTGTGATTTTTCCACAACTCCTCTGGCAACAAGGATTATTTCAAATTGCTGCTTGAATCTCTGCCAGTTTTTGGCCATGTTCCCTTGCAGGCTGAGGATGGTGGGAGGGGAAAGGTTTTCCATTCTGTCACCATGTAATGATATGTGGGACACAGTAAGTGGATTTAGTGTGCTCTTTACTAGTGCAGCTGTTCATCCAAACTCAGTACCAATGTGCAGACAACTACCTGCCTAAACACACACATATAAATATATATATATATATGATCTAGCACACATGCGCACAGAGCCAAACATATGTTACATCATACATTCTAATCCTATCCTTACAAGCTCCATTATATACAAACTATCTACATAGAGTGTACCCAGCAAAACAGAGGCATTTTAACAAAAGCACTAATAAGAAGTATTAAAAATTTGAGGGGGCATGGGGGATGAAAAACAGATAAATCCATTCAAGCTTCCAACCAAATTTATTGCTAGAATAATATCCTTGGGAGATTATTGATAAATATTGAACAGAGAGACAATATTATAAAAATGCAAATATTTCTAATCTATCATTAAGCACTGGTGCAGCCAGGCTTTCCAATTTATACTGTACATCCAAAACACTTCTCTTTTATGTAAAACTGCATTCAAATTTCCTCCATGTGGACCAAGAGAAAATGTTTCAGTGCCAAAAAAGACCCTTATTCTTTGCTGCAGTACATCCTGCATTGTTTGTTGTTTGACAAGGTTGTGAGTTGTGAGATGCTAGAGACCAAAGTAAAAAAAGTGAGGTTAAAGTGGATAGAAACTCAATGGAGTAGCCCTTGGAAACAATTTCTAATACCCATTGGTCTGCGATAGTCATCACGCACTGATCCATAAGTTGCAACAGTCTTTCCCTGAGATTGGGGGATAGACAGAGGGGAGAGCCATATCTCAGTATGACTGATTGTCCTTGCAGTCTTGGGTGTCTCTAGAGTTGCTCCTTCCTCCTCTACTGGGGTGAAAGGAGCCTGAATTTAAAGAATTTTGCAACCTTCACAGGAAATAATTCTTTCTTCCTGGATGGTACTGCCATGTGTCATGCAAGGAACAACATTCTGCTGTTTTTTTGTTTTGGGGCAGTGCCTAATTAGAGTCAGAGATGTGATTTATGAAGGTTTTTAACTCTGGTCCGAAGGGCAGATCTCTTTGAAAAGGCATGATTAATAGAGATACTTTTTAAGAGCTGCAATGGTTGATGTCAATGGACTCCTATGACCAGTACAGAATATAGGGTTTGCTTGGTGGTGTTCTGTATGATTCATTGGATGCATCTGCTAGATAGGTAGTACCCCAGGTCAGGAGGGAAATTTGAGCTGAAACCTCAGAATATGTGGGCAGATCAAAGGAGACATCTGTGAGTCAATAAGCCATGGTTCTGGATATATACACACTGATGTCAGGGCCTACATGACCTTGTTAGAGGCCTCATTTGATCTCTTCATATTGTTTCCAGTTTCTGTTACATGAATCCTTGATGGCAGCCACTCCTGGTACTGGGCTGGTAGACCTGTTAATGACCAGCAAGATGGGTGCATCCACCTTCATGCTACTGTCCCAGGATTTGACATTGTGAACCTTGTATAGTCTTGCAAATCATATGGTCGTATGGTTGATGCCTTGTGGTCAGTGTAACCAATTCCTGTGCTATACTTTCCACACCATGTTGCACACCAGGAAGGCTTTGTCCCTCTTATTGGCATGTTTCAATGTGTCTGCCTTCTCCTTAGGGGACTGTTGCTTGTCCTATGAAGAATGCAGAAATGGAGAGGTAGTGTGTAAATGTGCAATATACAATGTTTGCATAGGAGGTTACCACATGGCATCTTACCAACCAGGAGAAACTAAGACGGAGACAGGTACAGTATAAAGCACTATACCCTTTTTGGGAGAGGTTTCTCAGTTCTGTTTCTTTAAGTTCCCTTCAGAAAGACCATGGACATGTTACAGCGACAAAACAATGTCTACGTTGTAGCTTAGACTGAGGATCTAGAATCAAGTTTCTTTTCTTTTTTACACAGTTGTCCTTAAGGTGGGCAGCCATCTGTCTCTTGCACTCAGCAGCTGGGACCTCATACTGGTCTGTTGTTCCTCCAGGTCAGTTTCACCAAGGCAGCAGCTCCATCACTCTCCCTTGTCTCTCTCCCATAGGGGTTAGGCCTGCATGGCTAGCATGGATCCACTTTGTCTTCTCTTGCTCTCCTTCCTTTAAGAGCTCATAACTCTGCTTTTATAACCCTACTATGGGAAGGCAGCCTCTTTACAGAGTGCTCCACAATAGTCTAGTGTAACTGGTCTTTTAGTGGGTTTCTAGGAGATTTATTACCAGGCCTCCAGTGTCTTCCACAGGGTACTCACACCTTTGGACAGGGCAGTAGGCAACTGACCAATGAGGCAAAAGTAAATTCTAGTTACCTTCTCTCTCTCTCTGTCTTTTTCTCTTACAGGTTATTTGCAGTTCAGTTGTTCCCTTTATTCACATAAGTATAGCCAGGATTTCAAGTTACTGTGCTTATACTCTCATGAAATCACAGAAAAAAACCAGACTTTTTTACAATTACAACAGCAATCAATAAAACCTATTGTAGTTTACCCTTATTACCAGATCAGAACAGATCAGATCAGATTCCAATTTATTGTTTGACACATTAACCATTACAATATGCAATAATACAAACATTTAGAAACATCAGCTATACTCCTAATATCTATACCTATTTATGCAATATATGTGGGCAGATAAACAGTGGAATAAATTCATTTATTCTCACTGCCGTGGGATAAACGGTGATTTCTAATATTTATTCCTCACCCTGCTATCAATCAACCACCGTTTATCCCACACCCTGCCATCAATCATCCCCACGCTGTCCGGACCTACTTTGCCTAATACTGTCACTGCTGCAGCCTGTCCCCAACAGTGCTGCATTTCAAACTACCACTCACTTCAAAAGTAACCTCCAGCTACTGCTCATACCAGACTGATAGATGCAAACATAATTTTTTCACACTGCTTTCTCTACTTTTTTCAAGTCACAAATTCAACTACCATGCTGCAGTCTATTCCCCCACCTCCTTGCTTGCTCAATCATCACACCAAACATTCATCAAATGCCACTCCTCTCTGTACTTGGCAAAACAAATTTGTACCCAACACCAAGAAAACAAACCCACACGCACCCACTAACCTCACAAAACTAATGCTGTCTCCTCACACACACGCTCCATTTTCATTTTCTGTTCTTCTCCGACACTGCTCGTTTTACTCCCAGACACGCTACTTGTCTTTTCTTATTTGCACTCAATCAGGTTTGCCCCACCACTGCAATTCACTCACGCTGCTCCAACAAAATCAATGCCATGCCACAATAAAATATTTTTTCCTTTTTAACAGGTTTAAAACAAGAGGCTACATGCCTCCACTTAATCCGCCAGTCCTGCCGACACCGCTCGCGTACCATAGCTGCCATTTTTCCTTTCTTTTTTAAAAACTTGAACACTGCACCAATCAGCAGTGATGTTACGATGTCCACAACACCGTGTCTTTAGCAACCCTCTTCAGACACACAGCGCAAGAATACAGTACTATGAAATAGACCATGATGCATAAATAAATATAAACAGAACTAAACAAAATTTCAACAAAATAACTTAAGACAAAAGACCCCAGCCTATTGCATAAATGTAACATGTGATGGGGAACCTGTTGCATGCATGATTTATCTTCATTCGAGCAGTTTGACCTCAGGCACATCACTCGTGGCTTACGCCACTCGTGATGTTACCTGAGGTCAAACTGCTGTCATGAAGATAAATCATGTATGCAACAGTTCCCCATCGCATATCCTCTATCTATCTATCTATCTATCTATCTATCTATCTATCTATCTATCTATCCATCTATATTATAGTGGAGCAGTAGCGCCACTATATTTAGGGTTCAATGGTCATTTCTATGTTAAACCCCAAAATGTGCATTTTAATAACTTTGCAACCATTTGACCAACTCACATGAAATTTTGCATGTGCCATTGGGGACCAAGGATTTCTAGATGTGGCAAGTTTTGTTCTGGTTGGATGTGCATGTGCAAAGATATGGATTGTCAAAAAATGTGAAAATTACCATTTTATGCAAATCTGCTGTCACTCCATTTCTGGCTTAAGCGTTTGGTCTGAAATTTTTAAGGTATGTCTGTCTTGGTTACATATCTGCCTGTTGAAGGTTTGGTGAAAAATATTTCAAACGTTATTAAGTTTCAAAGTTTGCCATTATTT
Source organism: Neoceratodus forsteri (assembly GCA_016271365.2). Classification (NCBI taxonomy): domain Eukaryota; kingdom Metazoa; phylum Chordata; order Ceratodontiformes; family Ceratodontidae; genus Neoceratodus; species Neoceratodus forsteri. The sequence goes on from JADMNL010000023.1 coordinate 327,322,731, forward strand.
CTTAAGGGAAACGTTAGCTGGAAGCCTTGACAACCCTTTTTTTTGGCCACAAATGCATTTTTTTTGCCACAAATAAGGAAAGTTTTGTCGAGCTTTTGTCATCAGTTAGTGAAGCAAACAAATTTGATTATTTTGAAAAATAATTAGCAATGGTAAACACCAACACTTGTGTTTACCTAATCAGGCCTTGAGGAATCAGATTTTGTGGCCTGTTTGCTGAAAAAATGCCCAGAAATATGTTATTTTTGTCTGTGGATGTATTAGTGCTGCAAATTCTGGCTCTTGTTCTGTGAAACAAGAGGAGTTTGTGCCACAAATTGTGGCAAAACGAATCAGTGTTTTGCAAAACACCCTTCCCTGTTTCACAAAACAACTGCCACAATTTGTAGCACAACTGTATCAGCAGAGAAAAATAAAATTTCTGGCCATTTTTTCAGCAAACAGACCCCAGAATCTAATTCCTCACCCCTCAATTAGGTAAACACCTGTTGATGTTTACCTAAATCAAGTATTTTTTACGTTTAAAACCTCAAGGCATTCCACTCAGCTGGGTAAATTCACCTGTGCTGTGTCTTCACCTGCATTTGCACACCATGGGCCCCAATCCTTGGTTGCAGTGTAGGCACAACAAACTTCTACAAAGTAAATACTGGTGGATATACCACCTAGATTCAATGACTCCTTTCAGCCTAAATGAGATTTTTAATCTGACTTCATTTCTGTAGAAAAAATGCACTGTCACTGTAACTCATTAAAACACCTTTTTTACATAGCCTTTCTGGGACTTTGAATCAGTTTTTATGTAATGCTGTTTGTTTCCTCGGAAATGGACAGTGAAGCATTTTTGGAACTTTAGACTTTAATCGATTGGATTTCAGTTCATGTTTCTGTGGGACATATAATATGATACCTCCTCACCATGAAAAACATTTTCTTTTCAGCAATGGACTCAAACATTTTCCATCTGTAACATTGCAGGATTTCTTTGATCCATTTGGAGAGTCTGGACTATGAACTTCTGTAAATGATCATTGATGTCAGCCGCCCCGGTCCTTGCCTTATATTTTGAATTTATTTATTTAATAATTTATTTAGTAAAGTAGGACACTGAGGAGCCCACCTCCAGTGTCCTGATATAGTGTAATAAATGATACCATCATTTAATTCAGGTAACAGGATACCTTGGGCAACCTCCATGTGAGCTTTTACAGTCTGAATTTTCCAGTCTGGTGGTACCTCTACCCCAATGACTCCTAACACCCCACCCAAATCCCAAGAAAGAAACTGCCATATATGCTCTGTTCACGTCGGTGGGTGGCCACCATCTGCCACAAACTAACACTTTATACAAGCAGGTATACCAATATAGTACTTATGGAATGTCATTGAAAAAATCATATCACTTCTGTGCATTCAGAATATAATAAATTATTTTCAATGATCTGACATTGGGATTCCCACCCCCAGCATCAGATGCCCCCCCTCTGCAGCCCCTTATTTTACTAGTTTTTGCCGACATCAGAGGGCCCAATCCCTGAGTCAGCATTTAGAATTCACCCCCCAAGCAGAGTGAGACACTGGGGAGATCACTCCCAGTGTCCTGACCTAGATGTATTCTACATTCATACCTGCAAAAAAGAAAAACGTCCCTGAAATTTGCTTTTTTTGTAACCTGAAATAAATGGTTACTCACTGTCATTGCAATTGCCCTACCCTCCCCCTACCATCCCACTGAGAGCCCACCACCCCACCCCCGTATGCTATACTTACCTCCAGCGGTCATAATCTGTCATCTTCTGTGGACCAGGACACATCTGAACTCTTCAAAGCCGAACCACAAACTGAGGAATCAAGGTAAGTGCCCTATAACGTATTTCAACAGCACTTTCAAGATATGTTCATAACTTTGCCATTATTAGGTATTTTTTCACCAAATTATCAACATGTACTTTTTGGGACCCCACCTCATGAACTGTTGTTTTGTTAATCAGGCCCAGAAGGTGATTTCATGGTCACTGCACAAAATCACCTTTCAGGACCAATTACTGAAATGACAATGCCAGTGTTGATGAGGTGGGGTCCCAAAAAGCACATGTTGAAAATCTGGTAAACAAATTCCTAAAAATTGACGAGTTATGAGCATTTGTTAAAATTTTTCTATGCACACTCATTACTTTGGTAATTTTTTATATTTTTACTCCAAATGTTCAACATAACCATTTTTCACACCACCTCATGAACAGTATGGCTGTCATTTTTCACATCCAGGCTGAAACATGGTTTTGCACCTGTGGCATGGAATGGTGTTTTGACAGGGATTTGAAAATTTCCACCTATGGCATTTATGAGGTGGGATCATAAGAAGACTATGTAGTAAATTTGGGATCAAAAGATGAAAAAGTGCCAAGGTTATGACCATTCATTGCAATTTCTCTACACCCTCTCTTGACTTCAGAAATGTTAAATATTTTTACCCAAGATTGTCAACATAGCCTTTTTATTACCTTACCTCATATATGTCATAGCTGTCATTTTTCAAATCCTGGCTAAAATGTATTTTTGTGCCTGTGGCACAGAATGGCATTACAGTTGCTCAGAACTATGTTTTGATGGGAATTCAACACATTTCTGTACTGGAGTAAATGGGGTGGGTTAATAACATAACTATGTTGCTAATTTGGTGACTGTTGTCCTATAAATGGAAGCACAGGACCTGGAGAGCCCTGTGCTTCCACGGCTACATAAATATATGAATCTATGGCAGGATGGGAGGGCCCTGCACTCTCACAGACAAATAAGGCTATGATTATACTATCCAAAAAGGTAAGGAAATTCATTGCAAAAACTTTGTTAATGAATCAGTTAGTGTTCCCACCATCAAATGTTGGGAAATGTGGTGTTAGAGTTTCCAGCCCTAACACCACACCATACTCCCACCATCCATGCACCAGCAGGCATTGGCAGTGTGCCTTGGGGTTGTCTGCCCTAACGCTCACCCCATTCTCCTATATTGTAACATCTTACCTTCCTTACATATGGAATGGGGTGAGCATTAGAGACTGACACTCAAAGACACACCAATGCCTGCTGGTGCGTGGAAAGTGGATGAAGAGTAGTGTCAAGGTTGGAAACCCTAACACCACATTTCCCAACTTTTGATGGTGAAACCCTAACTAATGCATTAACAGAGTTTTGTGCAATGAATATACATATATATATATATATATATATATATAAATATATATGTGTGTGTGTATGTATGTATATGTGTATAGATATATATATGCCCAGTATACACATTAATATAAAACATTCCACAATTAATTAAAGACAGTATTGCCAAAACCAGTACAGATTTCACATTTTTGGGTCTAATACAATAAGTTATACAATTGATCCAGCTTTGTTTAGACAAATCATATAACAGTAGTTTAAAAGAAAACTGACTGCATTCTCCAAATTAATGTGATCTTCTGTATTTAGGCATAGCATAACTTCTTGTCTGAGGGAACACCAGAATAACTTGATACATTTGACAGAAATATATTCCTGCAACATTCACACTATTTTCAATACAGCTTCAAAATCACATTTCATATCTTTGATTTAGATAACTCTGCAACCACATAGAATAGATCTGTTCTTATTCTTTCTATATCTTAGTTCTGATATTTTAGATGGGAAAGGCCCATTGTATGAATTGTAAAACAAGACCTCAAACATCAGTCATATACAGTTTGAAACCAAAATAAAACTAACAAGCATTTGTCAATGCCGAATGTTTGCTTGCTGGCATTGGCAATGGTAGTGTAGAAGTTACAGAGCTGCGTAATAGGAATGGCAGTGAAGTATTGAACTGAAGTCAACCCCACCACCACCCTGCAGAGAGTGACAGGCATTGGGGTGTGCCTTTGGGTCGTCAGGCATAACGGCCACACCATTTCACCACACCCCATCCTGCAGGCACTGACAAGTGTCACGGTGTTCCTTGGGGTCTTTGGCCCTTATGCACACCCCATTCCATTAGGAAATACGGTGAGATGGGTGTGATATAGGAGAATGGGGTGAACTTTGGGGCCGAAGAGTCCAAGGCATACCTCGATGCCTCTCACTGGCTGCAGGGTGTGGAATGGTATGAGCATTACAGGCAAGAATCCCAAGTCACACCCCTGATGCCTGTCATGCTCTACAGGGTTGGGCGTTATGGTTGGAAACCCTAATACCTCAGGCATTCATTGGTATTTTCACTCCAAATTTTCAACATGGTTTTTTTGTGACCCCACCTCTGAACAGTGGCAATATCAGTTTGTTAGCGAAGCTGCTTATGCACAGCGACTTCGGCATTTAGCACCACAGGTGCAAAAACATTCTGAACAGGATGTAAAAATGACAGCTGTACTGTTCATGGGGAGGTGTAAAAATGGCAATGTTGCAAATCTGCAGTAAAAATATTAAAAAAAACTGGTGAGTCATGGCGTACACATAGAAACATGCAGCACACCCGTAATATAATTAGGTTGAGGATTTTTACAGCAGATTGTCAACTCAGGCATTTTGGTGCCTCCGATCATGAACAGTGTCACTGTGATTTTCTTTATCTGTCCCGAACAATGATTTCCCACAGCGACCACGCATCTCTGCACTGAAAGTGTGAAAACACATTTCAGCCATGTTGTGAAAAATGACAGCTGTACTTTTCATAAAGAAGTGTGGAAAAATGCCACTGGTGAAAATCTGGACTGAAAATATTACAAAGTCATGAACTTACGAGGGTGCGTGGAAACTGCGCAATGCTCACTCGTAACACAGTCATTTTATGGACTTTTGTCACCAAATCTTCAACATAGCCATTTTAAGACCTCTGCTCATGAACAGTGTAACTGTGATTTTCGTAATCTGTCCCAAACATTGCTTTCGCACACCAACAGCACCATTGTGCGCTACATGTGTGAAAACACATTTTGGGTGACATATGAAAAATGAAAGCCGTACTGTTCATAAGGAAGTGTAATAAAATGGCAATGTTGAAAATCTGGAGTGAAAATATTAAATTCGCAAACTTACGAGCATGCATAGGAACTGCAAAGCACGCTCGTAAAACAGTCATTTTTAGGAATTTTTTCACCAAATTTTCAACATAGCCATTTTAAGACCTCTGCTCATGAACAGTGTCACTGTGATTTTCTTAATGTGTCCCATACATTGATTTCGCACATCGACTGCGCCATTGTGTGCTACATGGGCGGAAACACATTTTGGGCAAGATGTGAAAAATGACAGCTGTACTGCTCATAAGGAGGTGTGGTAAAATGGCAATGTTGAAAATCTGGAGTGAAAATATTGAAAATTCACGAACTTACGAGCGTGCGTAGGAACTGCGCAAAGCACACTCGTAAAACAGTCATTTTTAGGAATTCTTTCACCAAATTTTCAACATAGCCATTTTAAGACCTCTGCTCATGAACAGTGTCACTGTGATTTTCTTAATTTGTCCCGTACATTGATTTTTGCACACCGACTGTGCCATTGTGCGCTACATGGGCGGAAACAGGTTTTGGATAAGATGTGAAAAATGACAGCTGTAATACTCATAAGAAGGTGTGGTAAAATGGCAATGTTAAAAATCTGGAGTGAAAATATTGAAAATTCATAAACTTACAAGCGTGCATAGGAACTGTACAACTCACGCTTGTAAAACAGTCATTTTTAGGAATTTTTTCACCAAATTTTCAACATAGCCATTTTAAGGCCTCTGCTCATGAACAGTGTCACTGTGATTTTCTTAATTTGTCCCGTACATTGATTTTCGCGCACTGACTGCACCATTGTGCGCTACATGGGTGGAAACAGGTTTTGGGTGAGATGTGAAAAATGACAGCTGTACTACTCATAAGAAGGTGTGGTAAAATGGCAATGTTGAAAATCTGGAGTGAAAATATTGGAAATTCATGAACTTACGAGCGTGTGTAGGAACTGCGCAATGCACGCTCGTATAACAGTCATTTTTAGGAATTTTTTCACCAAATTTTCAAAATAGGCTTCTTGAGAGCCCACCTTATGAACACTGGCAGTGTCGTTTCATTAATCGGTCCCGAAAGGTGATTTCACGCAGTGACTGCGAAATCACCCTTTGGGCCCGAATAATGCCATGACAGTGACAGCACTTATGAGAAGGGGTCCCAAAATCCCCATGTTGAAAATTTGGTGCAAAAATTCCAAAAAATGCCTGAGATATGCAACAAAGTTGAAAAAACCCTATCTATCCCATTATACAGCTTACCGGCATTTCCTCAGTTCGCGGTCGGCTTTGAAGAGTGCAAACGTGTTCCCGGTCCACCGAAGATCGTCGCGCCGAGGTCCGGAGGTAAGTATGGGGTGAGGGAGGGTGTGGGGAGGCAGGGTGCGCAGTGGGTGGGTGTGGGTTGTGGGGGGGGGCAGGAAGACTGCGTGGGACTGTTTTTTCTTTACAGGTTGGTTGTTTTTTTAAAATGACGACACGGGACATTTGCCATGCTGGGGTGGGCTCTCAGCATGGCACAAGGATGGCTGGTTGGGGGGCGTGGAGCTGACGGGGGATTGGGCACACCCATCAGCCATAGCATCTATTGCCATGCTGGGGTGGGCTCCCAGCGTGGCACCCTGTTCTCTGGGGGACAGTGGAGCCGACAGGGAAATGGGCACCCCTGTCAGCTATACTATGAGTTGCCATGCTGGGGTGGGCACCCAGCGTGGCATGTGGAAGGCTTTGGGGGGGAGCGCAGCACAGCCGACGGGGGATTGGGCACCCCTGTCGGCTATACAGTGTGTGAGTGGGGGTGCGTCAGCACGCAGTATGCATGTGTGTGTTTGTGCGTGTGTGTGTGTAGGGGAGCTGTGCATGAGCAGGCGATTCTGATCGCTGCTTACTGAGCTGATAGCTCCCCCTTTCTTTCTTGCCACTGCATTTGGAGCTGTCATAGATAGCTCCAGCATGCATTGGAGGACTGGGGCCGCGCCTGCCAACACACTGACTGAATTGGAAGAGGGAGTGACACACCTCCGAAAACTCGGATGATGGCACTATGTTTCTTGCACATGTGTGCAAGCAAACATAAAAACTGTGAATGGCTTTAATTTTTATGTACCAGTATGAACTTTGGATTGGGTGTTTCCATATCTAATTGTCAATACTGCACAGTCTAATTGTGAATATTTTCATATACTGTTTATTAATGACTACTCATTGGGGTATGCCCACCCGACAGCGACACCATTAAAATGAACACGTCGATGCCGTTGACATCGACAGTTCACTGTAATGGTCCACCCAAGACCCTGGCACTCTGTCTCCCGGTCCTGCACCCCCTTCCCGAATCAACTCTGACTTGGAGTTGATTATGTTTAGTACGGGGGTGCTGGGGGGCAGAGCACCACACATGGGGGATTCGGGGGCAAAGACCCCCTATAGAAAAATGGACGGGGTCTCTAGTCAGATTTATGTCAACCGCTACTTGCAGTTGACATAAATCCATCACTGTGATGATGTCGACAACTTAGTTGTTGAACCGGCAGAGCCACACATTGGCATTGAAAGGCCCATAATAAAAGGAGATCAGCATTGTTTTTAAGTTAGCAGTACAGTGCACCCTTTTTGCAAAGGGATACTGTCAGTTTATTTATGAACTTTTTTATAGTGTTCATTTACAGCATATACAGTTTGTACTTAGAACAGTGCACACAAATAGTGCCAGTACAGGGACATGCATGTCATTTAAATAAAAAAAAGTTTCTTTAAACAGTCTCTGAAGCATTCTGTGGCCATAAAACCTGGAGGTCAGCCATCTCCTTTCTCAGAATAACCTGCTATTGGCACCAAGCTCCAATTACTCTGCGCAAACAATACTACAGAAGGTAGGTTTTCTGATAAGAAAAAGAAACATTTTTTTTTTCATTTTGAAATACATAATGCTGTCCCCTTATCTCAGCCATATGCTGACATTTAGTGCACCAATAAATGTATTTACAACCATCATTTCTTTAAGTCTAAAACAACAGAAACGTTTTTTTGGGGTCTGAAAAAGAGTTATATTTGTGGAATTCTTTTGGCTATAAACAAACCTGGACACAACAACCATTTAAACTTGAAAAATTTCCAGCATAAAACTTTATCTGGTCTGTCCATATTCTCCAAAAGTCACTATCCCCAGAACCCCTTCAAATAAAAACACGGACAACTTAAGTGTGGTTGCTCAGTTTGGCAATAAATGTACTCATTTGTCAAAATCATTGTTCATAATACATTGTCATCAACTGACACCTTTCCACTTTCCATTCTCTCATCTCTTCCAGTTCTATTATATACAGTATATACATTCATTTCTTTTCAACTGATACATTCTATCATTTCCATCTTTTCCTCTTCTGGCCCCCAGACGTACATCCTGGGGGGACTCTGCCTCTTCTTCTTCTGCTGTCAAGGGGTACGAGCGTACACACCAAACCCCTGCCTCTTGCTTCTCAGTGCTGTGTCCTTTGATTGTTTCCCTTTTTCCTCCCTTTCTTTCCTGTCCTTCCCCTTTTTCCACTAGTCCACCTCCAGCTTGCGATGGATGGTGGACTTCCTCCTGGTTCTACCACCCCCTTAATCCCAACTCCCCCCACCTTCTACCGGACCTCCACCTTCACTCTGCCTCCCCTCACCTCTCTGTTGCACCCAAACCTTGATGGTGTTCCCTATCTCTGTGTTAAATAATACCAACCCTAAACCTGACAGGTGTATCCCATCCCCCCTATAAAATTTGACCACCCATTCTAAGATACCATGTCTTATGACCATTCCCGGCATTCCATCAATTAATCTGCCCACAAGCGTGTTCATGCGCTTCTGGGCCCTGTCCATACCCTTGTGGCTTTCTGCCTGCCTCCACACTCTTCTGGGCGTAATCTCAGACCAAGCTAATGTGACTTCTGGCCACCACTCTCTTATCTTTTCTGCATCATATTTTATTTGGTAAAATATGTCCAGCCAGGCCTTGTACCCAGGTCATTGCCTCCTGGGTGTATCACTATTAAGTCAGGCCGCTTATGCTCCTTCCTGAGCCCTCTGAGCTCTGGCAACAGTTGTGCCCATTTCATTCTCCTCAAACCTTTCCAAACCAGCCTAACAGTGTCACTGTCCAGACACAACTGCTTTCCCCTTTGCCTCCTGGCTGCCCATTTCTCCACCCAGTGTATAAATGAGTGCCCGCAGATCCACACCTCAGGCCTCTGGTACCTCCCCGTTTAAGCAAAAGTGAAACTGATTAGTCTTTCATATCTTCCTTTCCCCCTCTCCCACTCTTCTCCATGTCTTTGTGCCTGCTCATGGAGAGAAAGAAACATTGTTATTGTGGTAATTTCCTTATATATTTTTTTATAACAATCCAATGTCCATCTGCCCCCTTTCCATGATCTCTCCCAGCCTGCTGCCTTCAGCTGCCATTGAGGATGCTGCGCCAATCTGAAACAAGTGGGAAGAGTATTCCTCCCCTGTTTCTCCCAAAAACCTGAGTCCTTTGTGCAGCACTGCTGTCACCTGATACCCCGACACTGGCTTGCCATCCCGTGCATGAACAGTGCCGTGTCCACCATCTTAGGGCACTCTGCCACGTACATGTGCAGAGCCCCTATAAGGCAAATGCTTGTATTAGGATGTTTCTTTAGCCACACCCTCCTGCCTTGTCCCTGCTGGTCTGTCTTTGATCTACTTAATAAAATGGCTTTTGCCTCCCCAGCCCATTCTATATCTTCCCATTACAACCCCCCCAAGCTTCTTGCCGTGCCCAACCACTTCGCTCACTCCGAAAGCCCCGCCATACATGTTGGCGTACAAGGCTTTAAATAGTACTGCTTCACCACTAGTGCTGCAGTTGTGGGGTAATATGTCCATCAATTGCCCCATCAACTTCTCTGTTATCGGCTTTCTGATATCATTCCTCCTATCCTGTTCCTGCATCCACCCCTGCATCATCCTGCAGATCAGGTTGCTTTTTGTCGGGTCCTCCCATCCCCTCAAGCTACAGATCTGTCCTATAGCTGCCAGGTGCACCCCCCTGGTCGCATGCGTCATGTGCTGCTGCCAGCCTGCTACAATGAATCGGCTACCTGTTCCCTTGTTACTACCCCACTTACCTACCCGCCATATTGTTCCAGAAATTTTTGAAATGCCCTCCAAGAGGTCTCAAAAGCTCTACGGGCCCTGGGGGCCCAGGAGTTGTGGAACAATGCTTCAGCTCCCCCAATCCAATCGTCCATATATACGTCAGGATGGTGGTCCCCCTGATGTCTTCTCCAGGTGCTACGGTCCGGAATTTGTCCATCTGCAATCAGGAGAGGCAATCAGCGATCACATTGTCCACACCATCAATATGCTTGGTCCTGAACGACACATTCAAGGTCAGGCCCAAACATACCATCCTGCTTAGCACCCTCATGACCCTCTCCGTCTTTGTCCTTTTCTTATTCATTACCTCCACCACTGCCTTATTATTGCTCCATAAGGTCACCTTTTTGTTCCTTATCTGACTACCCCATAACAGCATCGTCACCCATATGGGAAAGAGTTCCAGGAAGGTGATGTCTTTTGTCACCCCTTCCTTTACCCACTCATCCAGCCAGACTGCCACAAACCATCTTCCTGGAAATAACCCCCATTCCCCCCCCCGCCACATCTGTATAAAGCTGCAGATCGGTATTATACAACCAGTCATCCTGCCAAAAGTCTGCCCATTGTACTTCTGTAGGAACTGTTCCCATATCACCATATCCTCCCTGGTTGCCTTATTCAGGTCCACCCAATGGTGGAGCTGTGTCGTACCCCATGTCGCCCATGCCAGATGCTGCGTAAATGTGCATCCTGGCACTATGGCCCTACATGCAAAATTTAAGTGCCCCAACATCTGCTGTGCCTGCTGTAGTTGCACTCTCCTGCGACTCCCATCCCGTTCAATAACTCCCTTAATCTCTCCACCTTATTCCTCAGTAACCAGTACAGTTCCTGTGCCAAGTTCTGCTCCAACCGTAGGAACTCTATCATCCAACCAGGCCCTTCTGTTTTGTCCTCCTCTAGGGGGACCCCCAGTTCTTGGCACATTGCTTTGAAATCCTGCAACATCTTTTTCCCCTTTCCCTATAAACAAAAAATCGTCCAAGTAATAAACCACTGCCTGGTACCCATACCACTTCTGAAATGTCCACTGTAACTACGTGCTGAACATTTCAAAAGTGGCACATACTATGGAGCATCCCATTGGCATGGCCTTATCGAAATAGTATTGCCCCTCAACCTGAAATCCCAGCAGGTTCCAGTCTGCTGGCATTACTGGCAGCAACCGGAAAGCAGACTCTATGTCTGTCTTTGCCAACCATGCATTCATCTTAGCCCTGATGAATCGCACCACATCCTCCAAGGTGGCGTATGTGATCCTACTGTCCTCTTCTTCTATTGCATCATTTATTGACTTCCCCTCAGGGTAAGATAGGTAATGTATCACCTGGTAGTCACCCGCCTGTTTCTTGGGCACCAAGCCCAATGGAGAAATCCTTAGGTTTGGCAATGGAGGGGATGCAAACAGCCCTTCTACCCTCTCCGCTGCCACCTCCTTTTGGATTTTTTGCATCAATGTGGCCTCCTTACCCTGTGTGGATTTAAGGTTCTTTGCCTCTGTTGCCTCGTGCTTTCCTTGGTACTGTAAACTAAAACCTGAACGGAAACCTGCCCATAATTTCCTTGCTGCCTCCCTATCTGGGTAGTCCCTCAACCATCTGTCCATTTCCTCTAATCTTATGGGTGTCCTGGTCAGCCAGAACACTCCTCTCACTGCTCCCTCAGTTGTCCTGGTGCCGAGTTTTATAACCGTGCCCTCTCCACCTCCTGCCTCCCTTTGTTGCCCCTCCCCATTGCTGACCAGTAAGTAACAGGATTGGCCCAAAGGGCTGAGTCTCCTGGTTGCCTGTCCCTTTTTCCCAACTGTACCTGCACTTGGACATTAGGTAATGGCCCCAGCACTGGGAACAGACATGCCAGAATCGGAAGTTGGGCCATGAGCGAAAAGCCCTGTTGTATCCCCAGCAAGCTTTCGCCCCTGCCCCTTCCCATCTTTCCCCCTCTGTCTCTGTCTCTTTCTCCATTGGCCCGATGTATATTTCCAACCATAAATCTTTCTGCCTGGCATCCCATTTTACATTCCTGAAGTGTGCCATCCTCTTCCTAAACTTCTCATCGTACTTCAACCAGCTGTTTCCCCCCTTCTTATACGCCTTTTTAATGATGAATGAATAGGTGAGCAGTGGGGTTGCTAGCTCTGGCCATTTTTCTATGACTATGGCTGTGAAATAAGTAAACCCTGTGGGCCAATTGACCCATGTTTTACCCTTTCCTGCTTTATCCTCTTCTTCCTTCCCTAATAAAACCACTGCCGCCGCCATATCCTTCTTGTCAAAGCTATCCTTCACTTCATACTTATACATGGTATCGACATTCGCAAGGGCAAATATGTCCATGTACTCTCCCTTCCAGATTTTTCTTTCACTGTTGTGGGGACATGGTCTGCCAACTGGACACCTGGGGCCTCTAACTCCCGTCCTGCCAATGGGGCCACGGATGGGTCCCCCATACCTTCAGTCGCACTTGTGCCCTTAATCTCCCTTATCGCCTTCTCCAATTGCCCCACTCCATTCTCCCCCATATTCTTTAACATTTGCTCCACATAGTCTTTCACACTACTTTCCAATGTCACCACCTGATTACCTGTTGTGCCCGGTGTGTTGGTCCTTGGCTGGGACCCTCCAGATGGACCCAGTGTGGTCATCATAACCTGTGTAGGCCACTCCAGTTCTCGCAAGGACGGTGGTGCCACGGGCATGGGGAGTTCTGACACCAGCTCTGGTACTGGATATGGCTTGGGGATCGGGTCACAGGGAGGTTGACCCCATGGGGCCAGACCCGGCACCTCCTTCCTAGTCTTCGGCACCCCTCGCCTTCTAGGCACCCATTTACTCTTCTCCTGTTCCTTACCCATCACCCCTTCCATTTTGTTCCTCTTTCTCCCCAGTCGGGCTCTGCTACCTCCAGCAGCTAATTTGCCTTTTCCACCAGGTCCATCACCGCCCTGTGGCATTCCTCTTTGTTGGGCTTGACTCTCTTTGGTGCTATTTTACTGCCTCAGTATTACCTGCTAAAACAAAAAGACATTGATACCCGTTAGCTTGTACCACTCATCTGGGCCTGGTGCCTTCATTTCTCTCCTTCCTTGGGCCCCCCAACCCCCGTTGGGCTTGCTGTCCCTTCCTGGCTATGGTGTCCGCTTCTATGCTTGGTCCTTCCTTCCTTGACTGCCCCCTGACTCTCGCTGCCTGCTGCCCTGTTCACAATGCCCCCTGATGCGTGCCTGCAGTGTGCTGGGCTTCCACCCCTCACTCCCTCTTTCTCCCAATGGCTGCTACCCGGCTCCCACTGAATCACATCCTCTACTGTGCCCTCTTGTGAGGTAGGGCCTACGGTTACCAACTAAAAGAGGCATCCATGGTACAGCATATATACAAAAGACGATGAAGTATTATATTTATATACTGATTTTCCTACACAATGTATCCCAAAGTCTTTTACAATCAATGAGAGACTGGTGATTTAGTGATTGTAAAAGTGTAATGGCAGCCAAACAGTACCCAAAAATATAACAACTTTATAATCCGGGACATGGATATTCAAAAAGCTCAGAGAAATATTAGAGAAACAGAAAAGATTGCAGAGTGCCAGCACTCCTTTTTGCTTGTTTCACCTTTACCACCACAAACTCCTCATTCATCTGCCTTCTTTCTTCCCTGGGCCCTGTACCATATGGTGATGACGTCAGATGCCATCCACTTGAGGCCCAACTCATCCACTCCTGGTAGCGCGATTCCATTGTCCTCGATATTGCTACCATCTTCCCTAAAAGAGCTCAATTCTACCAATAAAACTGCTTCTATTACCCTTGTTCCTTCTCATTATAGCCTTACATAGGCCCCCTTGATCCATCCGTGCTTAATCCTCCTTTAGACCCAGGCCCGCGTGGCGATTATGTCAGACACCATCCCATGTGGTAGGCCTAGGCCTCTGTCACTCATGGCTGTGCGCCTCCATTCTCACCCTCTCTTCCCCAGCTAAAGACCCCCAACAGCCATCCTTCCCTGTGGGAAGTCACTGGCCTGAACATTCTCTGTTTTGTTCCCCGCCTCGTTTTTTACGTACCCCCCTGAGTATCCTTGGCCCACTCCTTTTGCTGCATCTCCACTCTTGTCCACTCATCCTGCTTCCACCACCTCAGGGAATCTTCTGCCCTGGCTGCTTCCCTATTGTTCTGTTCTCTGCAGCACCACTCACCTCATAGCGGTCCCCATACTGGAGACCTACTCACTTCGAGCACTCCTCTTGCAGCCCAATCTGCAACAAAAAAAATCACATCTCTAACTGGCTGCTTAAAGCCAACTTCTCTTCACAGCAGAGTGCCTTCTTCCCTTACACCCTCCCAGGACCAATTCCTTATTCCCTTATCTGCTCCCCCTCTGCTACCATTGTCCCCGTTTCATTTAAATGGCCTCAGTTTCCACCCCTTGTGCAACTCCCTTCCCATGGTTGCTAGCATAGTGACACTGTGAGTTCTAATGTTCTCTTGGATTGCAATTCTCAGCGGTCCTATCTGCCACAATTACACAGCTGTTTGAAACTATACCTTAGCCTGCTGCTTGCTACTCCTTTGCCTATTCTAGGCCACCCTATCCAGCAAAAATTAAACTTTTTTTTTCCTTAAATGAGCTGCTCGCTTCTGCATTAGCCTATCCTGGTTAAATTAAATCAGGGCCTTACCTTGCTTCCAGAATTTTTCTTTTACTCACTTGCCAATGCCCCCGAATTCCACTCAGTTCTACAATAAATTTTACTTTTACTGGTGTCTCCATTTTAAAAAACTCAGAATACTATGCACAAATGCCCAATTGCTCAAATTTCTCGCTAAACTGATGAGCTTCCAGGAAAATTCCTCAGAGCACATTTGTGAGCACTCCCAGGCTGTGCAGCCCCTTATGAGGGGCCCTTTTTGCCCCTCTCCTTGTGTCCCGGGCCACTCTTCTATTGCCACCTCACTGTTCCCACCACTCCCCTTTCTTTGCCCCTTTTGTGACCTCATCAGGCCCTCCCCTCTGTGCCCTGATGCTACTCCTATATCCCCCCTGGCCCCTCCCCCCTGCTTCCTGAGCTTCCCACCCTTATTTACCGAGGTCTTGGGACAATGGGGTCTACCCTTTTACAGGGGCAACCCTCTTTATCCTAATATGGATGCAATGCAAATCTAAACAGAGTTCAGATCAAATGGAATCTGTACTTTTTCCAAAACTGGTCATTTTTAGGTAGCTTCATTTCTTTTCAAAACTATAAGTAATGCCTTAAAAAGATAATCCTTTAGACTAATAGACCACATTCTGTCCTGTAGTCTTGTAAAGAAAAGTGCTTGTCTTATACAACTTGTTTTTCCAGGTCCACATGCTACATTGGTCAGTAAGTATGTACATATTATTCTAATAGTATTTGGTGCCTTCCATAGCTCAGAGCCTAGTACAACACAGAAATACAGTAGCATTGTGGTAAAGAATAGGCAAGGCAAATTTTATTTTTCCAGGTGCCCAATCCAAGAGGCTCTGAGCACCATACAATAAAACACACTATCAATATAAAAATTTATATCAGATAAAATAATAAAAACAACATAGAATAAATACTAGGATTCATACTAGGATTGGTAGAGCCATGGAGTGGTAAGGCTCATAACTGATCTCATATTTAATAATAAGAAAACAAAGGGTGAGACAGGATATATAAGTCAAACCTGTTTTTAAAAGATATCTTAGTATTACTAATAATGACATCTATTGGTAGTAAATTCCAGGGTTTCACCACCCGTAGTGTATAAAAATATTTACGTGCTATGTGATTAAAACATTTATACTGTAATTGTAGAGGATGGCCTCTAAGATTATACGTATCTTCCTTATATATCAAACCTAAATTTACCATCAAAATAGGATCTTTAACAATATCGTACATCATAAGGAGATCCCCTCTTAGTCTGCGAGTAGATAGTGACATTAAATTTAATGTTTGGAGTCTAAGATCATATGGCACATCCTTCATTCCCTTAATAAGTTTGGTGAATCCCTTTTGTACTTTTTCTAATTTGATAATATCTTGTTTCCTAAATGGACACCAGAACTGTGATAAAAAGTCCGAATGTGGATGAACATAAGCACGATAGAATGGCATTAATACATCCCTCTCTCTAGATTTAATATTTCTTTTGATGGCCCAAATAACACCATTTGTCTTTCTTATAATTGCATTAATTGGAAGGTCAGGTAGAAAATTATTTGTTACAATGACTCCCAAATCCTTTTCTGTTTCAGAAACTGTTAGTACTTGGTTATTCAAGATATATGAATTTGTGGGGTTATTTTTTCCAAAATGTAAAATTTTACATTTAGTATAATTCAGTTTCATTCCCCATTCTGAAATCCATTCTGTAATTTTATTCAGATCATTTTGTATTATTTTTATTTGATCTTCATCATTACATGGCCCTCCAATCTTAATGTCATCTGCATACTTGATGATATTTGATGAGCAATTTTTTTAAATGTCTGCTAAAAATAATTGAAATAGACATGGGCCAAGCACAGACCCTTGGGGAATGCCACTTGTTATAAACCCCAGGTGAGAAAGGTGACCATTAATTAAAACCTGTTGAGTTCAATTGGTTAACCAGTTAAATATCCATATTACCAGAGTCGGATTAATGTTTAACTGGTATAATTTTTTTAATAAGGCCCAATGTGGGACTAGGTCAAAAGCCTAACTAAAATCTAAATAAACCACATCGTATGCCTGTCTGTTATCCAAGTGAAGGCTAACCTCCTCATAAAAACAAAGCATGTTAGTCAGACATCTCCTTCCCTTTTTAAATCCATGTTGTTCAGGATCAATTTCTTGTAATAATGAAGTGAGCAAATATTTAATTAGACTTTCCAGTATTTTGCACATTGAGGAGATTAGACTGATTGGTCTATAATTTTCGCCTTGGTTTCTAGGCCCATTTTTATGAATTGGAATAACATATGCTGTGCTCCATAATTTAGGCACATAATTTAAATTTAAACAGTTTTCATAAAGAAGTTGCAATGGTAAAGCTATTTCATTAGCCAACAAATATAATAGATGGCCAGGTATATTTTCCGGAGATACACTGTTTTTTCCTGTCAGCCCCAGTAATTTAGACTGTACACGGTGATCGATATAGGTATATAGCTACCCACTGAATTATTAATGTTCTTATCTGTCATGTCTTTTTGAAAGATATTGTAGTAAAATTTATTGAGAAAGGTAGCCATCTCGATAGCAATGTGAGTCAATCATTCACAAGAAGTGGTCCCACCTGAGAGGTGTTTTTTTTAAAGAGTTTATATAAGCAAAAAATTATTTGCTATTATCCATATGGGCGTTTACAGCAAGTTTATGCTCCCACTCTTTTTAGAATTCCTAATTCCTTTAATACATTTCTTTTGAATGATCAACTATAACTTCCAATTATTCACAGTTTTATTTTTTAAATAAATGGCATAACGCTTTCTTTTTTTTTCTGATAAGTTTTACCAAATGTTTTGTCAGTCATTTAGGTTTAGAAGTGACTGAAGAGTATTTATGTATAAATGGTACAAAACTTTCCCTTAAAGAATGAATTTTATTGCATAAGAAATAATAGTATTCTTCTATACCAACTTTATCAAGTACAGATTCCCAGTTGATATTATCAAGTCCTGCGTTCAAACTAATAATACCTTTTTTCATATAAGTAGACCTTTGTACTATTACGAGTGGTGATAACAGTTTTACAGATTTTAAAGGTAATAGAGCAATGGTCACTACTACCTATAGGAGGAGTCACCAAAAGATTTTTTATATTAACAGACTTACTGTAAAGAACCAAATCAAGGAGGTTATTACCCCAAGTTGGTTGTTGTACCCCCTGATTTAAATTACACTGCTAACAAACATCAATGAAAAATTTTGCAGTATTAGATCATCCTCTAGATGTAGTCCAGTCATTATCACTCAAGTTAAAATCTCCTGTAAGTATAATATCCCCAATAGCATAGGCAGAATTGATTTAATTAATAATAGATTCCAAATGACCAATGGATGAACTGGGGGGGGGTGATAACAGATACCCATAATCAGATACTGGGTGGTAATTAACAAAACTTTAAGCCATAAAGTTTCAGGAGTATCATTATTATTTCTAATATCATCCGAGATATCTAAAACCTGAAGAAACTTTTTTACAAATATGGCAACTCCTCATCCTTTCCCAGATTGTCTGTTGAGCTTAAGAGATGTATAGCCCGGTAACATTAAATCCCAGCAAGATTTAGCAACCCCCCAAGTTTCTGAATAAATATGGTCAGTGACAACACAGAACCCTAATAAGACTGATGCTCAAAAAAGGAGACAAAAGGTGGGAATCCCAAGAAGCACTAGCATACTTGGTGCAGGAAGGCTTGACTAAACAGGAGGGCCTTAAGGTGGGTTTTAAAGACCTCACCCGAAGGAGCCTCCAAAACTAATTGAGGAAGCCAATTCCACAGGATGGGGCCAGCAACAATAAGTGTTCTGTCACCAGCGGTTTAAGCCTCATCCTGGGAATCACCAGGAGGCCCCTGTAAGAGGACTGGAGAGAATACAAACTAGAAAGCTCATCAGGGCAGTAACATTAAAACAGATTCAATCCAATTATACACAAATAACTATACAACTATTAATTTAAAGAAATAGAGAACATCAGAACATTTAACATAGAGAAGGCCTGTTGGAATAAAAAGTTAAATAAACACTTTTTAAAACTATTCATGGTCAAATCACGGGGCTCTCTTTAAAGAATGTGTTCCATAGGAGAGTAGTAGCAAAAGCCTTGTTGCCAACATGGGGTTTTGATAGAGGAATACTTAATTGCCCCAGTCCTTGGAAACTAGTAACTCCCTCTGGCTAACAAGGAGGCAAGAACTCATTACAGCAGAGAACACCCAGCCTGTTTAGGGCTGTGAATGTCAGAAAAAGAGTACAATAGTTTTTTCACTGCCAAACAGGCAGCCAACACCAAACTTTCAGCAAGGAGGGATATGATCAAACTTCCTCACAGAAGTCTGAAACCTCACTGCCACATTCTTATTCAGTGGAAGAAACAGAAGTGGCCTCAAGGCAAGCCCTCATAGAATGCATTACAGTAGTCTAGCTGAGAAAAATGAAATCCTGCATTTGGGACCTCAGATCTACGGCTAAGTAAGTATATTACAATACTTCCTTAAACCATTTATGGCTACAAAATGTTATTTATAAAGGATTAATTCCACTTAATTAGCTTTTATACTCATAGACTTGTAACAAAACTCAAGACCCAGAAGAAAGTAAACAACGTTAGAGAAAAGAAGGGAAACTCAGAAACACGCAGGTGGGACTATTTGGTAAGGGTCATTTGTTTTACTTTTCACAGTTATTTCTTTTGCAGATTTGGGTGCTAAGTAAATGATATTTGAAAAATAAAGCAGCTTCCCCCTCTACACTTAATTAGAATAGTAAGGATTAACCATTAGTGTCTACCCCCTCCTTAAAACCATGTTAGATTCATAGGCTTCAGACTCCAACCCCATACCTAGGCAAATAATTATCAATTTTGTTTTCAGTTACATATCTATGTTTCACAGTACATTTAAATGACTTTAGGGCCAAGTACCACCTGGTAATATTTGCATTCTTTTCCTTTTTCCTATTAATCCATACTAAAGGATGGTATTTAGTGATCAAGGAAAACACATTGTCTAATAGATAATGAAGAGGTTATAATTCACATTTAATAGCCAAGTGCTCTTTTTCAGTTGTAGAGTGCCACAACTCTCAGGGGAACAGTTAAGCATAGGATGCTTCTACACATGTATAGTATGATTAAATATTGCAGCCAGCCAATGCTGGAGGCATCTGCTTCAACTGCAACTGGTACAGAAAGGTATGAGCCTTTTACTACTGGGAGTAACAGTTTCTTTTTTAGAAACTGGTACGCTGCTAACACTGTTTTGTCCAGTTAACTTTATCAATGTACTTTGTCTTAATAAGATTTGACAGTGGGTCAGTTCTCTTTGAACAGTGATGGATGAACCACTTGCACTTGCCTGCCACACATTGAAAAGATCATACTATTTTGTTCTAGGATGCACAGCTGAAGCTAACCTTTTTGAACTCAAGTTTCACACAGAAAATTCTGAATATAAAACCTAATGTATGATATATATATATATATATATATATATATATATATATACCATAGCCAATATGCACATTTTTGGTTTACTGTCAAGTAGTGTCAAGTGAAGAGAGGCAGGGAGGTTTAGACAGTTGAATGTCAAAATTGAGGAAGAAGCGATCACTCAAAGTGAGGTCTTTTGAAGGTTAGTGATGAGGAGGTCAGGAATATGGACACAAATGCTGGTATGGAATATGTCACACTGGGAGAGGTTGACAGAATTATTATGTGATAAGAAATCAGTGATTATGGTATAGCTATGTTGTCAGAGAAGTCATAAAAGAAAGCTGAGCTGGGTAAGCAGGGTTGATAGGTGATAGGACATTTTAGGTTAGCTGGAGGTAGAAAGTAAGACAGTCAAAGGATGCAAAGGATAGGGAGAACAATAAGGCTAATTTAAAGTTAGACCAGCAGTTGATGTCAACATGCCCCCAATGTACACACACAGAGCATGAAGAGCAGGGTGGTTTAAAACAAAGATAGTGATATGGGATGACTGCAGAGGAAAATTAATAGTCATAGGGGAAAGCTACAGTCACAGCCAAAGGTATGGTCAGCTATTTCCTGAAATTGCTGTGATATTTCTAAAGAAAGTTCCTGCTTTCTGCAATTCCACAGTAGGGGCAGCAGAGATAATCTCTTTCTAAATGTTGCTAAATATCTTGAAATATCTGATCATGTCTTTGTAGGTTTCATGGAAGCAAAATATGTAAATGTTATGGTCAGTGTTATGTTCAAGAATGAGGTCACTGATGTGCAGTTATTTAATAACAAGAGCTGAGGTGTAAAAGAACACATTCTAGGGGACATGAGAATGTTGGGAAGAAGGTGAAGTGGTAGTGAGAGTGAGGTTTTTGTAATAAAATGGGGGCAGGAATAGGCTGGTGCTGATTACAGAAGTAGTCTGTAACAGTTCTGGAGAGAAGGAAGAACATGGGGTATTCAGATGTATGAAATACATTTATATATTAATATTTATTTAAAAGTTTCACCAGGAAAGACATACTGAGCAGAAAAAAAAACTGTTAATTTCCAGATGCATGCTGGGGGGAAGAGGAGAGGGAAACAAACAATATAAATTACAAATTCAAATGCCTACAGGTGGTGATAAATTACATTTAGGCAATAACAAATTACAAGATTAAATTACATAGGTAGGGCTGTGTTATTTCAGGCAATTACAAAGGTCACTACAATGAATAAACAAATAAATATGGTAAGGGTTTGAGGCAGTATGGGTGATGGGCAGAGTAAATTGGACTGAACATGAATGAGGGTGTGACTTTGGAAGGAAGGAAGAAGTGATGGGGGAGAGGAGTAGAAGTGAAAAAGGAACAGGTTGTAAAAAGTGATGTATGAAACAGAAGGCAACAGGGGACATTGGATGCAAGGGGAGATCAATGTGGCAAAAAGAGTGCATGGGAAAAGGGACTGGATGAGAGAAGGGGATCAGTGCAAGAGAGGTCTATAGTGAGCCGGGGGGATGGTGAAGGCTGATAGAATGACACGTGTCATGAGAAGGGAGATGGGGTAAACATAGGTGGAGAATAGAGAAAGCAAGTGTGATGACAGGGATGGGAGCCATGGTAAATTCTGTGGGCAATACATAGGTTGCACAGGATTTGAAAGAGGAGGCAGTTTGATGATCTGCATTATGCACACTGCTAAATGAGGGACAAAAAGCAGGTGAATGGAAATTGTAATGAAAAACACTTGATAGCAATGGATGGAAGGAAAGTTAGAGTAGATAGAGAAAGAGAGTGTGAAGGTGTATAAGAAGGAATGTCTGTCCATAGAAAAAGAGTAAGAACATGATAAGAAGATGCATAATATGTGAAAAGAAAAACGTTATTTATCAGACATGAGAAGTGGGGAGGAGGGATACAGAAAGAGATGTGAACTGAGGAGAGGCACCTAAGTGGGATAGGCTGAAAGACTGAGATAAATTTGGAGGATTCCAAAATAGTTATAAGCAAAATGGAAAGGGAGACTAATCCAAAGGCAGGGTGGACAGACTCACACAGGAAATTTAGTGGCAATCTATATGCAAGTGAAGGAGTAATAGTGCAATAAAGCACACATGCAGCAGACAGTTATTTTAATTAAAGAATAAAGTCAAAATCAGAAATTTGCATTGGTAAATAAGCTATAGCTAAGCAATACAGTTAACAAAATGAATTAACATGCTGCTGCTTAATAAAATAACGAACAACAAAAGTGATAAAATGTTAATTATGACACTGAGTATCTCTTAGGATGCCAGCAACCAGGGTTCAGGAAAGAACCAGGGTTACTTGGCGGCTGGCCAGCAGAGGTAGGACTGAGCAGCTGTCCCCCCTTGGGGACTGGGGACACTGAGTTCTGCTCCTTACCTGCCATCCAGCAGAGGCTGAGCGGCAGCACACCAGAACCAGCAGATATGGATAGAATTGTGCGTCCTGAATGTGCGTCAAGTTGCACATGTGCAGTTGTATCATACACATTTCCCAGTGGGCAAAATAGTAGAAAAACACCCCAGTTCACTTGGCATGCCCCGCAGGCCCCATAAAACCCTACGTGGCAGGTGACCTGCAAAATATGGCTCTAAGTAAATGTATAACCCATAAGTCCACCTGATGGTCAGTGGTGAGGCTGGGGGATGCTGCCAGGATCAGGAATGCCAGGAGATGAACAGCAATAATAAAAAAACTTGCATTGGTTAAGCAGGAAATATCATCTCTTGGAATGAGGCAGAAAAAAGCTAATCCAAATCAAATAGTATATCAAAAATTATACCTTACATGGTAGAAAATGATTAAGTTAAAAATAAACCTTTGCAGTTTGTTTTAGAGTTTCAGTTGTGGTTATCCATGGGAGGCAGGATGTCAAATGAAAATCAGAAAATATAAAGAGCAAAGGAAATCCATAGAGTGTTAAAATGTTTGGCACAGGAAAGCAGCCAATACTGCAGGCATAGGATATACTGGGTACTCAGTTACATGGACAATGAAGAGACCTCCAAGAAAGGTAGCTGAGTGACATTAGGATATTTAATGAGCAACAGTATGTGGGTTACAGAGAACAGGTGGACAAAACTAGGTTTGATGGGTTAGCTGTGGGGCCTGAGAGGTTTTACTTAGCAGGTAAATGATTCTCTGAGGAGAGTGCACATTCATGTTAAATCTGTGGACAGGGTTTGCTATGGAATCAAGCAGCTGTCAAAGTATCTACAGGCAGCAGATCTTGAATGATGGTTAAAGTTAGAAATAGTCAGGGACTAGATAAGATTAAGGAAATACAGGGCAGGATAAAATGATGATGATGATGATGATGACGCAGAAAAGAAGTCTATATACCGTAGCAGACACAGAATTAGTGCTATGTAAGATTTGAATTTTACTAATGAAATTTTGGTGGAATTTTAATTCCCCTTCTGGGAAATTTGGAAAAATTTCCTCAAAATGTTAGCAATATCTTGCCAAAATTTAACTTTCAGCTTTTTGCATCTTGTCCTTAAACTGCTTCACAGATCATGACAATGTTTGCTAGGTTTGGCGGTCCAGTCCTAATCAATATGTATGCCCACTGTTAAGCATGTGTATTTAGCTCTAAGGGTAGCCAAGATAAACTACACCAAAAATTTCACAGATCTAACAGAATTTTGCAGTTAAGTAAACTTCATCATTGTGAGCCATTTTAACTTCAGAACAACTAAACAAACATAGCACGATAGTAAGTTATTTATCTCCATAACAAACAGTGCACATATCAATAACAATTTTACTAGCTCTATGCACCCTTGTTTTATAAGCATTCAATTATCTTAACATCATTTTGAAATCTTGTAGATAAACAGTGAGATATTAAGCTCTTGCAGCACTAAACTGTATAACACAATGTCACTGAATTTGATATGTGCATATGCCAAGAGAATGAGTGTATAATTTCAGATCTCTTGTTTAAAGTATGGCCAAGCTATAAGGAGTCAAAAATTGAAAATTAACAGAAACCTGAAGTGAAATTTTGTGGGTTTGTCAAAATTTCATAGCATTTCATGATAAAGTTGTAGAAAATAAATCCATACATTTTACCTAGTCATACAGCTTACCTAACATAGAGGACAATGGAACTTCTTGAGTGAAATGGTAAGAAGGTACTATTCTTTTTGTGAGCTCTACAGCTAGGGCACTAGGACAGTGGTAAGGAGAACTGGTACTGTATAACCATGATGGTAGTGTAGATGATATGATATGATTTGCCTATCTGCAACACAGGATATATGAATGCTATCCAGAGCAAGGCAATGAAGCTTGAGGGGAGAAACAGACTGTCATTGTCCATACTGGAATGAATAACATACAGTGCACAAGTCCTCAGAACATGAGGAGGTCCATCACAGAACTAGGACTATTCCTAAAAGAAAAGGTATCCAGGGTGATCTTCCTGAAGATCATCATGATTCTGTGAATTTTTGAGAAATGACATCAGAACATTAGGCAGGCAAACACTTGCTAAGGGTCTCTTGCTAAAGGGAGAGTCTTCTTTGTCTTGCAAACAGGAGGACATTCTTGGTCAATGGATTTCTGTATATCCAATATGGGTTTTACCTGCACCAATCAGGAGTAGGGGTATTAGCCAGAAGAATGGACAAGGTAGGCAGGTGGATTTATACTAGAGGATGGGGAGGGGGCAAGTGCAGGGGTTCACCAAGAAAAGGTATCAGATGCAGAGTGTCACAAAGAGGACAGCTGTACAGTTAGAAGAAATGTATCTTCCACTGGCAAAATTCTGACAAAATTATGATTTCACTTCTGCAAGCATTTGTGAAACTTCCATGAAAAGTTCACAAAATTTCACCAAAATTGGGATTTCAGTTATTTCTGTCTAAGGTACTTGCCAGAATTGCACCACATTTGGAAAGACAGCTTTAACCATCCTCATACAAAGATGTCTGGCAAGTTTCAAATCTCTATTTTTAAAGGTGATTGAGTTATAAGCCTCCAAGCTTTAGGGAATTTTAAAATTACATTTTATAATTATTTAAACTGTAGAATGTTAAGCCCCTATGAATTTAGAAATAGAGAACTGAATATCACTTAAGCTGGATCAATTGTATAACTTATCTTGTTACACCCAAAAATGTGAAATCTACACTGGTTTTTGCCATACTGTCTAATTAACTGTGGTAGTTTTCATATTATTATATATATAGATATTAGAAATATATCTGATGTCTTTAAATATTTTTATTATTATTATTATGTTTGGTTCATTGATCATAAATATTAGGCTTTGAGGCCACCCCATGGCACAGCAGCACAGTGTCACTCTGTCATGCTGATGATCCAGGTTCAGAAGCAAGTTCGGGAAGTCACATCAGGAGGCAGGCCATGGCCAAGACAGCTGTCGCTCAGCAATTCCTCTCAGATGGGGAGGGTTGACAGTGGGTTCAGCCAACACAGTGACCCTTGCAGCTGGGCCTGGGAGTCTGCACTTGCTACAGGGGCAGCTGTAGCTGTGCAAGGCTGACAGAGGTACTCCCCCACTGGGGTAGGTGGGAGGAAAAAAATGAGAAAAAACCCTGCAGCCAAAAGAATGATGGCTGGGTTCAGCATAGGGCTGTATAAAATTAAACTTCCACTAGCAGAATTTTGGTGAAAGCCAGAATGTTATATTTGCTATAGTTCAGAATCCAGTTCAGCAACATTCATGGAAATTCCAACTTAGAATAGTGGAATAAATGTATGAGTTGCAGATTATTGTACTAAACTGCAGAAGAAAAGTAGCAGAACTGATCACTCTCAGTTGTAAGTTCTTTGGAATTTTTTTCTGCAGTTTAATACATTAATCCTCAATCCATACATTCATTCCACAGTTCAGTGAGTCAATGAACTGCAGAATGATTGTATGACTTGTAGATTAATAAATTATACTGCAGAAAGAAATTCCACAGAACTGATCATAGAATTGCAGAATAAATACATGTACTGCAGAATAACCCATTAAACTGAGGAATAAAATTCCTCAGACCTGTCATTCCATAGTTCATGTGTATTATTCTGCAGTTCTGCCAGAAAATTCCATGGAACTGGGTGAAAATTCACCAATCACATTTGAAAGTTTTCGATCTCGCTAATGGCAGAAGTTACAAAAATGCTGTGAAACTTACAAAATTTCATGAAAGTTCTGGAAAAGTGGAATTTGCAGCTTCCACCCAGCTCACATTCAGCCAGAGCAGGGTATATCCCTGAGAAATGAGCTACCAGCCAGGATAAAAACAACATGGAAAAAAGGGTCTCTGTGTGTCAAATCTCTAATCTCTTGTTCAAAGGCTGGCCAAGTTATAAGAATCCAAAGAGTCCAAAATAACTTCAGTAATTAAAGTTGAATTTCATGAGCTTTTGTGAAACTATGGAATGTTGTAATACATTTGTCAAAGCCATGTCCATACGTTTTGCCCAGTAATACAGCTGAGTTGCCATTGTAGAAGAAGATAAATGCTGGGAAAAGTGACAAGCAAGGTAGCATTCACAGAAAGCTCCATAATAAAAGTATAGTGGTGTCAAGTGACAGGTCATTATCATGAGTGACAAACCATGCAGAATGATAAACCATGCAGAATAGTCACAGACACCACTGTGCACTAGCTTTTCTTGCAATATACCAGCTAACCACTAGAGCTCACTGATTTAATGACTTATGGAAGCATACACTCATACAACATTGCTTTTTACAGTGCCACTTGTTAACTCTTTAACAATCTTGTAGATAACAATGTATATTTTCACTATTTGGAAACAGTGGCACCAAGTGATGTCAAGTCTTACCACAAACTGCAACTTAGTCCGTCGTGACAGAAGTATCTGGATATCTCTAGTCATGATGGAGCTTGATGTTAGGCATCACTGTCACAGAAGTGTTTAGGGGGATATTGCAGGACCATGATGCTAGTGCAGGTAAGGTGATTCTGTAGTGATAAGTGCTGTGTAAAAGTTACATTCCACAACTGAAATCCAGTGGCATTACCTATTATGTGTTAAAAACATTTTGAGAACATTTTGCAACATAGTCATTTTTGAAGTACCCAGAATAAATTTTAAACTACTAAATCACATTTATCCAGCTTAATTAGATTCTATGACATATTTACTTCGGTATACACATCAAATCTTAACTTTATACCTGCACTAGCAGTAGAGCTATACACCTCCAGATATCTGGAAAATGTTCACACAGTTTAACACATAATTAAATTATGACATTTTTAACTCCTCTGACTTACAATTTATGTAACTGACTACCCCTCTTATTTCGCAGTTTCTCAGATTCTTCCAAGAAAGTATGCATATACATTTTCAGTTTTCTAGCTCCAAAGGGGGCTAAGTTGTAAGCATAGAAATATTTTCAGAAATGTTTATATGAATAATAAATTACCAGATTCTGAGCCCTTATAACTTCCCTACCCCTCATCCACATGTCATGAAACTTGACATCCATTTAGGGTATCTTCCTAACAGTATGACAAATGTAAGATCTCTAACTATAAGAATGACCAAGTTATGACCAATTAAAGAATTTCAGAAAATGCCATGGAATGCTGCAAAATTACATGAACTCAAAATGTTCTAATTTTACCCAACTCTAGAGAGAAGAGCTTGGTATGGCCTGAGGAGGGGCCTCCAGTGGGGCACAAGGAAATGAAGATGGGGGGGGCAACAATTTTTCTTTGAATACAGACCAGTATGAGAAACACACCCAGCAAAACTGACAAGTCTTAGAGTCTGATACGCTTGGAAGGCTAGGACTTAATGACACTCAAAGAGACCTGTTTGAAGGAACCATGAGTTGGACACCAAGAAGGAGGGTTTCAAGCTATTCTCACAGGATAGCTCTGAAAGGAAAGGGAGTGAGCAGCTCTCTGTTAAGGGAGGGCTTCATTGTAGAGAAAGGAGGATGTCAGAAGGACAAGCAGTGCCACAGAGTCCAAACTGGTCTTGCTATTGGAACAGGAGGATAAAACAATTACTCAGTGGTGTGCAACAGGAATCCAAACAGCTCAGCAGAGACTGATGCCTAGCTGATTGAGGAAATTACTGTAGCAGAGCAACCAAATCAGAAATAGTGATGAATAGTGCCTTGCAAAATTAAGATTCCTCTGGTGGAATTGTGGTAGCATCACCTATTCTGCTTCCATGACAATGTAAGAAAATCTCAGAAATGTTCATGATATTTTGCTCATAGTAAACCTGTTGTATTTCCCAGGTAACTTTAAAACTACAGTATTAAAACAACTGGCTATTGTGCTACTTCAAAATAGCTGCACTATGTCAAGACCACACAGTGAAAAACAGCACAATCAATAACAGTGCCACATAGTCAGTACAAAACCACACGGTCCAAAGCCATGCTAGATTAGATATACTAACTCCAAAAATCACATGGCGATGTTGTGACTGTGTGGTTTTAGACCATGCGTATTTGCTGTCACAGTTTTGACTGGATACCCAAAACAGCTAGGTGCTCTGTCCAAGGCTTATAAAGTAACAGTGTTACACCAAGGTGCAGGTCCTCACTGAAGAATTATCGGCACACATTCTTTTAATGCTGGTGTGTTTTTTTTATTTCATTTTTTTTTTGCATTATTTTACTCTCCACTGCATCTCAAGCGACCTCTCCTTTGGGCTTCCAAGGACTGAGCTCACCTCCCCAGGAACTCCCAATGCCAACTCCCACCTCATATCACAGCCAGTTCCAGGGTAACCTGACATATCCCTTTATTGGACGGGTTCTCTCCTTCTAGAGAGAAAGTGCCTTATGGCTTAACTTCTTGGCCCTGGGTGCTGCTGAGGTTGGTCCTGGCTGTCCGGGGGCTCCGTGGCAGTGAGGATCCAGGTGGCTGTCATCCTGTCACTTGAGAAGCCATTTTTCTCTCTGTTTTTGCCTCAATTGTAACTCTACTCCATAATGCTCCCGGTCTTCACCAGGGGCTGCTACACAGCAAGGCAAGCTCCCAAACCCACCCCAGGAGAGGAGAGCAGTCCTCTGGATGCTAAATCCTCTCCTCTCCTTCCCCTGTTGACCCCCGATGCCCCAGTCCATTTCTGAACCCAGGTCGCCAGTGTGGTGTGAGATACGGCATCCAGTGCCTCAACCCTCAGTACCACCGGGCCAGCTTTTGTTTTTTTTTCTATACAAAGTGCATTAACAATTTTTGTAAATGTGCAGAAAAAAATCTACTACTTCAAGAAAACGCTTGCTTCGTTGGAGGTACTGTACATTAAGTCAATTTACTTTTTTGGTGGCCTCCTGACTCATAGAAAGTTCAGTCACATATGGCCATAGCCACTTTGAATAAACAGTTCAAGTATAATAAAACCTAACAAACAGTTCAAGTATAATAAAACCTAACAAACAGTTCAAGCATGAATAAAACTGTCCTGAGCTGCCTCCTAGCACTGACAGATGGCTCAGTTAGACTTCAGTGTTCAGGTAAAGGTGCTCTCCAGAAAATGCTGACAGGAAGAACTGCTTATGTAGAACCATTTCTCTTCTTGGCATTCTTTGCCATGCAGAACCCTTGTGGCTGCTACCTCTCAGTATGCATGATATGTGCAGGTGCTTACATTTCAGATACTTACTCTGCCTTCATCAGAGCACTGATGAAGGTAGAGCAAGCACTTTGGAATGTTATATATTAAAACACTTTCCAGAATTAAGAGTATGTGCTCCCATGATCCTCCAGTGGAGACCTGCACTTCAGTACAACATTGTAACTTTAAAACCAGTCAACTTAATCTCTCAAGATTTGAAATGTTTATGACTTATCGTCATTGTGCAAGCATGTCAAATGTTAATTCTATAGTGCTAAGGGTACTACAGTTGGAAGCATCCAGATGTTTGGTATACATTAACAAAATTTCACAATTATGTAAACTGCAAAATTATGCAGCTCTGTAACTTAGAAGCAACACAACCAACTGCTACCACATTTAACAGTTCTAAGTTTGTATGTTCCATGTGAATTGAATCAGGCTGGAGCACTTTTAAACTCTGTTTAAAAATTAAAGCAAGATGATTAGGCGCAAGCAATGTGCCAATTTATGTAAGGTACTAACTAGATGACTGTGAAGGTGAGCTGTTAGGTTAGGTTAGATTAAGTTAGGCTAGATTAGGTCAGAATATGTTTGTTTATGTTAATGCATTGATTAATAAGCTAAATGCTTTCACAAGAAAAATATAAAAGCCATTGCTTTATATCTAACATAATATAGAGAATAATGGACAGGCAAGTGTGTGTTACAGATTGTATTTACATGTCCAAGGTGTGTGATGACCCATAAACACACAGGGGAGCTCGAGAGGTTTATGAGAGTCATCACACACCAGGATATGCAAAAAAAATCCTGAAACACACACTTGCTTGTCTTTTATTTTTCTATAATTGCTGGTGCAGGGAGTAAATTCCAACAGCAGTTATGCTATACTTCCAGATGCACAGACTCTTTCTCAGACACACACACACATACACACACACACACTCCCACACACTCCCTGTCCAGTAAGGGCATGTTTTTAATTTTATTTTCTTCTTAAAGAAAAATACTACTGCTGACACTGCTGACCAGTAGGAAACAGTCTCACATTGAGACGCACTGGGTCAGACTGAATCCCCGACCAAAGCACATTGATGGCAGGATCAACCAGATAGCTTTCTTTTTTTTTTTACCCAAAAGGCAAGATTAACCAGATAGTTTAAAAAATAAGAAATTACTGGAGCCGGGCCATGGGTCCTTCAGGCAAGTAGTACTGGTAGTCTCTAATGGGAAATTGTAGCCCCCTCATGTATTTTTGATGTGTTCAGCCTGCCCACACAGAGAGTAAGGGCCAATAATGTGGCATGCTACAAATGACTGATGTTGCTAGTGAGAGAAAGTTTTATGAAACACTGTAATAATCTGATTTTGGGTTATTACAGTGTTTGAAAGATACCGTAATCCGTTTGATAAATGGGGTCACCAGTAATTATATATAAGTAAATGAATAAACATATATTAACATGTACAAACATACCAGGTGAAAAGAAAAAGGAATAAATGAGCTGAATTTCCAATCCAACACCAACTTCCTTGCCATGGTAAGATATACTAAATCAAATTAAAAAATTGTAAAGAAGGAAAGCAAAGAAACAGGTATAGGAAGGGGGAACAGGGGGTCAGGCTAGGCTTAGAGTAAAAAAGGCAAGTGAGTTCAGTGGTAACAAGGCTAGTGGATTCAGTTCAGTGGTTCAGAAGGGGATGTGCTAGGCTCAGTGTTTGAAAAAAGGCAAGAGGGTAATCAAATATAGGAGTAGTGCAGTGTAATGGGTGTGGTACCCCAGTCTTTCAGGACACATTCTGGAGACAAAGGTGTGGCCCCATTTTGCATTCAGCTTTCTGAGGTGAAGGTGGAGGCTGCTGGACTCCAAGCCCTACTGGCAAGAATACAGAGATCCTCTTGCCCCACCCAGAGGCCACTGAATTGTTTGCCTTTGCCTCAAAGGATGCCTAAACAGAGGAAGGATGGCCGGACCTTGATGGGCTCCAGGATGATGGGGATGGTGGGTGCAGTACATAATCACCATCCTGTGCCACTACAAAATTCCTTTGCTGTTCTGAAGGGATGGGACAGCAAGGAAGAGGCGCACATGTAGTGGCAATGGAGGATGTGGGGATTCCTTGGAAGAGGAGGCCCCAAGGTGGGAGGAAGAGACTTCCAGTAGAAGAGGAAGCAGCTGATTGTGAGAGACATGAGCTTGAGAACAGAAAGAGTAGGTGAGAGGGAGGTAAGATGCCTACCTGGCACTTCAGCTCAGAGGGATGGAGAGTGGATCCAAAAGATCACTAGGGAAGCATGTTAAGGGAGGGAATTTGATTTATTGTTTGCCTAAGGAATAATGATCTGATGAGTGATGGAATAGGAATATTGCAGAGGTAGTTCAGGGAACTGTGAAACAGCCTAAAACAGTAGCACAAATGGTGACCTTCACTGAGGTGTTACCTGGATAGGTCCAAGGGAAGGATAGGGCACTCTATACCAGCAGCTTCAATAGTTGGTTGAAATCATGGTGCAGAGTGGAGGGATTTATCTTCAATTGGGATTGGAGGCTAACCTGGAAAGTACAGGCCTATGCAGAGGTGATGGCTTGCACCTTTCTGAGAAGGGGATCTCAGCACTCATAGGAAGGTTTAAATGTTACTTAGATGAATATTTATACTAGCTGAGGGAGGAGGCAGTATTACTAAGGGAGGCAAAAAATTTCCTCCCACAGGTTGAAGCAACAAAGAGGGAGAGCCCAAGGGGAGAAAACCCCCCCAGGGCAGGGACACAAGATAAAGGAGGTAGACAAGGTAGAGGACAAGAGCAGGTAAGAACAAAGGACGCAGAAAGAGAGATGTAGAGGAGCCAAGAAATGGAGAGGACAACAAAGGAAGGGATGTCAGGAAGAGTCTCTGGGAGCATCACAGGCAGACAAGGGGAAGAAAAGGGAGTTGCAAGTAGGGAGAAAGCAACATCTGGAGATCCATGTGCACTAAGGATAGAAGTATAGGAAATACAATTCTAGGCCATGAAGCCATCATGATGGAGGTGGACCTCGACCTTGTGGCCATAACTGAGTCATGATGCACTGAAAATCACAACTGGGATGGCCATAACAGGCTACTCTCAGATCAGAAGAGATAGGGAAGGATCAGAGATGGGGTTGTTCTGTATGTGAAGAATGGTTTCTAAAGAAACGACCATAGGTGCTGTGGATCATCCTGGAGACAGGAGCTGAGGTCACTATTCACACTGGGGTCATATACAGACCTCCTGCAAAGGGGGATGATTTGGATAAGGCCCTAGAGGAAACCATTAGCATGATGGAAAATAAGGGGGAGGTGCTGCTCTTTGGGGATTTCAGTCTGCTTGATGTGGATGGGAGTCTTCCAGCTGCAGCTTTGGGTAGAAGCAAGGCAGTTGTTGACACCCTGCAGAGTTTTTTTTCTCAGGCAGATAGTAAGCAAACCAACTAGGGATAGAGCAATGCTAGACCTGGTGCTTACTAACAGAGACAGTGTTGCAGATGTCATAGTGGGCAGTCCTCTGGGGACCAGTGATCACCATATATTGTTGTTTCAGCATTAAGACAGTTGTAGAGGCAAACCACAGAAGAATAAGGATCATGGACTATATTAAGGCAGATTTTAAAGAAATGAGTGAATGCTTCAAAGTAGACTAGCAGGGGTGGATTGCCAGGGAAAGGCAGATTATCAGTGGAGAAAATGAAGGCAAGAAACAGTGGAGACATTTAAGGGAAAACATAATGAAGATGATTGACCTCTGTGTTAAGGAAGTGAGCAAAAACAGGAGGAAAAAATGCCACTATGGTACTCTAGGGAAGTGACTACAAAAGTAAAGGAAAAAAGGGTGGCATTGATCAGAATCACAATAACTTTTTCTGTGATCAGCTGTATGAAACACAGCTCCAGTTTGGTCAGAATCCTGGTAACTTTTTCATTGATCAGTTGTTTGACTACTTTTAGTTGGGCTAACTCATTGTACTTCACTCACTCATTCATGTGCAAGCATTTGCAAAGTTATATCAATTAAAGCAGCAGTACTGGACAACTAGGAAGTGGATTTTCAAAATTCTACTTGTTGGCTATACGTGTTCAGCCATAATTCTGGTTTCCATATCTGCAATAGTTAATTTCCAGTTGTCTGTGTTTTGAGAGATATTAAATACATTTTACCATTGTTGTGGTTCCAAAGCAAATATGGCTGATGCTATATTTACAGCCACACTTCCCCTTCATGTCTCAGTATGTCCTTTGTTTACTTCTGTATAGCTCTGTGCTGCACATTCCCTCTCTCCCATGTGGTACAACGTAGCCACTTACCGTGACCGTGCACCAAAACCGGAAGTGGAGGTACAGTTACAGTGGGTGCGGCAGAAAGAAAAATAAAGCAGTAACTTCAAAAGTAGAATTTTACATGAAAACAGCAGTTTCTTTACAAAGCAAACACAGATCACTGCTAATCATGAGGTGAACAAGTACACTAAAGAAAAAAAATGATGCATATAACTAGTACTGCTCCTTTAAGCTGTTGACAGAAAGCTTTATCTAAATATTTACAGTAGGTGATTTTGATAACAAGAAACTTGATTTGTTTGAGCTAGACTGACTTATTGTCATTCATTAATTTAAGAAACCAAGGTAAAAGCAGTAACATAGTTTAATTCATCAATGTGCAAACATTATTATATAATAATGCAGTGCTTCAAAAAAATGGGGTACAAAAGATGCAGTATCATATTTCTAATGCAGTCCCAGTAAGTAAGTCCACATAAACTGAGTGCATAGAGTCATATAGTCTGATATGAAGATTATAAAGTTCTGACAGAGTTAGTTTCTGATTGCAGAATCAATAACTCTTTAAAAGGTCCAGAGGAATACCATCATTTGACTTAAAATTTCTAGCAATTCTCTCGTTTTCTTTTAAATGGTGCCAACTTCTGCCTAGTAATTATACTTGGCTCTGTGCATGCAGTATAATGACAGTGTAAAAACAAAGTGAGTCTGTGACAGTGCAGCTTGCAAAAGTTCATAACCACTGACAGAGTTAGACTACCTTAAAATAAAGTTAATATAGACAAGGAATAATATCCAGAGTAACAGCTATTGATCATACAAAAGGCACAGAAAGAGCACATTAATAGGAATGCTCAATTATGGGTACATGGTAGAACCACACAACTTTCAAAGAGAGGATTCATGAAAGCTTAAACCAAAGCAACACACCAGCCCCACTAGAAGCTCCTTGGGGAGCAAAGCTTCTGATCGTTTTGTCTCTACCACCACCAGTTTAGGCCTCACCAATATTTTGTATTGTAAAATATTTAAACAATGAATGACTTTGCTGTTGACTGCAACATGAACCAATGTTGTACTAGATGAAATTCATTAATTTCCAGGTCTGGTCTTCTCTGAATCAACTGCATAGATATGATTAGTACTCTGTACACACAGTGAAAGCAGTCACCATATGAGAGTGCAAGTCGCGAGTCTTTTTATTCAAGTGCTACATTTTCTTTGTGGACAGTAGAAGTCCATGCACACATCCCTTAAGTGGGACTTGTTTTGAGAAGTACCCCACAGACCACAATGTTGTCACCTGAAAGCTCTGCAAGACAGTTGTCAGCATGGGAAATGAGGCAGCCATTTGGGTACTGGTGGGTAGCACATCCACCTTAACTTAAGGCACCAATTTGAGTAGGATGTGCAATGGACACCAGTAGCTAAGAGAGGTATGGATGGTGCCACTTTTTCTGCTCCTTCTCTGCAGCAGCAAGTGCAGAACCACAATCATTGAAGAGGTCTGTGCTTGCTGGAGGGGGACATAGAGGGAACTAGGAGTGGAACCTGCATCTGGACTCAGAAGCTATAGGGAACACCAGCTTCCTTCCTTCCTTCTTCTCCTTCTCCATCACCAACCAGAGCTGAAGTGGTACAACTCTGGATAAAGAAGAAGGAGTTGAAACACTGAGTTGTGTCCATGGAGGCTACATTTCAGTGGTTGATCAATAACCAGGGGAATATTCTCAACGAGACTGGTGGATCTGTGGTGGTGGTGGTGCACCCTCTGCCCCCAGGACATAGCCCTAGCCACTCCTGCTGCCTTAGTTGCACTCTGTCTTAATTTTAATTCTTATATCCTCCTCACCAGTTTCTTGTTCAGTTACAAATAACAAAACATTTATTCATAACTCTTACTTCTTCATTTACTCCTGATTTATGCTACTGCTGTTGCTGTCTTTCTGCTATTTCTTCCTCTCCTGTGTACCTTAGCCGGTCTCTTATATATTCTGTTTAAATTCTGCTGTCAGCTCCCTGCCTCTAGTTTACTGAAAATAAGATAAAAGATTTCTGTTTTTTTCTCTATTGTTCTCTTTATTGTGTAATTGCACAGTCCTTCCACTGTCATTCTCTTCCCTCACTACTGTATTTGTTGTAAAGCACTGTGACACTGAATACAGTGCATTTGAAAAGCAAAATATATAAAACCTCTCTAGTCCCTAAATTCTTCTCAAGTCCAAGAATTGATATATGCTGCTGTGTTGTATCTGTCTCCCACTACAGCACCTCTTGTAAAGCATGTCAGTGCACATTTCATGCAAAAATCAACAATACATTACATTCTTCTTCCCTGTAGTTTTATATCAAGCCCCACACTATATGGATTTGCAGCTGAGGGGAACAGAAATTATTCTATAAATTTTGAAGGACAATTTCTCCCCCTTTTTATCCTAAAACCTTTACTTTTTAACCATTGCCTTTTGCCTTTACATAGAAATCTTGGGATTGCTGTTTAGCATGTACTGATCATAGTCAGTGGAGGTGTCGTTAATGTAACATCTACAAGAGACAGATACTGCAGTGACACAAAACATTTCTTGTAATTTATTCTATTCTATTCAGTGTTCCCTTTGGCAACAAAGTCCATTTAATCAAATCACGTTGTTTTTCCCCAACATGTGGTTTGTGATTCTTGTCATGTGTATCCCCAAGTATTTCTAACTGGCAAACTTTTATTCAGCCAAAACTCAGTTTCAGCCATTAAAATAGATTTTTTTACTGCAGCATTTAGTTTTGTCCACACCAGGATAGCCTAATGCAGTTGAAACCCTTAATTTATAAGAGTATTCTCTGGGCAAGTGTAGCTGCAGTAATTGTCATAGTCACTTTACATGCTATATACAGTGTCACAATATACTGTATTACAGCTAATGTGGATTTGAATCCCCAAGGAGCACATAATGTATTTTCTAGTTTTGCTATCTAAGGGATCTGATCCATTCCAAGATTTACAGAAAAGAAATTACCATCCACCATTGCTGTGCCATCATAATAACATTCAGTACTGGGAACCAAACAATGCAAGATCTGTATTTTCAAAAATGTCACTTACAAACAGCTTTCTTAAGCTGAGTAAACAGGAGAGCATTTTTAATGTAGTGCTTGTTCAGATCTTAGTTCTGACAAAAGCCATTTTAGGCCAGAAATGGATAGAAGATGTCCCTTTAATAAGGTCACTAACTGCTTTGTGATGCCCATGATATGTAACATTCTTTACAATGCATTTTGTGAATCACCTGTTCATGCCAGGTTTATTGTTTTATTTGAATACATCTGATTGCTATCTCACAAGGAAGCATTTGCACTATGCGCCAATACCAAGATTGCTGACCTACTCTGAATCAGTAGCAACATGTTATGATCTTTTGGGAAACCTGTTATAAAGACCTCAGATTGGCAATAACTAAAAAGCTCCACAAAAACTAACAAGCTCCATAAAATGAGATGTGAGAGGATAATACATACCTTATACAAAGATTACCACTGCAGTGCACTGTGAACAGGTACCGTATCTGTTACTTTATTATACATTGCATTTGCTTGGAATGTAGCATAACATTTGGTTATAAATCTTTGCATTTCTGTCTCTTATTCTATAGCAACTTTATGCTGCATTTGTCACAAAACACGTTGTATTCTGGCAGAAAAAAGAGCACAAGGCTTAGATTTATTTGCTATAAATATTGCCAGTACATTCAGAGTTAGATCTTCCAGATGTACAATATACACAGTTAAATACTGTTACATTGCATTGACTTACAAAGTTTCAAGAGCTCTCCTCTCCTCGAGTAACCACGGAGTGAGAAAATGGGTAGCTACTCACAGGACAGCACTTGAGACTTTGTAAGTCTGTGCAATGTGAAGTTTTGTAACTGTGGATATGCCTTTAAGGTCTTTCCATGCTGCGACTGAATGAGCTGCATTTTTTCACATTAAACTATGGTGCAAGGTATACAGGCTTGTGGTTTTGTTGCAGTCTGATGTATGGATTCTTTCCAGTTCACTGAAACTGCTCTTCTCATTTGCAAATGTTGTGTATTTGGCACCAGTAACTGAGGGGTGTTGTTAACATTTTTACTTAGAGTGTGTGATATGTGTCTCTCACAAATTTTACTTTATTGCACATACTAATCCTCAGAGGGACCTAAAGTCCTCTGACTGTGCTTTATAAATTGCATTCTTTACAAGAAGTGTATGGAACTGCAATACTTCACTCTACTATGTTGTATAACGCAAACCAAGGACAGACTCTGGTGAGTCACCCCCTTGAAAATAGTAACATAAACAGTCTCACCTGATTGCTTTCAGTGAAACAAAGTTTTTCAGTCCAAGTCAATATGTGATGCCTTGGAGACATAGGAAACTGTTGCACTTTCACTTTTCATTCACACAATGCCTGATACAATGTATGATGTTACTGTAGTTCCATAACTGACAAACATGCAGGATAAAAAGCAGTTCATTAGAATAAAGAAAATAAAATATGAATGACTGTATGTTACCCAATAGGTTAAACAAAGAAAAAAATATTTTGTTTTGGAAAACCACCAGTTTCATTCAATAATTTTCAAATAAAGAGAATGACATACTTGTAATTTACTTGAGGTGGGAATATATTGCTGGCAAAGTGATTCATGGCTGCATCTTACGTTCTTTGGTATTTAACAAATTGAGGTTCATCTGAAGACGGGATTCATGCAAAGACATGAACGCTTGTGCACTGCTAATTACTTGATTGTCCAATAACAGGTACCAAATCATTTGCTTTTCCTAAATGTTTGTACACAAACCATTACAGGTACTGCACAAACATTTATTTAACTAATTAACTTACAGATTACTGTGTATCCTGGTACAGTACACTAAAAACAGTAGCCAAGAAGCTTCAAAATACTTAAGGAAATACTGCCTTAGCTTTTCCTTAACATTTCCATTAAACCTGATAATACATTGAACTAGCTATCAAGTTATTTTAAATAAACCAGTAACAAACAAGCAGTTGAGGTAGTCATTTCTGTGGGCCCAGCTGTTAGAAATGCCTTGTATTTTTACTTCCCCTCTGAGGTTATTGGCATAAGTTTGTTCCTCTTCTTTGATATGTAAATTGGCAGATTGCTTTCCTGCAGGGGACACTGGACGTAATCCAAACAACACAAAGTGGATGTCCTGTCAGCATAGAGCTGTGCTCCCTGCAATGGCCTTCTAAAAGGAATAAAAGCTACATTTCATGATGAAAACAAAACAAGTTCCCTCATCAGCACTTTTTACTTCCACCTGAAATGTTTGTGTTTATGCTGCTGGCCATATCTGTAGCCATCAAAAGGCAAACAGTGGTGCAACTGGTTATTTGATATATTATTTTTTTGGCAATTATCCTGAATTCAACACAAAAATGTCTGATACCTGCTATGATGAATACTTTGCTTTACTGAAATGTTTATAGAGAGATGCCAAATGTGTATGGGATCAATCTGATTATTTTACAAGGCAGCATAAACTAGACTGCAGTTAATACTATACAATTATTTACTTCAGGTTTGTTAAAACAACTGCTTACCAAGTTAGAGGTTAACATAACTGTTGATTCCTTCTCTGTTTAGTCATGTGTATTTTGTATGTGCTTCTACTTTCGTTAGAATTCAATCAAGCCTGAAGTATGTGTGTGTGTGGGGGGGGGGGCAATAATTCTGAGTCAAAGGATCTGAATATATAGGAAACTGTAATCAAATGGGGCCCAATACAATTTAAAATGCTATTTTAACTTAAAAAATATTCTAATTTACATGACTAATACTTTAGTTATGGGGTGAGATGGACTTCTTAACAGAACATTTTTAAAAAATACATTCAGGAAATGTACACAGCTTTACATTTAGCCTGCAAATATCTACCATTACAATATGACTGTCTTAATTAGGATATGGACTTTATAATGGCTAAACAGCTAGAAACAGAGGGGCTTATTTTAGTGATGGAGGAGCCCTTGTGTTGAGAGATTGCGTATTTTCTGTAATAGTCATGAAGTAAAGAAGTTTGTACTGCACAGAAGGGCAGCCACATTATTATCATACACTTTTATTATCTTCAGCAATTAGGTCCATTTCTCTCAGATCATGTCGGTTCCAGCAAAGATATTTTTTTTCACAAAACCTTGAATCTATTCATTGTTTTGGCAAAAGAACTTGATACTTTATAGCTAAACCTGCATATGAACTTATGCTTGATTACAGTCTGATGGAAACAGCAAATTGGAGCAGCCCAGGAAGGGGGTGCACCCCCATACAAATGGGGAGGCATGTTCCTGGAAGGCAATGCTTATGAATGCTTAGGAGCCTGGCAAATAAACAACCTGATCTCATGGCTGTCATCAAAATGGAAAAGATGGACTGGGTGGCAGTGACCAAAACCTGGTTCATGGAAAATCACATTTGGGACGGAGGTATACTGGGATACAACCTGTTCAGGAAGGAGAAAAAGGGGGGTGGTGGCCATTTACATTCAAGAAGAAATAAAATCCACAGAGATGCAGGAATCCCCTGAGGAGACCGAGTCACTGTGGCTAACAGCTGATGCAGGCAAAGGGACAACCATCAAAATCGGTGCCACTTACAGATCCCCAAACCAAGGGGAAAAAGGAGACAAAGAGCTAGTAGAGGAAATATATAAAATGACTGACAGAGGAGAGGTGATACTGGTGGGGGACTTT
The DNA here is from genome assembly GCA_016271365.2 of Neoceratodus forsteri. Taxonomy (NCBI): domain Eukaryota; kingdom Metazoa; phylum Chordata; order Ceratodontiformes; family Ceratodontidae; genus Neoceratodus; species Neoceratodus forsteri. Next base: position 327,363,746 of record JADMNL010000023.1, read on the forward strand.
AACCTTCCAGATATCAACTGGAGTACACAAACAGTGGCAATGACAAGAAGCAGGGACTTCTTGTTGGCCCTATGGGTGCTGGACTAGAGCAGCTTGTTAAAAGTCCAACAAGGGGAGATGCCATGCTCGACCTGGTTCTCACAAACAGTGAGAGGGGAAAAAGAAATCGAGGTTAGATGCAACTTGGGAAACAATGACCATCATATGGTCAGCTTTAAAATAAACATCACAGAGGACACCTGTCACTTAAAAATGCCGCTCAATCTCCACTTGCATACTGTGTGACTCTGAACAAGCCACTTAACCAGCCTAAAGCTCCTGGGTCACCCCTGAAAACAGGCAGTGGTAACTAGTAGGCCTTACCAAGTTAACAAAGATTAATAATAATAATAATAATAATAATTAAAATCAAAGTGTTAGATTTTAAAAAGGCGGACTTCAAAAAAATGAGAACCATCCAACAAAATAACTGATTCAGAGGAGGAAGAGGTTGAAGCCATGTGGGGCAGATTAAAAAAAGCAAACAAGGTGGCCACAAACCAATGCTCCAAAAGTGTCAGCAAGGCAAAAAGAAGAATGAATCCTCTATGGTTCTCCAAAGAAGCGGCAACCACAGCAAAAGAAAAAAAAAGAAGGTGAACAAATTATACAAGGAAACTAAGAATGAAAAAGACTAGGAGACATACCAAGATGAAATCAGAGAAGCAAACAAAAGGATTAGACAAGCCAAAGCCCAGACAGAAGCAAGAACTGCAGAAGAAACTAAGAAAGGTGACAAAGCCTTCTTTAGGCATATCAGGGAGGAAAGGAAGACAAAAGGGGGATAGTGAAAATTGCTACAGGCAAAGGGAGGATAGCAGAAGAAGACTTGGAAAAAGCAAAGTGCTAGATTTTAAAAAGATGGACTCCAAAAAAATGAGAACTACCATATAAAATAACTTAACTGAATCAGAGGAGGAACAGATTGAAGCCATGTGAGGCAGACTAAAGAGAGCAAACAAGGTGGCCATGGACCAATGCTCCAAAAAGGTCAGCAAGGCATAAAGAAGAATGAATCCTCTGTGGTTTTCCAAAGAAGTGGCAATCATAGTAAAAGAAAAAAAGAGCACAAAAGATACCAGGAAACTAAGAATGAAAAAGACTGGGAGACATACCAAGATAAAATGAGAGAAGCAAACAAAAGGATTAGACAAGCCAAAGCCCAGAAAGAAGGAAGGATTGCAGAAGAAACTAAGAAAGGTGACAAAGCCTTCTTTAGGCATATCAGGGAGGAAAGGAAGACAAAAGAGGATATAGTGAAAATTGCTACAGGTTAATGGAGGACAGCAGAAAAAGACCTAGAAAAAGCAGAAATCCTAAACAAATACTTCTGCTCAGTATTTACCAAGGAGTATCCAGGAAACAGCCCAGCACTCACAAATCACTGTACCCCAGGACCAGGAGTTGACACTAGCCCCTTCGTGGAGGACCAAGTATTGGAGGCACTGAACAAACTAATGGTGGATAAGGCAATGGGACTGGACAAGATTCTTTCCAGAATCTTAAAGGAACAGGGGAAAGAGCTGGTGGCAGCACTGGCAAAACTTTACACCAGATCCCTGTAGAGCATCGTGGTACCCAAGGACTGGAAACAGGCAATAGTAGTTCCACTCCACAAATCAGGCAGCAGGAAAGAGTCAGGTAACTACTGACCGGTAAGTCTCACATTGATAGTGGGGAAATTGATGGAGTTACTGTGAAAGCAGAGGATCATAGCATTCCTCAAAGCCAGGGGGCCCCAAACAGCATGGATTCACAGTGGGTAGGTTGTGCCAAACTAATCTGGTCAAGTTTTTTGACTGGGTTACCAATACTGTGGACAATGGTGGGGCAGTTAATGTGGTCTACTTGAACTTTAGCAAGGCCTTTGACTCAGTTTCAGACAGAAGGCTGGTAAAGAAGTTAGACCACTCAAGGGCAGGACTGAAAGTGGTTAAATGAGTACAGGATTGGTTGCAAGCCAGATCCCAGAGAGTACAGGTAAATGGAGTACTATCATCAGAGGGTAGGGTGACCAATGAAGTGCCCCAGGGCTCAGTGATGATGCCTCTGCTCTTCAGTGTTTTCATAGCTGACATAGCTAAAGAAATAGGATGAAAGGTGTGTCTGTGGATGACATCAAGATATGTAACAGAGTGGACACAAATGAAGGAGTAGGCAAAATGGAATCAGACCTAAAGAAATTTGAGGAGTGGTCTGGTGCATGGCAGCTGAGATTCACTGCCAAAAAGTGCAAAGCCATGTAAATAGGAAAGAGAAACCCCGGCCTGGTGGCACTGAGGGATGAGACACTGGGTGCCACACCTGGCACCATGCCTGCAACCCGTGTTCAGAAGCGAGCGTGGGCCACCAGGCATTGGCAGGGGAGGGAGAGGATCTAGCATCTGGAGGACAGCTCTCCTCTCCCGGGGAAGGAGGACTAGCACTCCCACTGAATGACTATCCCCAGGTTGAGACTGGAGGGAAGTGCGGGTTAGAGGGGCCAGAAAAATGTGGGATGCTGCAGGACTTCTGCAGACCCGCGCACACCTCTACATGTGCACTTCCTGTATGTGCGCCCAAGCAAGGGAAGAGATCTCTCACAGGCTCCACACCCAGTGACCAGGCAGGGATAAGTCCTGGTGATACCAGAGTGATGGGCTGGGGAGGTTGGTCAGAAGGGGGCAGCCGAGGGCAGACACAAGGAGTATAAAGTATTTATAAAAAAAGGATAGAGAAATCCAAAGGAGGCGTATTACATGGGAGGGGAAAGACTAGCTGCCTCCAGCCAGGAGCGTGATCTAGGAATCATGATCTCAGAAGACTTGAAAGTGGGAAAACAGTGCAAGAAGGTGGCACTCAAAGCCAGTGGAATGCTGGGATGCATTGAAAGAGGAATCACAATCAGGAGGATGGAAGTAATCCTGCCGCTGCATCGGGCACTGTTCAGGCCACATCTGGAATACAATGTCCAGTTTTGGAGGCCTCATCTTAAAAAGGACATTGACCACATAGAGACAGTTCAAATGAAGGTGACAAAAGTTATACAAGGACTGCACTAGATGCCATACGAAGAAAGATTGGGTGAAATGAACATGCATTCCCTGGGGCAGAGAAGGGAGAGAGGAGACATGACAGAAACATTCAAATACAAAAAAAGGTGTGAACAAGGTGCAGGCACAGAAACATTTTCATGTCAGGGAGGGTAGTAGAACTGGGGGGGGATCTTATACTGAAAGGAGGGAGGTTCACTACCAGTGTCAGGAAGTTCTTTATGGAGAGGGTGGTGGATGTATGGAATGGTCTATCCCCAGAGGTTGTGAGGGCTAACACGGTAGGGGGATTCAAGAATGTGTGGGATAGACGAAAGGGGGCCCTCTCATTTAAGGCCAGCTAGTGAGGTAGAAATAGATAAAACACAGGACAGACTAGATGGGCCTGGTGGTCTACTTCTGCCGACAACTTCTGTGTTTCTATGTATTTTGTGCTATGTATAGAAACATAGAAACATAGAATTTGATGGTAGATAAGGACCGCTTAGCCCACCCAGTCTGCCCATTTCCCTACCTAATGGATAAACTGCAGATCCTAGTTAACCAGCAGCCTACTTCTTTCTACCTCCATCCCCTAGAATTGCCTTATGACTGTCACATGCATGCTTGAATTCAACCATTGTTTTTGACTCCACAACCTCCTCCGGAAGGCCGTTCCATGCATCCACAACCCTCTCTGTGAAAAAATACTTCCTTACATTACCTCTGAGCCACCCCCTCTATCTTAAAATTGTGCCCCCTTGTTCTTGCACACCTCTTTTTTTGAAAGATGCTACCCTCTTGGACTTTGTTGATTACCTTGAGGTACTTGAAAGTTTCTATCATGTCCCCCCTCACCCTCCTTTCCTCGAGGTGCTACATATTAAGCTCCTTTAGTCTCTGTTCATATGTCTTCCAGTGCAGACCCTGCACCATTTTAGTTGCCCTCCTCTGGACAGCTTCCATCCTGTCTATGTCCTTGCGGAGATTGGGTCTCCAGAACTGCACACAGTACTCCAGATGGGGTCTCACCAGCTGTCTGTACAGAGGGATAACAACTTCCTGTTTTCTACTGGTGATGCCTCTCCCTATGCATCCCAGTATCCCCCAGCCCTTCTTACTGCCTTCTCACATTGCTTGCCCACCTTTAAGTCATCTGATATGACTACCCCAGGTCCCTTTCCATTTTTGTTGTTGTTAGTATCTCACCCCCTCATTGTGTACTCTTCCCCTGGGTTCTTGTTTCCCACGTGCATTACCTTGCACTTCTTAGCATTGAATCTAAGCTGCCATACATTTGACCATTCCTCTAACCTTGCCAAGTCCCTTCTCATCCTTTCCAACCCACCTTGTGCATCAACTCTGTTGCAGATCTTTGTGTCATCTGCAAACAGACATACTTTTCCTTCCAGTCCCTCTGCAATGACGCTTATAAAGACATTGAAGAGGACCGGTCCTAATAATGAACCCTGCGGTACCCCACTAGTAATCACCCTTTCTTCAGAGTGGACTCCATTTACTATTACCCTCTGTGTCCTATTCTCCAGCCAATGCTTTACACAGGCTATCATCTTGTGACCCACTCCCAGGCTGGCTAACTTGTATATTAATCTTTTGTGTGGGACTGTGTCAAATGCCTTGCTAAAGTCAAGGAAGGCCATGTCCACAGCCCCTCCCTGATCTACTACTTTTGTCACCCAGTCAAAGAAATCTATTAGATTCTTCTGGCATGATCTTCCCACTGTGAATCCATGCTGCCTTGGGTCCTGTGCCCCTCTGGCCTCTAGGTACTCAACAATTCTTTCCTTCAGAAGTGATTCCATCATTTTCCCTATCACTGAGATTAAACTAACAGGTCTGTAGTTTCCTGCTTTTGCCCTGCTCCAACTTTTGTGAAGGGGAATCACATCTGTCCTCCTCCAGTCCTCAGATACCACCCCATCCTTCCATGGTTTGTTAAAGAGGGTAGTCAGTGGTGTCACTAATTCTACCCTTAGTTCTTTTAGAATTCTGGGATGAATCCCATCAGGCCCCATTGCCTTGTCCACCTTCTGTTTTAAGAGTTCTTTCAGAACTCTTTCTTCTGTAAATGGGCTGGTATCAACTTCTGTATCCAGAGTGTTTCTATTGTTAATTTTAGGTACCTCCCCCTCTTCATTTGTAAATACTGAGCAAAAATATTTGTTTAGTATCTCTGCCTTTTCACAGCCACCCTCTGCCCACTCCCTCCCCTTTATTAAGCCTTGTTATCCCTCCCTTGGTCTTCCTTCTCTCCCTGATGTACCTAAAAAAAAGTTTTATCCCCCTTCTTAACTGAGTTGGGTATCTTTTCCTCGGTTCGAGCCTTTGCTGTTCTGACTGCCTTCCCAGCTTTCTTTTGCTTTAACTGATACAATTCTCTGTCCTGCTCCTTCTGTGGTTCCTTGTACTTTCTGAATGCTTTCTTTTTCTCTTGAACCTTCACCGCCACCTCCTTTGAGAACCATAGTGGTTTCTTACGTTATTCTGTTTTATTTGCTTCACACAAAGGCTTGTTAACTCTGTGATGGCAGTTTTCATTATTCCCCATTGTTCTTCCACCCCTCCTTCCTGCCCATTTGCTAATGCATTCCTTAGGCATTCACCCATTTTGGCAAAGTCAGCCCTCCTGAAGTCCAGTACTTTTGCCTTTGTATGGCTTGACTCTAGTGCTGTGTTTATTGTGAACCATACTGTTCAATGGTCGCTAGTTCCCAGATGGCTACCCACTTCTACATCTGTGATCCCCTCTCCATCTTCATTTGAGAGAACCAGGTCTAAGATTGCTCCCTCTCGAGTGGGTTCCAATACTAGTTGTCTAAGGCATGCCCCTGTAGGGCATCTAGAATAACCCCACTCTTAGAAGTGGCTGCTGCAACTGCACTCCAGTTAACATCTGTCATATTCAGATCACCCATCAGCAATATCTCAACTTTTTCAACCATTCTAAGCATACTTTCTATCATTTCCTTGTCCATTTCCTCCTCCTGAGAGGGGGGTCTGTATACAACCCCTGTGCAGATTGTGATGCCGTTCCCTGTCTCCAAGGTGACCCAGAGTTCCTCTTGTCCTCCCCCTTTACTTTTTAGTTCTGTAGCTTTGATCCCTTCCCCTATGTAGAGAGCTACTCCTCCTCCTCTTTTACCCTTCCTGTCCCTCCTGTAGATAGTGTATCCTGGTATGTTTACATCCCAGTCATGGTTCTCTGTGTACCATGTTTCTGTGACTGCCACGATATCCAGATGTTTCTCCCCAACAAGGCCACTAATTCAGAAAGCTTGTTACCCAGACTATGGACATTGGTACTCATTGCTCTCCATTTTTTGATGGCTTTACCTTCTGTAGCAGCATCCTCCACTGACCTTTCTACCTTGGTCTTTTTCTCATTTAGTACCTTGTTTTGTTAGGGGAGGCTGGGATTTTCCTGCTGCTTATCAGTGTCTCCCCCTTGACTAGTTTAAAAGCTTGCCAATGAAGCATTTAAACTGATTGCTCAAAAGACTTGTTCCCTTCCTGGACAGATGCAGACCATCCTGCCAGTATGGGCTGGTGTCCCTCCAGGTGGAACCCCAGTCCCCAATGAAGCCAAACTCCAGTGCTCCACACCATTTTTTTCAACCATTCGTTAAACTGCATGGTGCAAAATACCCTCGCCTGACCCATGCCACTGACAGGCAGCACCTCTGAGAAGGATACTGTGTGTGCTACTTGTCTTAGGCCCCTCCCCAACTCTACAAAGTCCTTCTGCACTGCTCTAATCTCATTATGAGCCAAGTCATTTGTCCCTAGGTGGACAATGACGTCCAGCTCAGACTCCTGTGCAACTGTTCTCATGATCCTAAGGATGCGCTTCCTCTCCCTCCAAGCCATGGCACCAGGCAGGCACCTTACTTCAGTTTTCCCCTGCTACCCCCAGTTCTATCCCCCTAATAATTGAGTCCCCCACCAGGAGCTGCTTCCGTTCCCTGTGGTGTCTTCTGCCTCCTTCCTGAGGGCCTCCCTTGTGACAGTTGTCTGCAACCTCCTTAGTCTCCTCTGCAGGTGCATCCATAGGGGAACTATGCTTCCCCAGAATGGTGTATGGATCGTGGAGGGGAACAACTGGCTGGGTGTGCCTCTGTTCCACCACCCTTACCCTCTCTGAGCCCACTGTGGTCCAACTGCTGTGCTTTCTTTGCAACCTCTGAGGTAGTGGTGGTGGCTCTGGTGCTCCCTGGATGGGGGAGGTTCCCTTACTATTGTCCAGTGCAGCCTGAAGATGGGCAACTTCCTCCCTCAGGGCAGAGAGTTGTCTGCAAACAGGGCAGCATCTCAGCCTCCAGAAAGACTCCCGGAAGACTGCTGCCCCACAGCCATTACATTGCACTACTCCCCACATGTCTGTCTACCTTGTTTATTTTTATTTTTATTTTTTTTGTTTGTTTGTTTTGTTGTGTGTGTGTGTGTGTGTGTGTGTGTGTGTGTGTGATTGGTTTGTTATATAGAAATATATGAATGATATAATGTGTATGCTTATATTGTCAGTGCAGTGTGCTAGAGAGGATATGACAGTGATATGCACCTTGGACTCTTGAGAAAATGATGTCAGAACCCTAGCTATAAGGAACTATTTCCAGGGGTGGGTGGGGTGAGGGGCAGGAAGGGTTTGGGCCTAAACTGTGCCCTCATGAAACAATCAGCTAAAAGCTCTGACCTACTGCTGTGATGAGTGCCTTCCTGTCAGCAAGATGCCCTACACGACAATTTGACAGAGAAAATACCCTGCTAATCAAACAGAGAAAAATCCAAACATCCAAGTCAGACACAGGTAAACCTCCCCAGCTGCAAAACAGCCTGGTGACTTGTGCTCTGAAAGCAGTCAGCCCCAAAACACTCAGCTGTGCACAAGGACAGACACAGTAAACAGTATTCAGTCCCTGTGGGTTTAAACTCTTCATGCACTGAAAATCTTAACAATTGTAACAAAAGTAAACCAAGGTCCACTTCCCTCTGTTGATTGAAAGACTGCCTTTTCTGATAATTCTAAGTTCCTTATTTCACCTTTCAGTTAGAAGTATTCTCCACCTGAAGAATATTAACTTTCCTAAGGAATCTGCTGCAAACCAAAGACAATTGTAAATTGTAAGGTTCACCTCCCTCTGTTGTGAGAACAACTAGCTTTCTTGCAAATCCTAAGTCCAGTGTTGCAGCTTCCAGCCAGAGGTAGCTTCACCTGAAGAATATTAGGTATTATAGCTATAGTATGTTATGTATTGTGCACTGCACACTGCATTGGTGAAGGCATCAGATAGTGGGGATAGGAAAAGTAGACAGAGTAGGGATCATAGTTGACAGGGTCCATAAAGAGCTTCCAGCCCATAAGGTGTAAAAGACTCCAGCTTCTGATACTTCTACAGCCCTGACTCATGAGTGCTGAAAGAATTAGGATCAGAATTGAAAGCACCTCTGTCAGATCTATTTAGATGCTCTCTGGATATAGGAGAAGTCCCTGAGGATTAGAGATCTGCAGACATGGTAACACTAAACAAAGGGGGAGACAGGGAGGACTTAAGCAACTGCAAGCCAGCTAGTCTTACCTCAGTTGTTGATAAGCTCTTGTAGATGGAGGTGGTCAAGGAAAAAATAATGGAAAACCTGGAGACTAATGGGTTTCAGGACACAGATCAGCATGGGTTCCTGGGAGGTAAATCATGCCAAACAAGTTTGCTGGTTTTCTCTGAGTGAGTGATAAGAACAGGAGACAGGAGGTAGCTGTACTATATCTAAACTTCAGCAAGGCCTTCAATTTGGTGCCCCACAGGAGGTTGCTAAAAAAATCAGGAGGACCCTTAGGATACAGGAAAGACTCATCAGATGGATCAGGAGCCAACTTGGGGGAGGCAGAAATAAGAGAGGAATTGGTAAAGGAAGTCAAATCAAATCAATAGACAGAGGGGTTATGAGTGAGGGGTTATGAGAGTGGTGCCATAGGGGTTGGTTGTAGGTCCCATTTTATTCAATATGTTATTTCGTGACATCCGAGGCAAAATGTGTCTCTTTGCAATTGACTACAAGCTCTGCTGCAGGGTGGATGCAAAGAGGGAGTCAGGGCAATGAGTGAGGACATGGAAATGCTGAAAAGGTAGTCAAAAATTTTGCAATTGATGTTCATTGCCAGGAAGTGCAAGGTAATGCATATTGGCAATAAAAAACAAGCCATAGACTGCTGGATGCAGGACCCAGCTAGCCATTAAAGGAGGAAAGGGACCTAGGGATGATTATAAGCAACAACCTCAAAACCTCCAGTCAGTGTAACAAAGCATACCTTAAGATATCCAGGATGCTAGGCTGTATAGGGAGGGGGACTGACAGTCACACAAAGTATCTAATATTGCCCCATACAGGTCATTGGGGAGACCAAACCTGGAGCACTGTTCTCAGTTCTGGAGACCACATCTGAGGATGGATAGGGCAGGTTGAAGGTGGTAGGTGGTGCAGTGTAGGGTCTCCAAAATCATCCAGGGGATCTTGAAACCGTATGCACATGTGGTGGACAAGAGGGAAAGGGAGAATATATCTTTAAATCCTAAATGTTACTAAGGGGTATAAACAAGGTAGACAGCAGGGTTCTATTCACCAGGAATGTTAACATAATGACAAGGCATTATCGGTGAAGACTGGTGGGGGGTTAGAAGGATCATAAACAATGAAAGCTGGCACTCACCACTACCAAAGGCTATTGGCTTTCAATACTTACTGCCACTCCTAAGGCTAATAAGCACTCTATTTCCTCATAGCATCCAACAGATGGTACTCTTGTGGAGAGAAGCAAAATGACAGGCTTTATTTGAAAATATGTGCAATTTAGCATTGGGAAAAAAAAAAGTCTGCAGGCCCATGCCAGGTGTTGACTAGCATTTTGTATAGAACCTCTAGTGCTCTGTCAAAGGTTTCACTCTCAGTAACTAACCATATTTTATCCTGATCTCTTAAAGCTATACATACAGTGAGGGCAAGGACTACCTGGAATCTAGGTGCAGATAAAAGTGCAGTTGTTATATTTTATAGAATAATACACTGGGGAGTACATAACAAAAATTGAATGCACACCTGAGGTGTGGAATGCTACTTAAACCAAGAGGGAAAAGTCCAAGGGGTGCATCAAGGCATTCCACACCAACGGTGTGCATTAAATTTGAGTTTTGCACTCCCCCAATGTGCTGTTTTATGTAATTGCTGGGATCTGTTTTTTCACCTTTTGGATTTAATTTTGTGTTGTGTGTAATTTTGTCTGGCCACTAGACGGTGCAGCTGTGCACACTATGCTCAGTTGTAGAGACCCTCGCTCTTTTTTAGGACTGTTGGAGAAGCCTACAGCCATTTTGGGATCACTCAGTAGCTCCAAAAATGGCCGATCGTGGAACCTTCCATTGGACTTTTGGAAGTATCCTTCTGAAAGTCCAACAGAGCTTGAAATCCTCTGCCACGATCAGCCACTACGGAATAACAGCCACACTGTTTTGGCTGTTACTTCCGCATTCCAAGGCATGAAGTTATGCATGTGCAGTTCTGCTTGCCCTTTTTATGTTGTGAATGGCAAAATGTTATTCACCACAACTGCACATGTGCGAGTGCCACACATGTGCAGTTGTGTTGCTGCTGCCAGCACTGGTAAACAAAGAAAATGCACTGACATTGGGGACCCCAATCCCCGTGTCAGTGTTATGTAGCTCTCCCTACTCATGTGGCACACTGGGAGCCCACCCCACTGTGCCCAAATGTATTTTTTTCATCTGCCAACATTGGGGTCCCCAATCCCCGTGTTGGCAGTATGTAGCCCTCCAACTCATGTGGCACACTGGAAGCCCACCCCAGTGTGCCCAAATGTATTTTTTCCCCTGCCAACATCAGGGCACCCAATCCCCATGTTGGCATCATGTACCCACCCACCACCCACTCACGAGACACACTGAGAGCCCCCCCCGTGTGCCCAAATGTCTGCTTTTTTTTCTTTGCTGTAAATAAAGAAAACAGTCCCCAGCATGTTTTTTTTTTATCTGTAAAAAAGGAAACAGTCCCTTGGGGTTGCCCCAGTCCCTCTCCCCCATCCTTACCTTCCCACTGAGCACCCACCTCCCCGCACCCTCCTCTTACCCCATACTTACCTCTGAGGTCAGCGCTGTCATCTTCTCTGGACCGCGTCATGTCTGCACTGTTCAAAACCGAACTGTAAACTGAAGAATCAAAGGTAAGCATGCTATAATGCCATTCAATGGGGTTATCAACTTATGTACGGCAGTTGCAGTCAGGCTGAGGATCAGGTTTACAATGCCATAATTTTTACTTTTTTGTTTTGTGAACCAAGCCCGGGAAAGAGGACATCATCTTTTTGGCAGTGTGGAACGTAAATCTGTGGTTTGGTCAGTGTGGTCAGTTCCCACTACTGTGGTGAGTAAGCTGTTGTTTTAGTTGTGATCTGTGGAGTTGTCAGCAAAAGATTGTTGTTTGGATGTGAACAATGAGGGAAACACAGTGCGTGTTCGCCATTATAATTCATGGGTTATAATGGCAAATTATAATCATGTTTCTCTATCGGGAAAAAAAAACAGTTAGCACATACAGAATAATACATGAGGGGGAGTGCATAATGAGAATTTAATGCACACCCGAGGTGTGGGATGCTACATTAACCCCCAAGGGTGAAGGCCGAGGGGTTTATCAAGGCATCCCACACCAAGAGTGTGCGTTAAATTCTCATTACGCACTCCACACCATGTATTGTTTTATGTAATTGCTAGGGATGTTTTTTTTTCCTCTTTTTTGAAATAAATACTGTTTTTGGTAAAGTCTTGTGTCTGCTTTTTGTTGTATTCGATAATTGTAGATAGGAGCAGAAAATATTTTTTTCCAATTGTTTAATCAGGTGAGACACACTAAGTGGAAAACATGTTTACAGGTGCAACCTGGGAGCACAAGGAAGTTAAGTGACTTGCTCAGGGTCACACGGTATGCAAGTAAGGCCATGGGATTCAAACTCAGGTCTCTAGATTTGCAGCTGAGAGCCGTAAACCACTGTGCTACACTGCCTCCTCCTGACATTACAGGTATCCTGGGGGGGTTGTTAAAACATTGTGAAAACAAGCTTTAAAACATCTTGTTTGGTCCAGGTGGCTGTTATCAAGATGATATGCAAATGATGTTTAGAGTTCCATGTTGAGAGTTATAACTCTGTAGCTGATTTACATATCACCGTGACAATGAAGAACTAGACCTGAAGAAACATTTTGACAAATGTAAGTTAACAGACTTCAAAGGAGTGTTTTTTGTTGTTTTTTTTAACATGATTTATTGCCTGGAAATGAACGCTTGACTCTTGGTTTTGTGAGACCAGCACGATGACTAAGTGCAAGCAGGGCAAAGCAGAAGCTGTGTCATGTAAATGTGAGATCCTAATCTGCCCAACAGTGATGGAAATGGTTAGACATTTTTTTTATTTTGTCCCTTTTTATGTTGCTTGCACGCATGTGCAAGAAACATAGTGCCATCATCCGAGTTTTCGGAGGTGTGGCAGTCCTCTTCCAATTCAGTCAGTGTGTTTGCAGGTGCGGCCGCAGTTCTCCAATGGCTGCTGGAGCTGTCTATTCCAGCAGTCAAAAATGCAGTGGCATACAGTTGAAAGGGAGAGCTACACTTCAGTGAGCAGCGATAAGATATCGCCTGCTCATGCGTGCTCCACCTACACACACACACACGCACATGCACGCATACTGCGTGCTCCCCCCACGTGCACACTTTATAGTCAATGGGGGTGCCCGATCCCCTGTCAGTTGTGCTGTGCCTCCAAACAGAGTTCCACATGCCACACTGGGTGCCCACCCCAGCATAGCTACACATCATATAGCTGACGGGGGTGCCCAATCCCCCATTGGCTCCACTGTTCCTCCCCCAGAGAGTACAGGATGCCACACTGGGAGCCCACCCCAGCGTGGCAACAGATGCTATCGCTGACAGGGGTGCCCAATCTCCCGTCGACTCCACACCCCCCAAACAGCTGTCCTTGTGCCATGCTGGGAGCTCATCCCAGCATGGCAAACGTCCCGCGTCGTCGTCCTTTTAAAAAAAACAACCCTGAAACACAAAAACAGTCCCTCGCTGTCTCTGCCCCCACCTGCACCCACCCACTGCACACTCTGCCTCCCCACCCTCACCCCATACTTACCTCTCTGGACTCCAGCGATGATCTTTGGTGGACCGAAACACATCTGCACTCTTCAAAGCCAATCGCGAACTGAGGAAATGCCGGTAAGCTGTATAATGTAATAAATAGGGGTTTTTTCAACTTTGCTGCATATCTCAGGCATTTTTTGGAATTTTTGCACCAAATTTTCAACATGGGGTTTTTGGGACCCCTTCTCATGAATGCGCTCACTGTCATGGAGTTAATCAGGCCCGAAGGGTGATTTCACAGTCACGGCACGAAATCACCTTTCGACACTGATTAATGAAATGACACTGCCAGTGTTCATAATGTGGGCTCTTGAAAATTTGGTGGAAAAATTCCTAAAAATGGCTGTTTTACGAGCATGCACTGCACAGTTCCTACGCAGTCTCGTAAGTTCGAGAAGTTTCAATATTTTCGCTCCAGATTTTCAACATTGTCATTTTGCCACACCTCCTTATGAGCAGTACAGCTGTCATTTTTCACATCTCGCCCAAAACATGTTTCCGCCCACGTAGTGTACAATGGCACAGTCGGTGTGTGAAATCACTGTGTGGGACACATTAAGAAAATCACAGTGACACTGTTCATGAGCAGAGGTCTTAAAATGGCTATGTTGAAAATTTGGTGACAAACTTCCTAAAAATTACTGTTTTATGAAAGTGCCTTGCGCAGTTCCTATGCACGCTCGTAAGTTTGCAAATTTTCAATATTTGCACTCCACTGACTTCCAAATACCTACGCAGCACATACAAGCAAACAACATTTGGCACTGACAAATGCTTGTTAGTTCTGTCATGAAGTGTTACTATGGTGTTTCATGGAACTGTTGCTGGTAGTCATTTGATGGCATATGTGAGAGTGCAGTGATGAGCGGGTCACCATGAGTGGGGTTGAGTTGAAGCTGGTGCGAGTTCGCTGTTATAACCCGTGGGTTATAATGGCGAATTATAAACAGGTTCTCCCATGAATAAAAAGTCACCCATTTGTTACAATACAATAATACTACAAACACATCCAGAAATACAGAAATGTAAAAAGTCAGAGCTCTATATTGGAGCAGTCATTATCAAAGTGCATCATTAAGGTTCACTCCTTATTTGTTTTCAAGCTTTTTTACTGAGTATTTCCTAGCTTAGCACAGATTTTCTAGTAATTCTATTTGCACCATGTGCATTTTTAGAGTAATGTCTATAGAGAATGCTACTAGTAGTGCAAGCAGCAGGCCCCTCGATATTGTAGGAGCAGTTCTTACTCACACTAAGGAAAACAACTCTTTTCTCAGAACCTTAGAGCAAGTAGCAGCTTTACCAGATGGTAGTAGTGTATTAGACTGCAAACAGCAAAATTCTCAGTTAAAAAAGGTAGTGCTTAAGTCCAGGAGATTTGCTGACAAAATGCCTCAATTGAGGCAGACCTATAAGTTAATTGTATACCTTAGTGCCTGCAGATATTAAAGAGACACATCTTTGGCCACAGCTAACAACTTTTTATGAATGATTAGGAGGAAATCACACAAGATGTTTCCATCTAACTAATTAATTGCATTTTAAAGCATTAAGCCTCTGTGCAGGAAGAGATAGCAAAGGAAATTTTAACTAAAAATTCTGAATTTGCCAGATTTGAGCATAATGCGGATTATAGTGCACTGTGTGGCAAACTAAAGGACTCAATTTCTAGACAGGACAAATGTATAGAGGCAGTAAAGCATTCCAAATTTATCAAAGACACCACTGATTACCAGTTACATTTTATGTGTCTTTAACTGAGAAATGAAAAACAACTCAAGTCTGTTTTAAGAAGCAGAGAAGAGGGGAAACTATATTGTACTTCAGCTTCAAGTGAAGCAAACAAAGAGAGTTCAGGGTCTAAATATCTTCTAGATGAGGACAAGAGGCACAATGAGCCACTCACCCTTCCCTGAACGTAGCCCATAACCTTAAGTGGTCAGCTTTTCAGATTAATACACAGGGGAGCAAGAGGAAAGAAACAGAGGCAGAGACAGAGGGAACAAGAGGCAGTGGACCAAACAGTCCACCAGGAGGCAAAACAGAGGCAATGTGTACAGAAAAGGGAACTAGAATTTCTGAATGTAATAAATCTATCAGGCCATCACCTCAGTGAGACCAAGCCAGTATTTTATCAAAAGGTTTTGAATTTGTTCCCGTAAATAATATCAATGAATTTCAGACTATTATTGGTGTAAATAAAATGTGTGGGTTCCAGCCTTAGATCATTTTAATAAAAACAAAAGGTTTAATAGCTTCAGTCTTCCACTAACACTAGTGATATGAAGGATTCTTATTTATTCTTATTTGTAGACCCCCACTGAGAGTACTCTGCCACAGGATTTTGGGTCCAAGAAACCCTCTAATTTTTGCTCTGCACCCACTAAATCTACTGAGGCTTTTCAGAAAAAGTACGAGATGGATCTGTAGCTATCCAGTCCCCTGGGGATACTAGAATCCTATCAGTATTATAGTTAGGAAGGCAGCAGGCAGCTGGTAGGGAGCACAATAGAGGCTTCTTACATAGTGACATCATTGTTTACTCAGCTAGCCTGAGGGAAGAATAATTAGGTCATTTAGAACTCTTGCAGCAGCATAAGCCTCACTCTGTGGATAGCTGCTCTGGGAAGCTTAGACTAGCCAATTAGAGTTTGCAGTTCAGTTCAGTCAGTTATGGAGTGAGGACATGAGAGTAGCAGAAGAACTGCCAGCAGGCTTTGAGGAGAGGGCCCAGGATTTCTTATCCTAGTGGAATGTCATTTGCAGCTTCCAGTTGAAGTGGTGGAGACAAGGCTACAGCAGGATTTCCTGATTTCTACTCCTTGAGAAGTGGAAGGAACTGCTTGTTCTCAGTGGACTCAAGGGACAATCCTCTGAATATTCTGTGATGTTTTCTGCTGCTTTGAATAGGATCTGAAAGAGACTATTTGATCGGCTACCCAGGAGAGTGCCTTTCTGTGCTTTTTGTTGTTCTATGCCCTGTGGACAGGACAACTTCTGGGAGTACTGTTCTAGGAGACCAGATCTCCACATTTCTAAGGGGATTCAATAGTTTGGGGTGTGTGTGCCCATAGATAAGGCTGGATCACACCAGTCAGTGCTCTTAGTTTCATCCAAGTGAGTGAAGTACTGCTAAACTTTGTACCAAGTGAGTCCAGTTTTTTCTCTGGTCACCCCAGTGAGTGACAAGTTAAAGTGTTGGACCTCTAGCATTTAAGTAGGGAATGGGGGTTTCAATGGTATAACCCTGAACAATGGCAGAGATTGTCGGTTGGGGCCCAGCGTGGCAGGAACACCATCTAAGTGTTTATAAGGCAGGGCTTCCTGGTTCATAAAGGGCACCAGTAATTCTACCTGAGTGAAGGCCAAGTTGCAGGTTAAGGTGTGTGGCTGAGTTTCACTTATTGCAAATATGTTTGAGAAGAGTTCTGCGTGTGTGGCTTAGATTCACTAAATGACACTTATGCGGGAAAGATGTTCATGTGCGTGGCCAGGTATCCACAAATGCACCTTTTTGGGAATTTGGGAAGAAGATTGTTCTATTGTTCATTCATGAACTGTATAGCATGCAAGGAGAGTTTTTGAATTGTACCTGTCTAGCCTGGACCAACCCTTGGGGATCCACTTCTGCTTTTACTTTCCATCTGTTGAATAAAGCCATACTGCACAATCCCAGTCACTGTTATGGACATTCAGTTTATTACTTCTGATTGTGTGGATTTACTGGGGCCCCCTCAGCAGGTTAGATCTAGCATATGCCTTGCAGCCTCCAACCAGGACATACAGGATTCAAGTTTTGTTTCTGTACCCCCACCACTCTCTTTCTCTTAAAAATAAGCCAGGTATACATCCTAATGCCAAGGGTGGTACCTATCTTTTTGTAAAGTAAATTGATATGCCTGTATATGGGCACCAGTGTTTCCAGATTTTAATTGGGGGTATGCACACTAGTTAAAAAAGTGGTCTGGGGTTACAGAAAATGGGGCCTCATCTTGGAATATTTAATTTGGGGTGAAATACATGCTGAGGGTATGTCTAGGATCTTCCTGTTTGGTGGTGCTACCCCCAAAAAGATAATTTACCAGAATGCAAAGTTATGCCAATTAAAATGTCTCCCAAAAGTTTTTTGCTGTCTGAGTTTATGTGGAAAAGAAAGAGGAAGAATTTGCTGCTTGTGTTTTACTCTGAAATTGTGGACTGAGAAATCATTGCCCTTGCCTTGTGGTAAAATCATTTAAAAACTATTTAAAAGTTGCAAATTTCCAGAGAAAAGTATTTGTGGACTTAAAAGACAGTGTTATCTCAGAGCTCAGAAAGTTTCAAGTGTGTACAGTGAAGTTTGGGGGGAGTTATTAAGGAAAATGCACCAAGTACTGAGTGAAAATGTCTTAAAATGCTTGCCCCACTGAAATTTCAAGCCGAGGAAAAAAGTGTCAGTTTGCAGTTAAAATTTTGCTTTCTTGATGATCGCCATGCAGGAGTGTGGCAGAGTGAAAGAGAGAGAAAGAGCACATTTGCATGGCATTGTGTGATTGGTCTCAGTGCACCTAAGCCCTGCCCTTGCCTGAGTCTCTGCTTGTGGAACATTCCTGGAGGAACCGCTTGCAGTGTGCAAGCAACCTGCAGTTCATACAGCAGGAAGGAGGAATCGCTTGCAGCAAAAGTGCTTCTGCAGCAGCAGTTTTCCAATTTTTTCCCAAATAACCCAGGCTCAACCCGTATTCCATCCGACTGGAGAATCATCAAAGTGATCGTAGCGACGATTGGTGGGACCACCAGCCCGTTTCACTCCAGAGGCCTTCTTCAAGTCGGCAGCATGCCGTATTCCATTGACGGTGCAAACCATCTACTGCCTGTCAGTACCCTTTGCAAAAGAAATTCACTGTGGTGTTATGGTTGTAAAATGGTGTGAGAACTTGAGCAAATGCAGCAAAAGTACTGAGAAAGAGAGAGTTTTGTGAACTGTTAAATCTTAGACTTTGTGTGTGAAAGTGCTGTTTTCAAAGAAAGTGTACTTTAAAACAAATGATCCCTCTGGTCCAAGTGCTTGTAAAGTAATGAACTGAGAAACAGTAAAATGGAATTGTGCTTGAGAATATCAGTTGAAATGCAAAGATCCAGGCAGAATCCTAGCAATTTTTAACTGAGTGTGAT
This sequence comes from Neoceratodus forsteri, assembly GCA_016271365.2. Lineage (NCBI taxonomy): Eukaryota > Metazoa > Chordata > Ceratodontiformes > Ceratodontidae > Neoceratodus > Neoceratodus forsteri. The sequence goes on from JADMNL010000023.1 coordinate 327,382,174, forward strand.
GCAAAGTTACAGTTTCCATGTTGAGGTGTAGCCAGCAATGTAAGCAAAGCAGAGCCATTTTAGAACAGAGTTTTCAAAAACCAAAACAAAGTTTCAAATGGCTTCTTGTTAAGTTGTGGAATACAATTGTAGCAGCCAGGCAGCCTGTTTGTGAACTTTTTCTGCTGTGTTAAAACCAAATCTCAGAGTGCTTGCAAACAATAGTTATTTTGGTACTTGTGTGTTTGACTTTCTCAACATGGCACAACAAACCTCTCACTACTCGCTCCATGCTAGGTCATGGGTAGCCCAACAAGAACAAGAACTAGCCCATTCTGAGCAATTGTATGACTGTTCAACAGCACCCGCAGAGGTAGCTTTGCCGAATTATCCAGTTAATGTGTGCATAGTATGCCTAAAGCCAGGAAGTGATGTTCTGCCCAGTCCCCATTGTACAGACTGTAGAACATGATTTGGGATGAGCATGGCAGGTGGCACAAGGGTAGCTAAAGTGAAATTCATCCATTTAGCTCCAACTTGGACACAGACAGGGGACCCTATAGAATCAGAACAACAGCGACAGGCAAATTTTAGTAAAAGTGACCCCATGGAGTTTGTAAAGGAGTTTCTGGACATTGTCTGCACTGATGCTTTGCAAGGCCCAGAGGAAGTGAAGTGTACCACGCCGCAGAGGGTGGAATTGTACACTGCCAGAGCAGGTTCAGTAGATCCATGGGTGGAAGGTCCAAGTCCAAGCCTCATGGGAGTGTCCGAGGTGGAGGAAGAATGTCATTGGGAGGACAGTGCCTCTGATGACAGTGGAGAATAGACAATTGCAAGGGTTGGTGCAATTGCCAGCTGCTGGGCAGACTGTGTGGAAGATGAGGAAGCAGTAATGGTTTCAGTGGGTCCTCATGAGTTGCCATTGGCCTTGGATTCCTTGGAGCCTCTCGAGGTCTAGGTGAAGGACGGCTCAAGAAGTGTGCTATTGAGTGCAGAGGTGAACTGCTCTTGCTCTGCACTAAGTGTTCATGACTGGCTCAACCAGGACTGGCCACCCCCAAGCTGTACTTCTGGTCATGAGTTAGTTAAAAGCAGCAAAGAAGAGAGAATTCTTCTTGGATGAGCTGAGGCCAAGTGTGGACAGTCGTACACTTTCTACCCTAGAAAGATATGGGAAGAAATTGAGAAAGACAGGCATGCCTGGTTGTGGGAGGAAGCTTGTGCCATCCTACGCACTAGAGTAAACAAGTGGGTCTGAATTAAGGTGTGTAATGAGAGACTGCAATTCTGGAGACATGGCAGGACCTTGTTGATCAACTCTGTGAGAATAGTGGACAAAGCTGGCCAAGAGATATTCTATAATGCTCTCATGGTTCTTCCAGATGGGGTGTCAGGTTATGCCACAGATCCAGAATGGTACTACCCCAGAAACTGATGCCTTGAAAAATGTGCCCACCTGTCAAAAGTGAATTCAGCCATTGCCAGCTCAGATATCTGCCACCAAAGAGGCAGCAAACCAGTATTGAGGTGCCTTTCTTCTGGTGATCCAGGTTCATTTGCAGTAGCATCCAGGTTTGGCTCCAGCAGCATCCAGGTTTGTCTGTGGTAACATCCAGGTTCATCAGCCCAGAAGGTTTGGAGAACATTTCCAGTCTGGGTCAAGTAGGAGGTCATGGACATATCTGATCCAAAGATTTTGTCTACCCAGGAGCCGAAGATCATCAGGCTGGCAACAGCTCTAGAGAAGTGATGTTGACATCCTTTTGTCATCAAGAACTGGTAAGAGACCTTTTTCATTTTTATGTTTGCTTGTACACATGTGAAAGAAACATAGTGCCATCATATGAATTTTCATAGGTGTGCCACCCCGCTTCCAATGCCCTGCTCCTTCTTGCAGGCACTGCCTCACCACACCAGTAAATGTCCAAGCTGTCTATGATAGCAGTTCAGATGCAGTGGTCTACAGTTCAAAGAAAAAGACCACTACAATCAGTGGTAGTAACTTGTAGACAATTTGCATACTGTCATTGGCAGGCAATTTACATACTGTCATTGGCAGTATGCAAAGTGCCTACACATTAGCACTGCATCTGAACAGCTGTCATAGACAGCTCCATTTTTTTTGATCCCCCAATAAACACCCAAGTAGCATGCTGAGAGCCCACCCCATCGTGCTCATGCGTTCCTGACCACACACTGTACGGCCGAAGGGGGTGCCTATTTCCCCATTGGCTCCCTGCCCCCAAACAGACTTCAGGTGCCAGGCTGAGGCCCCAGCAATAAATCCATATAACAGGGTGCTCAATCCCATCATCAGCTCCACTGCCCCCCAAACAAACTCATCTGCCACGCAGGGAGCCCCACCCCAGTATGGCAAAAGTCCCACATCATCTTCCTAAAAAAAAAAATCAACACCTATAAGAAAATATGGTTCCTCATCGACTGTCTTTACCCTCCCCAACCCCTCCCACCCTCTGCGCACCCACCTCCCCACACACCCCGACCCCATACTTACCTCTGAAGCTCAGTGCAATGATCTTCAGTGGACCGGGAACACATCTACACTCTTCAAAGCCAACCACAAACTGAAGAAATGCCGGTAAGCTGTTTAATGGCATAAATATATATTTTTTTTTAACTTTGGTGCATATCTTGGCCATTTTTTAAAATTTTTTCACCAAGTTTTCAACAAGGGGTTCTTGGAACACCACCTCATGAACTCAGTCACTGTCATTTTGTTATTCAGTCCCGAAAGGTGATTTCGCGGTCACTGTGTGGAACCGCCTTTTGGGACAGATTTACAAAATGACAGTGTCACAGTTCATGAGCTAGGCCTACAAAAACCCTATGTTGAAAATTTGGTGAAAAAATTCCCAAAAATGACTGTTTTATGAGCGTGCATTGTGTAGTTCCTACGTAAGCTCGTAACTTTGAGAATTTTTAATATTTTCACTCCAGATTTTCAACATTGCCATTTTACCACACCTCCTTATGAACAGTGCAGCTGTCATTTTTCACATCTCACCTAAAATGTGCTTTTGCACATGTAGTGCACATTTATTTATTTAGTTTTTGTTGACTGGGTAAGTGCACTAGACAAATCCTGCCTATTTTCATGCACAACCCAGGGGAAGGGGCTACAGATGATTGCCAACTGACCTTGAACCAGATTAAGCTGTTGGTGGTATTTTTAGTGAACGAGGGAAATTTAGTCAGGACACTTTGGGGAATTCCCCTACTCTTGCTGCAGGGGGCCTTGCTTCCTGTGAGCAGAAGGGACCTCTTTGTCTGCTGCACCAGATGGCTGATCTGGAGACTGGAGGAGAGGTGGTGGAAATGGAGCTGGATGGAAACTGTGCTCAGGATGTGTTTAATGAAAATGTTGTGATGGAAGAAATTGTGGAAACAATGGATGTGCACTCTGGAGAAGGTAAACAGAAAGAGTCTTTAAATTCTGTAAATGAAGAACCCTTAAAAGACTATAATTTAGTGAAGGAGCCTGAGGAAAGTTTAACAGACTAGAGTGACACAGAAACAGAGCAAACAGTAGTTGCAGAGAGAAAGAAGGACATAAATGTTGAAGAAACTGACTTACCGGCACAAATAGATGAAATACGGAGTTTTCACTTTAAAAAATCACAACTTGAGAAGCAACTGAGAGAGATTCAGTCTGACAGGCAGAAGCAGCTTGTCACGCAGGCACAGCTGAGCTGCAATGATGCAGCATCATTAAAGGCTTCTACAAGCTGGGCAGAGGCAGTAGAGCAAGTGAAAAAAAATGCCAAGAAAGAAAACAAACAAGGAAAAGCAAAAGAGAAGTGGTCACCAGATATTGCATCAGGAATGGCAGATACAGGTACAGATGAGCCTGGCCTATGATGCTCTGGAAATCAACTGCAAACATCGGATCAAACTAGGATTGTGGACAGTGCACTACTAGCAGCAGGCTGGCAGTAGAACACTAACACAGGGGGTGCTGCCACTCTACAGGAAGACCTCATTCTGAGGTTGGTCATGGATGGAGGAGGACATGCGGTTGGAGTAATGGAGTCTGGACAGTTGGAGAACATGGAAGAACCTGAACAAAATGTGGAACAAATCTCTACTGTAGCCCCCCAGGTTATAATGCTGGTTCCTGAAATGGCTGCAGAGGATGACATTACAGAAGATGAGGTACTGTTACAAGCAGAATTAGATAATAAAAAGCAACAGCTTCTGCTTATGTTGTCAGCAGCAGAACAAGAGTTTCTGAAAGGCAAAACTAAGTTGGAGGAAGAGAAGAAAAAATGAAAACGGTCTGTGGCTAGCTCCATACAAGAAACGAATAAGCTTTTGCCTGGAGGTGTGGGCTTAGAATCTTTGCCTCACTCAGGGACTGAAACTGTTCTGGAGCAAATGAGAGAGGAGACTGTGTCTAATGTAAGCAGTTTCAGTTGCACTCCTTCGGATTGGTCTCCAGGTGGGGCGCTTCATGAAGCAGGCTGGATTTTTTCCGCTGGACGGTGGCTCCCAGACCCTGCAATTCCTATCCCTAGTTCCCCTACCTGTTCGATCAACATTAGTTCTTTACCTGATCCTTTGTCTGTTGATGGCGAGTCAAACATACCAGATAAAACTTTGACGAGTCCTCTGGATAAGGTTTTGGGTGTAATAGAGGTCCATGAGTCAGTATCTGCATCAGGCGCTGAACTTCAGATGTCCCAATTTCACTGATAGACTATGGGTGGGCAAAACCCTTCTTATGGACTCTATGGGGTTTATCCCAACTGAAGTTTATGCATTTATTCATGCACCCTGGGATCATATGTATGATATTAGTTTTTGTACAATGGCTTTGCTAGACAAATTTTGGAGATTGTACTATGGTGTAAAGGATGCTGAAAAATGGAAAGATTTTGTAGCAATTCCCATTACCAAACCAACTATTAAAACAATCACGTTGCTGTTTAGGAATGAGGGTGTGGATATTAAAGACATAATATTTTGGTTGGAGAAGCATTGTACCATATTTGATCATCCTTACCCTAAAATGGATGATAATGGTTTCTGGACGGGGGGGGGTGGGCCTTTAGAATTCAAGTTAAATCAAATGGACCAAGGCATCCAACACCTTCCAAGCTCCTTCTTTTTGGGTCGAGACAGAGGAATTCTTTTCTATGCTGGGCAGCCTAAGAGCTGTTACCGCTGTGGATCTTTATTGCATTAAATACTGATTGTGATACTGTTAGATGCTTTCATTGTGGTTTGTTGGGCCACACGGCAATGCAATGCTCAGCTTCTCCCATATGCAATCTCTGTGGGTATGAAGAGCATACTTTTCATGACTGCCCCTGGGCTGCTCGAAATTTGGAGGAAGCCTCTGATCATGATGTCTTGCTCTCATGAGCAAGACATTCTTTTTCTTGGAATAATGAAGCTGGTATAGATTTTTCTATTGCTGCCAGGAGAAGAGATAGAGGCAGGGGCAGAGATTTTGAGGAACAATCAAGAAGTACTCTCTTTTCATCTAGACCTACAGTACTTAACACTTTTCCCATTTCTAGTGTGGTGGGAGAGTTTGCGGCTCCAGAGGTTCTTGAGCCCACAACAGAAGCTGCTGACCCTTTGTCCCCCCCCCCACAAAGCTGTGATGTGGCTGACTCTAATAAGCAGCAGAAAACTCCCAGTGTGATCCTCCTACAGAATTTGACTGCAGTTATACTTCCTCATGAAGGTAGTATTTCAGATGCTGATTCAGGGCAACCTCAAGGAATAGAAGTTTCCCCCCCCCAATTCCTGAACTGGATACTGATGATGACCCTGTGGTATTCTCAGGCTTACTGCCATTATCCCCGTTACCTCTCTCAAATCGTTTTTCAGTGTTTTCTTCATGGGGTGATAGAGTTGAAGAAGAACAACCTATGGAACAGGTTTCTGAATCTCCTCTTCCCTCGCAAGAGAAGGAGGATGCTACTCAAGGTTGCAGTAAAATATCTGAACCACCAACTAGACGGACAAGGCCCAATGTAAGATTGAAAAAAAAACCTCCCTGAGCTGGTTAATCTTAAATTGGTGAGTTTAAAAGCCAACAGCTTGAAATCACCTGTGAGATGAGCTACTATGTTTTCAATCTTACATCACTTGCAGTATGACATTGCTTTTTTACAGGACACTAGGTTTCACATGATTACAGATGTAAGATGTAGCTAAGAAAGAATGGGTATGGAGACCCTCCTATTGGTCCATCGGTCCTGATTTATGTTGTGCTGTGGGAATAGTTTTTTTGATACTAGCTGTTAGAGTACATAAATTAGTGGATATAGAGCCTGGTAGAGCATTATTGTTGGATGTGGAATTGGGTTCGTTCCATTGCCGTTTGGTTAATATTTATGGTCCTCAAACTAAAGCCCAGTGTATAGATTTATTGTCTAGGATTCATCCATTTTTGCATACTAGTAGACAAATATTCTTTGGGGGACATTTCAATGTCAATTTTTCAGCAGAAACATCCAGGTAGCAAACAATACTGTGATAAAACTTATTTAACTAGAGTTATTTCTCAAGCGGGACTTACGGATGCACATCTTCAGGGACGTAATAAGGCTAAACCCACATATTTTAGAGGGACCATTTCATCGAGAATAGACTTTATTTTTGTGAAAAAATCTGCAGATATTTTTTGTTCTTGTACATTACCTATTGACATTTCTGACCATATGCTGATAGGAATTCACATTGCAATCCCCCCCCCCCTTAAGAGAGTCTGGACTGGAGTTTTGGAGATTAAATATATCTTTGTTACTAAGAAAGGAAATACAAGAGGATTTGAGTATGATCATTTCTGATAAACACTCCACAATAATTTGATATGAGGGAGAACTTAGTTGGTGGTGGGAAGATTAGAAACTGTGTATTTCACAATATTTTCAGTTTATGGCTAGGACTCAGGCTGCATTGACCACTTCTAAATATTTAGAGCTTAGGAAAAAAATTATTTAATTTATTGTCTGATCATGTTGTTAGGGGTCAGGATTTGAGTCATGAGATTGCTATAATTCGTATAGAAATGTCTTTATACCAATATAACAGGTTGGCTTCCTTACAGAAGGAACAATCATTTGGGACGTAGGGTAAGGTGGATCAAACTAACTCATTTACAGATTGCCAACAAAGGAGAGAGAGAGAAAAGGTTTTGTTAATTTAACTACAGATCAGGGGGCATTGCTTACTGGTAATGGTGCTGTAACGCAGTATTTGGAATCCTTTGTTAACAAAACATTTGAGGAGTTGCCCTTTAATTCCTCCTGTATTACTATGTTGCTTCAGGCTGCAGATCCCCTGAGATTAACAGAAAAATAATCTAATGACTTGATAGCTCCTTTTTCTGCAGCTGAGTTACAGAGGGTTATTATGGCTTTAAATAAAAATATCTCTCCGGCTCTGATGGCCTTCCAGGAGAATTATATAAATTATTGTGGGAGTTGAAGCCTGTTGAACTTCTAGCTATTTATAATTTTATGTTGAGAGATTTTTGCCTACCAGTACAAATGCACAAGGGACTTCTGATTTTTCTGTTTAAATCAGGACATGTTTTGGATATTTCTAACTGGCGTCTGATTACCCTGTTGAATGTTGATTTTAAAATACTGGCAAAATTACTGGGAAATAAATTGGCTACAGTGATGGATTTTTTAATAAGTCCTACAGTTTTGTGGAATACCTGGAAGATGTATTACAGATGCTTTGTGTTTATTGAGATAATTAATGGACGGAGGGAAGAACACTAGGAAGCTGGAATCTGATGGGGGATTTGTTTTTAGTTTAGATCAGGCGAAGGCATTTGACAGTGTTTCACATTATTTTTTATGACATTGTTTACATTCTTATGGAATTCCTGATCATTTTATTCAGTGGATTCAACTTTGTTATGCTTTGGCTTATGTAAGACCTTATGAGAATGGGCATATTGGAAAACCTTGTAGAATTCTGAAAGGGGTGAGACAGGGGTATCCATTAAGCCCACTATTGTATGTGTTCTTTATTGACCCAATACTTAGAATCTTACAAAGGTCACCATTAATTAAGGGTTTGGGGTTTGAGGTGGCACAGAATGTCAAAGTTATTGCTTATGCGGATGATACATGCCTGTTAGCACAAGATGACCTGTCTCTTCAGAGGGCGCATGATTTAGTTTAGAACTTAGGGGCAATAATTGGGGCCTGGTTAAATCCTCTGAAATCTAAATGTTTGGCAATCCAGGGATTTGATACTCCGATCCTAGAGGCAGGGGGTATCCCATTCACTAAAACACCTTGTAAAATTTTGGGGATTTATTTTATTCACGAGAATTTGGCAGATGATAACTGGAGTTGAGTGTTAAAAAAAGGGATGGACAAGGTAGCTCATTGGAATGTGTGGCAGATGTCAAAAAAAAGAGAGTTTATTTGATTAACTCCTTTTTAGTTCCATTATTTGTGTTTATTGTTACTGTTTTCCCCTTCCCTGTTCATTGGAAACAAAATTGCTTACATGTTTCTTTTCTTGTTTTTGGGGTGGCCGATTAAATCCTGTCAAGAGGAATGTGCTTTATAAACCTATTAAGGAAGGGGGAGTTCATATGCTTAATCCACTGGTATTTTTCTTTACAATCTTCATATATAATAATCTGCTTCCTTTAATGAAAAAGACTTCACATTTATGGATAAACTGGGGCGTGCCTAAATTACAGAGAGTAATGGTAGAATGGCATACTAATGCCTTTTTACATAAAAATAAATGTAGTCCCCGACTTGAATGTCTGTGGTCAGGGGTCTTTAATAAGGTGAAGCAGTGGAAGGTGAAATATGATTCAGTTTTATGTCTTCCTAGAAAAAATATTATACGAGGAAAATGTTCAGGAGTGGTTTATGGAATACCCATTTGTAGAATTTTCAGTGTCGGATCAAAATTCAATTTCTCAGTATATTTCTGATAATAGGATCCCAGAGAAAATGTGGGATACGGTCTGGTTAGCAATTCATGGGAAAGTAAATGTCCAGGGGAATCAGAAGCACAGACAGCTACAGGATTGTTATTGCCCAAGGGACACTTGTGTACAGAGCATTGAGACTATGGAACCTTTGTACTTTGGGTGTCCACATATTATACAGTTTTGGGAATTGATTAAGAATACTTGTATTTGGAAATTAGATTTTCCTCCTGACGCACTGCTGTTGTTCTATGGCATAGTCCCTGTTTCACAAAGGTTTATTCCCCATAACACTTTACATATGATTATGGTACATTTCTTATACTGGATATGGATAGGCTGGTGTAGGTTGTCACTCCAACAAATGGAGATTTCTGCATGGGAACTTTATAATATGATACGGATTTTAAAAAAATTTAATATATGGAATTACTGAAGTTTTCTTCAAATAACTGGGCGACTCATTGGAAATATTTTGATTGGTTTTAATTTGTTATATTTGTTTGTGCCTGTTGCTGGAGATAGGAAACTCCATGCTTATGGGGTAAGGTGGGGTGTGTGTGTGACTTTGTCTAAGGTTCACTTTAGTAATAGTGTTTCAAAACAAAGTTGGAATGCTTTACATCATATGTTTGCTTTTCTGTTAGATAGTCTATTTTATTTTTTTCGGATGATGATGTGGTAAAAAAACCCACAAAAAATAACGCAAAAAAAACCCACTGCTATTTAGGTGGGGGGGGGCATTTGGTTTAGTGACTGATGTTTTTTGACTGGGGTCTATATATGATTTTTTTTTTACCTTTATATTTTTAATATTCTCCTTGCACATTTGTATATCCCTGTTTTTTTTCTGGCAGCATGTGTTACCACTGTGTCGCTTATTAGCTTTGTTCTAGATTTGTCTGAAGTAATGCTGGCTTGTTTATCTGATATTTTCATCATATGAATACAAAATTCCCCTACTCCTTTAGTGTGGTGGTGGTGGGGGGGGTTGGTTCCACTGCAAGTTTATGCTTGTGGCTACTTTATGAAAAAATGCCTCTTTATGTTCTTGTTTTTTCCTTGTTTTCATGATTTGTATGATGTACTACTGACCTGAATGTGAATTGTTTTGATTTGTTGTGATTTCAATAAAAATATTCCCCTACTCTTTTCGATAAGTGCCATGGAATCTTTAACATACACCTGAACTACCACCAATCCAGGCAGATGAGGCCTCGGTTTAACGTCTCATCTGAAAGACGGCACCTCAGAAGTGCAGCACCCCTCTCATGCTGCACTATAGTGTCAGTACTGGGATATTAACCCAAGTTCCAGATGTGGGAACTGAACACACAGCCCTCTGATCTCCCAGCCTCAGAGGTGAGTGTGCTACTTACTGAGGCACTGACAATGACCATTGGTGCAGTTGGTGTGTGAAACCAGTGTTCAGGACACATTATGAAAATCACAGTGACACTGTTCATGAGCAGAGGTGTTAAAATGGCTATGTTGAAAATTTGGTTACAAAAGCCCATAAAATGACTCTGTTATGAGCATGCATTACACAATTTCCATGCACCCTCATAAGTTCACGAATTTGTAATATTTTCAGTCCAGATTTTTAACACTGACATTTTTCCACACCTCCTTACGAACAGTACAGCTGTCATTTTTCACTCCCTGACTGAAATGTGTTTTCGCACATCCAGCACAGAATAGCATGGTTGCTGTGAGAAATCAGTTTTCGGAAAAGTTTGAAGAAATGATGGTGACACTATTCATGAACAGATGTCCTAAAATGGCTATGTTGAAAATTTGGTGCCGAAAGTCCATAAAATGATTGTGTTACAAGCATGCATTGCACAGTTTCCATGCACCCTTTTAACTTGGCAAATTTGCAATAGTTTCATGCCAGATTTTCAACACTGGCATTTTTTCACACCTCCTTATAAACAGTACAGCTGTCATTTTTCACATCCTGCTGAAAATGTGTTTCCGCACATGTGGCGCACAATTTCGTGGTCGTTGTAGGAAATCAACTTTTGGGACAGATTAACAAAATCACAGCACCACTGTTCATGAGGTGAGGTCCCAAAATGCCTATGTTGAAAATATGGCTAACAAACTCCCAAAAGTAATTGGGTTATGGATGTGTGTTGCACAGTTTCTATGCATGCTCATGACTTCACCAACTTTTCATATTTTCACTCCAGATTTTCAACGTTGCCATTTTTTTTACACCTTCTCATGAACAATGCAGTTGTCATTTTCCACATCCTGCCCAAAATGTGTTTTCATCTCTGTGTCACCAAATGGCATAGCTGCTCTGCAAAACCACCCTTCAACTAACAAACTGATTGGGCAGCTTTTCATGAGGCAGGCTCATAAACAGCCCATGTTGAAAATTTGGAGTGGAAATACCAACACACACCTACAGTGTTAGGGTTTCCAACTGCAGCACCCCACCCTGTACAGACTGACAGACGTCAGGGGTGTGACTTGGGATCATCAGCTGTAATGCTCATGCCATTCCACCCCCCCACCTCCACCCTGCAGCCAGTGACTGGCATCGTGGTGTGCCTCGCACTGTTCAGCCACAGAGTTCACCCCATTCTCCTATACTGCACCCACCTCAAAGTATTTCCTTATGGAATGGGGTACGTATAATGCCCAAAGACCCCAAAGCACACCACAACACTTGTCAGTGTCTACAGAGTAGGGCGAGGTACAATGGCATGAGCATTATAGCTGATAACCCAAATGCACACCACAATGCCTGTCACTCTCTACAGGGGGGGGGGGGGTTGCGTCACTTCAAAACTTCACTGCCTTTCCTATTATGCATCTCTAGCTCTGGCACTACCAATGCCAATGCCAGCTAGACAACATTCGGCATTGACAAATGCTTGTTGTATATTTTCACTCCAGATTTTCAGCAATGCCATTTTTTACACCTCCTCATGAAGAGTACACCTGTCACTTTTCACATCCTGTTTGAAATGTGTTTTTACACCTGCGGCACCAAATGACACAGTCACTGTGCAAAATCACCTTTCGCCTAACAAACTGATAGTGTCACTGTTCATTCAGTTGGGTCACAAAAAGCCCATGTGGAAAACTTGGAGTAAAAATACCAAGAAATGCCCAGGGCAATAGGGTTTTCAACCATAATGCCCTACCCTGTAGGGACTGACAGGCATCAGGGGTGTGACTTGGGATTGTCGACAGTAATGCTCATCCCATTCCACCCCCACCCTGCAGCCAGTGCCAGGCATCGAGGTGCGCCTTGGAACCTTTGCTCCCAGGGTTCACGTCATTCTCCTATACTGCACCCATTTCAGCATTTTCCTTATGGAATGAGGTGAATGTAAAGCCCAAGCACCCCAAGGCACACCTCGACACTTGTAAGTGTCTGAAGGGTAGGGTGAGGTGAAATGTCATGACCATCAAGGGTGATGACCCAAAGGCACACCCCAATGCCTGTCCATCTCTGAAGTGTGAGGGTGGAGTTGGAATCCATTCAATACTTCAATGCTATTCCTATACTGCATCTGTCTAACTCCTGCACTTCCACTGCTAATGCCAGCAAGCAAACATTCGGCATTGACAAATGCTTGTTAATTTAACTGTTTCCTGCAACTCTGAAGACTCTTTGGAATTATGGTCCCCAAATGACCAACCATCTAGACTGCAGTGCTTGCAGGCCTTGTGCCTGTTCCAGGACTGTGCTTTGGCAGGATACAGCCTAGGAGATACAATTGTTGCAGTGCTTCAGCACTCTGGACTCCTCTTTAGATTCGGACTTTGCAGGGATCCCTCCCTCAAATGTTTTGCAAATATTTTTATGTTTTCTTTTGCTGTACTTTTGTAGAAAATCATTTTAAAAATGCTTTTTGGGCTTGTGCAGTATCAGTGGGAGGGTTTTGGTCACTGTGTTTTGCTTTACATGTTGTAGTTGTGTGCAAAAATGCGTTTTTGCAGTGTTTTCTTTTGCAGGTGTTCCTGGAAGAAGACAAGAAGACCTGAGGTGGATTGGTTGGACTTATCAGAGTCCTCCTTTGTGTAGAGTTGTTAGGCTTTTGTAACTGTAGTACAATGTCTAACCTTTTTCATTTTACAGGTGTGAGGTGAAAAATGGTTTTGTTTTTTGGGGAGGTTTGGCACCTGGTAGGTAGCGTAGGTCAGATAGATTCCCCTAGAGTTTGGGGGAAGGCAGGTTGGTGGGCCTGATTCTGGATAGAGGGGTCACCAATGCTGTCTGGTAGGACATGCTTCAGGCAGTTTCTTGGAGCCACTGAGGATCCATAGATTGTACAGTAGTAGGATAGGAACTGAAGTTTCTTTAGTGGGCCTCTAGCCTTTGGTGTCACCTGCCTGTGCCCCACACATGGTAGGGGAGAACTTAAGCAATCCTCTCTGTAGGGGGCATCAGAGGTAGGATGGCCTGGTGCCAGATGAAGGAATGACTGCTGACAGTCATTTAAATGGCAAGGGGTGAGTGTAACCATCTAGTCCCCTGAGGCTACTAGAAACATATCAGTATTATTGTTAGGAAGACAGCAGGCAGCTGGTGGGGAGCTCAATAGGGGCTCCTTACATGATGACATCATTGTTTACTCAGCTAGCCTGAGGGAAAAATGATTAGGTCCTTTAGAACTCTCACAGCAGCATAAGCTACACTATGTGGATAGCTGCTCTAGGGAGCTTAGAATGCTCAGTTAGAGGCTGCAGTTTGGTTTAGTCAGTTGTGGAATGAGGAGGTGAGGTGAGGGTGGCGGAAGGACTGCCAGTGGACTCTGAGGAGAGGGCCCAGGATTTCTTACCCTAATGAAGTGTCATTTGCAGCTTCCAGTTGAAGTGGTGGAGACAAGGCTACAGTAGGATTTCCTGATTTCTACTCCCTGTGAAATGAAAGGAACTGCTTGTTCTCAGTGGACTCAAAGGGCAATCTCCTGAATATTCTGTGGTATTTTCAGCTGCCTTGGATAAGACTGAAAGAGACTGTTTGATCAGCTGCCCAGGAGAGTGTCTTTCTGTGCTTTTCATTGTTCCATGTCCTGTGGATGGGACAACTTCAGTGAGTACTGTTCTAGAAGACCAGACCTCTGCATTTCTTAGGGGATTCAATCATCTGAGGTGTGTATGCCATAGATAAGGCTGGGCTGCATCCGTCAGTGTCCCTAGTTTCACCCAAGTGAGTGAAGTACTGTTAAACTGTGTACCAAGTGGGTGCAGTTTATTCTTTGATCACCCCAGTGAGTGACAAGTTAAAGTGCGGGACCTCTTGCATTTAAGTGGGGAATGGGGGTTTCAATGGTGTAACCCTAAAGAATGGCAGAGACTGTTGGTTGGGGACAAGGGTGGGAGGAACACCATATCAGTGCTTACAAGGCAGGGCTCCCTGGTTCGTAAAGAGCATTGGTATATCTACCTGATGGAAGGCCAAGCTGCAGGTTAGGGTGTGTGGCTGAGTTTCACTTATTGCACCTATGATTGAGAAGAGTTCTGTATGTGTGGCTTAGAGTCATTAAATGAAAGACGTTCATGTGCATGGCCAGGTGTCCACAAATGCACCTTTTTGGAAATTTGGGAAGAAGATTGTTCTATTGTTTGTTCATGAACTGTACTGCATGCAAGGAGAGTTCATGAATTGTGCCTGTCCAGCCTGGACCAACTTTGGGGGTACACTTCTGCTTTTACTTTCCATCTGTTGAATAAAGCCATACTGCACAATCCCAGTCACTGTTATGGACATTCTGATTGTGTGGATTTACTGGGGCCCCCTCAGCAGGTTAGATCTAGTATATGCCTAGCAGCCTCCACCCAGGACCTGGCTTGTGTTATTTACACAGGGTTCAAGTTGTTTTCTTTCTGTACCCCCATCCCTCTCTTCCTCTAGAAAATAAGCCAGGTATACATCTTAATGCCACTGGTTGTACCTACCTTTTTGTAAAGTAAATTGGTATGCCAGCATATGGCACCAGTGTTTCCAGATTTTAATAGGGGATGTGCACACTAGTTAAAAAGTGGCCTGGGAGTTACAGATCTACAAAAAATAATGTCTGAACAAGAATGTTATAGTATTGCAACAGAAGCAGGGAAGAACAAGAAGCTGTGAAATCATTAAGTAACAACAAGAATTTAACTATTAAACCCATGGATAAAGGCAGAAGTGTAGTTGTCATGAGCATGTCCAATTATGAGAATGAAGTGTGGAGACAGATGAAAACCTCTACTCTTTATGAGCAAACTTGATATGGCCCTATGATGGAATGTAAAAGAGTAAGTGATGCTGAAATCAAACTGGGGTATCAAAGCAGCTTTATTGATACAGCAGCAAAAGACTTCCTGATTAGAGTACCCCATAAAGCCAGTGATATATTTATTTATTTAGTGTATCTATTTATTTAAAATGTGATAACTGGGAAAGGCACAATGAGCTGAGGCTCATTTCCAGGTGTGACCCAGGGAAGGGTACACCATGGGGGGTAAGATTAGAAACATAGCAAAGGAATAACAATAACTAGGTTTCAAATAACAAGGTAGTACATCATGTAGGTGTACAAAACTTTTTAAGATTTATTTATTTAGCTTTTGTTGACCAGGAATGGAAGACTAGACAATTCTGCCTATTTCAGCTTTGTCCTGGGGAAGGGGGATACAGATGGATGCCAACTGATATTAAACCAGATTAAGTTGCCAATGGTATTTTTAGTGAATGGAGGAAATTTGGCCAGAACACAAGGGAAATTCCCCTACTTTGCTGCAGGAGGCCTTGCTTCCTGGGAGCAGAGGGGCCCCTTTTTCTGTGGGACCAAGATGGAGGACAGAGTGCTGGAGAATGTGGAGGAAATGGACATGCTGGGACTGAGTAACAAAGCTGTTGGTATGGATCCTTCTGTTGTGGGATCCACTGTGGAGGTGGCTAGGATGCACCCAATGGGTGGCCAGCATATCGTTCGAGATGGCGGTCCCTCTAATGAAACAGAAACCAGGCTAAGTTTACATGAAAAGAAATTATGCTTGGAAGCTGAACTTTAGAAAATAAGTAAAATACTTTCCTCTGAGGAGACCTTGCAGGAGGATGAAAAAATGGAAGCGTTCGTTGTCATCTCCTGTCAATGACAGTTTCTCTGGTATGGCTGAGCTCTTGGCTGCAGATGATAGACCTACTACGCCTTTGGCAACTCCTTCCAGTTCTTTTAAAAAGCCATGGAGTGAACAGGTTGAAGAACCTTGGTCACCTTGACTACTGCAGGCTGGATTTCAAGCTCTGATGGGGAGTGGCGATTGGACCCAGTGATCCCGTTGCCTGGTAGTCCCCCTATGATCCTGTCTGAGGCAGCTACTGAAGTACCACATCAGGACGGCTCTGAAAAAGGCCTGACAGGCCTGATAGGTAATGGGCCCCCTTCTGTCGACCCGATAAATGCAACTATTCCTTCCATTACTGTTACTGACTCACAAGAATCTTCTCATGTAGAAGATCCAGATATTTCCAAGGACCAGTCTGGGCCTGAAAAATCTACATTTGCAAGCCATTTTTGGAAAACAGTGGAATTGGCTAAACAAAGTAATGCCATTCGGTTACGGTAGGTAGGCCCTCGAGAAAATCTCCCTGATCGTTTTTTTGTGGGTAAAATTCTCCTGAAGCAATCTCTGGGATTTTCCCTAGCAGAAGTTTATGCCCTGATACATGCCCAAGGATAGAATACTTTTGACATTAGTTTTCAAACTCCTACACTATTGTAGTGATTTTGGTGTAGGTATGCAATTCTAAAAATAAATCCTTTATGGGTGGACTGTGTGGTGATCTCTGTCACTAAACAACCCTTTCGTGTAATTACAATTTTGTTCCAGAATGAGGGTGTTAACATAGCTGATATTGTGTACTGGCTTGAGAAGCTATGTTCAATCCAAGGGAATCCAGCACCAATCCTTGATGAGGAGGGCTTCTGGAACGGGGGTTGGAAACTGAAAATAAAATTACAACAGAATGAGTGTGATAGTATTCATCTCCCTAACTGTTTCTTTATAGGCCATGATAAAGGCTTTTTGTTCTATCCAGGACAGCCACAGATTTGTTTTAAGTGTGGGTCCACAAAACATATTAGTACTCATTGTGAAGTTCTGAAATGTATCCATTGTGGGGAGACGGGCCATCCCACTGCTCACTGTTTTCAGGAACCAAAATGCAACCTATGTGATGATTCTGGTCATATTTTCACAGATTGCCCCTGGGCGGTGAAAAATACTGAAGATTCTGATTTTGGGGTGAAGGACTATTATATGAAATTGGCTAATGTACCGCTCATTCCTCCTGATTCTAGGAGAAGGGGTAATGGGCCTGGGACTTTGTCTACCACAGTCCCTCTTGCTCCTGAAGCCCAGGAGTAAACTCCCCAGACTCAGACACCACCTGAAAAAGGGGTAATGTTGCACTCTATGGATATAAGTGTTCCCATGGTGATGGTGTCTCCTGAACCTGAGTTTACGGTGGTAAAACCTAAACGTGGCAAACATGTTAAACCCAAAGTATTGAAGACCCTGACGGTTGGGTCGC
Source organism: Neoceratodus forsteri (assembly GCA_016271365.2). Lineage (NCBI taxonomy): Eukaryota > Metazoa > Chordata > Ceratodontiformes > Ceratodontidae > Neoceratodus > Neoceratodus forsteri. The sequence continues at coordinate 327,399,648 of JADMNL010000023.1, forward strand.
TTGAAGACTCAAATATCTACTACATTCTACAAGATGCTCCTTGTGATGATGTAGAAATGTCTGAGGTCCTCTCGACTTCATCTTCACAGATTGATTCACAGCCCTGTCCTGAACAAACTGATGATACTAGACCAGCTGCTTTAAAAAGTGGCCAAGTGACTAGAGCTTCTAGTAAAGTGAAATGACAATTTGTTGGGGTTTATTTTTTCTCCCTCTATATAGATGTCTGATTTGGTATACAATTTTCGCATTGCTTCATTAAATGCGAATAGTATACAATCTGAGGGGAAACGTCTGAGTACTTATGCTCAGCTTACCCGTACTGATTTAGATTGTCTTTTTTTTCCAGAATGTTCATTTACATTCTTCATTAGACATACAAAAAGCTACTGACTGTTGGAGTTGGGGGGGTTGGTCCCAAGGTCCAGATATTTGCTCCGGAGTGGGGATATGTTTCTTTTCCCAAATTCAGGTGTTAAAACAGTTGGAAATACTGGAGGGACATGCCCTCCTGCTTCATATTAATTGGTGTTCTCCAAGGTTCTATTTTGGGTCCCCTTTTGTTTAGTAGTTTTCTTAATACCTTTCCTTCTGTTTGTACGAGAGCTGAAATTTTTTTATATGCTGATGATGCAGTGGACCTCACAAGTGGTTCTCATTTTGAAAATTTACAGAAAGATTTAGCTGATGATTTTTTGGAGGTACAGAATTGGTTCAGAGCTCATGAATTGGTTTTAAATGAGAAGAAAACTAAATCCATGTTTTTTGCAAATACTAAAAAAAGATTGAAATTGGACCCTATATTGTCATTATACACTATTTCTGGTACTTTGATTGAACAAGTTAAACAATTTAAGTACCTGGGTTATTGATGGATGAAAATCTTTCCTATGAACCTCTAATTCTCTATATGGTAAAGGTGACTCATCAGCAATTAGGGGCCTTATATAGGTTATCTCCTTTACTCGCTGATGTCACACGTCTTCTGTTGGCTCAAAGTTTTTTTTACTACCATTAATTGATTTTGGATTTTGTTTTACTATTCTGTAAGGGAGAGACTGTTATCCAAGGTAAAAGTGTTACTTAATTCAGTTGCTAGATTTGTAGTGAAATCCCCACTAAGGGTCCATCATTATAATCTTTTACAGCAAGTGGGTTGGCTTCCTTTGGATGGTAGATATAAACTCCAATTGGGTATTTTGGCTAAAAAGGTGATTCTTAATAGAGTCCCTGATTGTTTTTCTCTAATTTTTAAAAAGCAGAACTCACTGGTAAATACACAGTCAACAGTTACATTTTCTCTTTGCATTCCAAAAATGCATACTTCCCTTGGACAAAGGACACTATCCTATATGTTACCCACTTTTCTTAAAATAATACAATCAGTTTTTGACCACATGAACCTTTCCCTTTGTTCTTTTAGGAATAAGTTGAAAGAGTTTTTTTTTTACAGAATGTAAGTGTGAATGTTATTAAATGATAATGTTGTGATATATTTATTTATAAATGTCTTTTTTAAGTTGTATGTATTTATATTGTATGTAATTGTTATTTGTACACTGATCACCCATGAAATTGGATCTTTTTTGGACCATGATCCTATCAGTATTAAGTGGGAGGGCATGTTTCTCCATCTGATTAATGTACTGTATATGCTCTGCAATCAAAGTTTGATTGGGTTGTCTTGTTTCGGGCCCTGAAACCTTTTTTGTTTACTGTGAAGTACATTATTTTAGGAGGGGATTTTAATTGTACCCTCCCGAAATTGATTTCTGGTTCTGTTAGTAAAAACTTTAGTGCAACACTAACTGCCTTAGGGAAATTATTTCTGATGTAGGTCTCATTGATGCATTTTCAGATGTGTATGAAAAACACTTATTTTTGTGGGCCCCATGTGACCCATATTAATTAATTTTTTGTTTCCTCCACCTTACAGTTGCAATCAGCACGGGTGACTGACCTGGCCACTTCAGATCATAGACTTCTGGAGCTTGTGGTCGGGAGTCACCCAGAGCAACATTGAGGCCTGGAAATTTGGAAATTAAATTTCTTTCTTTTAGAAATTACTCCTGTTTTTGAAGGTTTTCATACCCTATTAGTGGCCAGAAAATCTGTGTTTTTCTTATATGAGGACAAAAATGGTTGGTGGACCGATACAAAAAAAGAAATTCAGCTCTATTTTAAACATGTGGGAAGATTGAATGGTAAATTGAAACAGGATAGGCAGCATCTGTTAAGATCTCAGTTGCACTCCCTGATCGAGGCACATGATAGATTTGGTGGAGAATGGAGCCCCCACATTGCTTCAATTAATGCCGAATTAGTGGCTGTACAGTTGGAAGCATCTAAAATATAGGGTATCTGGCAAAAGAAAGGATGTTCTACCCTTTGAGTCCTACTCTGCTTGTATGTCTCAGAGAAGTTTAACTTATTTAACTAGTGTTGATGGTTCTAAGTTATTGGGTACTTCAGCTCTGTTAGCTGAAATACATAGATTTTTTAGTTCAACTTTTACTAGCCAAAGTTTACCTACCGAGACCATGACCCTATGGCTATGGACCTGTGTTCTTCCCCAGGTTCCTGAAGAAGACCAAGATGCTCTTATTAAATCCATTTCTGCATTGGAATTGAAATCTATTATATGGTCTCTCTCCCCTAAAATAACCCCTGGTTCTGACGGTCTCCAGCATGAACTCTATAAGCCCCTGTGGGAGGTTTTGGGAGAGGAGTTGGCAACCATTTTTAATAATGCATTGTTGCTGGGTGAACTGCCTAGCACCATGTTAGAAGGCCTTTTGGTTCTCCTGTTCAAATCTGGTGATCGTGGAGATTTAAGGAATTGGAGGCCAATTACCTTTATAAACACGTATAGTAAGATATTGATGAAAGTTATAGGCACTAGACTGAAATATGTTTTGGATTCTATTGTTCACCCTTCACAGTTTAGTGGTGTGCCATCTTGTAAGCTGCAGGATGCTCTGATATTAATTTGGGAGATTCTAAATAAGGGTTATAATTCAGAACTGTTTGGTCATTTAGTTAGTTTAGATCAAGCAAAAGCTTTTGACTGGGTTGAATATAATTTTCTTTGGGAAACCCTTAGGTCCTATAACTTACCCAAAACTTTAGTATCCTGGAAAAAGACATGTTATAAAGGTATTTTTGTAGTTCCCAGTATTAATGGATGTAAGGGGCAGCCAGTACAGGTGGGACGTGGGGTCCACCAAGGCTGCCTGCTTAGTCAGTTTTATATATTGTGACTCTTGACCCTTTACTCCATCGTTTACATCATGTGGATGATATTGTTGGACTCTCTGTAGGCAGCAGTGATCCCCCTATTGTTGCCATTCCTTATGCAGATGACCTAGGGTTAATTTTGGCTGAGTGTGCATCAGCTATAATAGCCTGTAGAGAACTGCAGGGGTTTTCAGAGGTTTCAGGTTTGGTTATTAATCACCTAAAAAGTCGTATTCCTCCCATTGGGTATGAAGCAATTGATGCAGCAGCTGTTTGGGGGATCCCTGTAGAAGAAGGATGCCAGAAGATATTAGGTATTTTTTTTGGGAGGTCCATATCCCCATATTTATAATTGGGAGACTAAACTGGATGAAGCATGACTACAGGTACTAAACTGGAATAAATGGCATATGTCAAAAGCCAAACGCACTTATCTGATTAAAACACACCTCCTGTCTAGTTTTAATTTTCTGGCTGCGGTTCCCCCCTCCCCTGGTCTTTACAGACATCTCTTTACAGTGTCTTTTTTCAATGCCTGTGGGGTAGTAGACTTAATCCAATTAAACATGGGATCAATTACCTTCCCAAGGCACAAGGGGGTCTGGGCATGATCAGCCCAGTGTTTTTTTCATGTTTCTTTTTTTTTCTATAATTTGGTTCCAGTGCTTCTTCATTGGAATTGATCCTGGTCTCCTTGGATTCTGGCTGAATTAGAGTCCATATTGGTGGCCTGGGAACCTTTGGGTTCCCTTAAAAAACAGCTTTGTCTCTCTCAGTTGCCTCCCTATTTGGTAGATGGGGGGGTAAATTAAAGCTTTGGAAGGTGGTTCAGAGTCACTTATCTACCATTTCTCAGAAAGTAATGTATACGTGGATTTGGGAGTCTGTTTTTTGGGCTGATCCTTGGTTTGTGAACTTGTCTCCTAAGATACATTTATCCCTTACAGAAGTTTTGAGTAGTCCTAGAATTTCTTCATATATGTGAGACTTTTTGTGGTTATGCACACCTCTGAAATTGGGTGTGTGGTGGAATATGAAACATAAAGATGTTACCGAACAATTTTGCCCTCGGGGCTCCCCTTGTGATGGATTGATTATAACTATGCAACATTTATTTTGTGAGTGTCCATTTGTATTGACTTTCTGGGATTCTTTCCATCATATGTGGCCTCTCAATCCTTTCCAGAACCAGCAGGCGATGGTATGGATTGATGGAATTTTTCCTGGATCTTGGGGTATATATGGCACCTGTACTATGAGACTTATTTTAGGTTTCATAAAATTACAAATCTGGCATGCTCGTTGTGGCTTAACTATTAGACAACAGCTTATTACTTCCACTCAAATGGTTCATTACTTGAAGCAATCTATTGTTAAATGGCAGAAGGGGGAAAATAAATCTGTGTCGCCTGCTCCCTATAAACTATGGTGGCGTCATATGACTTGGTTGGATACTTGGTGATGTGGAGGATTTTTTAAGGTTTATTATGTCCTTTTCCTTTTTTCTTCTTTTTTTGTTCTTTTCTTTCCCCTTCCAACATGTATCGATGTGATGCAAACTGATCTGTTTATAACTCCCCACTATTTAAGTGGAGGGGACACGTAATCTTCCTTTTTATGTTCTCTGACTTAATAGTTTGCAGTAGTACTCAAAACCCTTTAATGATTTGTATGAAGTACAGTTGATTCATCTTTTCTGTTTCTCTTTTATGAATAAATATTTCCCCTACTATTTTAGTAGGGAGGGAGGTGGTAAACATTAAATAATTTTCAAGATGAAGTATAAAGTAATACTTACTTGTGAGGTTGTGTTTCTGTTTTATAGTTTCTGTACAGAAATACTGAATTTTCTTCTTCTTTGTTTGTGTGTCTAGAATATACATTTTCCCCTACTCTTTTGGTGGGGGGGGGGGTATGTTATGTTGTTATTAGGATTTATTTCAGTTTCTGAATTTATGCATGATATGATACTGAATTTTATTTCTGATTTTGTGTGCTGTAATACAGTTTTGGATAATTTGGTTTGTGTTTTATTTCTGTATTAGTCAGCTTGTTTAGAGATGTATGACCGTTCTACTTACTTGCTTTGTTTATGATTTGGATTTTACTTTGTGTGAGGTAACACTGTTTTCTATTGTTTTTTTGATTTTTCTAATAAAAAAATTCCCTACTCTTTTAGTGGGGAGGCAGGTTTCCTTACTGTCTTGGGATTAGATTTGAGTTCTACTTCTGTATTAGACAGCCTGTTTGGATATGTATGACTGTAATACTTGTTTGCTTTTGTTATGATTTATACTTTCCTTTTGTGTGAGATAACACTGTTTTGTATTGTTTTGGTTTTGTTATTCTAATAAAAAATTCCCCTACTGATCAGTAAGGGGAACCATTGGCCATCTGGAGAATGGTCAGTTTGACTGAAGCTATGATGAGGATGGAAGTGTGGGAGGCTGGGGACAGGGTCTCCTTCCCTGCCTATATACCCACAGAGACCAAAGAATTCTATGATGCTAATGGCATTTTGAAGTATCCAACAGAAGACAGTAATATATCTCAAGAGATCACACCAGAATTGGGAGACAAAAGGATTTTAGCAGACGACTGCTCTACTCCAACAGAATTAATTCATAAAGAAAAAACACAGGACTTACTGGCAGCTGAAGTAGCAAAATTCGCACAGAGGGAAAAGATATTGCAGCAGCTTTTGCGAAGAGCACTGTATCAGCTTCTACCCACCTATGCATGGTCCTTCCTAGGAACCAAGCCTATGACAACACTACTACCATGGAAACGGACAACATACTAAAAAATGCACAGAACATGGAAGGAAAAATGTCATTCACCACAGTATTCCAAATGAGTAACAACAACCAACAGACAGCAATGGTCTTTTTTTTTTCTGCAAGACTGAACAGAGGAAACGAGAAAACACAGACTGACAAAGGTAAAAATATCAAGACGCTAGATTGGGCTGATGCCCCTGTCCCAGATAATGCACCTTAGACTGTAGAAAAGTCCCTTTTAGCAGCAAGCTGGGTCTGAACTGCTGAAACGGAAGCCTGGGTTTCTGGCTTTTCCCCAATATGCATCCCAGGGGTGCAAATACTGGCCAGAACAGCAACAACTGCAGGTAATGCATATGCTAACTTTAATCCTTGTACTAATCCTGATCATACTGAACGTTCACCCTTGCAATTACCAAAAGTACTTGAGCTAACACAGAGCCCAATATTGCAAATACCTGGGCAACCTGTCGCTGCACCTTCTGCTGCCCAGACCCAGCCAGTAATACTAACATTGAGCATACAGCAGAAACTACTGATCCTCCTATGAACTTACCCTCTAACAATGAGAACAGACAACAAAATAGACAATATGTTTCTTTTTTTCATACTCCTGCTTACCCATCAAAATGACACAATGCCATTAGGTTGCTATACAAGGGAGGGGGGAAGAACAATTCCCTCACTAGGTTTTTGTGGCCTGGACCTTATTAAAAGAAAGTATTGGGTTTAACACCATAGAGATACATGCATTTATTCATATATTGGGAGAAACATCTTTTGATATTAGCTTCAAACTTCATAGTGACTTACAAAAGTTTTGGAATCAATACCATCAACAAAAGAATACAGCTTTATGGACTCCCTTTGTTGTTATTCCACTAACATAGCTAGCTCACGGGACCATCACAGTTCTTTTCAGGAGAGAAGGAGTCAGTGTGACTGATTTAATTTATTGGCTGAAACAGCACTGCAACATACTGGGAAATTCTGAAGCTATCTTCGATTCAGAAGATATTTGGACAGGGGGTTGAAGGATTAGAGTCCTCTTGCATTCAAATGACTCAAGGTTACAGCACTTGCCAAACTGTTTTTTTGGGGGGGAGGGACCAACCCAAGGCCTGCTATAGATGTGGCTCCACTGGTCACTTGAGTAGTATTTGTGATCAGGTGAAGTGCACTCTGTGTAATGAATTAGGCCATACTAGTGGCCATTGCAGAAATGAACCTATCTGTAACTTGTGTGAGGCAAAGGGTCACTCTTATCATGACTGCAGATGGGCTGTCCATAACCAAGAGGACCAGGCAGATAGAGAGGAGAAGCAGTTACTAATAACTAATGCTCAGTGAGCAAAGTCCAAGGTGCCCCCCCCAGGAGGCAGGACAGTCCCCAGGAAGAATGATATATAGAGCAAAGGACACAGAATGCAGAGGACTCCACAGCTAAGGTAGTATCCAAAATGTAGGTATCCAAGAATGTATCCCAGGACCAGAACCCCCTACAGTAGAGATAACACCCCCTTCCCCAAATGAGACTCAAGGTCAAGCAACTTTCCCAGTGGCCAGGTAGCCGCAATGGTGGCTGACATATGGCAGCACTACGGCCACCTGTACGGTGTGGAGGCCTTGGTCACACCAGCCAACGTAAAGGCCAGGCAGTGGCTGGATATCCAGGTGGCTGTCAATGCCGCCAGGACTGAGGCATGCACCATAGCAGCCATCAAACATAAATGACGTGACCTCAGAGCCACCATGAAGTGAAAGTTCGCAGCTGCTGGACGGGCACACAGTGGCACAGCGGATGGCCCACCCCACATGGACACACAGCTAACGCTGGGAACACCTGGTGGCAGAGACACTGTCAGAGGTTGCCATCCATGGGGAGGTGGAAGGCATGGACACCATGGCAGGTAGGTACAGCACACAGACACACTGCACTGGATGAGCACAACCACAGGATCTGCTAACAGAGCCGTCATGTATCCGCAGGTGGTACATAGGCCAGCGGGGGTGCAGCGGTGCCAACCACAGACCCGCATGGAGGCACAGGATGACAGGGAGCACCCGAGGCACAGTGACAAGGGCAAAAGCATGCAGGTCAATATGCATACTACAGGGCAGGGGGCACAAGAACAGCACCCAGCTAAAGAGTTCCCTTCCCACCCACAGGTACCGCCACAGTGCAGGGTGCCCACACTGAGATGCACACTGGAGAGGACAGTGACAATGGCCTCTGTGAGGAGGACACAGTGCCAGGTATGAGACGTTCATGCTGGCACCCTGGGGAGGTGTAACCAGCACCGGACACCCCACAATGCAAGGTGCCAGTGGATGACCCTCTATGCTGTCACAGCAGCATCGCACCATGGCACAGCACAAGGACAGTGGTGATGTGGGCCCATTGGACTGCACACAGACATGCACCAGGTATGGGTGGACGCAGATCTACATGAAGGGTCAATACCACCAGCTGCAGCAGCTTGATCGTAACAGGTTGGAGGCACAGCGGCGACATACAGTGGTGCTCAAGGAGCAGACCGTGGTCCAACGGTCCATACACATGGCCATCCTGTGGTGCACCATTGCATTGGATGGCATCCATGAGCAGGTGCGGCACCCGGCACCCAGGGGGTTCATCAGGCCAAGGGCACACCCACAGACCACAGACACTGGCATGCAGCATGTACCACCAGAGGAATACACATTGCACACTGGGGTGAAACCCACCCAGACACTGCCATGACATTCCATCTCACTGGATGGCAGATCACCCGTTGAGGCACAGTGTACACAGCAATACAAAGTGGCCACAGGGGCAGTGGTGCTGGCATCAACAGTGGATGGCATGACCAGTGCAGGAGGCATGGTGGTTCCACCACAGAGGGGTGCAGGGCCTGGGGTGCAGCACACAGCAGGCTGGTAGCGTGCAGACAAGGCAGCCATGCATCTGTAAGGTTACAGGCATGGCCAGAGGTGGAGGACACAGGGTAGCACACACACACACACACACACACACACACAAACACACATCTGTGGCATGATACACCCATGTACATGGCCATGGAGGCACACACACACACACACACACACACACACACACACACCCATCAACACCCGCACACATACACAAGCACATGCACACATGGCACCGTTTCCCACAGCGTGTGTCAGACATGCCCGCCGCCTATGGTACAGCGTCATCCACCACACACATGCACATGCACAGGCACAGCAGTCCCCCTGTGCAGTGCACTCAGGGTGGCACCATCATCATGACAGGCAATGCACTCCTGCACAGACACCAGCACGCATCCACCGGCACAGGGCATGCTCTCACGGTGCCATGGCAGCGTGGTTGCATGGGGCACAGTGGCCATGCCAACCATCCAGGGTGGGCCTACGCCATGCTGTCAGCACCTGAACATGCCCTCTATGAGCACCTGACAGGCCATGCAGCCACTGGCCATACCGACCACACAGACAGGCGGCTCTCCATCCTCCACATCAGTGGCAGACATGCCGGGCACATCGTTAAGCAGTGGCACATTCCCCTGATTAGTGACATTGTGCAGCATGGCACATATGGTGAACACCTTGCATGCCATGGTGGGGCTCAGCATGAACCTGCTGCCAGTGTGGTCCAGGCAACGGAACCTCATCTTCAACTGTACAAAGGTCCTCTCAATGATGGCCCTTGTCCTCTTGTGCACCGTGTTGTAGATGACATGCCCTGGGGTTGCTGGGGCATGGAATGGTGTCAACAGGTTCATTCACTGTGGATAGCCACCGTCACCTGCAATACAGAAGGGGCACACATCAGTGCATGATGCTGTAGCCGTGGCAGGTGTGCCTTTGCATGCTGACTCCTCATTACTCACCAAGTAGCCACCCATCCAACTGTCCTTCCAACAATAGTGCACCCACCCGGAACCTTCCAGAACATAAGAATCATACATTGACCCAGGGTACCTTGCACACACATCCGTGACCAGACCGCCCGCATCACATGCCACCTGGACGTTGATGCATTGGTATCTCTTGTGGTTCCTGTATGCTTCCTCACGGTTCTGTGGCATGAGGAGGGTGAGGTGCATGCAGTCGATGATGCCACACACATTGGGCATGCCGTACAGGTGGTAGAAGGCCTCCTTCATTGCCCGGAGCTCCACAGGCGTGGACGGGAACACAGTGTGCTCCCCAAGGTGCCATAGGATTGCATCCATTACTTGCGACACTACCCTGGACACCAACAACTGGCGCACACCTACCACATCACCTGTCATATACCGGAATGAGCCAGTTGCATAATACTGTAGGCCGCATAGCAGCTTCTTCTCCGCTGTCATGGCGTGAGACCGCCATGTGTGGGGTTTGATGATGGCCTGGATGCTGTCACACAGCCTGGCGATGGCTGGCCAAGGTAGCCTGAATCGTTCAATACAGTGGGGGTCCCACAGTGCAGTGGCATTGAGACATGTATGGAACACATGCGGGCATGGGGCACGACGGCGTTGCCTCTCTGCGAGGTCAACAATGAGGTGGGCATGAAGCAGTGCTCATGGACACATGCTGATGCAGTGTCTCACTTTCCTGCAGTGCCAGCCATGGTCCTTGAAATACCGCCATCACATGGCATGCCACCACGGGGTGTTCATCATCATGCCACCGCATGCTGTCCATGTGTGCTATGCACATGCATTGGGCACATGATGCTCATTGCATGCAGGACTGAACGATGGCTGGTGTGATGCTGTCTCAGAAGGCCCAGTTCCCTGCCCATCTGTTCCATGTATCGGAGGGGGAACTACATGGACAGTTGGGGCTACAGTGACCTGTGGGCAGTCAGGGTGTATAAGAGGGTGAGTATGTGTCACCTGGGAGTGCAGCTGGTGGGCAGTATGCACTGGCAGGTGTTGCAGATGATGCGTGTGTTAACCGCTGTTCCTCTCTATTCTGCAGGATGGGACGGTTGTGCCAGGCTGCATAGAGCTCACACTCCTGTGGCAGAGTGATGGTGTCAAGGTGTATGTCTCCTCTTTGCCTGTGAGGCAGATGCACTTTAGCGAGTGGCTACCTGGGTACATGTTACTGAAGGGTGCAGGGCCGGACCTATACTATGAGGATAATGAGTACCGTAGCTGGGGCGTCTGTGTCCCCTCAGTGGTAAGTGGGTGACACATGGGTGATGTTGCTAGCAGCTGTGGTGTCCCATGTGGGCATTGCTAATGTATGTCATTGTCTCTTACAGCATTACAGGGGACCGGTGCAGTGCATCATGTTGCACTACAGTGGACAACATACCCCTGAGGAGGACCAGGGGTCAGAGAACAGGTCGGAGACCAGCAGCAGCAGGCAACGTCTTCTCCATGGGGCTCACTTCTTTCGTAGGGGAGGAGAGAGAGTGTGCATGGGTTGCATGGCATATCTATGCACTAAAGCGTTCCTTGGGGCATGACACAGCAGTGGGTACTGGCCATGCCCGGCAGGAATGTTGACTGTGGGTGCTGCATGTACAAGCCATGAATGTTGTGCCACTGAAAGGGGGTGGGTGTACTGTGTTGGACTGTAAGAGGGGTTGTGTCAGGTCTGTTCGTTGCATGAGGGTGGGGATGGGCATTGTACATTGTTGACTCTTTCTGCTGTGTGCTGTACTGGTGCCTTATTAAAGTACTGTGGCTTAGCTCTGTGTGTTCATTGTCTTGGGGGGGTAGAAGCCCAGAGCCTCCAGGATGTTCATTGTCTGTCACAGCCATGCATGCATGCACGGTGGCCTGGCAATCATGGCCTTGCTGTTGTGGGCACATGGCATGTCATCTGCTCATGCCATGGGTGGGTGTGCAAGCTCCTCTGCACATCATGTCCAGCGGCACTGTGTGTGCTGTTACATCATTCAGCATGTGGCTATATCTGCTGCCCATAGTGCCACATGCCCACCATGCTCTGTGGCATGGTGTCTGGGCTGTCTTGTGAGTTCCTGCCATTGCTGTTGTGTCATGGCCGTGTGCTATCTCCACGGCATCTGTGCTGGCCCTACAGGTCGCGTTGAACCCTTGTATGCTGCCTTGTGCATGACATACTGTCAGTGGTGCCTACACCGTGGGTTTAAGCTGTGCATGCCATTGTGCATGCACATACAGCACACCTCCATGGCTGTTATGCGGCACTGCACACCGCACATGTTCACGCATGTTGTGCATGCCTCCTACATGCAGCCTGCATGTATCTTTGACATCTCCTCTCCACACGGATCTTCCACGCAGCTGCGTGTATCGTTTGTGCATAGGGCCCAATGTGAATAGTATCAAAACAGCATGTAAGAGGAGGATTGTTTTTTTCAAAATTCATGTCTAATAAGTTTGATGTTACTTTTATTCAGGATACAAGGTTGCACACCACTACTGAACTTAACACTGCCACAAAACAATGGTATGCAGGTCCCTCATTCTGGTCACTAGGTACCAACACAGCATCTGGGAGTCAGATTTCTCTTTAGCAACCCTGAGATACATATTGCTAAATTAATTGATTTTTCTTTCCAATTGTTTAACCAGAAGTGACACACTAAGCTGTAAGCTTGTTTACAGGTGTGACCTGGGAGTACAAGGAAATTAAGTGACTTGCTCAAAGTCACACAATATGCAAGGGGGGGCTGTTGGGATTCAAACCCAGGTCTCCAGATTTGCAACTCAGAGCCTTAAACCACTGTGCTATCATGCCTCTATAGGTCAGCTCTTATTCTAGATACTAAACAAGCATTTGTCAATGCCAAATCTTGTTGCACTGGCATTGGCTTTGACAGTGCAGTGCGGGAAAACATTTTGGGTAGGATGTGAAAAATGACAGCTGTACAGTTCATAAGGAGGTGTAAAAAAATGCCAGTGTTGAAAATGGGGCATGTAAATATTGCAAATTTGCAAAATTACAAGGATGCTTGGGAAATGCACAATGCACACTTGTAACACAGCCATTTTATGGATGTTTGGCACCAAATTTTCAACATAGGCATTTTAGCACTTCTGCTCATGTACAGTGTCACTGTTATTTCCTCAAACTGTCCCAAAAAGTGATTTCAGACAGCGACCATGCGATTCTGCGCTGGGCATGCAAAAACACATTTTGGGCAGGATATGTGAAATGACAGCTGTAGTGTTTATCAAGAGGTGTGGAAAAATGCCAATGGTGAAAATCCAGAGTGAAAATATTACAAATGCACGACGTTACGAGTGTGCGTGCAATATGCTGACACATGCTCGTAACACAGTCATTTTATGGAGTATCATCACCAAACTTTCAACATAGGCATTTTAGGACCTCTGCTCATGAACAGTGTCAGTGTCATTTTCATAATCTGGCCTAAACACTGATTTCCAACAGCAACCACGCAATTGTGAGCCGGAAGTGCAGAAACACATTTTGGCCAGGATTTGAAAAATGACCGCTGTACTGTTCACAAGGAGGTGTACAAAAATGACAATGTTGAAAATCTGATGTGAAAATAGTGCGAATTCATGAAGTTATGAGCCTGCATAGCAGGTGAGCAATGTACGCTTGTAAAACAGCCATGGTTGGGATTTTTCCCACCAAATTTGCAACATAGGCTTTTTGAGAGCCCACCTCATGAACAGTGGCACTGTCATCTCGTTAATCATCCCAAAAGATGATTCCACACAGTGACTGCAAAATCACCTTTCATGACCGATTAACGATATGACAGTGCACGAGTTCATGAAGAGGGATCCCAAAAACCCCATGTTGAAAATTTGGTGTAAAAATTCCCAGAAATGCCCGAGATATGCTTTAAAGTTGAAACACCCCTATTTATTCCATTGTACAGCTTACTGGCATTTCCACAGTTCGAAGTCGGCTTTGAAGAGTGCATACATGTTCCCGGTTCACCGAAGATCATCGTGACGTACTCGGAGATAAGTATGGGGTGGGGGTGTGTGGGGAGGTAGGGTGCGAGTGGTGGGTGCGGTGGGGGTTGAAGAGTATTTGAGGGACCGTTTTTGCTTTACAGGTGAAAAAACAAAAATAAAAGACATCGGGGGACTGCTTTTGTTGTAATAGGTGCTTTGTCATGCTGGGTAGGCTCCCAGTGTGTCACCTGAGTGTGTGTGTGTGTGGGTGGGTGCTTTAGCTGATGGGGGATTGGGCACCCCCATTGGCAAACAAGGAAAGGGGGGGCCGCAGGAGCCAAGGGGGATTGGGCACCCCCTCAGCAAGCCAAAACTGGGCTGGGGGTTACACATTATGCCGATGGGGAGTGGACACCCCCGTCGGCACACAATAAACGGGGGTGTTGACAGGTAACCGCGGCAGTCACTGCCACCATGTTGCCTGCACGTAGGGTGAGGCGTGTTGTGGTCACCTTGTATGAGAGCTTCGCTCTCATTGCAGTGGACCTTTTCTCTCATGTCTTCACATCGTAAGCTAGGCAGGGTGTCAGCCTCTGCTACTGGCTGATTGGTGAATGCGGGACGCACCTACTGGTGTGTGCCCTGCATTCGCCCAACAGTGACCACTCCTCCAAATCTGCACTACCGCAAGATGTTGGCTGCACAAGGGCACCAACATAAAAAGGAACTAAATTGTATAGGCTCATTAACATCCGCGCTCCACAGAAAAAGGCAGATAGAGTTGATCTATTTAAGCAAATTCAACCTTGCTTGTTTACCCCTCATAATATTATATGGGACAGAGACTTCAACTGTGGCCTATCTATAAAGGATAGAGGGAAAGCAACTACAACTCAGAAGTTATTCTGTGATACAGTTTGCTTGAACAAAATAATTCATTCAGCTAACTTACATATGAACATACAAAATTGCCAGCAGAAAAAGGCCCACAGGTTTATCAAGTCTGCCAGATTGTGCAGCTCTTATTTCATATTACTACAGCTGCCCCAGCCCCACCCAAACCCTTCCTTCCCTCCCCTTACCTGGTCTTTCCCCTTCTTTGTGTTCTTGTCTGTACTAATCCTGAGCATGACTCTATCCCAAGCCCGCTTAAAGCTATCCACTGTCCTTATTTCGATTAACTCCTCTGGCAGTGCTTTCCATCTTGCCACACTTTCTCAGTAAAGTATTGCCTCCACATCTCCCTCCTGAACCTTCCCCCTTCCAACTTCAGACTGTGCCTCCTAGTGACCCCTTCTCCCCTTTAAGTGAAAGAATCCTCCCTCTCTGACTTTGTTTATGCCTTTAAAGTACTTACAGGTCTCTGTCATGTCCCCTCTTTCCCATCTCTCTTCCAGTGAATACATGTTGTGCTCCCTCAATATTTCCTCATACCGCAACTCCCCCAGTCCCATGATCATTTTCATAGCCCTGCTCTGCACCCCCTGCAGTAATCTCAGTATGGGCACCAGTACTACTGCATACAGTACTCCAAGTGTGGCCTCACCAGCGAGCCATGCAAGGACAGGATGACCTCCTCCATTCTAAAGGTGATTCCTCTGGCAATGCACCCCAGCATCCTATTTGCCCTTGCTGACACCATCCTACACTGTGCTGATACCATTATGTCCCCTGTGACTATTACCCCAAGATCTCTTTCCTCCTCTGAAGCTGTTACCTGCAGTCACCCTAGACAGTAGCTGGTCCTGGGATTTCTTACTCCGAGGTGTATGACCTTGCACTTCTTAGCATTAAACCCCAGCTGCCACTCCCTAGACCAGTGTTCAAGTTTAGCTAGATTCTCCCTGAGTGCCTGCCTCTCTTCCTCATTGTCGACGTTGCACAAATCTTAGTGTCATCTACAAATAGGCTGATATTACTCTTGACCCCCTCTGCAATGTCTCCAATTAAGATATTGAACAAAACAGGACCCAGGACTGAACCCTGCAGTACCCTACTTGTTACAGGCCTTGGCATGGATGTCTTCCCTCTTACAACTACCCTCTGTTGTCTGCCCTGCAACCAGCTCTAAACCCACCCCACCAGTTTCTCCCCCACTCCCATGTCCCTCAGCTTGCTCTTTAACCTCCTGTGGGGCACCAAGTCGAAAGCCTTGCTGAAGTCCCGGTACAGGACATTCACAGCATGGCCTTTGTCAACCACCCTAGTGACCTGGTCAAAGAAGTTGATCAGGTTGGTTTGGCACGATGTTCCCAAGACAAACCCATGCTGTCTCTCTCCTGTAGACCATTTCTATCGAGAAAGGTTATCAACCTCTCGTTTAGAATGGTCTCCATCAACTTGCCCACTATTGGAAGTCAAGCTTACCAGTCTGTATTTGCCTGATTGATCCTTGGGTCCACTCTTGTGAAGGGGCACCATGTGAGCCATCCTCAAGTCCCTGAGTACCTTCCCCATCTCCAAGGAGGTGTTGAAGAGGTCTGTCAGAGAGCCTGCCAACACCTCCAACAGTTCCTTCAGGACCCTTCGGTGTACACCATCTGGTCCTGGTGCTTCATCCACCAGCAAGGCTTTAAGGCCCTTCAGAATTCGGGGCCCAATTCCAAGTCGAATGTCACAACTCACCATCATATGTGAGTTCTCACATTCGCCACTACCCCAGAGACCCTGCGCTGCATTATAAGAGCGGCAGGGTCCTGGCACTCGTGACATGCGGGATGTGCTATGCGGAGGCTAATGCCATGGGCATGGTATAAAAGCCCCACATGACGCAAGTTGTAACCCACTACTGGCAACCCCCCAGTGCCCCCCCCAGAGCCTCCCATCCCAGAACACCACAGCACACGCCATGGAGCATGGGGGTCAGGACAGGAGGGACAGGTGTCCAGGGGGCACACTGCAGCATGGACCCCCAGGGCTCCCTGACATTCTGGGGGCATGGATGTGGTCAGGGGACACAAGGAGCACATTGGTGCCATTGCCACCGTGCTGCAGAGTGGGCATCCAATGGATGGCATGGTCGGATGCCCCTTAGAGCAGCTCCGAGTTGCTCTAACTTCGCTCAACCAGTGCGGCTCCTGGAATCGCCACAGCAAGTTATGGCAGCTGCCCTCTTTGAATAGGCTGCTGCTGCCATAACCTGCACTTGTGCCATGTCATTGTGGGCTGCAGCATTGTGAGTGGCGTACCCATGGTCGGCATAGCCCGCAGCTGACATGGCGCATGTCACCTCCTGGAATCAGGGCTGGCGTACCGTTTGGCATAAGCTGCCAGATACACCAAGGGGTCTGGCGTATCTTGGCTTCTACCGGTGTACGCCAACTTGAAATCACCTCCTCTATCCTCTGTCCTCTTGGATGACCCCATCTGTTATCTCTGCCCCCCTCACCCTTGCCCCCTTTCCCCTGCAGTATTGGGCCATCTCTTTCTTTTGTGAACACTGAGCAGAAGTACTCATTAAGTGCCTCTACCTGTTCTTCCGCTTGATATGTCCATCCCCCATCCCCCATCCCTCTTGATTCTAACTCAATGGATTCCTATACTGTACATACCTCATGGACAGATCCTACCTTTCATTAAGGGAATCTGGCCACACGCATAGATTGAACCCTGAAGCCACCTATAGACTGGGAGGGGAGTTGCTGGCAGTCACAAAGGAAGAAAGAGACTTGGGCATCATCATCACCGATGACCTGAAATCATCCAAGCAGACCTCTAAAGCAGTAGGTAAGGCTAAGAGGATGTTAGGGTGTATTAGTAGGGGTATCACAAGTCGGAAGAGGGAGGTAATAATCCCTCTTTACAAGACACTGGTTAGGCCCCATCTGGAGTACTGCATGCAGTACTGGAGGCCACACCTTCACAAGGACATTAACCAAATTGAGGTAGTCCAGAGAAGGGCCACCAAAATGGTGCAGGGACTGCATCAGAAGACATATGAGGACAGATTAATGGAGCTCGATATGTATACCCTAGAGCAAAGGAGAGAGAGAGAGGTGATATGATCGAAACATTCAAACACCTTAAGGGCATTAACAAGATGAAAGAGTCTAACATGTTTAAATATAAGAAAAATAGCAGGGCAAGAGGACACAGCATGAGAATAGAGGGAGGCCGATTAAGGGGGAATGTGAGGAAATTCTTTTTCACAGAAAGAGCAGTGGATGCATGGAATGGCCTACCTCAGGAAGTGGTGGCTATGAATACAGTGCAGGGAGTTAAACAGGCATGGGGTAGGCATAAGGGAGCAATACAGATGAATATGGATAGATAGGTCGTTGACAGTATAAAGGTGTGTGGCACATTCATAAGGTAGAACAAATGGGCAGACTGGATGGGCCTTGTGGTCCTTATCTGCCGTCAACCTCTATGTTTCTATGTTAAACAAAAAGTTAGACATAAAACAAATGAATATCAGTCTAGTTGAATATTCAGACCATAATGAACTTCATTTAATTATTGGAACAACTAAAAACCCATCCCATGGACCAGGAATATGGCAATTTCATGCATCTCTTCTGTTAGGCACTGATATCACACAAGAAATCCAGTATTTCATTATGACTAAGAAATCAATTCTGATTATATACGATGACCCAGCCCTATGGTGGGAAGACACTAAAATGGATTCAAATAGTTATTGCAATTAGTAAATAAAAAGCACAATGATCAGGAATATTTACAAGATTTAAACTATAGAAAACAACTACAAAAACTGGTGACCCTGTCATACAACACAGTGCATGATTTCTCAGGCCAAACTGATAAACTTAAACATATGCAACAGTTTCATGACAAACAGGCAGGGAAATTGAGACAGCAGCATTTGTTTGGTACACAGGGGAAAAAGGACTGTATATGCCGGTAACAGACTGGGGGACAATGTCGTTACCAGAGGCCAGGGAGCAGAGGCTGCTTGATGACTTCCAGGATGCATTCCTGACCCAGCAGGTGGGCGAGCCAACTAGGGATACCCAGACACTGGACATGGTCCCGGCGGACTGTGATCAGATTAAGGGTCTAGAGGTGAGGGACCCATTGCCGGGGAGTAATCACTCCACAGTCTGGTTCTTCCTGGACCGGGGCAGGAAGGAAAGCTGAACAAGGACAGTAGTAACTGACTTTAAGGGTGCAGATTTCAGGGAGATGGGGAGGATCCTTAAAGATCATTTGGACAAGTTAAGGCCAGAAATGGATGCTGATAGCAGGTGGGAGATCATTAGAAGGGGAATACAGGAGGTTACAAGATCCTGTGCAAGGGAAAGGCGCAAGTTCGGTAAGACCGGAAAACTCTGCTGGTGGACCCGGGAGGTTCAGGAGGAGGTAAGGGACAAGAAGGCAGCCTATAGGCACTTTAAGTGCTCAAGGAGTGAAAGGGATCAGGGGAGTATGAGTTGACAGCCAAGAGAGTCACCAGGGTGGTGAGAGCAGCTAAGATGAATAAGGAGCAGTCCTTGGCCAGGGGGATCCTGAGGGGGAACAAGGGGTTCTTTAGATACATAGGGGGAAAAAGGAAAGTAAGGAGCTAGATCAGCAGGATAAGGATTGGGAAGTGTTGGGCACAGGAGGCGGGGGAACAGGCAGAGGTCCTAAATGAGTATTTTGTATCAGTTTTTACCAGGGGGGATGGAGGGGCTATGTCTTGTGGAGGGAGCGGGGACAAATCAAAGGAAGGAATGGGACCGGTACAGATCAGGGGCCCTGACAGGTCTGGGGAAAGGGAGTGACCACCACAGACAGGTGAGGTACCAGAAGTACAGGGTACAAAAGGGGAGGAGGTGGAGGCTAAAATCCCAGTAGAGAGAGTAAGGGAAGCCCTCAGGTCCCTTCAGATGGAGAAAGCACCTGGGCCAGATGAGATACATCCCAGGGTGCTGAGGGAACTGGCGGATGCCCTGGCAGTCCCCCTGGAGGAGCCCTTCAACATCTGTCTGAGTACTGGATGGGTGGCCCAAGACTGGAGGGTGGCCCATGTCATGCCAATCCACAAGGGAGGGTCAATGGAGGAGGCAGGAAATTACAGGCCCATTAGCCTAACATCGGTGGTTGACAAGTTGATGGAGGGTATCGTCAAGGAAAGGCTAGGGGAGTTACTGGAACAAAATGGGTATTTGGATGATAGGCAGCATAGCCTTGTCCTGGGAAGATCGTGTCAGAAGAATCTTGTGGAGTTCTATGACTGGATGACAAGGGCCCTGGACTGGGTAGGCCAGTGGACGTCCTCTTTCTAGACTTCAGCAAGGCATTTGATTCAATACTCCACAATGGCCTGCTGGCTAAACTGAAGTAAATGGGGGGTAAGGAGACAGTTGTTAAGATGGATAGGAAATTGGCTCTCTGAGCATGCTCAGAAGGCAGTGGTTGGGGAGCTAGCCTCAACCCCAAGGTGGGTTACTTGTGGGGTGCCCCAGGGATCAGTGCTGGGGCCACGCCTGTTCAACGCCTTTGTCTCAGACATAAGGAAGGGGACCAGGAGTGAAATGAGTCTCTTTGCAGACAACTCAAAGCTGGGCGTAGTGGTGGATGAGGAGGAGGAGGGAAGGGTGGCCTTGCAGGGGGATTTGAGGGCTCTGGAAAGGTGGTCAGGAAAATGGAAACTAGAATTCTATGCAGGGAAGTGCAAGGTTCTGCACCTGGGAGTCAGAATTCCAGGCCAGGGGTATACCCTGGGAGGAGACAAAATTCAAGTCACAGAGGGTAAGTGGGACCTGAGGGTAGTGGTAGATGTCAAAATGAACAACTCAGAGACCTGTAGAAGAGCAGCAGCAGCACAAGCAAATAGGATGCTGGGATGCATCACCAGGGGGATTACCTCCAGAAAGGCAGAAGTAATCCTACCCCTGTACAACTGCTTGGTTAATGTCACACCTAGAGTATTGTGTACAGTTTTGGAGACCACATTTAAAGAGGGACATTACACTCCTAGAGAGAATCCAAAGGAGGGCAACCAAAATGATCTGGGGCCTGGGGGAGAAGACCTATGAGAAGAGGCTCAGGGAGCTCAACATGCGCACCCTAAAGGAGAGGAGGGACAGAGGGGAAATGATAGGGGTCTTTAAGTACATAAAAGGGATCAATAAGGGGGACCCAGTCAGGGTCCTCCAAAGGAAGGAGGAGGGGGCAATGAGAGGGAATGGGTATAAGCTGGAAGGGGACAGGTTCAGAGGGGAGAGAAGGAGGAGGTGTTATTCCACTGAAAGGGTGGTGGAGCCATGGAATGCGCTGCCCAGGGACCTGGTAGAGGCAGAGACTGTGGATGGGTTTAAGAGGGGATGGGACAGGTATGGGGGGATCTAACCAGGTCCAATGCAGGTGGCACATCTGCTACTGGGGACAGCATAACCCAAGGGGGAAGGGAAGACACCAAACATTGACCCTCAGTGTGGGTGCTAAAAATCAAGCAGACTCAAAAGACCATTAGGCCTATTCTGCTGGCATTTTAGTATGTTAGTATGTCCATTTGACAGCTGTCATGGCACAGTAAAAATAAAACATATGGAATCCCCTTTAGATAGTAATACTGTGGAAAAATCGAGCTCTAAGGATTTGCTAAATATTGTAACTCAGCACTCTATGAAACTTTATAGTGAAAAATCAACAGACTTTTCCCATATACTTCATTTTTTTGAAAACTTCCACATCCCCAAATGTCCCCAAAACACTATAGGATCTTTAGATACTGAGATCACAGCAGTTGAGGTCACCCTCACTATTTCGACCCTAGAAAATGGGAAAGTTCCTGGAAAGGACGGGTTAAACTCAGAAATTTAGAAGTCAATAGGTGATGAGATAGCACAAGCATTCGCTTTAGTCTATAACTTTCTTTTACAGCGGTCACATATTCCATTACACACGGGGAAGGACTCCTAATTTTTTTTTTTACATAAGAAGGGCAACAAAAAATTATATTAATAACTGGAGGCCAATCAGCCAGCTAAATGTAGATTTAAAAATGTTGACAAAAATATTACATAATAGACTGAAGCAGGCAGCTTCATATCTTATTACACCAAAGCAATCATGCTCTATCAAAAGCAGAATCATAACAGACCAGGTGATCTTCCTGAGGGAGATGGTGGAAAAGGATAACATAACAGGCTTAAAAGGTTTCATAGTCTCATTAGATCAAGAAAAAACTTTTGATTCTGTGAATCTTAATTACTTATGGTATACTCTGCAATAATATGGCATTTCTGGTACATTCATTAACTAGTTACAAAAATTATATTGTATAGTCACAGTGACCCCAAGGATTAATGGATGGTGCAGCCCTCTCATTGCAGTAAAATCAGAGGTAAGGAAAGGGTGCCCTCTGAGCCCCTTATTATATGTTTTCTGTATAGAACCTTTAATAAGAACTATTAATTCAGTAACTCGTGACATTGGCAACTGCGATTGGGCGCTTTCAAAAAGGGTGAATCAATCGCAGCACCTGTCGACAGGGCTACCAAAGAGGGAGGGCAACCGAAAGGGGGGGGGGTCTGTGAATATAGTGACAGGATGTCGCTATGTGTACCAACTCACGGGTGGAGCGAGCACGCCAAGCGAAGGGCAGAAGAGAGGGTTTGTGTGGCATGGTGTGGCAGTAGGCTGACGAGCTGGCCCCGGGGCATGGTGGGTGGGTGGCAAGCTAGGGTTGTGAGGGTGCCAGGTTTGGGTCCGGGCGCACGTACACTTTGTTGCACCCTGCCTGAAAAGATTTTTTTGCCCCATTTTGCAACCCCCCAAGATGCATCCCCCTGGAGTTGATAATCCTTTAGTAGGGGGGGTGTGGGGGGTGCAGCCCCCGCACCTAAACAAGTAAATCCTAAGTCCCCGGCACTCTTTGGCTGTGCACCAGGGGTGCACATTGCCAAAACTGATTTTCGGTGATGTACACTCACCCTAATGGAGCTCGCCTTTCTGCAATCACCGTTATGACATGGAACCATTAATTCAGCCCCAACAGTTCACCCAGTAATCTGTGAAGGTAACCCCCCTCTTAAGGCTTTAGTATATGTGGACGATATTAGCTTCCTGACACAGGATGATCAATCAATGGAGAATGTTTTAATGTTATGCCAAAAATATGGCACATTTTCAAGAGCCAGACTAAATAAAAACAAGCATTTGTCAATGCCGAATGTTTGCTTGCTGGCATTGGCAGTGGTAGTGTAGAAGTTACAGAGCTGCATAATAGGAATGGCAGTGAAGTATTGAACTGAAGCCAACCCCACCACTACCCTGCAGAGAGTGACAGGCATTGGGGTGTGCGTTTGGGTCATTTTTAGGAATTATTTCCAAATTTTCAACATAGCCATTTAAGACCTCTGCTCATGAATAGTGTCACTGTGATTTTCTTAATTTGTCCGTACATTGATTTCGCAAAACCAACTGCGCCATTATGCTAACATGGGCAGAAACACATTTTGGGTGAGATGTGAAAAATGACAGCTGTACTACTCATAAGAAGGTGTGGTAAAATGGCAATGTTGAAAATCTGGAGTGAACATATTGAAAGTTTGTGAACTTACGAGCGTGCGTAGGAACTGCGCAAAGCACACTCGTAAAACAGTCATTTTTTGGAATTTTTGCACCAAATTTTCAACATGGGGTTTTTGGGACCCCTTCTCATGAATGATTCATTGTCGTGGTGTTATTTGGGCCCAAAGGGTGATTTCACAGTCACGGCGCAGTCACTGCGTGAAATCACCCTTTGGGCCCAAACATGACGAGTGACATCATGAAAGAATCCCATATTATGAGACTAACAAAAAAATGCCTGAATATGCAATAAAGTTGAAACCCCCTATCTAGCCATTATACGCTTACCGGCATTTCCTCAGTTCCTGATCGGCTTTGAAGAGTGCAGAGCGTGTTCCTGGTCCACGAAGATCATCCGCCAAGGTCAGAGGTAAGTATGGGGTGAGGGGGTTGGGGGTTGGGGAGGCAGGGTGCGCATTGGGTGGGTGCGGGTTGTGGGAGGGTGTGCTAGGAGACTACGTGGGACCGTTTTATTTTCCAGGTTGAAAAAAAATTAGATGACGTGGGACATTTGCCACACTGAGGTGGGCTCCAGCGTGGCACAAGGACAGTGGGGGGTGTTCAGCCGACGGGGGATTGGGCACACCAAGTAAGCCCATGTTTGTTGTTGCTTGCAGCTGGGGTGGGCTCCCAGCATGGCACCTTGTACTGGGGGAGTGAAGCTGCGGGGGATTGGGCACCAGAGTTGGCGATAGTATATGGGGGCGAAGACACATTAGAAGCGACAGGGGATTAGGCACCCCGTCGGCTATTAACTGGCATTTAAGGGGAAGACGCAGCACAAACTGACAGGGGATTAGGCACCCGTTATTTATCATGTGCGGGAGGGGGAGTTTCTGTGTGTGTGTGTGTGTGTGGGGGGAGCTGCGCGCGAGCAGGCGATATCTTATCACTGCTCACTCAAGCGTGGCTCCCCTTTCAACTGTATGCCACTGCATTTTGGAGCGTGTCATAGACAGCTCCAGAATGCATTGGCGTACAGGGGCCATGCCTGCCAGCACACTGACTGAATTGGAGGAGGAGGTGACACATCTCCGAAATCTCGGATGATGGCACTATGTTTCTTGCACATGCGTGCAAGCAAACATAATAAATGTATTGGGAGATGTTTTCAAAAAACGAATCCTAGGCCATGCCAGACAGCAGGAATAGCTATAACAACTACACCCATGAAAATTTTAGGGATTTTATATGTACAAGCTCAGCTGGACACTTTAAACTGGGAAAGTAAAATAACTAAAGGGATATTAGTGGTGCAGTAATGGAACAATTGGCCCTTTGGAAAAGCTAAATGCATACACTTAAGTAAACCTTTTCTGGTACCTATTCTTCTGCATACTGCAGCAATTTCTCCACCTCCAAAATGTATGGAGACCACATTACTAAGTATTTCTTTTCAGGCTGTTTGGGGCAGCAGGTTAAACCCCATAAAGAGAAACATCACCTATTTGTCAAGACATAAATGTGGACTAGACATGATGAATCTGATTTTATTTTTATACTATATTCTCCTGACCATATCAGACAAAATTTGGAAGAATCTGTTTTTTTCTTCTATATCTAGAGCTGTGGTGGTGAGCGGAGGAGCAGAGGGAAGCCTTACTACAGTCAGCGGCAGGCAGAAGGAAGAGACGATCCAGCAGTCACATCAATGGCTGCAAGAGGGAGCTACCAGAGACCAGAGAAGGCTGAGGGTGCCCCGGATTGGTTACAGCAGTGGCCAAAGGAGTCAGCCAGCCAACTGACTGGGAGGCGCCAACATGGCCTGGCTTTAAAAGCCAGTGAGCCAGGCTGACTAAAGAGCTGTGGAGTTTTTCCTCCTGCCCTTTCTGACTCTGGCCACTATTAAAAGCTGGAGGTAGGAGGAGCCATACAAAAGAGAGTGGAGTTGGCACACAAGGAACATCAGAGAGTGGCCAAGGAATTGGATGAGCTGTTCTTACAAACTACAAGGGAGCTGTAATTATACAGGGGAGCTGTAATTACAAATCTACACAAGGGAACTGTAACTGCTGCGACAGATTGGACTCTGTGATTCACCTGGGTTTTACTGCAACAGATTGGACTTCAATGGACTTCATCTGGATACTACCTGACCTACAGGTTTTACTGCAACAGATTGGACTTCCATGGGATTCGTTTGGACTCTACCTGACCTACGGGAATCAGAAAGGAAGCTGAAACCGCACATCTCCTTGGACAAGTTGGACCGACCATTCTTCATTTGGTGACTACTGGCTTATTCAAAAAACTATAGACCTGTGGATTAATTGTTAAGGGAGGGAGGTCTTTGGAAAAAATCCTGAAAGTGGGGATTTGGCAGTGCACTGTGCTGCCAATTACTTAAATTAGTCTGGAAGTAGATACTTACTGTGCTCAGTTAGCCATTTGTAGGTTTAAGAGGGGTTATGGACTGGGCGCTATTCTATTGTGGGTATTTGACCTAAGGGGCAGGTCCTGTGGGTAACAGTCTTTACAATGCTGTCTTGGGGACTATTCTATTGTGGTTATTTAACCTATAGGTTGGGTCCTGTGGGTAATGGTCAGTATGGTGCTGCCGGTTAATGGACTGTAGGATTAGTATTTGCTTAAGTACTGTGCTGTAGATTAGTATATGCTTAAGTATTGCGCTGTAGGTTTAGATATTTTAGTGCCTGGGAAGATTAGGTTTAGATATTTTAGTGCCTGGGAAGATTAGGTAATTGCATAGCCACACCAGTAATATGGATGCCATAACAAGGGAAGGACAGGGCAGCCTTAGGAGGGGATTCTTTGGCAGAGTGGTGGGGTGCAGCAGTTGTGGAGTAACTATGATTCTGAATTGGGCTTGGAGGATGGGAGGATGCTTGATGTGTATGCAGCTCAAATTGCTGAGGGAGGAAGTGAGGTGGCTGAGGTGGGCAATACAGGGAAGACAACAAAGGGGAGGAGGGAGAGAGAGAGAGAGAGAAGCATAGACACTACCAGCTGGGTTTGGAGAGGGAGGAATGGGGAAGACAACAAAAGGGTGGAGGGATTACGAAATAGACACACTACCAGCTGGGGAAGGTAAGGGGGAATGTGGGGCTCCACCAGAGGTCCAGATGCACAGCTTGAGAAGACAAGGGTTTGGCAGAAGGAAGACAGAAGGTGACCCAGAGAAGGTAGCAGGGCAATAGGAGATGATAGCAGAAATTCAAGAGGAGGGGTGAGGACACTCAAGACAGGGGGTGATGGGACAACTGGTGAGCAGGAGGTGTAGAAAATGGCAGGCTCAGAAAACAGATGACAGATGTCTGGAGATCAGGGCAAAAAAGGCATAGAAATGAATAGCATGGTAGTAGAATTGAAAAACAGATTTCTCCCCTAGATTTACTAGTTGAGGACATTGGAGCAGAGGGTGACTGTGAGGAGCCATCGGAGGAGGATGTGGGGGCAAAGCAGTTGGGAGAAATGAGGAAGGGGCTCTCTAGTGTAGGGATGGGGTTTGGAAGGGGGGCAGATCATCTGGAAACACATCAGAAGGAGGCACAAGGGGAGCTGGGGCAAGTGACAAGAAGCAGTAAGGAGACAATGACAGTGGAACCAGTAGAGCCAGTGAGGGTGTCTTCAGAGGTCATCAAGGTAAATGGGTGCATACAGAAGAGAGCATGCAGAAGCAAGGAGATGAGTGATACTCCAAGCAAAGTGCACGCAGTAGGAGATACGCATGCAGAGCAGGTGGTTAGGAGGAAAATACTCTCAAAGGGGACACGGAGCTCTGACTATTCCGAAACAGTGTTCTCATCAGGATCAAACAGGGTAAGAGCTGAGGTGGAGATGATGGGGGATAGTGAAAATTCCAAGAGTAATACAGGTAGGGGGAGTGAACGAGAAAAAGGCAGCGGAAGGAAAAAGGGTGATGAAGAGAAGGGGATCTAAGGAGAGGTCGGGGGGTAGGAAAACCAGGCTAGGCATAGGCAGGAACTGGGACAAGTTGGACATTGGGCACAAGAAGTCCAGGGGGAGTGGAGTCTTAGGCCATAAAATTGAACACCAACAGGACATTCAGGAAGATGGGAGAATGATGGTGGCACTCTTACAGGACTCAATAATCAAAGGCATCAGATGGGGGAGAAAGAGGACAAGAAACAATGCTGTTTAGGTACACTGTATGCCAGGAATGAATGCTCTCGAGGTGTGGCACCATATTCCTTCTTGGAGCAAGCAGGAAGATGAGAGGACACACCTGATGTTTCTCCTAGGTACCAATGACTTAGAAGGAAATAGTCTGTTAGAGGTACAGGCAAGGTTCAAGGAGTTGGCTAGGTTTTGTGGTAAGACAGTTTTTCCTTCCATTTCATTCTTGGAGGTGTTGCCGGTACCCAAAGCAAGCACACCCAGGAAAGAAAAAATAGAGGAATTTAATAGATGGCTGCAAACATGGTGTAAACAGATTGGGTTCTACGTGGGAGGAGGGACTCTATGCCCCAGACTGCACCTGAGTATGGCAGGGACCATTGTATTAAAGAATAAACTGGAAGACTTCATAGTTGGAAAGATCAATTTAAACTAAGCTGGGGGGGGGTTACAGACTGGGCCACCCTTATGGGTTGAAGCACTGGGAGGCTTTCATCCTCCCCCCCAGGACAAGGCAAGCATAAGGAGATCAAGTAGAAGTAGGGAGGGGTTGGATAAGGATGATCTGGGAGGCTGTCAGCCTTCCCCCAGAGTCAGCTCCCCCTCCCAACGATAAAGCAGATATGATGGGCAAAGGTAGCAGCAAGGAGGGACTGGATAAGGAAGGAAGGGCTTCATGGTGGAGGGGATTGGTGGTGAATGCCAGGAGCCCTGGGGAATAAACTGTGGAAACTGGAGGCCACCATGGCGGACGAGGGTCTCAACATAGTAGCAGTGTGTGAGACTTGGTGGAATGAGCATCATGCCTGAGAGATGGTGATTCCTGCTGGTTATTGATTATTTAGGAAAGATAGAGTTGGGAAAAAGGGGGGAGGGCATTATATGTTAGGGAAGGAATTGGGGCCTCGGAGGAGCAGGAAGAGGAAGGGGAAGCGGAGGTAATGTGGGTGACCTTAGATATGAAAAATGGGAAGCATTTGAGAGTCGGGGTAGTGTACCAACCTCCTACGCAGGGGGAAGAAGGAGATGAATACCTTGTAAAGTCAGTGATGAGAATGGCACAGAAAGGGGAAAGTCTACTAGTAGGAGACCTAAACCTCCCTGACATAGACTGAGAGGCCCAAACAGCAGCATCAGCTAGGAACAAGGGCATCCTAGAGGCATTACAAGGCATATTTCTACAACAACAGGTCAGGAGCCTACTAGGGGTGGAAACCTATTGGATGCAGTCCTTACAAATGGAGACAGTGTGGAGGAGGTGGAGGTGAGGGAAGAATTAGGAACAAGTGACCACAGAGTGGTCAGGTTCAAGGTGAGAATGGGCAGAGAAAAGAACAAGATGAGAACAAGGATAATGGACTTCAGGAAGGCAGACTTTAGCAAGATGCAGAGGGTATTTGTTGAAGAAATGTCAAGGCTGGGGAACACAGAGGTGGTTGAGGACTTATGGCTAGCCATCAAGGGAGGAGTGCTGAAAGCCATGGACACATGCAGCAGGAGGGTCAGGAAGAACAGAAGGAAGAGGACACCTCTTTGGTTTTACAGAGAGGTGGCTGAGGTGGTCAGGGAGAAAGCCAGGGCTTTCAGGAAGTACAAGATAACACAAAAGACTGAGGATGGGGAGGCCTACAGGGAAAAGAGGAGGGAGGCAGGGCTAAAGATAAGGAGGGCTAAAGAGGTCACGGAGGAGAGGATAGCAAAACAGGCCAGGAGGGGGGAATAAAACTCTTTTTAGGTACGTGGGAGAAAGAAGGAAGGCACAGCAAAGGATCAGGAGACTAAGGGGGGAATTTGGAACTATACTGGAGGAATACTTGGAGAAAGCGAAGGCAATGAACAATTACTTCTGTTCAGTCTTCATGAAGGAAGGAGAGGGCAGAGGACCAGCACAGGAAGGGAAGGGAGGAAACCACTTTGGTTTTACAGAGGATTCTATATTGTTCATGGCTGATAGAGTAAGCAAAGAACTGGGTAGACTTAGGGTAAATAAAGCAATGGGGCCTGATGGCCTACACCCAAGGGTACTCATGGAGCTGAGGGACTTGCTGGCACCACATTTGGTGAGACTGTTCAACATGTCATTGGATACAGGCAACATGTTGGAGGACTGGAAGAGGGCAGAGGTGGTTCCACTACACAAGGGTAGAAGGAAGGACGAGGTCAGAAACTACCACCCTGTTAGTCTCACTTCAGTGGTGAGGAAGGTAATGGAGACATTACTAAAGATAAGTCTGGTGGTATTACTGGAGGACACTGGCCTGTAGGACAAAAAGCATCATGGTTTCACTAAGGGTAGGTTCTGTCAGACTAACCTGATAGAGTTTTTCGATTGGGTGACACAGATAGTGAACCAGGGAGGGGCGGTGGACATGGCCTATCTGGATTTCAGTATGGCCTTCAACACCATACCACATAGAAGGCTGGTGAATAAGCTGGACTGCCTGAGTGTGGGCCACAAAATCTCTAGGTGGGTAGAGAACTGACTGATGGGTAGGCAACAAGCAGTGGTGGTAAATGGGACACACTCCAGGAAATAGGCAGTGAACAGTGGAGTGCCACAGGAGTCAGTACTAGACCCACTACTCTTTAATATCTATATTAGTGACCTTGCAGAGGGCGTAGAGGGCCAGGTGTGCCTGTTCACAGATGATACAAAGGCTTGCAATACAGTGGATTCGCAAGGGGGAGTGGAGGCCATGAGGAGGGACCTGGAGAAGCTAGAGAAGTGGTCAGAAACATGGCAACTAAAATTTTATGCAGAGAAGTGTGCTGTGATGCACCTGGGGTGGAAAAACAAGAGGGTAACTTACTTCCTTTTGGGGGGAGGAAATCATGGAAAAGGAACAGGAAAAGGATCTGGGGACCGTGGTATCATAGAATCTTAAGCTGGGGAACCAGTGTAGCAAGGCAGTGGGTAAGGTGAATGGCATGCTGGTCTGTATTGTAAGAGGTTTTACTAGTAGAAGTGGTCAGAAACATGGCAACTAAAATTTTATGCAGAGAAGTGTGCTGTGATGCACCTGGGGTGGAAAAACAAGAGGGTAACTTACTTCCTTTTGGGGGGAGGAAATCATGGAAAAGGAACAGGAAAAGGATCTGGGGACCATGGTATCATAGAATCTTAAGCTGGGGAACCAGTGTAGCAAGGCAGTGGGTAAGGTGAATGGCATGCTGGTCTGTATTGTAAGAGGTTTTACTAGTAGAAGGAGGGAAGTGCTAATGCTATTGTACAGAACCATGGTGAGGCTGCACCTAGAGTAGGAGGTGCAGTTCTGGAGACCACACTTGTGCAGGGATATTCAGATGTTGGGGAGGGTGCAGAGGAGAGTGACCAAGATGGTACAAGGGATGCAGGATATACCATACGAGCAAAGATTGAGAGAGCTGAATTTGTACCCACGAGAGACTAGGAGGGAGAGGGGGGACATGACTGAGACTTTTTTTTCAATTATGTTTATCTCCCCCAGGCACCGGAACTCTCTCAGGTCCCTCCGCTCGCCTATGCTGCTCTACCGCCAACTGTGAACCCTGTCATCTTCAAGTGCGTTACTTTCTCCACAAGCCCTGAGGGGGCTGAAGGGCCTAAGGAGAATGAAAGGGCAGTGGCAGGGCTCCAGTGTCAGGCATGAGGCAGTTTGGCACTGGATGGCCATTGCCTATCCGGGCTGGCGGGGTTTTTACATAGAGTTTACGCCCCAGACATGGGACGTGCAATGCTGCCAGCCCGCGATGTGGGTGCTCCCACTCACATCTGGAAGGCAGCTGCCCAGCATCTTCCTCTCTTGAGAGCCCCTGTATGCCACAGTACTGCTGGTCTCCACCAGGGACCACTGTTGCACTGGGCTACCCCTGAATTCCTCCCTGAGAGAGGAGAGCAGTCCTCTAGATGCTCAGTCCTTTCTCTCCTCTGCCGACCCCCAGTGGTCCGGGTTCATTCCCGAATCCGGGTCACTGGCATGGCACGAGATGTGGCATCCAGCACCTCAACCCTCAGTGCCACCGGGCCATGACTGAGACTTTTAAGTACCTGAAGGGAATAAACAGGGTGAAGGAAGGAAGTTTGTTCAAAATGAAGAGAGGAGAGAACACAAGAGGACACGGGCTCAAATTAGAAGGCGGGAGATGCAGAGGCAGTATCTGAGGGCAGTTCCTCACAGAGAGATGGTGGAAGCCTGGAACAGACTACCAGAGAAGGCGGTGGGAGCTGAAATGGTGGAGGGCTTCAAGAGGGCATGGGACAGACATAAGGGGTTAGGGAAGTGGATGGTAGCATATTAAGTAGGGTGGAAGAGAACAGGGGAGGATATAAGGGCTGACTGGATGGGTCATGTGGTCCTTTTCTGCTAGCAAATTTCTGTGTAATCTACATGATTCACTTCCTGGGAAAGTAGTACCCTGAATGTTCAATTAACTGTCCTTCAATGGCATATTTGGAATATTAGATGTTTTTTTTACAACATTAAGTAATTACTTATGAAAAACTATTAGGAAAAATTCCTCATGAAATTCAAAGTATATATCAAACAGACTCCAGTAACAGAACACAAATTGAATTAAATAGGGCATGGAGGAACATGCCATGGGTTACCGATTCAGATAGCCCAGTCACATGAGTATTAGAAGTACTGTCAAAAGTAACGAATGTTGTGAAAGAGAGTACTGCAGCTATAAATGCTGATAGATGTTGTATCCTTTAACAAACAATCCCTGTTAACCATTTTTTTGGTGTTATCATGTGGGATTATGGGGAGCACTCAGGAGTTTTTCATGCTTTTTATTTTTTTCTTTTCCTTTACTTTTCTTAATGCTGTACAATATGACATTTATGGTTGTACTAAGTTGTACTTTTGTTTATTTTGCATGATTTTAATAAAAACAGATTCCCCTACTCTTGCCAGGAGACGGTGCTGTTGACCCACTTCCTGAGCAAGGGGGCAATGGGGTGTGGTGTGTCGAAGGAGCACTAGGCTGGGAGACGATCCTCTGTCCCAGCAAATCTTTCTAAGGAGGATGATGAAGAGGAATTTGTATCAATGGATGAAGAACCTGAATTTGTTATGGATGGTGCATTGAATACCCCACATTTTGATATAGAGATGACAATACAAGATTTGGAATCAGATGCAGATCTGGACATAAAAGATGCTAGAGCTAAACTAGAGGCAGAAATCAAAAAGAGAAGAACCATTTTACTCACCATGCTGTCCAAGGACGAAGAGGCATATGCCAGGAAGAGAGCAGTTCTAAGAAAAAGGACACACAGTGCATCCCCCAAAGTCACCAGGAAAATGATCACTCTAGAGGGGGAAAACAAGGAGCAGTACACAGGCAATATGATGGGACAGACAACAGAGGAGTTCACACGGCAAGAGGAGGTGAGTGACTGCAGGAAGGAACCACTTTTGGAGGTGGACCAGGTCAGGATGGCCTCCTGGGTCAGAAGTTCGGCACCTGAACAGGAAGAACGGATAGTAAGTGCAGCATTACAGAATGTGGGCTAGAACCTGAATGAAGCAGGCCAGTGGGAGGTGGACCCATCCTGGAGTGACTCACAAGCATTGGGTGCACAGTACACCCCAACAAAAGTACAGGTATGACCTGATATTGATGCTGATAATAGTATTGAGTCCAAGACAGCAAATGGGGATATGGGGGGAAAAAAGGACAGAATGACAGAAAGCAGAGCACAAGCACACTGTCATTGTGCTGGCAGAGAAGCACAGAAAGAGAAAGATAATACAGGGGGAGAAACAGAAAGGATGGATAATGCTAGTGCTCATGCACACCCTCAGAGTGCTGGAAGTCTAAAGATTCGCCCGATTACAGATGCTCCTGAGTCTGCTACCAGCAAACAACCCAAAGCTTTGGGTAAACCCACAGAACAAAACACAGATGGAACATCTGGAAATACACTAGAGAACAAAACTATTGTACAGTCCTCTCCGGGGGCAACAGAAAATGGAGCACAATTAGCTTCAGAGGAAATAACCCCTGAAACACAAGGAGAAGAAAGAATGGCCACAGATGAGGGTGCTAATGTAGAGCCTGAAACTCAGCACAAAAAGAGACACAGGGTATTGAGCCCTTAACATTGCCACAATGACCCAGATATTCAGAACAATTCCAAAGATCTGAACCACCTCCATGGCATAAAGTAGTATGACTGCATTATAAGGGAGGCATGGAGCCTCGTCCAGACAGACAATTTTTGGGGAAAATGCTAATAAAAGAAAGTATGCAACTCATGACATCGGAAGTGTATGCTTTAATATACATTTCCAGTGAAGATAATTATGACATTTGTTTTCAAAGACCACACAGCCTTGAGAGGTTTTGGTCACTCAATAACCAGTTGAAATGTTCACCCCTGTGGACTCCATTCATTGTGATCCTCCTGTCCAGACTGCTCATGAAAACAGTAACTATCATGTTTCGCAATGAAAATGTTCACATCAAGGCAGACTTTAAACCACCATCCTCCTGTCCAGAAATGTTCTATGTCCTTTACATCTTCTGGTGGACCAGCACATCACACTTATTTGTTAGCCAATGATGGATCCCAGTTGGGAAAGTGTACAAAATAATCTGTACCATAAGCCCACAGGGAGAAAGACACTTCTTGCAAGCAGCTCTCACCCCACCACAAAATCAGTGCATATCGAAAGGCTAGTTTTGCAGAGCAAAATGAAATAGTAGTACTACTGAACTGAACTTTATGAAAGACAAGCAGATGAACTGGAACAGAGGTTTAGGGATAGAGGCTATGGCTAGGAAAATTTCCAGTCAGCAAGGGCAGTAGTAGGGAATGTCTTCTCACAGAAAGGGTGACACTCAAAACAGGGATTTGAGATTTAGTTCTTTTATCACTTACGCCCCATTTTCCCATGAAATACAGAAGGTAATGAACCAAAAATGGAATATAATATAGGCTGATCAATATTTCACAGAGATAGCTACACTACCCCCAAGAACAGTCTTTAAGTGGGTCTGATCTGAGGGATATACTAGTCCACAATAACCAGCCCTCTAGGACACCTCAGACATGGCTTCCTTCACCCCCAAAAGGCTTGTTCCCATGTGGGGGATGTAGTTCATGCAAGGTGATCCCCACTACAAGAAACTTTCTTAATCTCAGAAATGGCAAATAGCTTGATATTGAGTTTCATAATATGTGACTCGGAAGGAGTTCTTTACATGACTGTGTGAAGGTGTGGGACTTATCATGCAGGGATAACCATCAGGCAGATTCACACCAAAGCGGATGAACATGTACCTGCAATAATGGATGAAAACATAGAGTATTCCATTGCTTTACACATTGCTTTGGTTAGGCCAAAAGAACAACATGAATAGAGGCCTTGCAAAAGTGTACAGAAAACCACAAGGTGGTGATTTTAAGAATCACATCCTCAGAAAGAAAGGCTCCTGGATCTGTTTCACTTGTGGTTAAGTAAGTATTATACAATGGCAAGAAAGAATCCTGGCTACTGATTGGTCAGTTGGCCATCATAGCAGGGATGTTATCCTGGCATAACATCCCTGCTGATCAACTAAATGATGACCCTATTGCCATTTCCTTTTTCCACTTGATCATTGTTTGCATCTTCTCTTAAAAAACATTTTTTAAACACTAAAAAAACATTCTTTAAAATTATTTTTTTCTGTATAAAACAACAAGCCATTGTATAATAGGAATAATGCCCTCCAGGGTGGGTGTTATGCTGGGATAACATCCCTTCTCGAGTTGTATGCCCTTGGCCGGTGGCCTCGGCCCAACTACCTGAGGAAATGTTATCCTGTCATAATACCTTGCACCCTGTCAGCATTATTCCTTAATAATACCTGCACAGGTGGGCATTATTGGATACAACAGACCACCCAGGAGCGTAATGAGGCCCAACACTGATAGGTGGTGGGCCCTATAGCCCATGGAAGGTTTGTTACATCCCATAATACCTGCTCTGGAGGGTATTATTACACTTAGATAATGGGCTATAGGAGTAATTGTTTGAAAAAATATAACAAAAAAAAATATATAAAACATAAAAAAGGTAAATTTTATAGTACGATAATCCCTGTGGTGTTGGAATCACCACAGGAGGGTTCTGCTGTGTTTCTATTTGTATGCCATGTGTTTGTGCACTTGCTTTGTTTTTTGACACAGAGGAAAGCTGCTTTGTGAGTTTGTTTTGGTTTGTGTCTCCTTTCTTGCTCAGTGACAGAGGCAAACAGACAGAGAAGAGAGCCATTAATTTAAGCTGCTTCAGTCGTTGGTCAGAATGGGGGAATGTTGCCTGGTTATTTATATTTAAAGACAGGCACAAACAGGTGGCTAAAAACAAACACAATAGAGCCATGCAAAATACTGACAAACAGGAACTTCAGCAACAGCACTGCTTCATATCACAGAAGGTCTCATAAACAATCAAAACGGTGTTAAGGATAAAGGCACAAAAAGTGTTTATTACACAAAGACGCCAGACCACAGATTCAAACATGTCCCTCCCCCTAAAAAAAGCTGAACGACTTCGCGATAACTTTTGCGCTTTCTCAAGGCTGAGGTAGCTGTAACAGATAATGCCATTTAAACATTGCTGTTAAAGTGACAGTACAACATTACATACACATACAGTATCTATATAACTTAATAAGCTACCAAAATAGCTTCCTAAAAATCACCAAAACTGATAAAAAGCATATATTAATATGCCTATAACATACAATGAAATATTTTAGACATTTTAAAAGTATTAAACTTTTTAAACTTTATGAACTCCCCTTCTAATATATATCCATATCTCATAAAAAAGGCAACAATTGAAAAAAATCATTTAAACCAGGATTTTCAAATGACTTAGTTTTAAATTGCCAAAAAGATTCTCTTTAAGTCTTTTATTCAAATCTCCACCACGTACTTGTTCTGTTACTTGTTCTAACATTTGAAAAAGAAATTTATGAGTTTTACCTTTCAACTTAACATGCTGCGCCAATGCACTAGCATCATCCTGATTTAGAAAGCTTCTAATGTGTTGTCCAATTCTCATTTTAAACTTTTGAATAGTCTTACCCACATAAAAACTCAAACAACAAGTACAAGAAGCAACATAAACAATGTTCTTAGTGTTACAATTACAGTACCCATCTATCTGATAAATCCGTCCGGTTACAGGATATTTAAAAAATTCTCCTATTTTTATATGTTTACAAAAGGAACAATTTTCACAGCAGAAAGCGTCCTTTGGAAGTATGATCTCTCTTGATTTATTCATATCCCAATAAGTACTCTGAACTAAAGTATCTCTGAGATTTGGACCTCCTTTGTAAATAAACTGAGGAAAAACACTCGTGACTTGATCTAACTTCTTTTCAGTTGTTAAAATGTTCCAGTTTCACTTGATTATTTTTTGAACCATATGAGCCTGTGGAGTAAAGGTAATGATGAACTTTAATTTATTTGAATCCAAATTTTTAACCCCTCTCATGTTTGGTGACAGTAAATCCTTTCTTTCTGAACAATTTGCTTTCCTTAAACCTTCCTCCAGAACTAAAGTACTATACCCTTTAGCCTGAAAATGATTAGCAAGATATTTGACACAATTAACATAATCTATAGCTTCTGAACAATTTCTTTTAGCTCTCAAATATTGCCCTGTAGGAATATTTTAGTAACATGTTCCGGATGACAGCTATTAAATGCCAAAATGGAATTTTTATCAGTACCCTTCCTATATAACTTGGTACCAATACCACTCCCATCTTGTTTCCTAAATATGGTGAGATCAAGAAAACTAATCTCTAACATATCTGAATGTACATCAAAAATAAGTTATTTCTATCCTCCAAATATGACACAAAAGATGTAAGTTCACTGACTGTACCTCTCCAAATAAAAAACAAATCATCAATATATCGTTTGTAAAAGTCAATCAAATGAAAAAATGGGTTGTTCTCACTGTAAATATATTTAGTCTCCCAATCTGCCATGTACAAAATTGCATAATTAGGGGTCATAGTGGCCTTCATGGCTGTACCTTGTAGCTGTAGATACATATTCTCTTTAAATAAAAAGGTATTACAAACCTTTTCAGCCAAAGACAAAATAAACTCAACAAGAGGCTGTGAGTGGGATGTTTTATGATATAATATACTTCTAAGACATTCTAAACCCTCCTCATTTGGAATATTGGTGTATAGAGAATGTACATCCATATACACAAAAATAGAAGAAGATGGTAAATCAATATCTTCCAAGTAATTAATCAATTGAGTAGTATCTTATAAATAAGATCTAGCATTTTTGGCCAAATCTCTAATATAGCTGTCTACATATTTAGCCAGATTGTCAGTTAATGACTCAGTACTGGCCACTATTGGTCTGGATGGTGGTTTATCAAGACATTTATGAACTTTAGGTAGTCCATACAGGACTGACCTAACTGGATGTTTAACTGTCAAAAAATCTAAAATGGCACAATCAATCAAGTCATTACCAAAAGCCTCCTGTAACAATAGATCTATATCAATCTTATATCTATCCGTAGGGTCATGATTTAAACACAGATAAAATTTATCATCTGCTAACTGTCTCAACATCTCATTTTCATAGTCAATTTTATTCCATACAACCACTCCCCCATCCACAGGTTTCACAACAATGTTATCATTCCTTTTTATACTATCTATAACCATTTTTTCAGCAATAGTACAGTTGTAATATCTTACCTTAGTAATATCTAATGCTTCTAAATCTTTAAGACATGCTTTTTCAAACACTGATTCAACATTACTTTGAGGTGGAATAAAAGTAGATTTCAACTTCAAAGATTCACATGTTCCATCATTTGATTTGTGAACAGATGTATCATAATCAGACATATTGTCACTTAGTCTTTCGACATTGTCCCTTTGGAAAAAAACTTTCAAATTAAGTTTCCTATTAAATTTATACATATCCACCACAGTGTCAAAACACTTAAATTACAAGTGGGGAGAAACGAAAGCCCCTTCTGCAAAACTTGAAGCTCAATTGCTGTCAAACTGTAATCCGAGATGTTAAAGACAATATTGTTAATCTCATCCACTGTAGTCTCTGAGTGGAGTGCCAATATCTGTGACCCCCCCCCGAGATCTGTTGTAACCTCTGAGACATCTGTAAGGCTGACGATTTCTTCCAAAATTTCCTTTTTCTTCCTCTCATTCCCCTCCACGTACATGGTCATTTCGTCGTACATCAAATTCCCTAATGTGCTCTGTACTTGAAGTCGATCCAATATGGGATGAAAATTTACAACATCCTGTCCCATAGAATCCTTGAGAGCTGCTGGATTTAATGGAATGTCCTCTTGACTCATTACTAAAAAAAGTGAGGGACTACGATCGGAATCTGAGCCAGAACCACTAGTATAAACATCTGCAGCACTGTTAGACGTTACATTCTGGCGTTTCTTCATAATTGATTTTATAGGGGTATTGATGCCTTTCCAGCTAAAAATATGACCTTCCTCATAGTCCCTATGATCTCTTTCAAATTTGTCTGCTTTCATTTTTTCAATTCTGTTATCCTGTCTCTTGATGGTCTCCTCTAATTTTTTACGGTACATGGAGTATTCACTGTGTGATTCAAAAGTAAGAACCACAGTCTGTCTTTCCATTAGATCAGCCTTAATCTCTTTTTTCCAGCTCTTCACCATCTTTTACGATATATTCTATGAGTCCAGCAGTTGATTTAAGCAGGTGCCGCTGCCACCCAGCTAAAAACTTTTTCTCTCCAAACCAAAAGCAGGGGCCAATGTCCACCTCAAGCCTCGTGGTGCTCGATTAACCTCAAGGTAAGCAGTAAGTGATGTTCATTGTCAATACAGGCGTCTGGCCTTCAAAGACATTCGCTCAAGTGACAAAAAGGTGCTTTTAATGTCCACCACTTCATTAACTGCTGCAGGCTCATCATTACCTTCTCTTTTATTGTGAACATTAACAGACTGTGTTTGGAGATTTAGAAATGGATTTCTTTGATCTTGTGCCAAAAGGGAATCAACAAAAACACTCGAGGAAGCCCGAAGGGAGGGACTACTAACCCCGGCTATAGGAGCATTCTCATTCATTATTGCAAACGATATAAGCTCCTATATGAGACCAACCGTTAGTTTAAGCATGCCAAAAATTACAATATGAAAGGCACAAGCTTTGTGAGTTTGTTTTGGTTTGTGACTCCTTTCTCGCTCAGTGACAGAGGCAAACGGAGAGGAGAGATATTAATTTTAGCTGCTTCGATCGTTGGTCAGAAAGGGGGAATGTTGCCTGGTTATTTGTATTTGAAGACAGGTACATTTGTATTTTTTATGTCCTCTGAAATGTGACGTCACTTGATTTTGTAGGTCACTAAGAGTCGGCTGTGTGACACGGAACACAACTGTGTTCAGTAAGCAAACTTAAATTAGTAAAAAAAAAATTACTGTTGTAGGTTTTGTGTTTTTTTGAGTGTCCTGTGACAGTGTCAATGGAAGTAAGTCTCGCTAACTGAGTGGGGCAAAAATTGGAGCTGTTCATTCTGAAATTCAGGATGCCCAAGGATAGTTTTAGTAATAGGGAACACCAAAATGGAACTTGTTTTTCACCGGGCCATTATTAAGAAATAACAGCCCAGGTGGCAGGCTGTTTAGCCAATCAGGATGTGAGTTTCATTTCACCCATTATCTAAACCTGGGTGTGTCTCAGTCAGGAATTAGACCTGACCCCTTTTCTGAAATAACATTGCAATTTGATAAAACACTCTTATATAATAATGTTATATTTCTAAGTACCAACATTTATGCCTTTACGTACTGTTTGGGAAATTGTTATTTAATTGTTCCTTTTGTTCTAACCCCTCCTGAGTTTTTCTTACCATTCCATTACAGTGCCTGCCCTAGTTTGCCCACCTCACCTGTTCAGCCATCACCCCATCAGCACCTCCCCAATACTTCACCCCACATCTTTTGTAGTATTGGTCTGTTTGATGCTTCCCAGCTAGTAGTTCTCTTTATTTTTAACATTTGTGATAAAAATGCTAACAAATATATTTTTGTTTATTTCAGGTTGATAGTTTCTGAATTAAAGAATGAGGAGTGAACCTTAATGAGGCACTTTGATAGGGACTACTCCAATATTGTACCCTGTGGTTCTTCAATATGTCTGTATATAGTTGTAGTATTTATTTTATTATAATAAGTGGGGTTTCCCTTTTTCCGTAAGGAAACCATGGTGTAATTTATCATAATAAAGGAGTGTTTATTATAGAAAACATGCACACAATTTCTCTGATTGTGCACATGTGCCCATCCAGCAGTTGCTCACTTCCTGGCCGCTTGCCTTCTCACAGAACTGATAAGAACACAGTGAACTGCGACTCATCGGTAAGTAAATCTATCACAACCATTTAAAGAATTGTGACTGGCCACAAAAGAAACAACAATTTTGAAAGAAAGAAAGAAAGAAAGAAAGAAAGAAAGAGAAAGAAAGAAAGAAAGAAAGAAAGAAAGAAAGAAAGAAAGAAAGAAAGAAAGAAAGAAAGAAAGAAAGAAAGAAAGAAAGAAAGATAGATGACTGTGGTCCCCAGACCGCCATTGTAACATAACAGGACCGCAACCACACAGTAACTTTTCACTTTATACAATTGCTAAGGCAAAAAAGGGAAACCCAGCAATTATATAAAATAAAATATGGGTCAGTGTGTGTAAACTCGAAGTTTACACACACCGACTCATACTTTATTCAATATATTATACACCTGCATTTTTTTCTAAACTTATTTAACAGGTACACCCTGCCCTTGTTGTGTATATAGCTGTAAGAGACCAGAATAGAGATGGCTAGTTACTGAGGGCAGGAACTTTGACAAAGCACTAGTGATTTTGTATGAATCCTTAGGTCACTGGCTGGCATGGTCCTGCACACATTTTTTGCACTACTATATTGAACGTTTTCAAATAAAGCCTGTATTTTTGCTTCAATCCACAAGAGTACCATCTGTTTGAAGCCATGTAGAAGTAAAATGCCTGTTAACCTTGGAAGTAGCAACAACTATCTAAAGGCAGCAGCCTTTGGAAGTGGTGAATGCCAAATTTCTTTGTTTTTTGAGTCTCAGAATTTTATCTGAGCACCCAACCCTGATGCAGCCAATTTTCTTGCTTTTGTGCTAGGGAATTAGGTGGAATATCACAAAATACTTTTTCACTTATAAGGCGGTGGAAAAAATGAAATGAACTACCAAAGGAAGTGGTGGAGGCAGTGTTTATTGTCAGTTTCAAGGAAGGCTGGGATAAATTCAGAGGAATGGTACTCCCAATGGGGTGGGGTACCAAGGGAGAGTGGAGGGGGATGGCAACAAGAAGTGACTCACAATCTAGCAATCGGTCAGTAAAGTGTAGGCAGGGTTTTGGGGCAGACTGGATGGACTGTGAGTCTTTATTTATTTATTTGGTTTTTGATAACTGATTGGGTGCACTACCACCATAGGAGGAGACAGTAATAGAGCTAGAGAGGAGGGCATGCCAGTTCTAATGATATTATCTATTAGGGTGCTAAGAGCGTAGGAGCAGCAGGCTTCTGGTGGTAGCCATTTTAGACTGCTATAAAGCTGACAGCGGTGGGTGAGCCAATGAGATACCAGAGAGAAGCAACAAATGCTGCTATAAGATGTGCCTCATTTATTGAGATTGACTTGAGAAGCACGTTCAAAGGTGACAGCCTCATAGGTGAGGGTGGTGAGAAGGACCTCTTGAGCAATGGCAACTCTGGCAAAGAGTGTAAGGGCATAACTAGCCTTAATGGTCAGGCCAAGCTTGGAGTTAACAGTTTTACAGGAGTTGTAGATGTGTAGGGCAAGGTCCAGAGAGGTGTCTAGTGTAATAGCTAGGTATTTGAATGAACTTACATTCTCAAGAGTACATCCATCACAGCTAGAAACAGATAAAGGTTTAGTACACTTCCTTAGTCCAGGAGCACAGCCAAATAGCATGGAGTAAGTTTTACTAGAGTTTTACTAGAGTTTAGTACTAGTTTGTTTTGGGAGAGCCAAGATTGGATTTTGGAAGTTGTGAGGTAAAGATGGTGTTAATGTCAGCAAGGCACCTTGAGCTTTAATATTTACCATCATTTGTCTCTGTTTCTGTGTTTCACTACATGCACTGTGCATGTTGAGCCTGAAAATAGGTTTTTGTCTTGAGCTCATGCATGATAAGGAAGGAAGGGAGGAAGGAAGGAAGGAAGGAAAACTGATCAAAGTATTATGTTGTAAGGGTGATTATTTGGCAACCAGTGATAGTACTGTATAGAGGAAATTATACAGTGAATAAGGCACCTGCGCATTGTTTATAAAGGTAATATGACCTCCGAGGGATGTATCATATGTTGTAAGAGATACCAAGCATGAGGTTTGAGCAAGGGGTCAGGAGAGTAAAACTGAATGGTTCTGTCTGTCCAAACCTCATGAGAGGAGTCTCTTATTCCAAAAAAGACACCCCTCCGAGGCCCTAATATCTTTTTATAAATCAATGGATTTTAGCTTGAGTAATTTGTAATAAGTTTTTTTTTTTTCATTATTGCACTGTACCATCATCTCCCCTGGTGCTTAACTGGAATGCTCTCTCCTGACATTCCTGCACGGGAGCACACTGTACACAGAATAAGAGGTATGGTGGACCTGCATGCTGATTGGTTAAAATTGCATTGATGATTTATAATACTGAGTACGGTAGCTAGGGCAGGAAGACAAATAGGGCTGATAGTCAAAGATTTTTAGGACCACTAGCATAAGCCTATGCACCCTGCTACAAATGAATATAAATACCAATAAAGTTTGTTCAATGAGATTAAGAAATATTTTGCTTACACAAAGCTGAAGATCACATATAAATATATGGATCCATTACAAGACAATGTGTAAAATGAAGGCTGTTTTTGAAAGAGGTCCAGTGTGACTGGGACAGACCTGCCACCAAATGGTTGCTATTTAAAACAGAAGCTATCAGCCAATGCAACCAACAGACCACCAGTGTCAAATTTTCTCTTGAACAAAATTAGTAAATTTAGAAACTAATCTTTTTTGATGAGATAGAGCAATGGTACAGAAGACGAGCTGCATATAATGACCCAATTGTTTTCCATGAGCATAATTAAGTATTTATAGTATCTGATTGTGCATGGATTGTGATCCATAAATAAAATGCAGTTTTACCAAAGTTCAAAGGGCATGAAATTCTGTTGTGCCCTTCTGTAGTACAACAGCTATTTAAAATTAGAATGGAAGTTCATGCCACTTGCTGTTACACTTGAATTTTCTCCATACAGCTAGAATTCACACCCTCCCCCTAACATAACATCTTCTGCTGTTTTTATCACTTTAAAAACAGGAAACCACCCCTCACCCAGGTGGATTTTCAACAGCTTGGTGAGAGTTGGTTTCTGTTTGAAAATGATAGTATAGCTCAGGAGGTGCTGCAGGAGCCATCACATACCTTCAAGCTGTAATAATACAA
Source organism: Neoceratodus forsteri (assembly GCA_016271365.2). Taxonomy (NCBI): domain Eukaryota; kingdom Metazoa; phylum Chordata; order Ceratodontiformes; family Ceratodontidae; genus Neoceratodus; species Neoceratodus forsteri. The sequence goes on from JADMNL010000023.1 coordinate 327,443,655, forward strand.
GCCTGGCTTACTAGCCAGATGTATGTAATAACTGGCGCTCAGTTGTAGGATGAAGACAAAACAGATTATTATTCATGAAAACATTTAACACAGCAGTGTGCTACCCACACTAGCCAGTCTTTTCACGTTATGTGAGGTAACATGGATCAGGAGGATTTCTGTTTGTTTTAAATAACAAAAATGAAACCGAAGATTTCTTCAGCTGACAAAAAAACTATTTTTTTATGTTACATAGGCAACCATGCATAACTTAGTTGTGTTTTCATATCGGGTTCTGATGAACTTAGTAGTGTTTTTATACTGGGGTTCTGATGACATCAGGAAACCACTCGCGCTTCACTGTCGCAGTCCCTATGATGTCATCAGAACCCTTTGGTGGAATGCATAGCCTTTTTCTTCATGATTGCCAACTCATTATGCGTTATATTATGGTACCTCCTGGATAACATTGTTTTGTAGTGTCCCAAACAGGAACGCAGGTATTGATAAGGGGGTGCTTTTTGTTAGATCAAGCTTGCGCTATTCAGTGTGGCCTATGGTGGAGATTAGAAGATGTTATTTTAAAGGACTGCAAAGTGCAAGCCCCTTCCTCAAGAAACACTGATGGCACTTAGGCACTCTTAGACTATATGAACATGTTTGCCATCTGCATAGTTTTTGTCCTCTTGTGGGACAAACTTTTCAACAAAATGGTCATAGAGCAGAGAGAGTGGTACATATCATGCCATTTTTGTGAATCTGTACCTCCTGCTACCCAGAAGACATAACTGTAATATGGTTTGAGACTCCATACCATTCCCATGTAAAATCCCATAACAAATGTAGACTCTCATCCATCGAGCATATGGCTCATTCATGTAGTAGCTTCATCAGGTCTGCAAACTAGAAAAGGGAAACAACTGCTTCATTAACAGACATGTTTTCCTCTACCTAATGAGCAGGGCTACAGAGCTGTAAAGCCATAGTAAAAGCACATAAATCCACATGCAAAAAAAAACAAAACATTAGCGTTGATTTTTTTTCACATGAAAGAGCATCAACATAGTGTGCTGATTACTGATTTTTGTAAACAGGCATAAACCAGGAGCTGAGGACTTGGAAATCAGCCAAAAGAAGTGTAAAAGTGTACTGTTAGGAGACTTCATCAAGTGACCAATAACCCACAAAAGGGTAAGGGTTTCAAGAGAATTAATGCATACCTGGAGAAATTGGAAGGCAGAAAGCCAATATCTCAGTGACTTTCACCACACCTGGAACTGCATAGAGTTCTAAGAATCCTGTGCTTTGGATTGGGTAATTGTGTTTAAAAAATGGAAAATGGTTTTATTTTCCTGTAGTTAGGCTGTTGTTAGGTAGACTGGGCTACGTTAGTTATGAACTGTGAGTTTGCTGTGGAATTAATGTATGATCTGGTGATGTGCTTGGACTAGTTGAGTTTCTTAGATTGCTTACTTTCTTAAACCCCATTTTTGAAAATCAAGACACTGTGGCTACACATTCAGAGCTGGCCACAAGCAAAGCCCAGAGTGTTGTACTGCACCAGGAATAGTGCATGGCTGGCTCTGAGCAATACTTAGCCAATTAGCATCCATTGAGGAAGCATGCTAACTGACTGAATATCAAGCCATGTCGGTATAGCACTAAGTGGATCTGCACTACTCCAAAAGGACCAAGGCTGCATATGACCACAGGAAACAGTACTGCCTGAAATGGAATAGTGCCAGGCTTTCTGTTGGCCTGTTGCCTGAGACTGCAAATGAAATCACTGAGCATACAAGGTGCTAAGGGGCCATTGGTATGCTCATTATTAGCTCATTTGCATGGATACAGCAGGCCCAGAGCAACAAGTTCTAAAAAAACCCTGGTAGTCTAGTGGACCTACCTAACCCTGATGGCCCCCATGTCATACACATAGTAGTATCACTGGTGGTCCAGTGGATTCCCTTCCCCCAGTCACTTTAGGTCCCCTGTATAATTATATAATTCCTGGTGGACTAGTACCACTCCACATCAACTGCTTAAACCACTCTTGAATGTGTTACCCCACTAACAGCTGAAAACCCCCACCTGGCTTCCCCCTCACCCCACTCAACTCTCATCAATAATAATGTAGCAGATTGGAAGACAGCACAGCCGCCACTCACCTCATTGGCCAGCCAACATCTGATAGTCATAAGGCACGCTTGCTAGTATACAATACTCGGGATCACATCCTGTGGCAGTCAAACTGCAGCCAGCAAAGGAGATCAGTGCAAGGCTGTGCCATCACCAACTTGCTACATTATTTCTGGTGAGTGGTGACCAGGTTGAGAGGGGTGCAGGGCAGGGGGTCCTCAGCTGGGGCACACTCATAAGGGGGGCTTTGGTGATTACTGTTGGGTGGGTTCTAGCCCACCAGGGTTTGTAATTATACAGGACGTCCAGGGTTTTTTGGAGGAGGGGGTCCACTAGACTACAAAGGGATACTACTACATGTATAATAAAGGGGTGATCAGGGGCCTCCAATGGGAACAATCACAGGCTGCTACAGTACATCTGACCTAGCTTTGGGGGGGGGATGTGGCAGTAGTCCTGCAATAAGATGGAGTTTTCAGCAGAGATAAATAGAGATGCTCCCTAGAGGCTGTTTAGCACCACAGAAATAATCTCAAAATACCACTGCACCATTATGCATGAGGGACTGCCCCATTTGCATTGGCACAGTGGTATGGTTATCCTGACTGCACTGCCAGGTTTGGGCAGTGCTTTGAAGGTCTCTGAATGTGGCCCTGCCCTGAGCGCTGGCACAAATAATTTCATTCATATTTTATACTTAAAAGGCATGTGGGCAAATTGCCCATTTTCACAAGCATAAAGTTGTCAAGTTTTTCAGAGTAATCCAGGTTAGCACTGATGCTAATTTTAGCAGCTGCACTAACCTTTGACTATTGGGCCCTCACTACATAATGTGATATTTTCAACGTCCCCAAATTAGAGATCATCATGGTACAGTAACAGCATCATTTCAGCATACAGTGCATAGGCATGTTGACATTCTGTAGCAAAGAAATCTCACCTTTTATTTGTATCCTGTAGTTCAAAAAAGTAGAATATACCTGTTATTAAAGAGGCACTAAGTGAATAACTAATGTAACTATGAATGTAAACTATCTCTCTCTGGTGTTCTGCATCTGGATCTGCATCTGGTGCTGCCCCTCCCTAACTCCCCCACACACACCCTACTCAACAAAGCCCTCTGGAGCTGCCCCCAGACCCCCATTTCACTATCCCCACCTCTTGCTCTCTGCTGTAGGTTCAAACCCAGTTCCCCTTCTTTCACTGTCACCCAGCCTCTCGCCATCTGGGATAGTGTTAAACCCTATGCAGTTACTCTGCCATAGTCTAACAGCGGATTTGGAGGTTTCCAGGGGTATGGTACCTAGGGCAACCAATTAGAAATAACTTAGTATTCTATTACAACTGCTCTGCTTTTCTCCTATTTGTCTAATTCTCATGTAATCGCTCTTTAATGCCTAATGATCAGGCCTCTGTAACCACTGAATATGTGCATTGTCTTATTGTCCACCCTGACGTGGAACCTTTGTAAAAGAGCCCATGCTCAAAGGTCTTTCTGAAATACTAATTAAATAAAAATTAAAAATAAAAATACATTTTCAGCTTTGTGCATATAGTTACAGTATGTGTTATTTATCTAGAGGAAATAATTAATTCTAGAGTAAGTTAAGAACCACAGCAGATAATCTTTTTTTTTTCATAGAGGTTTTTATCCCTCTGTGGCAGGTTAAGCAGCTGTATCAGCTGGTCCCACAGTCCCTGGCATTCCCGAGCCTCTGTCCACCAATCCAGACTGGGTGAACCACTGGTGCTAATAAGCCATGAAGCCCAATCACCATTTTTTCACCAGATTTTCTCCCCGAGCATGATGGATGTGCAATTAGTGCACAAGCATGTTCCACCTCCAAGGATGCACTCCAGCACTCCAAAAGCTAGCTCTTCCCACTAATTTTTGGGCCTTGCACATGCCACTACTGGGCTTCTACCAGGTGGCAGTTGAATGGTGAGGCATAGAATCCCACCTCTTCGAGAGAAGAAAGCAGACCTATGCACACTCTATCTTCCCTCTTCAGACTGGGTCCCCGAATGACCTGAGTCTGTTCCAAACCCCGGTCACTGGCATGACAACAGGGAGGCATGAATACCTCAACCTGCTGTGACACTGGGCCAGATTAGGTAATCTTTTATTTGAGTCATCCAACTCAATCAGAGCTCTGGTTCAATAGAAAAAAATATTACAGAAATGCAGCAGAAAGCTATTTATTGCAACATGAGAGAGAAGTTACACTGAGACAGGCATGGAGGCTTTAAACAGAAGTACTGGTTTCAGCTGAATTTCTGGAATAATTCTGTCATTTATGTCCTTCCTCAGTGTGCAACTGCCTCTGCTGTATTGGCCCAGGTGAAAGATAGTGCCATTCTTGAATGCAGTGGAGAGGTGTTCAGGGACCACATTGTCTTGCCCATTTTTAATGTTTCAGCTTGATATTCCTTGACAGCAAATGTGTCTGCAATTGGACACGTGGGGCAATAAGTTACACTGTTAAAAACTAGTACCCTCTGCATCAAATGGGTAACAGATGCAGCAGATTTTTTCCGGATGCAAGCACATGTGGGCTTTTGAAAATCTGGCCTTCCAATACTGCAACTCAAACTAGGGCAGTGCAGGGAAAGAATATTAATTCACGGAGGCCACGAGTCATAGGCGATTCATTACTTTGGGCAAGATAATTCATGTCAGTCCCTATTCAGAGTATTCATAGTCAAAATTGCTTTTAAAAGTTCAAAATTAGAACAAGCCCTACATCTATCCCACCCTCTTCCTTTTCTGCTTGTGCCAAATATCTGTATGTGTCACCCTGTCAACCCTTACCACTGCCCAGCATCATATTCTGAAACCCCATCAATCTAAAGGTCCCTACCCATTATGGGAAAAACATATTGTAGTATTTCCTGAGGACCCTTACCTGCTATCCATAAGAGTGAAATACAAGAAAATCCTCATCTGTGTAGTCAGATTCCTATCCTGACATGATTTTAACTTACCTCCCTACCTATGCTGACCTGGCTCTTTATTGACAAGGCAAGGCTAAGATTAGCAAAGGACTCTTCCTTGTCTGTTGATCCATTAGGGGGGCAATATGTGAAATCCCAGGAGCTCAATTTGGTTACCTCTTCCCACTGTACCAGCAGTCATAATCTGTCAGCTGACAGTTTAAGTCATGCATATGAAGGAGCGTGTGTGGTCTGTTAAACATCACTAAATGATGCTAACAGACCACTTTGCAATCCTCTGTGGCATCTTACATAGCCCCACTCAGTGATGTTAGGCAGATGGCACCCCCCCATTCACACACATCAGTGAGCTCAGTTGTTGTCTAACAGTCTGTGAAGGCCCAGCTGGACTGCTGTGAGTTACCTGTATTGCCCCATCATGGATCAGGGCCATCTTTTCTAGTGCAGAACATTTCTTGTTCATAGCTAGGTTAGGGAGTTAAGTACAGTATGTGCAAATGATGGTATCAGTAGGTTGGCTCTACTGTGTTGTTGGAATTTAATAATACTGCTCTCCATTATCATGGGTCTAGGGTCAGGTGGTACTCTAAGGAATATAATGTCTTTGCCCATTGAGAGGTGGGATCATGTAAGCAGGGGTCAGTTTTAAAAGATGCTCTTAGGCAGCAAGCCCATCAGCACAGCAGTAATGCTGCCACTACTGACACTGACTACCTGGGTTCAGGAATGATCTGGGGGCATCAGGGGCATGCTTGTTAAGGGAGATTGAGCATCCCATTGGACACTCTTATCCTGCAGGAAGGATTGCAATGCTGCCTCCTGGGTGACCACATGTGGTGGTGCAGTTGGCCTGGCAGACAGGAGGGAGAATGTTGGCTGTGTCACAGTGCAAACACGCTTTTCATGTGCATGAGCTCGATGAGGCTTTGCATGCTGGTGTCCAGGGAAAACACAACATAGGAAAGGTCAAAGTAAACATTTGGCCTGATGCTGATGCCCCTTGGACCGTGCTGGCCCAATTGGTCACTCTGCCTCTCACACATTATACAGACCATGTGTGTGCCTCTGTCCCACCCCCTGACAAACAGAGCCCACCGTGGATGCAGGAGTTGCACCATGGACACCACAAGGTAAAGCGAACTTGCTTAACCAGAGAAACAAAGACTGGGCCTGCTTGCAGGTGAGCAAAGGAGGGCTGCATTTGTAAGGGAGGAACAATATGTATATAAAAAAGATTCTGTCATACAGGGAAAGGGCTGGCAGGATGACAGATATGTTTTATGACACTGAGAACCATGAAGTGGTATGGGGGGGGGAGCAAATATGGGATGGGGTGGCCATAGAACTACTCTAGCACTCTGGGGAGTGCTGAAGGGATTCTATAAGGATGTTTAGTTTTCTACCGGTTGTACCTACCCTGAAGACTGAATACATGTCATGAATACTTAAGTAATTTGGGATCCTGAGTATCAATATATGTAAAGAATTCATGACAGGGTACTTGCACAGCATTAACTGAACCATAATTGTCTTTGTCAAGGTCTCTGGTTTTGTATCTTTATGGACTGTAAATAGATCATTAAAAACTGGAATAACAAAATGCACTTAATACATTGGGCAGTTAATCTGAGAAAGATATGTACATGCTAAAAAACTTGTCATGAAAGTTGGAATACTAATGATTTTTTTTAGGGTTGTAGGCAGTCCCTTTAGGTAGTCTGTCTGCAACTGCTGAAATATTCTGTGAAGGCACGTAATTCTGAAGAGAAATGTATTTTAAAAGACTCACTACTAGTACTGCCATTATGCTGGGTATTAAGGATATCGGATAAGAGTCTAGCAGTAGATGTACTCCACTTTGACTTCGACAAAGCATTTGACTCAGTGCCACACAGTGGGTTACTGAAGAAATTAGAGGATCTAGGAGCAGCAAAGGACCTAGTTAAATGGATGGAGGGTTACTTAGGGGGAGATAGTAGAGGATGGTGATCAAGTTGGGGAAAGGGACGTCATGAGTGGGTACTGTAGGGGTCAGTCTTGTGACTAATCCTTTTCAATATGTTTATCAGAGACATAGGAGAAGGAATACAGAGCAAGATGTGTCTCTTTGCAGATAACACTCTGCTCTGTGGCAGGGTAGACAGTGCAGAGGGGGCAAGGGATTTGTGGAGGACCTGTATAGGTTAGAGAGATGATCTAAAGTCTGACAGTCGAAATTCAGGACCAAAACATGAAAGGTGATGCACATAGGGAACAAAATCCTAGGAAGGAATACTGGATGAAAGTGGTTAAGCTAGCCACTGCTTTAGAGGAAAGGGACCTGGGGTTATTATAAGTAACTCCCTGAAACAAATTAGCAAATGTAATGAAGTTTGGAGCAAGGCAACCTGGGGTGTATTGGAAGAGGGTTTAATAGCAAGAAGAAAGAAGTTATGCCACTGTACTGCTCTATAAATCACCAGTGAGACCCCATCTGGTGTCCTCACCTGAGGAAAGACAGAGTTAGGCAAGAGATAGTGCACCACAGAGTAACCAACATTATTCAGGGCCAGCAGAGCAGATCATATGAAGATCGGCCCAGGGCATTGGACAAGTACTTGCTGGATGCCAGAAGGTAGAGGAACAACATGACAGAAACCAGCAAGTTCCTGAAAGGAATAAACAAGGTAAATATGAGGAACTATTCAGCAAGAATAGTGGCTCAGAAACAATGAGTGAACACAAGCTGGAAGGGAGGAGACTCAGAAGGGATGCAAGAAAGATTTACTTTATGGAGGAGTGCTTTGAGACATGGAACAGCATATTGGCAGAGGTGGTGAGCACAAAAAACAATAATGGGTTCAAGCACAGCTGGGACAGAGTAAAAGGCTTAATAGTTTAGGGAGTGGGGTGGCAAGGACAAAACCCCCATCTTCACAATAGGTCAAGGGCAGGGTAGGTTAGAGTAAGGCTGCGTGGACTGCATGGATCAATGGTCTTTTTCTGCTGACATTGTCTGTGTTTCTATGTTAGTCTTGGACTGTAAAATGAAAGTGTGAATTTTATGTACAGTAGTTAGTTGAGGATTAATTATGCCTTTAAATGGGAGTTACATTATCTTATTTATTAGTATGAAGCTTTTAAAATGAACGTATAGGGCCTGATTTTCAAAAGGGGGATGCAGGGCATGGGACCAAGCCCTGCATCCCCACAATGTTTGCTACAGCTGCATCCTGGTGTTTGCTGCAACTTGAACCCGATTTTTGTACCTGGGATGCAAGTTGTGACAGTGCCCTCTTTTTATGACAGCTTGTGCCAAACCTGGGATGCAAGCCCCATACAATAGCACCCCCATGGACACAAATGTACTCCAGGGGTAGCTGGTGTAACTGTGCTGCATCACCACAAGGGACTTGTGGCAAGGGGGTTGTGGCAAGTGACTTTCAAAATTGTGCTTGCTGCACAGTTTTCTGCAAGTCACTACTTGCGGCAAACCCCTCTGCCTCACGTCCATTGCAGCGATGCAGCCAATTAAAAACTGGGCCCACTGTCTTCTGGTAGCTAAATATTTAAATACATATTTAGACTCAGGAAATTATTCTCTGTGATTAGCTGAAAGGTGTCACAGGACCATGCATTGATTGCCTGCATTGTAATGTAATCTTTTGTATCTTAGCAGCGCAAACAGAAAAATCCAAGTTCTATAGAAATTAGTGGCAACAGTGCACTCATATTTTAAAAAGCTAAAGAAAATGATCAGATTATGGCAACATAATTCACTTTTTAAACTGTTTACAAAAAAAAATCAGTTTTTTTTAGATTGTCATAAAAAAGGCCATTTTATAAGTGCAATGAGCCCCTTCAGGGTAGGCAAGGTGGGGACATTAATGCAATCCCAGACGGGGGAATTAATGCTGTCCTGGATGGTTGACAGCACTCAGTTGTATCTTGTGGCTCACAATACCTCTTGGGCATGTGTCAGTCCCCTTCAATTTCCACCCTGGCATAGATAATGGCTTACACATTTGTTTATTAATGTACTTCAATTTGTTGGTGTTTGTCTAGTGTATTTATTTATTTTCTTGTATGATTTGTCATGTTTAAAAATGCACTGATTTACTGACTGCAGACCAGTGATTGTCATAGTAATTAAAATAAGAATTTACTGGGTTATTCTCATTCAAGAAAGTAGTTTCCCCAAAATCTTGATTTTACAAGTCTTAAATGAATTATAATGATCTGGCTTATTTAACATGAAAGTTCTACCAATGGATGACATTGATTTTGCATGAAGCAACGTGGTGCCATTTAAGATAGGGTGCATGCGCTGCACCTGAAGGTCTGCCTTTGTTTTGCAGTTCTGGATATGGTACAGTTGCAGACAGTGACAAGCTGCAGTGTATCCAAACATATCATGCTATTGCATATCATGATGTAGCACAGGGAATCCCATTCATTTAAATTACTACTAATTGTGTATATTCCCCTCCGTAGTTTCCAACTCTCCACTTTCCCTCATGACAATTATTATACTCTCCTTTGCAGCACCATAGATTATACAAGGACATTTTCATATTATGATTATAATTTTATTCTATCTCTTCTATTATTTTTATTTTCATATTATATGTTTTATATGATACACAATACATAGTAATATGATGATGATGATAGTATTATGATATAAAAATCTGTTTTATTAATTTTTATATATTGTTTATTTATAAGATGGCTTAATTTGTGGTAATGAACATGTTTTGAATAACTGCTTGACTTCTGTAGTTTTTATGTCAATGTAATCTTATTTATTTTTTATTTATGAATCAAGAAAGAAATAGTTATATGATAGAATAATAGTATGCTTTATTAAGTTGCTGTAGAAGATAATAAATAATGCAGTATATGGCATTCAAGTGGACTCACCATGGGAGGGATCATTGTAAGGGTTTCTTATTGTGGTGGTAGTAGTAGAGAAGCACAGCAGAGTTTTTCAATAATTCATTTTTTTATTTATATGACAAGAAAACATGATTCCTGAATGATCACATGATGCTTCATGAAGATAATAAATAACACTATGTATGGTGCCTCAAGGCAGGCAGATAATTATTCATGCCCACAATTGCATTGGCTAATAATATTGTACCATTCGCTGTGCAGTTTACAGACAGGGAAGAAGGTACTGTTACTATCATCCACAAAAAACAGTGACACATGGCGAGGGAAATGGAATTCATCATGGAGGGAGTATGAGAATTACAAGAAAACATGGTTTCTGAATGAATACATGATGAGTTGGGAAGATGATAATAGTAGAAGCTATTCATTGTGCCTTAAGGCAGACAGGCAACTGACAACAGCAACACAGCACAGATGGTTGTGGTGACACTGGACAATCGTATTGTACCGTTTTCTGTGCAGTGTGCAGGCAGTGAAGAAGGTGGAGTCACCTACATGCTGCAGTGCTGTATATCATTGGTAAATGTGTTTCATGATGGAGGAGAAATGAGGAGTATGATGATGATTTTGAAGAGGATGTGTTGTTTTCTGAGTTGTTTTCTGAAGCCTTCTGTTTTTTTTTTGTTTTAATGTCACTATTAATAATAACTATGGCTTTATTTATATGCCTAGAAAATGTGATTTTAGTAAATTTGTGGTATCATCTGTAGAATACTCCCACAGTGCAGGTTATTCCTTTTTTTAGGTAACTTGGACTTGTGGTGGGTGCTGGAGGTATATATTATTTTAAGTATTTGGTTACTGGGTAAGGCTCTCTAGGTACAAGTGCCTGTTATCAGGAGTTACCAAGGAGCCCTGAGGAGGTTAAGCGATTTGCTTAGAGTCACACAGTGTGCAAGTGGAGGTTGTGGGAATGAAACCCAGGTCTCCTGGATGTACCAAACTCATTCACGGTGCTTTACTCTGACCTCTGTACACTCTGGTATACTGCCAGCCCCAGTATTTCTGGAAAAAGGGTTGGCCACCAGGGTGGTGACTGTGAGATAATTTCTTTTTTTTTTGCTACTGTGGAATGAAGTGCCTTCAGATGACATTGGGCAGGGAAGCATATATGAGATATGAGAAGGTAATATAATATGAAACAAATATACAATATATGATAAAATAATATAATCCAATATGATTTGTATGAATATAATAATTTGATACAATGTACAAGAATATATTATTTGATCAAATATAAGGTATATGATAAAATAATATTATCTGATATGATCTACGCAAAGAAAATATATGAATATATTGTATATTAATATAATTTATTCAGTTTCATGTGATTAGTTATTCCAGGTGTATGCAGTTGGTTCACAGTAAATTATGGTGGTTTTCCTTTCTGTTGATGGCATACTGAACTTGCAGTATGATTACTGTTTGGTGTTAATGCTGCTGATGCATTGTTGTTCAGCAATTATTTTCCCACTCTAATGTGGGTAACCTTTGCTTGCTGGCAGTCAGGCAGTGGCCAGCCAAGATTGTGAGTAGAGGGCTGTTCCAGTCACTGTCACTATTTCTGTACTTTGACTTAGGTGACTGAGATGAGGTGGCATGGAGAGAATGGTCCTGAGGGTTGTTTCAGGAGGGGTTTGGATGCCCTTATGGGGGGAATACTACACCATCAGGAATGTTCAAGAGAGCCACAGACCAGGCTGGGCAGACCACTAGACAACCAGAAATATTCAAGACAGCTATGGGATGGCCGCTTGGGGGGGGGGGTGCATGCATGCATGCTAATGAGCCCATCTATAAATGACATGCAAATGGCCCGTAGTTTCTTGCATGCTCAATGGGCTTATTAGAATTTTAGAGTTGAATATGGCCCAAAGGAGACTTGATGCTATCTTGTTTGGGCTGCACTATGTCCATTGTGTTCCTGTGGGCCATTTTCAGTCTGGGCTGTGTCAGTACAGTGCATAGTCACTATGTGCTGCACCAGCACAGCCCTATATTCTGACAGTTAGCACATTCAGGTCAGAGCTGACTAATTGTCTCAATATTGCTCTTGAGCAGGTTGTGTGCTAATTGTTGCACAGTTTTCCTGACAGTGCAGTGCACAGCACAGGTTCTGAATATGGGAGCCAGTACCCCTAAGCACGGTGGAGCCCAGAGTCCACAAACAATGGCTAGTGGAGATAAGAAAGGTCCACCTGTAGCCTTAAGATACAGATTCAGGTACTAACCACCTTAATGGAGTGTCACCACACGGCTTCTGAAGTTGAAATTAAAAAGCCATTTTATTGACGTAAAAACATACGTAGGCTGACATCCCTGCTAGCACCCACCTGATGTGTTTTGGACAATCTGCCCTTTGATAATTCGACAGATCATCAAAAATGTGTCAGGTGGGTGCTAGCAGAGATGTTAGCCTACACCCTGCATATGTGTTTTTATATCAATAAAATGACTTTAATTTCAACTTCAGAAGCTGTGTGGTGTCATTCCATTAAAGAGGTGAGTGTCCGAATCTGGGCTGTTCCTGGTTTGGATTTTTTGGTGACTACCGCCAGCCTTGTGTGCACTTTCTTTGTTTTATGGTAGCCTTAAGATACTGTTGTTCTTACTTGCAACAGCATGAAAGCAAACCAGTTCAGCATTAACAAATGTTTGTTCTTTCTCTGGTGTGTTCATGGTTAGGTAGTTGGTGAGGAAAAAGGAGTCCTCCCCTGCATCCCCTTCTTCTATTCTTCTCTTCATATTTTCTACACACATCAATATCACATGCAAGAAAGATGATGACATGATAAAGTCACAACTGGATACTAACAATGATGACTCATAATAGCTGTTAATGATCCTTAGATGCCCATGTGACATGCACACTGCACACCAGGCATGTGGACAAGCCAGAGTGCCTTAAGTTATGACTCAAGAGGTGATAGGAAAGAGTGATACCACCTAGCCAACCCCTTCCCCCCACCAACACTGACAGACAACACACAACTCACTGAGAAACCTTGGGACCTTGCCTTTCATCAGCAGACTACTTTTCACTCACTGACTGGCTGGCAAGCTAACACACAGGCAGCTGCCACTAGAGACTTCCACTGTGCCTATCTCCTCTCTCCTCTGCGGCATGGTTTCACTAATATCCCTATCTGAAACTTTAGTATAATGTTGTGAACTTTAGCTAACTAGAATAATAATGCACATTTCTGTGATGATTTTGAATGTTTTCTGATTGAAAAAAACTTGTTTTCACATAAAAGGAATTCCCTTTCTCCTGCACATCCCTGTCCTGTGAGAGGGAGTCAGAAATGGCACTGAGTAAAGCACAGTATGAAGAGTTTTCAATCTCCAGCATAGCTGGTTGGCTGCTGTACAGTAGCTCATATGGCCTGCCAACAACTTGGATGTGTTCGGCGTTATCCCTGTAAAAGTGCTGTATCATGACATTAAAGAGCCAAAATGCCAAAACGTCAAAGGAAAACTGGACACCTTTGGATCTGTTTTCTGGTGTCCAAAACGCTGGATTTTGGCATGTTCACTGAATGCAAATTTGGTATCTGCGCACCTTTAATCAGGGCAGGTGGCATCAGCCAGTACTGTGACAGCCTTTAAACATGGGCTTCATAGATACATTAAAGAACATGAGATAACAGGGTATGCCCACTAAGATTGTGGGTGTAAAAGATAATGAACCAATAAGCTTTCATTTTAATAATTTGTATTTTCCTAATTGCATTTTTATTCTAGTTAGAACTCTACAGCATCCACCCATTTTTTTTGGGGGGCAGTGATTCAGTTCCAAAAGCATAAGCTGAATTATTTTTAATATACTGTACATTACACACACATCATTATGCTTTCTGAAATTAACAATGTTTAGGTTATTACTCATTACTTTATTTAATGTAATAATAAGTCATGTGTTCACCAACCAACTAGCGGACAGTGTGTGCTTTCCTTTGACTTTATATTGTGTCACCAAAACGCTGTCTTCCAGCCACTTTTATTGCATCATGTGTAAAGGCAGGACAGTTTCACCTGTAATGAAAGCACGCAGTGTCCGCCATTTTCACCACCATCAGTCATGTAAAAAACAAAGTAAATTAACTAAAAACCACAAAAATACTTGTTCCTTTTCTGAACATGTAGTTACACGTAAAGCACCAGGGCAATATTCACAATACAATATCACCATCTAGCATGTCCCTAACAATGTGCTATTTTGTGTTTGAATGTCCCCCTGTTTTAATTTCATGAAAAGCCCAGATGAAAATGAATACCGGTACAGAAATGCATCACAGTGTTAAGTGACATCATTGCATTGTGATGACATTTGCTGCTGCTAGTGTTTTTGGCCCTTTCTTTTCATTTCATGAAAAACACAGATGAAAATTAATACAAGTCCAGAAAGGCATCACAGCAGGGCTGGTTCCAGAATGTACTGGGCCCTGGTGCAATACTTTGTAGTGGCCCCAGAGTTTGTTAAACACCCTAAAGTTAGTCCCCACCCCCACTGCCGGCCCACTGACTGTGCCCAGCCTATTCAGGACACAACTGTTGTAAAACTAGGCTGTAGCAGGAGTGGAGGTCACTGCCAATGGGCCCAATAATCTTATGTTCACTTGTCTTCTCTCAGTCACTCCCCCCAACGCTGTCCTCTGACTCGCTGAGGCCCCTAGCCTAGCTCTGCTCTGATCCTTCCTTTTCAATTCCTCCCTGGAGTCCTGACCCCACCCCACCCCAAGTTTGACACTTTGCCAGCATCTGCTGAAGAACTGCCTGCCGAACCAGAACTGAGGCCAGCCCAGGCCTGCCCGCCAATTCAGGGCAGCACTCAGGCAGTCAGCTCATAATGCACTTCACATACACGGATGGTCTACAATGTGAGGGTGTGTTTTCTTTTTTTAAAATGTATTCACTTCTTTCATTTGTTGTTGATTGCAGCACAACACAGAGCTGCTGGTGTTGTTTAAGGCCTGTTAGGCTGACTCCGACTCGAGCTGAAGACAGAAACTGCTGGCTGCATCCGACTGCTACCTTCACTCGCTCAATCTGCACATCTCATGAGATTGTGTGAGGGAGGGTACTACTGGGTCACACAAGTGTGGTTTGGCTCCTCCTGCTGCTCACCGGGTAGCCTATCGGCGTGAGCCGAGCAGCCTGGTTGAGAATAAGCACCCTTCCCCCACAGGCCCACAGGCAGCAATGATTGGAGGGAGCACTGGAGAAGGGAGGAGGAGGAGGAGTGGTGAGTGATGCATGTGTGTGGACTGGAGGAGGAGGGCACAGGGGTGGGTAGTGAGTGGAGCTGTGGAGCGCATCATGCCAGAGAGCCAGCCTACAGCCTGAGCCAGCATGGAGGAGGAGGAGCTGCCCACTGCCGAGGTGGAGAAAGCATAACTGCAGCCACTGCCAGACCAGGAGTGGAGGTAAGAGTAGGAATTGAGGAGGGTCTGAGCTGAGAAGGTAGGAAGAGCAGACTAGCAGCAAGCGGCTGAGAGTGCGATGTGGAGCCAGACTCTAGCACACAGGCGGAGGCTCTTAAGTTCCCCTGTTGTTTTAAATGGCTGGGGGCAGGACCCTGGGGGATTTAAATGGCACAGTAAGTAGAGCGACCAGGCTTACTCAGCAGCCTCTCGTGCTCATTGCCAAACAGCCATAAGTGTCAGGGGCCCGGGGTCCGGGCAGTCACTGGTGATAGTATTTCTACTGACAGAGCACTGGTGCGCACTGCTATTATATTAAAAAAAATGACAATTTGGACTTCTGGAGCCATGGGCCCCCCTGCTTGTCTGGGCCCTGGTGCAGTGGCATCCCTTGCACGCCATCTGACACTGGCTCTGCATCATAGTGTGTTAAGTGACATCATTGCTTTGTGATGACTCTTGCTGCTGCTGGTGTTTTTGGTCCTTTCTTTTCATTTCATGAAAAACACAGATGAAAATTAATAGAAGTCCAAAAAGGCATCACAGTGTGTTAAGTGCACTAGACTCAGTTATCTACCCACTCATGGACCTTCTAAATCTGTTCCTGTGTCTGGGCCAGTTCCCAACCTCATGGAAACAGCAGTAATAACACCAATATTGAAATGTGGTGACAGCTTCCTCCCAAACAACTACCGGTCCATCTCGATTCTCCCCCCATTCTCTAAAGCCCTTGAAAAGATCATGGCCAATCAGCTCACTGACTACCTCCTGGCACACAACCTCTTATGTAGGAAGCAGCATGGTTTCGGAGCTGGTCATAGCACTACAACTGCCCTCACAGAATTCACTAACTCCCTGCACTCCACGCTTGACAAGGGGCACCTCGCAAGGGCCGTGTTTATAGATCTCTCAAAGGCCTTCAGCACAGTTTCTCACCCCCTCCTTCTTAACACATTACACCAAATTGGGGTCTCTCATTATCCAACCTCATGGTTCTGCAGCTATCTTTCATCTAGAACCCAATGTGTTAAAATTAATAATACCATATCTACTATACTGCCTGAGCGCTCAGGAATTCACCAGGTATCTATCTTGGGTCCCCTGCTATTCAGCATCTACCTCAATGCCCTGCCTAAATCCTGCCCGGGCAACCTTCTCCTCTACATGGATGGTGCTCCACCACCCTCTCAGTGAAGTAGCATCTCCTCCTTTCTCCCCTGAATCTCCTCCCTCCAGCTTCCACCCATGCCCTCTAGTTGCCCTCTCTCCTTCCTTCGGAGCACCCTGATTGCTCCTCCCCTATTTATCCCCTTCATGTACCTGAAGACCTCTATCATGTCCCCCCGGTCCCTTCTCTCTTCCAATGTGTACATATTTAGCTCTTCGAGCCTCTCCCCATAGATCCTATCCCCCAAGCCCCAAATCATTTTGGTTACCCTCCTCTGGATCCTCTCCAGGAGTTCAATGTCCCTCTTTAAATGTGACCTCCAAAACTGCAGGCAGTACTTGAGGTGCGACCTCACTAAGCAGTTATACAGTGGGAGTATCACTTCCCTCCTTCTGGAGGTGAGCCCCCTAGTGATGCATCCACGCATCCCATTGGCCTTTGCCTCTGCCATCCTACAAGTCTCCAAGTTGTTCATCCTGACATCCACCACTACCACTCCCAGGTCTCTCTCTGCCATCTAGACTTGTAGCATTCCCCCCCCCCAGGATGAACACTTGGCCAGGGTTTCTGGCTCCCAGGTGCAGTATCTTACATTTCTTTGCATTGAACCACAGCTTCCACTTTCTAGACCCCCTTTCCAGAGCCTCCAGGTCCCCCTGTAGGGCCACCCTCCCCTTCTCCCCATCCACCACCACCCCCAGTTTTGAGTCATCCACAAAGAGACTCATCTCACTCCTGATACCCTTCCTTATGTCAGAGATGCAGGCGTTGAACAGGAGGGGCCCAAGAACCGATCTCTGAGGGACTCCACTAATGACCCTCCTTGAGGATGAGACTACCCCACCAACCACAGCCCTCTGGGTCCAGTTCTGGAGCCAATTGCCTATCCATCTGATCATCTGGTTCCCCACCCCCATTTCTCCCAGATTATTCAACAGAACCCTGTGAGGAACAGAGTCAAACACCTTGTTAAAGTCAAGAAAGAGGGCGTCCACTGGTCTACCCAGGTCCAAGGCACTTGTCACCCAGTCATAGAACTCCACAAGGTTTGTCTGACATGATTTCACCAGGATGAATCCATGCTGTCTATCGTCCAGGCACCCCAACTTTTCCAGGTCCCCCCCTAGTCTCTCCTTGACAATGACCTCCATCACCTTGCCCACCACCAATGTCAGGCTGACGGGCCTGTAGTTCCCTGCCACCTCCCTTGATCCCCCTTGTGGATAGGCACTATATGTGCCACCTTCCAGTCCTGGGGCACCCACTCTGTCCTCAGAGAGATGCTGAAGAGCTCCGCCAGGGGTTTCGCCAGGACATCTGCCAGTTCCTTGAGCACTCTGGGATGTAATTTATCTAGCCCTGGTGCATTCTCCATCTTAAGGGACCTGTGGGCTTCCCTCACTCTCTCTGCCATGATTTCCACCTCCACTACCTTGTCCCCCTGCTTTGTCTTCCCCTCACCTACCAGTGATGCCTCCCTGATTCTGATGTAGAGCCTTTGGAAACAAGTCTATGACTCAAAGGGCTGTAATTCCGACTTCCTAAATAAATAAAATACTGCATTGTGACGACACTTGCTGCTGCTGCTGCTGGTGGTTTTGGCCCTTTCTTTTCATTTAATGAAAAACACAGGTGAAAATTAATGTAATTCCAGAAAGGCATCACAGTGTGTTAAGTAGCGTCATTGACTTGTGACGAGTAACTACAATCAGAATACACTACCACCACATACAATTATAATCCCACCCAAAAAATAAAAAATCATGAAAAGTCCTGATGAAGAATAATCACATGAGAAACTGTTCAGAAAAGTCACAAGTATTTCTTAACACACTGCTAAAAGCATGCACCTAGAACCAGAACTTGTCCCAAGTGTCCCAAGTGAGAAAATGGCTTGCTGGCGCCTGCTGCTGCTGCTGTTTAAATGCCATGAAAAGTCCCAATGAAGAATAATCACATGAAAAACTGTTCAGAAAAGTCACAAGTATTTCTTGATGCACTGCTAAAAGCATGCACCTAGAGCCAGAATGCTGCATAAGTGTCCCACATGAGAAAATGGCTTGCCAGCACCTGCTGTTGCTGCTGTTGTTGTCCATCTGTTTTCTGCTGCTGCTGAGGTACAGTGTGTTGCTAAATGATAATAGCCACAGATGACCATGGGGTTGCACTATAATTTGATGTTCTAGGAAATTCTTCTGCTGCGCTAACTGAAATATGCTGCCCTATGTGTGTGTATTCATACCAACACTAGTAAGTTAGTGTACATGTCACTGTCATGTTTTTTCAGAGACACTGCCATTTAATTGTATATTAAATCTTGTTTTTTGTTGTAAGCATTGAGCAGTCCATTGTGTTGTTCCTTTGCAGGGAATCATCATCATACATACTGAATGTTTTCCCTTCACCGGTGTGTCGTCCATGGTCACATTCACATGCCATACATGTGTGCCACCATCTAATGTGGTACTGTAAAATTAAATTTTTTTTCTGGAGGGGTGGGAGTACTGCTGTGAGTGAGAAAATTATAAGCATTTCTCATTACTGTTCTTTTATTTTACATTCTCAGGTTACAGCACTCAGATTCACTACCAAAGTGATGAAACTATGTTTCCACTGCACGTGTTCCACATGTGTCTGATTGTTGACTTCGGCTGTACAAACAATGTCAATCCATGAAAGATAAGTATTTTTTTTGAGTGGGGAAGGGTTGCATTGGGTCTTTTGGAAAACAATTATCATTAATATTTTTGTCTTCTTTCCAAGTCTTCAGTGTATCCAAACTGTTGTCTGTCTTCAGATTGGAATATACCGCCACTCCACAGTACCTTGCTGCTACCTGCAAACAGATGAAGAAGAAATTATTCTGAGTTCATTCCAGTAGCCCAGTCAGTATCAGTACCCCATGGAGCTGTTCCTGTCTTTTGTTATATCCATCATATAGCCTGTATGTCACCGCTGTTAAATACTTTACACCAGCAGAAAACAAGGGAAACAAACAAAAAAGGAAAGCAGCCCAAGCACTCCTCAATGCCAGAGTTGTACCCACTTGGAAATTCCTTTTCCATAACTGCATCAGCAACCTCAATGGTACACTGTTTTACACTGCACTAGGATGAACTGCTTCGCGTGCATTATTCAGCACCACCATCATCATGACTGGGTACAACCATAAATGTGATTGTCCTGCTTGGTATGTTGGACAAAAAAAGTTGAAGTGCTGTGATTCGTGATCACGAAGATGAAGAATGTGATTTGTCTTGTGACTCGTGAATGATCGTGTGACATGACAATGAGTACAACATTCGTACCGAGGTATGCACCACACTGGTACTCTGAGCACTACTTGAACATTCAAAGTCTTCCTCCTCATGCCTGTAGTAAACCTCCAGTGTTAATTCACAGCTTTTATCTACATGGCTACTTGCTGTTACTTGACGACTGGCTGGCAGATTTTATTTCAGACACACACACACACAGAATGAATTTCACACACCACGTACGCTAAGATCTCATGTCTCATGATTGTGACATGATGTGACTCAGTCATGATGAACTTCCCGGAACTGTACAATGTTCATGCCGAGATAATATCTACAGGATTAAATAGGGCCCGGCTTCTTGTGACGACAAAGATTCGAGTAGGGCATCCTACAGAACGTGAACACAAACAGAAGCATCGTACTAGGCCAAGGATCTTGAGTGACGTGACATGATAACTGGGTGTCCCCCAGTCCTGATTTGTGATGAAACCAAAGATTTAAAAAAAACAACAGGGTTGGACCAAAAAAAGATAAATTTGTGTGATTCGTGATCATGAAGATGAAGAATGTGATTTGTATCGTGACTCGTGATCGTGACATGGCAATGAGTACAACATTTGCACTGAGGTATGCACCACACTTGTACTCTGAACACTATTTCAACATTCAAAGTCATCCTCCTCATGTCTGTGGTAAACATCCAGTGTTAATACACAGCTTTTACCTACATGGCTACTTGCTGGTACTTGATGACGAGCTGGCAGATTTTATTTCAGACACACACACACTGAATTTATTTCACACACCGCCTACGCTAAGGGTGATGCTGTAGGCACTGCTGTTACTCATACAGACTCAGGGACCTTGCCTGGACCTAACCCTCTCAGACACAGTACTTTTTCCCTTCAAGGATTTTCTCTTTTTTATTTATTCCATGTGATGTGACCAAATGCACTGCCCACAGAGCCAAAGCTTATACCCTACTGACTTATGTGGCTCATACGCCACAGTCAGAAACACTTTTGCCTAACCGTGTCTTTGTGGTCATTTTTTTAGATTACACAGAGTCAACAAGAAAAGAAATACATTTCTTGCAAACAGTTATTTTTTCTAATTTTGTGGGTTGCTAACAAATGCAAGAGAATTCACAAGACAGCACAATGCCAAAAATACTGCAATAGGTATGTTTCTTTATTATGTATTTTTCTTTTGGTTAAATGCTATAATATGCAGTGAGAGACAGTATTCAGTCATGGTACTATGGGGAAACACACAACAGTGGTACAGTGACAACAATTTTAACAGACTGAACACAGACAATTAACAGCAACCGTATATTTATTCAGGTTTTGGTAGATGGGAAGCCAGAAAACAACAACAGTGACTTCCAGATGGAAATTTGGAAATTGAGCACTAAAGAGATGTAGCTGCACAGGCACAAGAAGACCTTAACTAGTTTTCATAAATCCTACAGTGGAACAACAATTCCTTATTTTGGGGGGGGATTTCCAGCAGTAGCTAGATAGAAGCAGGAAAACATACCGCAGATGGGCAAAGAGATTAAGAGTACTGCTATTACAGTGGTGTAATAAAATGCATCTGACTTGACGGCATGCACACAGACTAAAGGTAATGTGTAGAAACTTTAACAGTTCAGTAAACTGCAACACAGTCTTTTAAACTGACTGAAAAAATGCACAGCAGCACATCAAATAGCAAAAACTGATAACAACTTAATAGAAATATTAAAACATTAACCAGCAACAGTTGGAAAAACTGCCTTTCTCACTGTGAGTCTCCCTTTTATAATCTACACCACAGATCTGCCCGTCCCCGAAGCACAATTCTACAGTGCCTGTCAGTAGAGAGACTGAATGTACTAAATTAACATTCAATATTCACACAAAATCAATAAATGCTTGATGATATAAACACCCAAGAATTTACTACAATTGATGTACTAACTTTTGCCACAAAATTTTGTTGTAAAAATGTGTTTTTAAAGGTTTTTCGATGGTTTGAGTCTCAGAGCTCTGACAGCAAACTGTCTCCAGCTTTCCACTACCTCCACACTATGCTGAACTGAGGCTGTGCAACACAATGTAGACCCCGTGTGACCTTACAACCCAGGAATCACTACGAAATTCACCTTAAAGAGCAAAAACAAAAGGCGAAGTAAAGCAAAGTCCATAGAGAACAATGGAAACTTCACGTTACTTGGAGATGCGAAGTTATTCGCTTCACTTTGTGGAATATTAGGCGAAATTTGGGTTCTGCGTGAAATACTACACATGGCTAATTTTAGGCACTTCGCCTACTTCTATCCTGGGTTTTTAAATCTTTGAACTGGACCATATTACTTCATTCACCATCATTCAATGCACCTGGTTCTCTAACATTTGACTCATACATAACTGTTCTTTTTTATGGAAACATATTAAAGAGGAAATGAACAATGCAAGGGCAATGATATGCGTAGTTTAATATCATCTTATATAAAAACAAATTCTCTTTTAGGGTTATACAGTACACAGCATGGAGATGATAATCATAACAGTTACCAAGAAAGATGTAAATTTTCCTCTACTGGCAAACCTGTAGTGAAGTCATGAATTTCACCCATCTCAAAGACCATGTGAAAATAATCACCCTCACCCATTGAAAAATTTAGGGCATATTGTGCTTTTCAGAACTATGTGAGGGGCTTTGCTAGTAAATGCAGCATTACTTGCCGAATGGTAAATAACATGGCATGTTACATAGGAGCAAAAACCTGATAATATGGTTGCATTGCTACAGGAAGCACATGACTGTATCCTAGTGTCAGTATGCAGTCATCTGTTTGAGGAATGATTGGGATGTACCTCCATGCAATGAACATCAGATAAAACAGAAACATCATTTGATTTAAGTCAGCTGTTTTTTTTTTCTTTGGTAACCGGCTAAGGTTCACTTTCAAGGGAGATCTGGGAGAACTGTGGAGGTTAAGTGACTTACTCAGTGACACACAGTATGCAAGTGGAGGCTGTGGAATTCAAAACCGTGTCTGCTAGATGTACCAAGCTCATTGTCAGCTTGTTACTCTAATCTCTAGGCTATACTGTCAGCTTGATAGTTTTTGTTTAGAGTGCTACTTGGTGTGATTGGAAATGAGAAGGAAGTGGAATGGGTTTAAAAAGCATTGTGGGTGTAAGAAGAAGTCTTGCAGCAACTGAAGTTAGGCCCACTACAATAGGCCACTGAGCAGGATGGGCTTGCCTTTCAAGTCTCATAGTAGTATATTATAGTTATTAAACTGACAGGTAACATATAATTATTAATAACTATATTAACATCTAGTTATTAACCTAAATCTCTGGCATACAGTACATTGTACAATGCCACCTTATGTTGTTTCTCTTGTGATATTGTAATCTGTTCTTCACTGTAACTTGCCTGTCATACTGACATGGAACCTATGTAAAAGAGTTGATAGCTCAAAGGTGTTTAATCTGAGATCTAAATAAATAAATAACTAAATAAAATATTGCCAGAGAAGACAATGCTAGCTATTCCTGAACTGTTGCCCAGTACAAAGGTGGCACCTTATCAGTGTTTAAGTTCTTTGTATCAGTCAAAGAAATACAGAAACACAGAATTTGATGGCAAGAAAGGACTGCTTAGCCCAGCTAATCTGTTCAGATGTTCCCTACCTATTCTGTCTCTGCATACCCTATCTGGGCTCTGTTGACCCTCCCACCTTCCCACATCCCATCTAGTATACCCTTATATCTATTCCATGCATGCTTGAATTCCCCCACTGTTTTGGCCACCACCACTTCTGCTGGCAATCTGTTCCAAGCATCTACTACCCATTTGGTGAAGGGCCTGTGGTGACAGACTAGGCAGGGACAATCTGGGTGGGCCAAGCGGTCCTTTTCTGCTGAAAAATTCCTTGTTTCTGTGCTTCTTATGTGTATTTTTGTTTTAAATGTTTGGGCCAATAGACTCACTCATCAATGACAATTCTATCCACTTGGTTATCTTTGTTATCACCTTCATATTGGAATCCGCATCTCCATTGTAATCTCTGAATTGGAACCAGATGAAAAATAAGGCAGGACTTCTGATACAGACTCTTCTTTAGCCTGTGGCAGCAGACATGTGATGATTTATGGGGTTTCACTATTATGAATTTGAGTCTACCTAGATAATTTTGTGTAGCAAATGTTTCTGTCAGTAATGATGGCCCTAATGAACTGGACACTCTTGGGTACTGGATGTTAGGCAGTTCAAATAGCAAATTGCAAAAGAAGACAATGCTGGCTATTCCTGAACTGTTGCCCTGTACGAAAGTGGCACCTCATCAATGTCTAAGTTCTTTCAATGAGTCAGGTATGCTTTTACCATTCCCTCCTGAAACCAATTGCTCATATCCTCTTGTTCCTCTGCATACAACTCCTCAATACCCACTTGAGATAATACTGGTCACTGAGAGCTGCAACCACTGTCAGAGTGGCCTTCAGAGGTGGTGATGGTGGTGTCCAGTGTGTCAATTGATATGTCATTGTCAGAGTCAGTATTTAGATTATTTTGAAAGGGCTGAGATTTATCAGGTGTTGATCCCATCCTTAGCTTGGTCTGTTTTTCTGTCAGTTTCTGCACATGCACTTTTTCAGTCAAGTGATTCTTTACCTGCTGAAATGTATCTGGCCTCACAGAAGTGTGGGGAGTCCATGTTTGCACTGTGGGTATAATACCATAGGAAACTTGTAGCAACTTAACACTTTGTTAGCAGATGATGATCCTTCTTTGCTTTTGACATCTCCAAAATGTTTATATGCAGCACTAAAAAAAAAAGATGTTTAATTCCTAGACTGTATTGCTGAATTCCCCATTATGGTACTTTACTCTTTGTTCATGATGTATCTTGTCTTATCTATAATCCTGTAAAAGAAAGAATGCTTAACTGTTGGGATGTATTAATGCAGTGTTAAATCAAAACACTGTACTGTATTCTTGGTATACAATGTACTCTGTTATATATCACTATCAAGAAAACAGTATACCATTGCTGCAACGACTACCAGATCGCGAAGACCACCACAGTGACAGGAATCGGGCAAAATCTGCCTGTCGCTGCGGTGGTCTGTATGGAGATCGGGACTGCCTCACTGAATGTTTGCCCCCCACCCTGTCCAACTCTGACTCAGAGTTAGAATCCTAGAGATGGGAGAGTGTGGGGGGTGGAGCACTCCACATGGGGGGTTTTGGGGGCACAGACCCTTATGGATACATGGAGGCATCCCCGGCACTGCAATGCCGACAGTCGGCACACCGGCTGTCGATGTTGAGGATGTCTCCATTAAGTCTGTTGCTGAGGCATGGGTAAACCCCAGAAAGCTACTGTATGGCAGCAACCTCCTTTTACTTCAAAAAAGATTAGTTTCATATTTAGCACCATTATATAATGATAAACCCTGCTGTCTGAATGAATGACATTTCACACCTTCAGGACGTGGTTCATCATTTTTTTGCAAAGCTAATGTTTTGCATCTTTTATTAAGAATTAGAGATTTTTGGGACACCCAAGTTTAAGGAATTTACTGTAGGTGACCAGGCCTAAACATTTTGTGGGTTACTCACAATTCCATGGTGCCTATATTTGGTATATGACATACTCATTCTATCTGGATGGTGTAATGATAGGAAATAGAAGAGGTCATATAGGATTGTACTCCTCAATTTCCTCTTCCTTGTGTGATGGTGGATGCATTTCTTATTTATTTGTCAAACAATGATGTCTTATTTATTATTCTGTCTTCTCTTTTAAAGAAAATCTTTGGTATAAGCTTTTTTGATGTGTGTCATTTTTATACTGTTTTGTAATAGCATTGCCAAACAAAAACATAACTAACTAATGAATTAACTAACTAACTAGGAACTGTACTCTGTGGCATCTCAGATAGATTGCAGGAGAGTGCATTGCATCATGTCTGCCTCAGCACACACAAACATGGGATTGATTGACTTATAGAAGCTGTGTGACTACTAACTGGCTGCATGGCATATTCAAAAGGCTGTAAGAGGAAAATCCAGCCTTCTGTAAGATGTCACAGCTTTTCTATTAAGCTCATTGAAGATCCAGAGGCATCATCGGTGAAGTGAATAAGCATACAAAATAATAAGGATAGACCACCTGCTCTTGACAATACTTCTAATACTTAATGCTAAACTGTTGCACATAGTTACAAAGGATATTGCAGGGGCTGTATCACTATTGGTTCTGGCCTTTGGCTGCAGACATGCAGGTCTCCCTATTTCATACATTTTAAGAAAAGCATTATGAGCAATTTCTTCTGAATACCCACACTCCTATAACCTGGCTAACAGCAATTGGGCTTCTTCAAGAAAGTTTTCATTAGAACTACTGTTCATTTTTATGCATAGAAACTGCCCAAGGGGATGCTATTTACCAGGCTCTATGGAGTTCTAATGAAGACTTTCTTGAAGAAGTTCAATTGCTGCTGGAAAATAGGTGGTCTATCATTAGTTTTGATGAAGAACTAGGACCTATTATGGCTACTACACCATGAATATCTTTTAAACTTGGTGCTAGTCTTAGAGATCATCTGACCAGTGGCTGCTATGATGACACCAATATACGACAAGGTATAACATCTCACAGAGTGGATTTCTATGCTTGTAGGAAATGTAACGTGTGCTGTTTTGCAAACATGGGCCCAATATTTAAACACTCTAAAACTAGAGATGCAGCAAATTATAAGTCCACCAGCGAAGTGGATGCGAAGTGGACACTTCACATCCACGGAGCACAACGTGAAGTGGACCCTGTAAAGTGGTCACTTCGCTTTATCATTACCACTTCTTGTTCTCATTATGCCTTAACGCGAAGTAAGGCGAAGAGGAAAGAAAATAGGCACATCACATGGCCTGCAGTACTGTAAGTCACATGCTTTAGCCAGGCAGGAAGGAAGTGAGTCAGAAAAGCAGTTTCACTTTCTCCTTTGCATTTGTACAGGGTGAAAGCAAAACTGTGAGAGGAGAGGAGTTTGCTTGGCTCTCAGAGTCATTTCTTATTGCCATTACAATCAAACAGCTTTTTTAAAAGCTATTTTATTTAGTGTTTGTATTGTCTTAGTGTTTTTTGGTTAGTGAATTTTTTTGTATAAGTTTTGTTTTTGTTTTGTGTGTGTGTCCACTGTCTGTGTGTGTGTGTGTGTGTGTGTGTGTGTGTGTGTTGTCCCATGGACCCAGGAGGATGGAGGGTCATGTTGGAGTCAGAGAAGGCATGTCGCTGGCACATGAGAGCATTAGGAGGGGAGGAGTGCGGACCCATGGGGGGGCGGGTGGTTGTGTTATGTTGGACTGCTCCAGACTCCTGACCAGTGTTGCTTCCACCACGGAAGCAACAGGAGTAGCAGCAGCACCAATGCCACTGGTGTCTGTTGCTCATCCACCTTCTCCACCACCAACACTAGCAGAAGCTGTTGGGGCTCCAGCAGCACCCCCTCCACCACCTCCACAGCCAAAGGAGGTGGCCCTGGCAATTGTGGGTGATGGTGGGACTTGTGCCCAACAAGTTCACACTGTATCTGGTCCCCCCCTCAGCTCCCCAGTGTGGGAGTTTTTTAATTGTGTGGGGGGGAGACAGCACAGTGGTGGATTGCTGTGTGTGCAGTGTGCTGGTACACCGAGGGCCCCCTGGGACACATTTGGGGACCAGTGGTCAGCGCACCCACATGATGAATCACCACAGGGCAGAGTGGCAGGCTGCCACAGAAGGGGCCAGGCATCCACCTGCTGGCCCTTCCATGGCAGTGGCTGATGAGGGTGCTGCTGGGGTGGGAGATGTGCCTCACAGCAGTCACCGCCACAGCAGGAGGAGGAGGAGGGCTACATCAGGTGCTCCACCACCACTGCCACCACCACAGCCACCAGCACCACCCTGTCCACCACCAGCCCCACTACCTGGATTACCCACTGCAGTGGACCCCAGGACAGTCCCTGTAAGCCAGTCTGACCTCTTCCTGGTGTGGGCAGTACTGGAGGAAAACAACAAGCATTTCAGTGCTTTGGAGCAGCAGGTTACCAGAGTAGAAGCACAGCAGCAGCAAATACTTTCAGTGCTACACCTGCTGCTGGACCACCATGGCATCCCATGGCCATAGTAAGTCCGGGTATTGTTTTCTGCCCCTCCACACCCACCCCCACCCCACTACTGTGTTGTACTTTTGTTGTGTGTTTTTTGATTGTTATTATTAAATCATACACATTTTCCCTTTCAGGGAAATCTTTCTTGCACCACATAGTGCAATACATTTTTTTGAAAACCAGGCATAAATGCATTACAGTGAGTCATGTGATGGAGGCATTCCCGTTCTGAAAATCTGCCCACATTCTGCCTCCCTTCTCAGAAACATTAGGACGTGATGGCAGGGAGAGCGTGTGTGTGAGCTCCTTACAGTGAATATCTGATTGTGCAGGTTTGCAAATGTTTTTTTATGTTAATGGTCAGTTTGTTGTGAAATGTGTGGCCACGTTTCCAGTAAGAAGAACCTTGTTAGTGGAATCATCCCACATTTCACCACAAAGTGAACCTTATAACATTAGGAAACATTACTTGGGATAGCTGCTGGACATTCAGTATAGTGGAGCATGCACCTGCGCTCCCCCTGCCATCACGTCTTAACGTTGCTGAGAAAGTATGGCACAATGTGGGTTGCTTTTCAGATTGTTAATTCCTCCATCACGTGACTCATTCTAATGAAATTATGGGTGATTTTCACAGACATATATTGCACTCTGTGGAGCAAGAAATATTCCAGTGGTAGTAATGCCATCACATATTAGTTTATGTGCATCACCATAACTATGTAATGTGGTGACTGTCTGTAAAGCAGCAGCGCAACAATCTGTTGATAACTCTGACCTATATTTTTTAATGCTATGTTACAACTTCCTTTACTTACATCCTGACTGACTGGAATGATATGATAATTTGTAGTAGCTGAGTGTGCTGTACTACCTGTTTTCATGTGTGAAATAATGAAAGGAGCATTCCTTTTAAATTAGTGCTGCTGACAGTGAGTGCGACCAGGTCTTTGTCATTGTTTTCCTCTGCTTTTCTCCATCTCTTCAAGTAGTTGTCATTTGTCATTTCTGTTGTTAACTAACAGTTATGCATCAGTCAGTGTTTTATATGGCACCACGGAACAATAGTTATTGAAAAGCAGCTGCAAATAAATACAAAGCTGGTCAGAACAATATTGGAAGACATGCTCATTTTGTTTTCATACATGAAAAAAAGTAGGAGTAAGAGAAGCAGACATAAATTGTGAGAAGAATCATATCATTCAAGTCACTGATGACTCGGACGTAAGTAGTGGTTGCTGTGGCAATTTAAAGTAGCATAAAAAAGTACAGTTCAGAACTGTAAGGACATTCTTGCAATGCTGCTTTAATTGTAAAAATGTCACTATGACATCATGAATACGAGCTCACAGCAACAATCATAGAACACACAAAAGTGGCACAGAGTCCCCAGATTTTTTCTGCAAGCCCACAATACATCCTTCTTGTGTGCAGAAAATTGACAAGTGGTAACGAAGTGAAAAGAGACTGTTTCAGCACATACAAAGTCACCCAGAATTAATGGCGCACTCAGTCATGCACGCAGTGGTGGCACAGAGTCCCCAGATTTTTCTGCAGGCCCAAAATGCATCCACCTTGTGTGCAGAAAATTGACAAGCGGTAACTGAGTGAAAAGAGACTGTTTCAGCACATACAAAGTCCCCCAGAATTAATGGTGCACTCAGTCACTGTTTCAGCACATACCCCAGTATAAAATGATAACTGTGAGGTTTGTGTTGCTGGTCCAATGTGTTGTGCTAGATGGTTCCACCAAATGAAATGTGATCATCTCAACTGGATTGAAAGGTGCCCTTTGGATGTACACTAAGAGTAGCCTTGGTGAGTAGATAGGAGGGGCGTGCCTGATGTTGAAGAACTTTTTTGGATAAGGCCACTTTGACAGAACAACAAAACATCTCGAAGTTTCCAAAAAAAATAAATGAATGACTTCTTACAAGTTACAACTTTATTGTTATGTGTCCCTCCCTGGTTCTCAAATCTCAATCCCTATTGTCAAGTTACATTTCAGAGACACATGTTGTCAACTACTAAGACAACCTGTTGTGCGCAATATTTGCAGCAGTCTTTACAAAGCAATGAAACGGATGAAATAAAATCTTCATACTTTCCAGAATGGATTTCACATGGACATTACATCAGTTCCTCTCTGTACAGTATAACTACAGCATCTTTCCCAGCAAGTATTAGCAATGGAGCCTGTTTTTGTTCTCCTGCAAAAGAAACAAAAGAAGTGTACGGTATGTGTTTTGCTACTGCGGCCCTGAAAAGCTACAGAAAACAAAACACACAACTTAAGGAAGTGAGGCAGCATAACAAACATGAGTGCACATACTCACTTTATGGTTTAAATATTAAGAAGCTGGTGGTGGTGGTGGTGCACTGCTGGATTGGTGGTCCGTGTGGGGCAGACGACTCATGGTGGTGGCAGACTTGCATAGCATCAGTCCCGGTAGTGGTGGTGGTGGTGGTGGCCTGTTGGGGGGCAGACAGACTCAGGGTGGCAGACTTGCATAACATCAGTCCCGATGGTGGTGGTGGTGGTGGTCTGTGGGGGGCAGACAGACTCATCGTGGCAGACTTGCATAACATCAGTCCCGGTGGTGGTGGTGGTTCATGGGGGGCAAACAGACTCATGGTGGCAGACTTGCATAACATCAGTCTCAGTGGTGCTGGTGGTGGTGGTCCATGGGGGGCAGGCAGACTCATAGTGGCAGACTTGCATAACATCAGTCCCAGTGGTGATAGTCTGTGGGGGGCAGAAAAGACTCATGGTGGCAGACTTGCATAACATCAGTCCTGGTGGTGGTGGTGGCGGTGGTCCGTAGGGGGCAGACAGACTCATGGTGGCAGACTTGCATAACATCAGTCCCGGTGGTGGTGGTGGTGGTGGTCCATGGGGAGCAGACAGAGTCATGGTGGCAGACTTGCATAACATCAGTCCCAGTGGAGGTGGTAGCCCATGGGGGGGCAGATAGACTCATGGTGGCAGACCTGCATAACATCAGTCCCGGTGGTGGTGGTGGTCCGTGAGGGGCAGACAGACTCATGGTGGCAGACTTGCATAACATCAGTCCAGGTGATGGTGGTGGTCCGGGGTGGGGGGGCACACGGCCTATTAAATTCTGCAGTTAAAACCTGCCACCATTAACCACATCATCATCCTCATAAAGAAAACTGCCCTCACAGTCATCGATGTCTGAAGTCTGACCACTGGGAAATTCTTTCTCCATTGTGTCATCATCTACATCAGTGGTGAGCCATTTCAGGCAGCCACTGCCAATGCCACCAGGATGCTCCATTTCCACATCAGCAAGACCACCATGACTAGGCCAGGGTACGAATACTGAGATTGCAGTCTTTTCTGGTATGTGCCTCTCATTCATTTTAATGAATGTTAGCAAACTAACATTTGTAGGAGACAGGTTTGTCCAACGATCCCTGACTATTGCACCTGCTGAGCTGAATACCCTCTCAACACTTACACTGGAGGGTGGGCATGTAAGGTACTTCAGTGCCACTGCAGTCAGCTCTGGCCATTCACTGACCTTTCCACTCCAGTACAAAAAAGGATCTTCACTTATTGTCAGATGCCTGTTTTCAGACAAATATGACTCAACCATTCTCTGTGCCGCACTAAGACCAATTGTTGAAGCATCAGCCTGTTCTCCAGAATCATTTATTTTACAAATACCCACTTGGGACAAAGCCTTCCAAAGCGGGTTGATGCCACCCACTTTGGATGACAGACCACCTGGAACTACAGTCCCTTACCCTTGCATGATATGCTTGCTGGTCTTCCAGCTACACCTTTAGCTGGATTATGCTGCTGAGGTTTGCAAGCTTTGGCATGTGACTTCTGTGCCCCATGAACCAAGTGAACCAGTTGACCAGTAATATTTTTTACCTGTTCAGGCCCTCCATCCAGTACTGATGCAATTCCACGTTTGTATCATGGGTCCAGCATTGTTGCCATGGCAAAGTTGTCACTACGCTGAATGCTCACAATGTGACGATTCTGGTCGAATACTGTCAGCATGTGTTGCAGCAACATACTGCTACCACCATCTCTGGCAACATCAAGGCTATGCTGTACATTCACCAATGTCTGCCTCAGCACCCGCATCAGTGGAATTGATTGGCTAATGGAGGCAGACTCGCTACTCACTGCCTGTGTGGCATGTTCAAAAGGCAGCAAAATTGTTATTACAGAGTCCATGAGGCGCCACTGTTCAGTCGTCATAGACATGGAGGCCCCAGAACTGTCATGGCTAGTGTGCATAACAAGATATGCTGAGATGGCTTTGTATTGTTAATACAGCCTCTCTGCCATGTATAACATGGAGTTCCATCGGGTGACAACTTACAGCTTCAAGCGGTGCTGAGGCAGGCTGTTTTGTATCTGCAACTGCCGCAGTTGGTCACAGGCACTTCCAGATCTTGAAAAGTGACAGCAGATGCATTGTGCAATGGTCAGCATTTCCTTTATGTCAGGGTGCTGCAGAAACTCCTGAACCACAAGATTTAAACAGTGGGCCATGCATAGAACACGAAAAAAAACACCATTTGTGATGCATTTCACCACATTTGACCCATTGTCACTTGCTATGAACCCAGTTCTCAGGGACAGAGGGTTTAGCCATCTGTCAATTTCAGTCAGTACCATGTCCAACATGTTCTCACCAGTGTGTGAACAGGTCACACTGTGCATAGCAATTGTTGCATGCTGGCGAATTCTAGGAAGATTGCTACCATGACAATCCACCTTACTGCACTGATTATTCACACTACCAACATCACAAACAACCCTCAGCTCCTGCGCCCAGTGTGCAGTTATACACAGATATGAACTCCCTGCTGTTTTGTCACTTGTCCACATATCCATACTTAAATGGATGAATGGAGAGGAGGAATGTTGAAGGGCATGTCTTACTGAGTCTGAGATAGTGTGGAACAACTTGGGAACAGCACAGGTAGAAAAGTATGTCCTGGATGGGACTTTCCATTTTGGACAGACACGGGCAGCAAACCGCCGGAACCCAGAATTCTCCACAAAGGAGAAGGGCAAAAGATCAATTGCCAGCATTTCCGCTACAGCAGCATTAAGTTCACATGACACTGTATGATTGGGGGGGTACATCAGCTTATGCGCAAAAACACTCTGTAACGTGGGCTGACTTAAACGTTTTACATGGGGTGTGTTGTTGGTCACAAATGGTTGTGCTTTGTGGTGAATGGCATTGGCAGGGGGTGGAGTGTGGACATTTGATGAAGACGGTTGCACAGGTCATGATGACAAACCCAGAATTCCAGATTTGCCAACTGGGGTTGATGTACCACTTGCAATAGACATACTGCCTTCACCACCACAACAAAAAATGCTACTCTAGCCAGCACTGGACAACATTTCAAAGTCATTATGGTCCTCCACCTCATCATGCCTGCAGTAATCTTCTGCTCTTATTACCACACTACTGCACATGTTTAATTTTCTACTGGGCTTAACAGTCATGGAAGGGTATGACATGCTGGCTATGGTTACTTGGTTACTTGGTTTATTTGAGGCATAAGTAGGCCAGGGCCCATCAGGAATGCCCCCCACAAATTTGTGGAACATTATTATAAATTCTCATTTAGCCAAATATCGAGTCCTTTTTTAAAAGTGTCAAAGGTTGTGCTATTAATCAAATTTTGTGGAATTTTATTCAACAACTTTGGTGCTCTTATAGATTAGTAGTTCAATCTTAGGTTAGTTTTAGCTTTATGTACTTTTAATTGGCATGAATGCAATCTAGGGACACGTTTTCTATTAGAGTAATATATACCACAATCCTGCATTAAAGATGGTGATTTTATAAGTTTATAGAGGAATAAAATACCTCCTTTTATGCGCCTTGTATGTAATGAGTGTAAATTAAGTTTTTTAATCTGCTATGATAATCCAAGTGCTTTAAATGGGGGATCATTTTGTCGCTCTCCTCCGGATCTGTTCCACTCTAGCTATATCCTTTTTAAGATGAGGATTCCAGAATGGTGAGCCATAATCAGTATGTGGTCTAACACAGGTCCTGTATAAAGGAAGCATGCATTCTTCAGACTTAAGAATAAATGTGCGGTCAATCCTCCTTAGAAGTGTATTAGACCAATGAGCTACTTTGCCACAGTGATCTGTTGAAGTTAACTTGTTATTAACTAATACACCAAGTTCATTTTCGCTATTAGATGTTTTTAAAATATTATCATTAAGTTTATATGAGTACTCGGGATTAGATTTGACAAAATGAAGTACTGTACATTTCTCTACATTGAAACCCATTTCATTTAAAGTGGCCTAATTATTAATAAGAGTTAAATCATTTTGTAGTTTTTGAAAATTATCAATATTATCAATGCTACCTCCCAATTTAGTATCATCGGCAAATTTAGAAAGTATATTATTAGATTGAACTGCCATGTCTGAAATGAATAGATTAAACAAGGTAGGCCCAAGAACCGAACCCTGTGGCACACCACTGGCCACACCCTCACAGTCGGACATCACTCCATTAATCTTAACCTGCTGTGTCCTATCGGTCAACCAATTATTAACCCAGGAAATTAGGTTTGCAGAAAATCCTAGATAAGAAAGTTTGTTAATTAGTTTATTATGAGAAACATGGTCGAAGGCCTTACTGTAATCTAAAAGGATTACATCCATAGGAATATTAGAATCTAGTCCAAGATTGATATTGTTATAAAAGGACAGGAAATTAGTTGTGCATGAATATCCCTGTTTAAATCCGTGTTGTGTGTTATCAATAATATTGAGTCTTTGTTGTTCATCTTCTAAAATTCTTTTAATAATTTTCTCCAAGAGTTTACATGGAACTGATGTCAAACTAATAGGGCAATAATTTTTAGGATTTGTTCTGCAGCCTTTTTTAAAAATTGGGGTTATTTACGCTTTTAACCAATCATGGGGGACCTTGCGTTCTTTCAAGGATTTGTTAAAGATTAATGTTAAAGGTTGTATAATGGCCTCAGCTGTTTCTATAAGGAACCTAGGGCTAATACCATCGGGTCCAAGACCACTGTTTTTATTTAGTGTTTTTAACACTTCCTCTGTTTGTTTTAAGCTAACTATTGGTGTATCTACTGTGATGTCTGTTATTGTATTATGATTTTTATGATTATTTCCAAGGAATACCGAACAAAAATATGTATCGAAAGTATTGGCAATTTCCCTATGACTGGTAATCAATGTATTATTGGTTTTTAGTGGTCCAATTTGTCTAATGTTGCCCTTTTTATTATTTAGGTAAGTGTAGAGAGATTTATTTCTATTGTTAGAATGAGCTATTTTAAATTCCAGGTTTCCTTTAGCCTGTCTAATGGCCTGGTTTAATTTTTGTACAGAAGACTTGTAAAGTGATAAGTAAACATTTTTGTTATTAAGGGAAGATTTTTTTAATTTATAAAAGAGTTTCTTTTTCTGTTTAATCAATTTCTTTACTTGATTATTCAGCCACTGTGGTATCTGTCCCTTTGAATTATATTTTTTCTTTGAGGGAACAAAGTTAACTTCCAAATTAAGGATAGCATCTTTAAAATAGTTCCACGATTGTTCGAGTGTTAATCGGGTTGCCGGTGATACTGGTGAACGCCCCAGTCTGGTATTAGCTGCCAGCTTGTGCTGGGTTCACAGACCCAAGTGCCTATTCTTAAGATGCATATGCTGTCCTCTTGTCCCAAGATGGCTCCCATTTTTACCTCGACTTACATGCACATGGCAAACCTGGCAGATTGCAACTGAATCATCATTTGCATCTTGAACAAAAAAATCCCAAATAAGGGAGTGTGATGCTCTGCTTTTAACATATCCATGTTGAGGTGACTTATTTAAGTCTGTCATTTTAAGCACTGAAGTGGGGAGGCACATGATGTTTCTGGCACTGCACACCTGGACTGCAGCTGACCACCACGACTACCTATCATATTGATTACTGGGTCATCATCATCATCAACTAAAACCTGTAAATCACAAGTTTTTACAGGGAGAGGATTCCTGCAAACAGATTCAGACACAGCCACTTTTAATTTCTTTTTCTCTGGTTCCCAACTGGGGTCAATTACATCATCATCATCATATTCATCAACGTCACTGTCACACACATCCACATCTTCTGCTTGGATGCTAACTTGTGGATTGCATGTTGCAACAACAACAATATCATCATCATCACATTCATCATCAGCATCTACACCACCATCACTTGATATTTTTTCACCACATTGTGAATCACTGCACGGAAAATGTGTGATGTTAAGTGCCACAGTGGATGGAATATCACATTGAATGCTATCATTGACATCATCATCAGAATCAGGTTCAGTTAATGGGATGTTACTGGGAAGTATGACATCATCTATGCTGTCACTCACTTGCACTGCTTCATACTCAATATGTTTGGATATGGTACACTGGTTGGAATTAGAACTTGACGCAACAATGCTAATACTACCTCCACTACCACTAACACCAGTAACACTAACACCACCGGCTGGGAAAACATCATCTCCTCCAACTATGAGTGAAGCTACGGATTGGGCTGTAAAAAACATTGCAGGAGAAATACCTTTCCTCACATCAGCAATGCACTTCTCTATCCACGTACTACTACCATGCCCACAGACCTTCTTACTGCCAACATTGCCATGGCCAGAAACAGCTTTACTTGCACATTTCTTTGCAGGCTTTTTGGGGGATCAACCACAAAAGTATTATTACCAAATTCAGATATTGATACGTGAACTGCCACCAATGTACTTCGCCTTAAAATTTGAAAGAGAAGTGACCAGTGGAGGTGGACTAATGCGAAGTAGCTGTTTCTAATGCACTTTGCATTCCTCATCATAACATGAGGTACTCCACTTCGTGTTGCGGAGCACTCTGCGAATCTGCCTGTGTTCTGCGAAATGCATCGCGGAGCAGATTGAGCCCACTTCGCCCACCACTACCTAAAACTGGGCAAGAATTTGCACTCAGAACTTACACAGATTGTCATACTGAGTGTATTGAGTATGCAGTATGGTGTTTCTGTGGTCTGGTGTATGTGGACAGAACAGTCTGCCTCTGAAGTGCCACATCCAGAGCACATCCATGATAAAATTAAGCAAA
Organism: Neoceratodus forsteri; assembly: GCA_016271365.2. NCBI lineage: Eukaryota > Metazoa > Chordata > Ceratodontiformes > Ceratodontidae > Neoceratodus > Neoceratodus forsteri. Next base: position 327,480,828 of record JADMNL010000023.1, read on the forward strand.
ATGTGAATAATGCCTTGGGTGTACAATTCAGGGAGGTACACAATGCTAACACTAAGGGGTTTAGGGTTTAAGCACCAAAATGAATTTGTCCATTACCTAGAGGAGGTGACAGACTGAAAATTGTACTTCTGAAAAAAAAAAATGGATAATGCTGCTTAAGAGTCTGCACCCGATAGCCTTAATTAGCAGCTCAATTTCAATCCCTTTATGTAGTTTTATCTGACATGGTGAACTGATTACTGTAATAGATCTTGTGATGCTTAATCTGAATATTGACTGATAATAGAAACAACCCTTATCTGGAAGTGCTAATCCATTTTGCTGTATTCTGCCTTGACTTGTATCACACTTTATGTTTGTCCCCATCTATTACAGTTGCAGCCAAGACAAGATCAGATATTTCTTGACATTTCTGTGATATCTCTAGAGAAATTTCCTGCCTGCCTGTGGTACCACTGTGGGCCACCGCAGAGAATCTCTTTAGATACATTGTGAAATATCTAGAAATATCTGAGCATGTCTATGACTGCAACTGTAGTTCTTTTTGTTTCTTTTCTCCCCCCATCTACTCCAGCCTGTCTCCTTTACCATTCTATTCTTTTATCCCAGTCTCCTCCTTACCATTGCCCTTTATCCCACTACCCCACCTCCCACCAGCTCTCCCCCAAAACATTCCCCTTCCTCACCTCTCTCACTGCTCCTTCACCCTTTTTTGTCCACTTCACCAGCCTTTCTGATATGTTCTATCCTTCTCCTGAAGTTCCATTCCTTTTTCATTCAGCCATTTCTGAATGGACAGTCTGGCACATAACTTTGATAGTTCTGCTGAAGTATCTGTTTTATTTTTATAGTATTTGGTTAGGGTTTATTCTAGATGGAAAACAGTGTTGTTGTAGGACAGTTCAAAGGTCAAAAAAGGTTTTGTACTATCGTTCTGATGTCAGATCAATAGTACAACAACTTTTCAGCCTTGAGCTGCTACATGATTGGCTGAAAACAGAGCTTATCAAAAAATGTGCTCTAAAATGGTGGAGGTGTCTAGCAATCAGTCGGTAGTGCCATTCAGTCAGATAATTGGGACACAGACTGCCATACTCAGCTCCGTGTTCCCAAACTATCAGTTTGCAAGTTTTTTTTTATTTCTTTTGCCGAGAGCAGGACCTCAGGAATCAGTGAAGCTCCTGTATCTTTGGTGTTGGAACTGGATGGCGACTGCAGCATGGACCAGAAGGGAGTGACCGAGCAAGAGAGTGGGACAATATTCACAAGGTATGAACCTTGTCAAAAGTCAAACCTCCTACAGTTTGAGGAACCTATACACTATAATAGTATATGGTTGAAAGAACACAGCAGATTGTTGCCATTCAGAGGTGATTCCATCACACGGACCTCTCGAGCTTCGCTCTCGAGGTCTGTGTGACATCATCACATCCCCTCGATGGCAACATAGCCTTGTTGTGTATGAGCAACCATACACTATTCTATATGTGGTCAGGATTTACTTTCTCATTTATGGACCATTGAGCAAACTTTTGTTTACTTGCATCTGTCTATGAATTACAGAATTGACTCAGTGGACCTCAGTGTATACAAGTTATTGTATGTACAGTACATACAGTATCGTTTTTGTAGTTTGTACTTTGCCTATTTTTCATGTTTTACTTGCTTTACAGTTTTAAATTTTATGGTGCATTTTCTCACTAGTCACTCTTTGTATGTAATTAACTAATTAGCACTGTTCTTGATACTATAGAGGGATATTTAAAGAGTGTCAGTAGAGGGTAGCTTTGTCTCCTGATGATGCCTCCCTGAGAGATGTTAGCCTTGCTTTAACATGCAATTGTTTTAATAAAGTTGCTCCTCATATATCTGTTGGTGTGTGCACAGTCCTTTTCCCTTTTTTGCCTACCATTGTCCCTGGCTGTGGTCTTTATATGCATGTGTGTGTGCTCCTCTGCTTTCTTTCCTGATTCCTGAAATAAGGTATCCAGTGTTTACCAAAGAAAGGGCCTGGAGGGGCTTGAAGCCCTAGCAATAGATAAAGCCCCAGGGCTGGATTGGATGCACCCAAGGATGCTCAAGGAATTGGTTGCAGAATTGGCTGAACCCCTGGTAATTCTTTTCAATAGCTTAGTTCAGACAGGGGTAGTTTTGAATGACTAGCGGGTATTGCATTTAGTCCTACAACACAACGGGGGGGGGGTACAAGGAGCAACTGAGGAATTGCAAACCTGTAAGTCTTACCTCTGTAGTGAGTAAACTGATGGAGTCACTGACAAACAAGCATTTGTCAATGCCGAATTTTTTCGTGATGGCATTGGCATTGGTAGTGCAGTGCGGAAACACATTTTGGGCAGGATGTGAAAAATGACAGCTTCACTGTTCATAAGGAGGTGTAAAAAAATGGCAGTGTTGAAAATGTGACATGTAAATATTGCAAATTTACCAAGTTAGAAGGGTGCATTGGAAAAGTGCAACGTATCCTTGTTACACAGTCATTTTATGGACTTTTGGCACCAAATTTTCAACATAGGTATTTTAGCACCTCTGCTCATGTACAGTGTCACTGTCACGTCCTCAAACTGTCCCAAAAAGTGATTTTGTGCAGTGACCATGCTATTTTGCACTGAATGGGCGAAAACACATGTTGGGCGGGATATGTAAAATTACAGCTATACTGTTCATCAAGAGGTGTGGAAAAATGTCAATGGTGAAAATCCAGAGTGAAAATATTACAAATGCACAATGTTATGAGCGTGTGTGCAAACTGCCCAACGCACGCTCGTAACACAGTCATTTTATGGAGTATTGTTACCAAATTTTCAACATAGGCATTTTAGGACCTCTGCTCATGAACAGTGTCACTGTCATTTTCATAATCTGCCCCAAATACTGATTTCCCACAGCAACTGCGCTATTGTGCACTGGAAGTGTGGAAACATATTTTAGCCAGGATGTGAAAAATGTCAGCTGTACTGTTCACAAGGAGGTGTAGAAAAATGGCAATGTTGAAGATCTGGTGTGAAAATATTGTGACTTCATGACGTTATGAGTGTGTGTAGCAACTGGGCAACACATGCCCGTAAAACAGCCATTTTTTGTTTTTTTTCCACCAAATTTGCAACATAGGCTTTTTGAGAGCCCACCTCATGAACAGTGCCACTGTCCTTGCATTAATCAGTCCCAAAAGGTGATTAAGCACAGTGACTGCGAAATCACCTTTTGGGACCAATTAACATCATAACAGTGACAGAATTCATGAGGAGGGATCTCAAAAACCCCATGCTGAAAATTTGGTGCAAAAATTCCAAAAAATGCCCGAGATATGCATCAAAGTTGAAAAAAAACCTATTTATTACATTATAGAGCTTACCAGCATTTCCTCAGTTCGTGGTCGGCTTTGAAGAGTGCAGTCATGTTCCCGGTCCACTGAAGATCATCACGCCAGACTCCGGAGGTAAGTATGGGGGTGTGTGTGGGGATGCAGGATGCGCAGTGGGTGGGTGCGTGTGGGGGGTAGGGAGACTATGAGGGACCGTTTTCTGTTTACAGGTGGTAAAAAAAAAACATTGTGGACAGTTTTCCTTTTTTACAGGTTTTTCTTTGGGGGGGATACAGTAGCCAACGGGGGATTGGGAACCCCGGTCGGCACATAGGGAGTAGGGGACACTAGCTGAGGGCGATTGGGCACCTTCTCAGCACAGAAGAAGGGGGGGACATAATACTGATGGGGATTGGGCTCCCCCATCGGCACATTAAAGTGGGAAAGAGGGGTATGGATGCCGATGGTGATTGGGCACCCCGTCAGCAAACAACAAAAGCAGGGGGGTACATGAACCAAGGGGGACTGGGTACCACCTCAGCAAGCAAAAAAGGAGGAGGATGGGACACATTATGCTGACTGAGAGTGGGATCCCTGGTCGGCACATTCATGAGGGGCAGGGTAAGCCAACTAGGGGACTGGGCACCCCCAAAGTCGGCAGTTTAGCAGCCACTGTGCCATCATGTTTGTAGCTGGCGAAGCACATAGGAAGGTCCGCTGTGTGTGACGAGCTTTGCTCACATTGCAGCGGATGTTTCCTTTGATGTGAATGCCACATTAGTATGCATGGTGTGGTGCCAGCATGCAGGCTGATTGGGGAATGAGGGATGCACCTACTGGTGCATGCCCTGCATTCACCCAACAGCAATCGTGCCTCCAAATCTCCACTACCATAAGATGTTGGCTGCGCAAGCACACCAACATAAAAAGGACCTTGTAGACCACCTAGAAAGCAACAGTCAACTGAATAGTAAACAGCATGAGTCTGTGGAATGGAGTTCTTGGCAGACCAACCGGACAGTTTTCTTTGACTGGAGAACAAAGTTAATAGAGAAGGCCATGATGTGGATTTACTCTACTTCCACTTCAGCAAGGCTTTCGACTTGAGGCAACACAGAAGATCGCTGAAGAAGTGGGAGGACCTGGGTGTGGTTAGGAACATAGTCAGATGAATAGGAAACTGACTGAAGGAGAGACAGCAGAGTGTGGTGGTAAGTGAGGTCAAACTGGAAGAGAGGGAGGTCATGAGTGGAGTGCTGTAGGGCTATGTACTGGGTCCTGTCCACTTCAATATTTTAATCAGCAACATTGGAGAGAGCATCCAGGCAAGCTGTGTCTCTTCACAAATGACACAAAGCTCTGTACTATGGTAGATAGTGACAAAGGGATCAGGAAGATGCAGAGAGATCCACAAAGGTTAAAGAGGTGGTCTAAGGTTTGGCAGTTAAAATTCAATGGCAAAATGCAAGGTTATGCACCTAAAACAACCAGGACAGAGTACTGAGTGGGAGGGGTTAAACTGAGCACTACAGCAGAGGAAAGGGACCTGGGATCCTTCATTAGTGACTCCCTCAAGGAATCAAGCCAGTGTAATAAGGCCTATAGTAAGGGTGATAGGATGCTCGGTTGTATCAGAAGGGGTACTGACAGCAGGAAAAAGAACATACGAACATACAAAAATATGAAATGCCAGCAGAAACAGGCCTCATGATCTATCGAGTCTGCTTGATTGTTCAGCTAGCCCCTCAACTTGCAGCTGTAAGTACTGCTACCTTTATATAGGCCACTGGTGAGGCTGCACATGTCATTCTGAGCTAAATTCTGAAGTCCTCACCTAAGAAGAACAGGGACACATTGGAGATGGCGCAATGCAGGGTGAACAAGATGATTCAGGGTAAACAGAGCAGATCATATGAAGATCGTCTCAAAACATTGAAAATGAACTCTCTGGTAACCAGACAAGAGGAGGGGATCCAATAGAGACCTTCAAGTTCCTGAAGGGAATAAACAAGGTGAACTGTGGGAAACTATTCGGCAGGAGTATAGAGGCAAAAACCAAGGTCATAAGTCGAAACTGAAAGGGGGAAAGTTTATGAGTGATGTGTGTAAGTTCTATTTTATAAAGGGGTGGTGGAGTCATGAAATAGTCTGCCAGAGGAGGTGGTGGGTTTCAACATCATAAATGGTTTCAAGCATGGCTGGGACAGAGTGAATGGTTTGGTGATTGCTCAGGTTAGTAGTAGGGAGGGGAGCGGGGGGGGGGTGGACCAAGAGGGATAAATCCTGCATGGATGATAGGTCCTGGGGCAGAAAAGGAACTCCAGGCAGATTAGATGGATGTGTGGTCTTTTTCTGTCATCATTGTCTATGCTCCTGTGTTTCTAATTTAGTGCACATAGTTGATATTCTTTATTATAAATAGTCACAGTCCACAGTCTGTAATTATATTGGTGCAAAACAGTGATGTAGCTCTAAAGGTCTGTCTGGATAGTTAGGTAAGCCACAGTACTAAAGGCAAATGCCACAAACATGTTCATCACCAGCCAGCTACTTCTCATCGTGTTCCCCAGTGTTTCAACTTAAAGTTTTCATCATGGAGAGGGCTCACAGAGAACAAACCAGATATGAGTACTATTAATTTTAAAGATACAGCAATTCAGAACAATTTTAACTTATAGACTGGCAAACCTTAGATAAGTAGTGGCTAAAGTGACAGTGCATATAATGCATCAACAGTACAAAATATATATTTTGATATTGCATTCTCTACAGTCTGATGAAGTTAGAGCAACAATAAATCATATGAATAGTATTTTGAAGATCACACTACATCGGCATGGTTCAAAACATTTGTAGATAGAAAACATTTTATTTATTGATTTATTTCAAAAGTTTCCCCAGGAAAGACATATTTTGCTGCTATAACACCTCATTTCCATGTTTACGGGGGGGGGGGTGAAGGACTATGCATACAAAAAGTTGCAAAGATAAAATACAGTGCAATGCACAGAAGTTAAAAATGCATACCGTAAACAAAGATGAACTAGGCATGTGGACTGGTGCAGCCCTACTGAGCAGTACAGTACAGTGCAATATGGTTTAAGTGCAGTACATTACCAGGTGCAAGCCCATGTCCAGGTACAAGAACAATACAATATGGATCAAGTGCAATAGATTTCTGGGTGTAAACTCATGACCAGGAGCAGAGTTAACAACATCTACCTATGCAAGGGTGCAGTACAATGCAGTACTGAACAATTGCCTTAATCAGTTATTTGGAGCATCTCAGTGGCACACAGACTGGGACCTAGGTGGGCTTAAGTTTCTCCAAGCTAGGGAGCACTCATCATAACAAGGAGTGGAGAAGGTGGACACAAGGTCACAAAGTCAGGGGTCAGGTACAGTTGCAGGAGGGGGGAAAAAAGTCCCAAGGTAGAGACTTGAGGGAGGAGAGGAAAGAGGCTGAGTGGATAAGCAGGGGAAGAGAGGATCAGAGCTTGGGAAAATGATACGATAAGGCAATTTGGCAGTAGACTTTTTCTTGAATGGGAGTAAAAGACAGTGTTCGAGATCACGTGATGTTTTCAGCCTGAGCAAACGTCCTCTGACTTGGCTCTCCCCTGAACTCTCCAAAAACCAAAAAATCAGCAAGTTTTTGTTCGACATTGGCTATCTAAACATCGCTAACACCCACTTGAAGTGAAGAGAAATTGAGAGAAGCAAAAAGAAGCAGTTCTTAATATCCAAGGGTGTAAAAATGGATACAGAAATGCGGCAGGCTCTCCCGACCTGGACACCGCCGCAGACGCCAGACAAGTCGGCAAACAGAACCAAAACACAGACCGCAACCCCCAACAAGGCTGCAGCATCAGCTAGCAACTCTGTTCCCCTGTCGGAGGACACATTCCTAGCAGAAATGGCTAGCATTAAAGATTCCTTCAAAGAATTCGCTTTGGACCTGATGAACATTCAGGCGGAATTGAGAGAAACGATAAAAAAAATCTCGGATGTTTCTGCCTGTACATCTTGATCAGAAAATTGGCAGACAAGGCTGGAGACAGAAGTTGTGACATTAAGGCAGAGGCTGAATAAAATAGAGACTAATCTAGAAGACCTGGAGGGGAGAAACAGGAGGAATAACATCTTTGTTTTTGGGTTGCCTGAAGAAGCTGAAGGAGCAGCCATAATTCAGTTCACACAGAAGCTTTTAGCCAAGATAGCAGATCCTCCACCACAATCTACAGTGTATCAGGTAGAGCGGGCCCACCGCTCGCTGTAACCTCGACCTCTCCCAGGGGCTAAGCCTAGGCCATTCATTATTCGGCTCTTAAGTTATATTGACCGACAGCACATCTCAGGGAGAGTTAAAGAGCTGCAAGAGATTAAATGGGAAGATACCCAGCTCAGATTTTCTCAAGATCTGCCAGTTAGCATCAGACAGAAGCAGCTGCCTATCATAGTTTCATTAAAAAGCTGATTGCGGCTGGTATTCAGTTTCGGGTGATTTACCCGGCTAAATTGATGGTGCAGCATCAGGGTAATTGGCGAAGCTTCGAAGAGGCAAACCTGGCAGCCGAAGAATTACCCACTATGTACCCTGATTTGTTTACTCATCGTTGAGTATATGAAGGAGGGCTTACCGGTCTGGCTACTCTGCATAGTGGTATTTGTTTGATGGGAGAGTTATTGTAATTTGCTCAAATTACGCATACCTCTTCTCCGGACTTCTTATCTACTTATTGGCCAACAGCTGAAAGCCCTTCCTCCCCTTTTTTTTTGATTCATTTGTGTGGGTCCACGATGCCTGGAAGTTCATTAATGAGCAATAAAGATTAGTCCGAATTTAGTATTACGGCCTTGCTCCCCGTTAAATTGATACCGGCTTCTTTAAGTGGAAGCATTGATGGACATTATGGCCGGTCGCGCCAGTTACCGCAAGGCTCTTTTTTTCTCAAATCCTGCATGACGCCTTCTTTTATTTACCTCTCGATTTTGATTGTGGGACAACATCTGGACATTGAGAGAGGAAAATTTAATAGTTAATTTACTATTCAAACATGGGACTTTATAAAGATCTTCATACCGGATGCCATTATATAAATCAGGGATGCAATGGCCTGTGTTATACTTCACTGAAGACACAAAATACTTTTTTACTGGCTGTGTAATTGTCTGGGTTTAATGAGTTCAGGGTTAAGCTCTGAATACGACGGGAATAGCTGTTGGAGTTAATTGGGGGGGGACTGGGAGGACGGGTGACAAGAAAGAAGTTATTTTGATTATTAAAGCCTCAAAAGGCTGATAAACAAAAATAAATACATAGATCGGGGCTTTATTCTGGCAGGGTTGTCACAATCTTGAGTTTAGAAGTCAATAGGAGTATGGGGTATCACGTAGGCCTATTTTATTATGAAAGGTAGAGTAGGGGAAGAAGAACATTCCTCAATTAAACTGTTTGATGTTTATGTTTTTGGGGGGCGGGGGGGACAAGTCAGGATACACTAACCTGGGTGGAACATTCGCTTCTTGGCAAAGGGGGAATGGGCTTCCACAATTAATGGGGCATTTTGGGAACAAGATGGCTATTTTACTGTTTTTTTTATGTGAAGCTCAGGAGGGTAAGTTGTGGGGTGCATTTTTTCAAGATGGTGGGGGGAGGGGGGTAAAAAAAAATTTTGGGGAGGGTGGGTACTGCCACAAATATCAGAAGTGAAATGGTAACATCACTTAATGGTTTCATTTGCCTTCACAAATTTGAAACATAACATTATTACAGACAGCTAAAAAATATCAGGGTATCATTTTTATGCATGGAATATTAAAGGGGCACAAACCCCAGCGAAATGAATGCAAATACTGATACATGTCCGTAATATACAAGCAGATGTGGTTTTCTTGCAGGAAACACATCTTTTACCCACTCAAGTGCATTATTTCCATAGGCTTTGGGTGGGACAAGCTTTTGGATCTGGTTTTAATTCCCGTAAAAAGGGTACTGCAATTTTAATTGCTCGTAAAATCCCATTTTGGTTGTTACAAGAGATCTCAGACTTGGAAGGCCGCTATGTTATATTATGGGCTGTATTAGACCATTCTGAGGTCATTCTCGGCTCTGTTTATGGCCCTAATTCTGACGAACCAAAATTTTTCATAGATCTTATGTCTATGTTGGCTCCATGGTCCACGATTCCAATAATTGTAGGAGGGGATTGGAACCAAGTGTTATCAAATAGTCTGGATAGAATGGGACCCTCTAAAATATCGCTTTCTCCAGGCCAAAAAGCTCAGATGGACCTAATGCACTCAGTAGTTTAGCCGACCCCTGGTGAATCACGTACCTAACCAAGAAAGAATATTCATTCCATTCACCTACTCATAATACATTTTCTCATATTAATTATTTTCTGGTCAGTAGTAATTGCCTTCATGGTGTCGCATCAGTTTTCTACTCCTCGAAAACTATATTGGATCACCAAATGTTTCAGTTACTTATAGATTTTGCTCCAAATATTCAGCGAGATAAACTTTGGAGGGTTAATAACCAGATTATAAAATCATAAGATCCAATACAACATATACAATCCTTCATTTCTAACTTTATGACAGATAACTCCCCATCCATACCCAAAAGGGATATATTGTGGTGCTCACTAAAATGCGCTCTAAGGGGTGAATTAATACGTTTGGTAGTCAAATGTAAAAAACAAAGGGATCAGGCTCATTCTTCCCTAATCGACCAGATCACACTGGTGGAAACAAACCTTTCAGCTTTGTCCTCTGATGTAGACTGGGAAAAAGCTGAATCCCTTCGAGCCCAGTATAATCACTTGCTGGCCGAAAAGGCAGAATTTCTCATGCTTAAATCTAAAATAACATACTTTGATCAGGGGGAAAGAGCAGGAAAACTATTAGCACTTAGAATAAGATCCCAGGTCTCTGACAGGATAGTGACCTCCCTCCAATCACCCACTGGTACAGTTTTGACCTCACCCAAAGAGATTTGTGAAAATTTAAAACTTTACTATGAAAGTTTATACACTCCCACTGACTTCTCCTTTTTCCAACAAATGTTGGACCTATACATCACTGATGTTAAGCTGCCAACACTTACTGAGGCACAATCCTCTATACTAAAGGCCTCAATTGAAATAAAAGAGATACTAGAAACTATTGACTCACTTACATTGGACAAATCTCCTGGCCCAGATGGATTTTCACCTAATTTTTATAAGGCCCTAAAAATACACTAGCACCTACTCTTTTAAATACCTTTCAATATTTTTATGAAAATGGTATTTCAGATAAATCCCTAATCCAAGCCACTATTGTAGTATTGCCCAAACCTCGGAAGGACCCCTTATTTGTACATAATCATAGGCCTATTTCACTCATTAATGTGGATCTCAAAATTTTGGCCATTGTCTTGGTGTTAAGATTGGGCCAGGTCTGGGACTCTCTAATTAGTACAGAACAAGTAGGATTTGTTAAGGGCCAACCATCTCAGGAAGTTAGCTTATTTATTTTCTGTGTCCAAGGATTCTCTCATTCCGGCTGCTTTAGTTTCCTTGGATGCAGAAAAAGCTTTTGATAGGGTATCCTGGGAATACTTATTTTCTCTACTTCCCAGACATGGAATTCCACCAGAGTTTATTACATGGGTTAAAATATTGTATTCCTCTCCTTCTGCATGAGTCCATTGCAATGGAGTACTTTCCACACCTTTTAATTTGAGACAAGGTACTTGTCAAGGATACCCCCTCTTGCCATATTTATTCAATCTATTTCTTGAACCCCTCATCAGGAAACTTAATTCCTCACCCTTAATACCAGGGATTGCAATAGGGAAATCAGCATATAAACTCTCCATATACGCAGATGATATCTTACTACATATCTCATCCCGTTCGCAATCCCTCCCAGCTGCACTTGCATAAATATCGCAGTTTAGTTTGATTTCTAATTACAAATTGAATTTGGATAAAACTGAAGTATTTCCTCTTAATCAGTATTTTCAAAAAAACAGAGATAATTAAATTGGGTCTACAGTGGAGATTAGATAAACTTAAATATCTGGGTATCTTCCTTCACTGTTCCCCTAAAGTAATGAAAAAGCTTAACCTTGATGCCATCCTAAATCACATACAGCGTTGGTCCCTATTACACTTATTGCTTTGGGGTTGTTTGAGTATAATAAAAATGAATGTGTTACTCCTTTTATTAAACCCGATACAAATGTACAATTGGGACTTACCCAAATCTTGGTTCACGCAGGAACATAAAATTATTAACTCTTTTTTGTGGGCTGGGAAAAAATCAAGAAGAGGCTATTGTAAGCTTACACGGGCAAAAAATGATGGTGGTCTTCAAGTCCCCAATCTATAGTTATATTACCTTGCAAATGCACTTAACTAGATTGAGGTACTGGATACTTCTGTCAGAACATTTATCTGATTTTATATACTTCCCTCTCTGGCTTGGAATTGAGAAATCCTTGTGTGCATTACATGATATGGTTCCAGAAGTCTTCCCTTTTCTGAATATGAAAAATCTTCCAAATAAACTGAGACGATCCCCGCTTTTTGCTCTTTTGGATACACAATACCAACATAATACCTTACTAAGGACTAATGGTATAAAGATGTAACACAACCCCTTTTCAATAATCCTACTTTGCTAATCTCTTGTAAACCAATAAAACTTAACACTTTCTGGCCTAATATGGGGATTGGAAGAGTAGAGGAGTTAATTATTAACCAGAAACTGATGCGATTCCAGGAAGCCAATAGTCAGTATCATTGGACCACCACTCATGTGTTTAAGTATTTGCAGATTAGTCATATGTTAATACAGTATTTTGGTACTGGGAGGTGGACTACCCCCCTTCTAACTGTCGTAACCCCATATCTTAAGTCAGTTCCATCTACTCACTTAATTTCATATACTTACAAATTCCTACAAACCACGATTGCTGGGATAGAAGGACAGAGAACTTACTGGCGGGATTAATCTCTTCCAACTTCTGACCCCCTAGATGTTGGCTAGAAATTTGGAAACACCTATATAGATACATCAAGTGGGATAGATATAGATACATGCAATTTCAAATTGTACATAACATGTATTATACTCCATTTAAATTATTTAAGATGGGTTTCCTGCAGTCTAACCTTTGTACCAAGTGTTCTCAAGCCCAAGGAGATTTGCTGCATATGTTATGGTCATGTGATAAAGTCTCCCCATTATGGAATTGCATTAGATCCAGACTGGACCCACTACTAGCTCTCTCAGATAAATTTACCCCTGAAATTTGTATTTTAGGGGACTATATGACTCTCCAGGGCAAAACTCAAAGAGCATACATGGCACTGATATCTGTTTGTGCTAAAAAAGTATTACTTAGACATTGGGTAGACACCCTAATATCAACTTATACCGAATGGTATAAAGAAATTATGTTTGCTATACAGGTGGAATGTGTTATCACAAGATTAACCCAAAGAAAGGGAAAATACAAACAACTTTGGGATCCATTTTACAATTTGTTATTAATCCAGCCCAACACAGTAACAGTTAACACTAATGCCCCTTTATAAGTTAACCTATACTTTTAATAGGACTTCCTATTGATATGTATTCACAATTGTCAAAGATAATATTTGTGGCAGTAGGAGATAGGAAGGGAGGGAGGGGGGATAAGAGGGGGATGGTAGGGGTGGATGGGGGCAAAGGGGGAAGGCTATAGACACCAAATGTGATAACGCAATAGTGTATAGGGATCAGAAGATCTGTTCAATAAGCATAAATACAGTATTGTATGATCTCCTGTATGTAAGATGTCTGTACCTAGAAAAAAACAATAAAGTATATTTAATGAAAAAAAAATAAAAGACAGTGTTCTGGAAAGGGTAGGAGGAGGAAAAGGAAGAAGAAAGGAAGGCAGAAATATAGAGGGGAGGGAGCCAAACCAGAATTTGGAGGTAAAAGAGGCACAATGGATAAAGAGCATGACATCAAAGGAAGGAAGGAAGGAAGGAAGAAGGAGGAGTAAAGGGAGCCATGGTGGACATGGCACAAACAGCCCTAGTCAAATGGCAGAAGGAGTGAAATAGGGTGCCCTTTCTGGCAAGGACAGACTTGAGAGCTGAACTGTAGATAATATCACTACAGTCGAAGACAGAAAGGATCATCTTCAAGACAAGCTCTCGGTGTGTAGGAAATGGGTTACTGGCTTTCTTCTTGTAGAGGACATTCCATTTGTGATGTAGTTTAAGGTGGATGGCATCTACGTGGGCCAAGAAGTTGAGGTGACAGTCCAGCCAAACCTCACGGTACTTAAAGGAGGAGATGTTCTCAATCGCAGTAAAAATAATGGTATGGAAGGAAGGGGGCATGCCCATTTCCATGGCATTGAGGGACAGTTGGTTGGATCAGCAAAAAAAAAAAAAGAGAAAGAATCACCTCTACAGGGTATGACCAGAGATCACAAGATTTTGGGTGTTTGTTGTCCTTCTATTCAGGGGATCAGCAAAAGGCATACTGTATCCTTCACTCAATATCTTTGGAGGTGAAATACAGAAAGAAAGTGGAAGGTGCAGAAAGAAAAAACACAGAACAACCTGTTAATATTTTTATCATTATAGGTAATATTTGTTGCAATATCAAATACAATGGTGACTAAAAGCAGACTGAGAAAAAGTAGAACCAAGTACTTTACCAAACATTAACTAACTGAGTAAGGGAAAACAGAAGTAGGGGGTTATGGTGCAAGTAAGGATTAGGTTGGTGGAGGGGTGAGAAAAGGTTTTAATAAATTCAAAACATAATCAATCATATAGCCAGGCTGGAAACAAATACCTCCCCAATCATTAGTTATGCAAACAATACTTGTCCACTATTACAATAAGCATTTGTCAATGCATGAATGTTGATTGCGTTGCTCCATTGAGCTTGCTCACTGCCCCTCTGTCAGTCACTCATTCTGTTTCTCCTAGTGCTGCAGGCTGCTGTTCTGTACTGGGCTCCTGCCTGCATTGCCACCTTCTTCTGCCCACAAAGAAATCTGCAGCAGTCACAATAGAGCTCCATTGAGCTTGCTCACTCCCCCTCTCTCTCTCGCTCATTCTGTTTCTCCCGCCACTGCAGGCTGCCCTTTTGTACAGGGCCCCTGAGTGCATTGCTGCCTTTTTCTGCCCACAAAGAAATCTGCAGCAGTCCCAACAGAGCTCCATTGAGCTCACTCACTCCCCCTCCCTTACTTGCTCGTTCTGTGTCTCCCGGCACTGCAGGCTGCCCTTCTGTACTGGGCTCCTGCCTGCATTGGCGCCTTTTCCTGCCCACAAAGAAATCTGCAGCAGTCCCGACAGAGCTCTGTTGAGCTTGGTCACTCCCCCCCTCTCTTACTTGCTTGATCCTAGTCTGTCCCAAACACTGATTTCCAACAGCGACTGCGGTATTCTGCACCAGAAGCGTGAAAACACATTTTGGCCAGGTTGTGAAAAATGACAGCTGTACTGTTCATAAGGAGGTGTGGAAAAATGCCAGTGTTGAAAATGTGTCATGAAAATATTACTAATTTGCGAAGTTACAAGGGTGCATGGAAACTGCACAACACACGCTCGTAACACAGTCATTTTATGGAGTTAAGTCACAAAATTTTCAGCATAAGCATTTTAGGACCTCTGCTCATGAACAGTGTCAGTGTTATTTTCTTAATGTGTCCCGAATACTGATTTTCCACAGCGACTGCTGTATTGTGCACCAGAAGAGCGAAAACACATTTCGTCCAGGATGTGAAAAATGACAGCTGCACTGTTCATAAGGAGGTGTAAAAAATGTTACATACCTAAAAAATGTCTTGTTCCCTTTCATTACTTCCTGGACTATTCTCTCATCATTTTGTGCTTGTTTGCTGCTTACTGATTTCCTTGCTTCCTTCTGTTTCCCCTGACATATCTCCCTATCCTCTTCCCTCTGTGTCTCCTTTTACCTTCAGAATACTACCCTTTTAGACTTTATCTTTTCAGCCACCTCTTTCGAGAACCATAATGGTCTCTTTTTCCTCATGATTTTACTCACTTGTTTGAGGCAGAGTTTTGTTGCCTTTAATATGTTTTCTTTTAGCTTCACCCACTGTTCCTCCACACTACCTAGGTTGCAAACTTGAAGAAATTAACTGTGGTCCAAATAGTCCCATGACTTCCCAAGCAATAGGAATGTGTAGCATGTTAACACCAATCCCATGACTTCCCAAGCAATAGGAACGTGTAGCATGTTAACACCAAATGGCTTTAATTTGTTTAATGTAAATGTATGTATTTTTGGTCTACAAATCCATACGTTCATGATCCGGGTAAATAGATATGACTGGTAAGCATTCCTGGTCACTGAGACCTGGCTAAATTATAACATAGCCAACCTATTATATAGCCTTAACTAAGTAGCAAACATTTTGAACAAGTATTGCTGGAAATCATAGTGGAGGTGTGACTTTGTTTTTTAATAAAGGGACACTATAATTATGAACAAAAGCATTTATATAGAACCTTTATAGATTGTGAAATCCAGTGTCTTAAAATGAAGTTCCCTAGTTCTTCTCTTCTTATCCTCCTAATTTTTTGATATTTGCTAACCTTCTAACAATGACCCTTCTTTAATATCTAATCTTACAGAAATTCTCCCAGCACTTACTGTATAGAGGGAGCAGAAGCTATAATTATGGGTGACATCACACTTGATTGGTAAAACCTTAAATGTAAACTACTTAATCAGACAAAGCTATTTATTTATTTATTTGAGGTTTGGATGACATCTATGAGAAAAGCTCTTTTACATAGGTTCCATGTCAGATAACAATGAACAAGAACAAATAACAATGGAGAACAAAGGGCAAACAGCAGGGGGGTTATAGGAGATAACCACACCAACTCTAAAACTGGGTACATATCTAATGGAATTAGTTCAATACGGGGTGGGAAAGTACTGACACATGATATACAAACATCTTTGAGCTTGTTACTAAATGCTATAGTAGTAAGTTCCCTGATATCTAAGTGCTGATAATGGGGTGTAGGAGGTGGGGAGGCAACTGGAGGAAGGAACTAGAATCAGCCAAAGGCCTCATCAGTCAACAGAGTAGTAGAGGGGAGACAGTTTGAAATTGGACAGTCCCCATGAGACAGTTAAGATGGATCATGGTATATAACCAAGGGGTGAGGTATAGAGATGGGTGGTTGTGTGGGAAAGTCAGCCAAGGGAACCTTGTTGAGAGTGGTTGGGTGGTGGGAGAGAAAGTTGACCATTGAAAATTGTGACCAGGAGGAATTTCCTGGGCGAGAACTCATGAATACAGTGGGTCTGGTGAGAATTATCTGGTGGGCAGGCCAGTATTACAAAGAAGAGGTGGGGCAGGTGATGACAAAGAGGTGGGGGAAAGGGGGGAAATGGGATGGTTTGTGTGTAGAGAAAGAGGAGTTAACAGAAGATTCCAAATGACAGTTAGCGAAAGCAGTCGAAGTTGAACCTAGATACCAGATCCTATTTTAGCATTCTTTTGAGGGTTCCTATTGTCTTGGCAGATAGAATGTCCCCTGTAATTGAACTAAACCAGAGTGGGCATGGTAGGCAAAAGACCATTGTCCCTGTGTGGTATGACAATGTGGGACCCTAAAAAAGGAGCAGTGAGAGTTTCTTGGTGTGTCGAGTATCTTTGCTGGTGGTAAGGAGCTCTTAGATCCCGGGGGTCATTAGACCACAGCTGATTTTCTTGGCTAGCAGACAGGTCTGGTAGGTGAGTCTGCTGCTGAATTGTAGCCAATTGGCCTGTGAATACAAGTCACAGGTATGGATCAAACGTCCGGCACCAGTGAGAAGCCGGCAGGCCTTGTTAAGTGCTGTTTTATGCATTTGAGGGACTTGTCAGTTGCAGACCCATAGATGGCAAGTCCATAGTTGACCAGCAATATCACTGAGCTGTGAATGGCTGTACTGAGGGCTGCTGGGGTCAGGCAATGCTTGTGTCTGTGTAGAAGCCCTATTCGCCTATCGATTGCCTTTGATATAATATCAATATGCTTGGGGTACGAGAGGGTGCTGTCCATCATGATACCAAGGTATTTAAAGTTAGGTACCAACTCCAGGGAGGAACCAACACCATTTGCTATTGAGAGGGGGTAGCGTCTGTGTTTGCTTTGTGGGTTGAAAAACAACACGGTTTTTGTTTTCTTGTAGTTTAAGATTAATTTGTGGTTGCAGAACCATCTTTCAGCAGAAGCAAAGTTTTTTTGGAGCTCTGATTCTAGGGTCCTGGGGTTATGGCCACTAGAACAGAGGATGGCATAATCTGCATAAAGAAGGATGCATCCCATGGTGGAGAGGGGCAGAGTGTTCAGGAATACACTGAACAGAAGGGTGCCCAAGATAGAATCTTGAGGGACCTCTGACAGAACAGGTTGACTGTCCAACAGGACATTGCCTATCTTTACTTACTGTGTGCAGTTTTGAAAGTAACTGCTGAACCAGATAACAGCTTCAGGTGAGAGCCCAAGTAAGGCTAATTGTTCAATCAGGAGGGCATGGTTAACCATATCAAATGTCTGGTTAAATCAATGTATACTGCACCTACCAGCTGGCCTTGGTAGAAGGATTTATGAATGAATCCTGTGAATTCAAGCAAGGCTGTGGTGGTACTGTGTCCAGCTCTGAAACTAAGCTGTTTAGGGCAGCGTAGTTGGTATTTACTGACATAGTCAACAAGCTGGTTGGAAACTATTTTCTCCAGGGCTTTGGAGAGAGGAGGTAGGATGGAAATGTGTCTGTAGTTACTGTGGGAGGCACGGTCACTGCTCTTGTGGACAGGGGTAACTACTGCAGACTTCCATTTTTGAGGAAAATGAGAGTGTCTTAGTGATAGGTTAAGGATATGCATTAAGGATGCAACTACTTCCTCCAGGGTTAGGGCTATGAACTTGAGATCCAAAGTGTCACTACTGTACCACCCATTACTCAGAACCTTGAGGAGATATTTATTGGCCTTATGTACTTTGACTGATCTAAAATAAAAAGGAGAGTTAGATGGGGACCATACAAATTTTTCAGAACAGGCACTAGGAGTGGTAGTGTTGAAGTAATCATGGGGAAGAACCCCATTGAGGTCAGTGAACGCATTATTAAATGTATTCGCAATGAGTTTGTGGTCGAGGGAAGGGAACCCATCAATGTTGAGCATGGCGGGTGCAGTTTTGGGGTCCTTACCAGTAACATCCTTGAAATTGCTCCAGAAAAGTCTGCTGTCATTCCAGTCTCGCGCAAGGGCTTCCTTATAATATGTACTTTTAGCAATCCTTATTTTCCTGGTGCAGTTGTTTCTGGCCTTCTTGTAGGCCTGTATGTCTGACTGTTTACCAAAGTGAATTAAGTTAATTATTTGCCCTTCATTAAAGGGCTGGCTGTGTCATCTACCACCTTAGATTACATTTTCAGAGATAATCCAGACTAGAATGATCACAAATATGACATGTTTTACTGATATTTAAAGTGCCAATTGCATAATATTGTGTGTTTAAAATGAATAAATAAAGCATCTACCTAAATTATTTTCCATAATTAACAAATTGTCCAGGGTATATTAAAAACTGTATTAAATGTGAACTGAAATAGAATGCTTGATTCTAATCCTTGATGATTCTTAAAGGTTTTATTTAATCTGACTGGAAAGCAATCTTTGATAAGCATATGATTATAAGAAAGAAATAAATACAAAATTATACAGACCTCATAATGCTAAATGCATTATAGTTAATACATGGAAATCACCATGAAGGCATTTAGGTTTCCTAGATTTTATGCAGGAACATAAGGTGACAAATGGCCTCACAAGTAATCTGTAAAGGCTGAGAACAAAACGAAAAAGAAACACTTTATAAGGGGCTTGCAATTCATGGTCTACACTTGAGACCACCAACATGAGTATTTTATTTTAAGACCCCTGAAGGATGCACATAAATCTAATCAGATGAAACACTGGTAGTATTATTGAAGCTTATGTAACCAATGCAAATTGATAATGAGGAAGCAAACATCAAAAGAATTTATGTAATCTTAAAAATTCAGGAACTCAAGATGTTCACAATAAAACAAAGCAAAATCACCCTATGAAGTGTCAATTATGTGTTAGGAAATAAGATAACAGACACAGGTAAATGTGCAACTTATGAAATACCCATTTTGTGGCATCCACAATGTGTTTAATACATATAGAGTAAAACTAAACTTAATGAAACTGGCATTAATATATTTAAACTTTGTGAAAGTACAGTGCTTCCGGTTATCATAGTTATAACTCATAATTATGTGGTCTCAAAACTGGAGCTTCCAAACAGAATTAGAGACTGAAATGTAATTAAGGCAGGGGAAGCTGATGGCTTGGACTTGAAGATACTGAGTTGATGGCTTGGACATGAAGGTACTGTACTGAGCTGTCCAGCCAGTGCAGTGATAGCGCTTCTGCTTATGACGTAAATGACCCAGGTTTGGGAATGAGCCTGGATCATTGGAGGGCCTGATGGGAAGGAGAAATGAGCATCCCACAGGATACCATCCTCCTCTAGGGAGGGAGGGAGTGGGGATCAGTGTGACTGTAGCACCTCCACCTTGGTGACCACACATGGTGGTGCAGGTAAAGTGTAGCAGCAGGGGTTGGGGTTAGCTGATTGGAAAGAGGGATGCTCATGCCTTGTGTGAGCACATCCATCATCCAGCAGCTCTTGAGGGGAAGAAAATAAGAAAATGCAGCTTTGCACCATGAGAGCTCTAGGGCAGCTCACAGAACCCCGCACCCTGCTGGCAAAGGCTCACTCCAGGAGCACCAAAAATGACATATCTAAGGCACCTGGTGCCACCCAGGGACCTTCACTGTGGGGAGACTATACCACAAGGAACACTCCTGGAGATAAGGGAAGTCCTGGGAGAAAGTGGGGTGACGAGGTTGAGGCTGCCCAGATCACCAAGAAGGACTGCTGCGGGCTAAGGTGAACAAAAAAAATAAAATAAAAAAGATACTATACTGGTATTAGTGTCAGTGTTTTGGGGGGCAGGTGAAGAGTATGGTTAGGACTAACAGAGGGCTGTTAACTGATTTTAATTTGCTTTAAAAATAGACTGTTGAAAAG
This sequence comes from Neoceratodus forsteri, assembly GCA_016271365.2. Taxonomy (NCBI): domain Eukaryota; kingdom Metazoa; phylum Chordata; order Ceratodontiformes; family Ceratodontidae; genus Neoceratodus; species Neoceratodus forsteri. The sequence goes on from JADMNL010000023.1 coordinate 327,501,315, forward strand.
CTTTATAGAGACACGAGTTATGTGAGGTCATGAAAAGAGGGACTTATAGACAGCTGAGGATAGGTCTCTGTTACAGACAGAATCAGGTTTATAGTAGTCCACTATTTAACATCCACAGGTTCTCTGGGCCACTTGTATGAGCAACCATGAACAGTGAGGAAAAGAAAAAGGATGACAGCACCTGCAGGGGTATCCACAGATATCTATAGTCCCACAGAGGATTCTGCTTAATTACAGTATTACTAGGGTACTCCAAGACTAAGGTAGAAACAAGCCAACCTATTCTAAGTGTTGATTATTTGGCATCCATCTGGAAACTGTTCTTGAGTAATGCAACATAATAATTTACAGATGGCAGTCTGGTAACAAGGTGTTTAATGGGAAAGCAGTCTGAGCCCATTCCACGGAAAAGTCACAAAGGTATTCCTATTCAATGACCACTTTGCACAGACATTCAGATGGGACACTGCTGGGTGTTATGGGTGGAGTACAGGGGCTATGCGACCAGTGTAGATGCAGGCAATCACAGACACAGCAAAACACAATGACTCTGCACTCAGTTTGGAGAAATAATACACTTCAATATGTTTGTAGAAATACTTCCATTTATTGGAAATGTGTGGCAAAAGAAGCCCCAGCACTTGGAGTCCAACAGGACCTTTTATGTATTATTTCTCCAAACTGAGTACAGAGTCTTTGTGTTTTGTTCTGCCTGTGATTGTCTGCATTGACTGCCTTTTCTCCTGAGCACTGGAAATCTGTGTTTTGGCTGTGGAAATGTAGTGACCAAGGCTATCTGGTAGGGACTGCCTTTATCAACCTGACAAAGGCCTTTGATACCGTGAACCACTCACTGCTACTCTGGCAATTATTGCTCACATAGGGTGTAGAATGATGCTGACAGCTAGTTCAGAAAAGTTGCTTAGAAGACCATTCGCAGCAGGTCAAGATAACCAATGTTCTTTCTGAAAGGAAGCCAGTCTGTTCTGGAATGCCTCAGGGATCTATACTGGGGCCCCTTTTCTTCACTATCTACTCGAATTACCTCCCACGAGCCTGTCATGAACAGATTCTGCTGTACGCAGATGATGCCGTGATCTACTCTAGTAACCCTGACCCTAACAGCCTCCAGGATAACCTTCAACACAGTTTCTCAGAAGTGGAAAAGTGATTCAGCACTCAAAAACTGGTGCTAAACCATAAAAAGACCAAAGTGATGCTTTTCAACAATGCTTTTAAGAAACATAAGTCCAAACCCTTATTCAGCACAAACTGCATTGGCACCCCACTTGAACAGATCCATTCCTTCAAATACCTAGGGGGTCACTGTTGATAGCTCATTCACCAACTTGCAACATATTGATAACGTAGATCGAGCTGTCAACATAAGGATGGGCCTACTCCACAGGCATAAGCATAGCCTTAGTCCCGAGGCACTAAGAATAGCAATTTTCAGCTCTGTCATTACCATCATCAATTATGTGCTGGCTGTTTATGGCTCTGCCTCTGCTACATCCCTTCACAGGATCACTGTTGCTCTTAACAAAGCATGCAGACTCCTTACTTGGGCTGCCCACCTCACACACACGTGTGACCTATATGCTCAGACTGGGTGGCTTCAATTATTCAGCTGGATCCAATATCAAACCTGCTTATTTGCCAAGAAGGCACACCTTGGTTTGTTACCCCCTTGGGTCCAACAGCTCGTTAGCCCTTATCACAGTACCCAACATACTCGCAGCTTGTCAACTCATGTCTTTACTGTACCCAGATGCAGCACCATCTTAGGTCAGAGGTCTTTTGCTTGCAAAGCCCCCCTCTGGCTCAACTCCCTGGGTAGAGACATCTCTGCTGAGTCAAAACTCGGCCCTTTCAAAGACGAACTCAGCCAACATCTTTTAGCAAACAGTATATGTGACTGCCACCTTTAGCAGCCTTCTGCTTATGTTATCATTGTACTTATACCTTTTAGCACTTTCAACTCTTGGCACTTCATTTCTATCCTACCTTCAAGCCTTTTCCCCTTCACCCCTGCTTCTTCTCTGCTCACACATCTTCAAGTTCTTCCCCTGTTCCTCCTCACCTTCCCTCTTCCACCCTTCACCCATTCTCTTATCTCATGCCACCTCCTTTGTAACTTCTTCCCCTCCTTGTCCCTAGATTTCTCTCTCTTACCTCTCTCCCACCCATATTACTTTCTCTCTTGGGTTTTTGACAAGGACTGCTAGGTTGCCCCCTCTCCTGACTAAACATCAGCTCTTCTCCTTATACTATTAATTTGTCTTCCTCCCTCTCACTTCACCAGCACTCCCCCTTCGCTCTGCACTCACCCCATTTCCCTCCTTCCACCTCCTCATCCTTTCATCTCTCTATCCCCATTACCTCCTTTGCAACTTCACTCCTTCCCTTTCCACCTCCTCTGCAACTCATCTCCTTCTCCCTCTTGTTACTCCCATCCCCCACCTTACACCCCATTACTTTCTCTCCTAGATTTTGACAAGGCCTCCCAGCAGTGACAGCGCTAGGGGTTTTAAAACATGGGTCAAATTAGACCCATGGGTGTAAAAAATGTGGGTCAAAATGAGAAACAACTGGGTCCAAACCTAATCGTAAGTAGAAATTTCACTAGTACAGAAGCTTAAATTTGTTGAGTGAAAATGCTTTTCTATTGTTTAGTTTTCCATCTTTCAGCTATTGTTAGAGACAGGTGCACCACTTTGGACCCACTGTCCTGTGGAAAGTGGGTCATTTCTGGGCAAGCTGCAACTTTTTCCCTTTTTGCCCTATCTAGCGCTGTCTCTGCCTCCCAGGCTGCTCTCTCTTGTAGCCCATTCTACTGTTATATTGAGCAACATTCCATGCTATTTTAATTGCTTTTGATGTATTAATTTTTTTTAAGTAAATTCTTGGTATCTGCTATTTACTTAGCTATTGTTTACCTTGTTTTGTTTTTGTACTACTGAAGTGGAACCTTTGTAAATGAGTTGTATTGTTCAAAGATGTTGTAATCCAAGAATCAATCAATCAATCAATAAATAAATAAATAAACATGACCACTTTATAAATTGAAGGAGTTTCCATATCATGAGGACTGAGTTCGGGCTGTGGGGGCTGAGATGTGCTACATAAAAGCCAAAGACTGTGGGCCGATAGGGATTCTACAGGCTCCACTGTTGTAAAAGGCCACACAGCCAGTAGAAGGAGATGGAGTATAGTAGGTGGAGGAATACATGTGGAACATGGTATGTGAACCTCAAGCAAGTGTGTACCTCTGTTAGAGGAAAGTCCACAAGAGAAGTGGTGGGTGAAGTGTCCGAAATTCGCTTCGCAAAGTGATTCGTGGAGTAACACGGAATCAGCAAAGTACCCGCAACATGAAGCGGAGTACTTCGCATCATAATGGGGAACATGAAGTCCATTGAAAACAATGACTTTGCATTATTCTGCCTTCCCCAAACCACTTCTCCACCAATTTTAAGGCGAAGTACATTGAAATCAATGTGCTTCACCTCACTTCACCTTGTTTTTGAGAACCAAAGGTGAATTTTGCAGTGCTTCATGGGATTGCAGGTCACATGGGCTCTAGATTGTTCTGCACAGCCTCAGTTTTGTGTAGCGTGTGTGTAGTGTAAGATGGAGACAGTTTCCTGTCAGAGCTCTGTGATTCAAATCCTCTAAATGCTGTTAAAAAAAGCCTTTTTGAGCTATTTTTTTTTTGCTCACAATTTAGTGCATCGATTGTAGGAAACCGTCCTGTGCTCATATCATTGAGTGTTTATTGTTTGTGTGTGGACTTTGAATGTTAATTTAGAACAGTCAGGCTGTATACTGTGAAATGTGCTTTGAGGGAGGGGCATATCTGTGGTGCAGGTAGATTAACTGGGAGAAAAAGACAGTCTTTCTGTTTTGGTTATTTTTTTTGTATAACTGTGTTAATGTACACACAGTAATATTTTCAGTAATTCTTGACATTTTTTTGCTGATTGTTGTGGTGCAGCAGTGTATAATTTCAGTGGGTTTAAAACATTTGGTTATATTACCACATTTTTTCAATTTACTACTCATTACTTGTAGTGTGTGTGAGTGTGTGTGCAATGCATGCCATTAAATCAGACACCTTTTATTGTGCCACAGAGTAATTGCAGCAGTGTGAACCTGCTATTCACTGCACCTGCATGAATTTTTTATATTGCTTTGTGGTATCTTTACTGGTAGTGGACTGTTACTGCCATGCACTACCCCCCCCCAAAACGGCAGAAGGTATTCTTTTCCAGATTTGGATTTGTGACTTGTGAGCACTGATTGGGTGTTGTTGTGCCTTTGCGACTGCATCTCTTGAGTGCGCAGTGTAATCTTAATCTGTCTGTGTGTTTGCAGTACACCATTATTTCTGAGAGACTGCATTTCTTGTTACACTCTCATTTCACTTCATCTGCACTGGGGAATTTTTCTGGACACAAGATAGTAGCATTTTGGGGAGGCAAATTAGTTCTGGAGACTCTGTGTGACCACTGCACACATGACTGAGTGCACCATTAATTCTGGGAGATTTTGCATTTCTTGTTACGCTCTCATTTCACTTTGTCAGCACTGGGGAATTTTCTGGACACAAGACAGCAGCATTTTGGGGATGCACATTAATTCTGATGACTGTGTGTGTGACCACTACATGCATGATGGAGTGTACCATTAATTCTGGGAGACTTTGCATTTTTTGATACCCTCTCATTTCACTTCATCAGCACTGGGGAATTTTCTGGACACAAGACAGTAGGATTTGGGGGATACACATTAATTCTGGTGACTGTGTGTGACTACTGCATGCATGACGTCTGAGTGTGGCATTAATTCTGGGAGACTTTACATTTCTTCTGCTCTTATTTCACTTCGTCAGTGCTGGGAAGTTTTCAGGACACAAGACATGAGCATTTTGGGTGATGCACATTAATTCTGGTGACTGTGTTTGTGAAAGGCTACCAATATTATTGTCACTTCACCTTACTTTGTTGTAAGGCAGAATGACAACACGAAGTAATAATTACAAGGTGAAGTGAGCCTTTTGCATTGGCCACTTCACGTAGCAGTGACAGCATGAAGCGCCACTTCACAGGCACTTCACCGGTGAAATTTAAATTCACTGCATCTCTACACAAGAGTCCCTCACAGATGTCAAGGGGACTGGCATGCCAGAAAAGGATGTGCTATCCACTAGTGATGAAACAAAGATGAGAGAGGGCCTCAAAGGAAATATCAGAGGACCTAAAGGTGGGCAAGCAATGTGAGATGGCAGCAATGAGGGCTTGGGGGATACTGGGATGCATAGGGAGAGGCATCACCAGTAGAAAACAGGAAATTATTATCCCTCTGCACAGACAGCTGGTGAGGCCCCATCTGGAGTACTGCATGCAGTTCTGGAGACCCAATCTCCGCAAAGACACAGACAGGATGGAAGCTGTCCAGAGGAGGGCAACTAAAATGGTGCAGGGTCTGCACCGGAAGGCATATGAAGAGAGACTTAAGGAGCTTAATATGTATAGCCTCGAGGAAAGGAGGGAGAGGGGGTACATGATAGAAACTTTCAAGTACCTCAAGGGAATCAACAAAGTCAAAGAGGGCAGCATCTTTCAAAAAAAGAGGTGTGCAAGAACAAGGGGGCACAATTTGAAGATAGAGGAGGGGCAGCTCAGAGGTAATTTAATTAAGTATTTTTTCACAAAGGAGGTTGTAGATGCATGGAACGGCCTTCCGGAGGAGGTTGTGGAGTCAAAAACAGTGGTGGAATTCAAGCATGCATGGGACAATCATAAGGCAATTCTAGGGAGTGGGGGTAGGAAGAAGAAGGCTGCTGGTTAACTAGGATCTGCAGCTTATCCATTAGGTAGGGAAATGAGCAGACTGGGTGGGCAAAGCGGTCCTTATCTGCCATCAAATTCTATGTTTCTATGTTTCAGAGGAAGGGAATAGTTGTTGGGGACTCTATGGATAGGAGTATGGGGAAGATGGTGGATCCCAGCTGGACAGTCAGGAGTCAGTCCACTGTTATCTTGGAGCCACAGCAGATGAACCCATGGCCAGAGTGATGGAACTAATTAGATAAGTGGGGAGTGAAGCCTGATGTGGGATTCACATGGACAGGAATGATATCAACAGCAGGAGCATATAATAATTAAAAGAGAAGAAAAGCATAGGGGTTGTAACCATTTCTGAGGTCATACTAAGGCTATGCTATAATGCAGAGGAGCAGTTTAGGCTATACCAGTTCATTGCATGGTTTATGGGTTGGTGACAGGGGTAGGGTTTTCACTTTCTAGGTGAGTTTGCCTCATCTGTAGGAGCTGGAGGTTGTTTAAGTGGTATAGCCTACACCCCAATGAGGAGATCACCAGGGTGTTGGGGTAAACATTTACAGATCACATCAAGGCACATTTAATTTAGATGAAAGGGAAGGTGGTACTGCCTCAGATAGATACACCTTCACCTATGCAACTGAAGGAGGCTGAACAGGCCTCCCCTGTGCTAGCACAGTCAGAGGGGATGACAAGGCAGAAAGAATTGAGAGGAAGCAGAAAATGAAATTGCCAAAGGTGTGAATAGAAGTAATGACCTGGCTAGGGATGGGGCTGGGATAGTTCAGGATGAGTTAAGGGAGCTGGGGAGGAGTCTTAGGTAGTCCACTCCATGGCTTTTACTGAGGTGCTGCCTGTCTATGACATAGGGATGGAATGGTATCTCTGCACCAGGAGCTTCAACTCATGGCTGAAGGAATGGTGCAGTGAGGAGGAGTTCAACTACCTTGGGGACTGGGGACCTACATAGGAGGATAAGAGCTTATTCAGGGGTGATGGTCTGAATCCCTCTGGGAGGGGAACTGCAGTCCTCAGTGGACAGTTTAAATGTTACTTCAATGAGCATTTAAGTAACCAAGGGGGTAGTGGAAGAAATTGGACAGACAGGTTGAAGTAAAGAGTTAGGAGGACCTGAAGAGAAAGGAATCCCCCAGGGTGCACATTAATAAAGGAAACAGGGGGGTAGAGACATAAAGGGAAGGGAAGGGAACAGAAACATTAAAAAGAGATGGGGAAGAGGGAGGACAAAAAGGGAAAAAAGAGGACAACAAGCAGAGTGGAAACAAAATCTGGAAGGCTATGTATGCAAATGGTAGAAGTCTAGGAAATAAGATTCTGGACATAGAAGCCATCATGGCAGAGGCCATTCTGGATAACTGTGGCCATTACTGAGTCATGGTGCACTGAAAACCATGACTGGGACAGGGCCATACCAGTCTATACTCTGTTCAGGAAGGACTGAGTGGAAAGTAAAGGAAGGGGTGTGGGGCTTTATGTGTAGGAAAGCATAAAAGTGATAAAGACACAGGGAACACAGGGTTAGGAAGAGGTACTGTTGGTCATCCTGGAGATGGGGATTGGAGCCACTTTTCACACTAGAGTGATCTGCAGGCATCCAGCACAGGGGGAGGAATTAGATAAGTTACTGGTGGAAGTCATTGGCAAGATGCAGAAAAGGGGGAGGTGCTGCTGGTGGGGAACTAAAACTTTGACCTGCCAGATGTAGATTAGAGCCTCTGAGAAGCAGTTTTGGCTTGAAGCAAGGATATCTTGAACTCTCTGCAGGAGACATTCCTCAGGCAACTAGTCAGTGAACCAAGCTGCGAGGGGGAAATACTGGACCTGGTACTCATTAGAAGAGACAATATGGGGGTCACATGACCGCTTAATGAAGTAGAGACGTGTCTCTGACAAGCTCCAGTCCATGGTCCATCAGAATCATGTATTCCATGGTAATCCAGATGGAAAAGAGGATTCAAATACTTAAGCAACTGTGCGCCGGTGCAATGAATGAGTATATAACTACGGCTGGTGGAAAATCACAGCGCTTGGGAGCCAAAAACCCTAAGAAGCAGACAGTAGCACTTCAGGCTAGTGCACCAAGGCCTATATCAATTTCAGCTGCAGAAATGACTGCCATCAGCAGAGAACTGCGAGAGCAGCTAGTGGATGTGCAAACCCAGCAGCTAAGTAGGGTGGAAGAGAAAATCGATCGGAGGCTGGTGGCAATTGATGCCCATCTTGCTCTGCAGCAAGAGTGGATTGAGTAGGTGGAGGGCCATATCTTGGCTGTGGAGTACTCACTGGTCCCTCTCCCCAAATGCATCAGGGAACTAGAAAAGGAGGTTTTGGCACTTTGGGAAGCCCTGGACTACCAGGAAAACTATCATAGGTGCTCTAATCTGCACCGCAGGAACCTCCTGGAAGGAAAAGAAGGGAAGAGCATCCTGGAGTTCTGCGCTGTAACATTGCTGGCCTTGTTGGGCCTCACAGCGAAGGGGGGGGGTGATACAAATTAGAGCATGCACATCAGAAAGTGTTGCCACGGTCGCCAGAGGGGCAGCCACCCCATCAAGTAATTTTCTGCTTTCATAACTTCCAGGATAGGCAGGAAGTTTGTTATGACTACCGCGGGGTGACAGAGCTGAAGTACGAAGGGGCTAAGTTGTACATGTCACAAGACTACTCCCCAAGAATAGGGAAGAAGAGACTGGCATTCAACGAGGTGATTACTGAATGTCAGCGCCTGAAAGTGGAGTGATACATGCTCTTCCCTGCAACACTCCCGATCAGGCACGAAGGTGCTTCCTACAGCTTCTGGGAGGTGGACAAGGTGACTACCTTTGTAGCAGAATTAAAGAAGAAAATAGGATGAGCGTGCTGGTGGAGTGTATCCTACGAGTGAGGAGATGGCTAACTTTCAACTCTTCATTTGTTTTCCCCCTGGATGCCCACACAAGGTTATACATTAACTTATAAGAACAAGTGAGGAATATCAGTGGTGAGACATATTTGTTTCGGTGCCCGAGGATCCACTGCCATATGAGGAGGAGTGTTGTTCTGTGTGTAGACCTGCCCATGATTAGCTCTGAGATGCTCCCCAGATGTGCCTGGTAATGAAGATGCGACTGGGTATCCCTCACGAACAGTCCAAATACTAGTGATCCTTGACATTCGACAGGATGCACTGATGTTGGGACATGGCCAAGGGGAGTGGATAAGTGTGTCTCGAGGATGACCCACATAGCAACATGGAATCCATGGCCTATAAGTAGCAGTGTGTGGTGGGCCTGTGCATTGGATTTGACTCGCGGGGCCTACCATGTAGCTGTTCTCCATTACAGTGGTACACACTGTTTAGCTGGTGCAAGGGCAGGGAAAAGGGAAGGGGGAAGATGTTAGATGCACACTGATATGGGAACAGGGAAAGCGGACAGATCTCGATGAGGAAAGCTACCCGCCTCCTCGGGAAGGGGGAATGGGCTCAATCACTGCTGATATGATAGGCTGCAACTGGGCAAACTCATGGGGGTGGCTTGGGAAGATTGAAAAAAAAAAGAGAGAGAGATTACCGGGAAAGAGAACTTGGGATGTGATGGACCGGGGGGAGGGGGGAGCAAAGATTGGTTATTTCAATCCAAACCTTAAGTAAAAAAAATTTCCAACGCAGTGGGCCATACCTATCTGTTTTGGAATGTTGTATGTTACTGGGGGGATGTGGCATGAGAGAGGAGTGAATGTATATAAGTTCAGTGGTTACTGGTTTATATAGTTATATGTTCCATGTTTGTTTTAAGTGTTACTGCTATAATCAAAATGTGTATGGAGAGGTTCAGGGCAGGGGTCCTGTTCAAAGAGGGGTGGATGCCCGTGAGGGAGGAGTATTGCTATGGAAGGGTTACTGTAGTGATGGCTAATAAAGAGAGAGTGAATATTGTGTCTTGGAATGTGAGAGGCTTCTCCTTTCCGGTCAAGAGAACCTCTGTTCTGATGGCCTAGAGAAAAGAGTGCACCCATGTTGCACTGCTTCAGGAAACTCACTTAACACCGACAGAACACCAGAAATTGGTGTGTAACTGGGTGGGAGCCCGTGATGCTGCCTCTTTTTCCTCCCATGAAAGGGGGGGTGGCTGTACTGCTGCATAAGAGACTTCCCTTTGAGCTGTCTAGAATTTTTCAGGATGGGAAAGAGGGAAGATATGTTTTTGTGGAGGGAACATTATAGGAAGTGCCCACCACTTTTGGGAGCGTCTATGTGTCTGCTGTTTTTGACCTGGCCTTCTACCACAGCATTTTGAATCTGCTGATCAAGGAGCAGTTCAAGGGCTTAGTGATGGGGGACACTTTAACTGCACCCCAGATGTATATTTGGATCACTCAGAAGGGAAAGGGCAAGGGGGTGGGTGCATGAGGAAATGGAAAGAGGCCCTGGTAGATTTGGATATGTTGGATGCGTGGAGAGCGGCAAACTCCAAAGAGACGGAGCATGCTTTTTTCTCCAACCCACATAAGACATGGTCTAGATTGGACCATATATATATCGGGGAGGAGTGGTGCCATAAATTGGCTGTCGTCAAGCACAGACCCATCTGCATCTCCGACCATGCAGTGGTGATTGCTACCCTGGAAATGGGCACTCAGCAGTCACAGGGCACTTCATGGCGCTTCCCCTCCTACTTACGTGGCTCCCAGGAGTTTAAAATCTTCCTCTGGGATCAGATTGCTCTGTATACTTCATTAAATAAGGACACAGCTCTATCTAGGCAAATGTTCTGGGACGCAGGGAAGACATACCTCAGAGGGGCCATAATTGGGTATGTGACGTGGTATAAAAAAATGAAGTTGCAGAAACAGGAGGAGTTGCAGCTGCAAGTGAGGAATTTTGAGTGCAAGGTGGCCAGAGGTGGGGGGAAGAAATATTGCACCTGCTGGCAGCTAGTAGAGAGGCCTTGAACAGTATGTTGACAGTGGAAGCATGTGCACAGTTCTTCTTCTGGAAACATAAATTCTATGAATGGGGCAACAAACCAGGACTGTTGCTGGTGAACCTGATTAAAGGAAGAAGAGGGTGTATGAGAATAAATGAGATTAGAGATCATCAGGGGACTCTACATAAGGACTCTCAAATCATCAGGAAGTGCTTTAGCCAATTCTACCGGGTCTTGTACAATGCAGAATGTGACGGCATGATAGATAGGGTGAAAGAGCTTTTAGATGGGGTTGAGATAACATGCATACCTGAGCCACTAAAGGAAATGCTAAGTAAGGAGATCTCCAAGGAGGAAATCAGTAGAGTCATTAACAATCTGAAATCAGGGATGGCAAGTGGCCCTGATGAGCTATCTGCTGAATTCTACAAAGTGGTGGGTCAAGGGGTAGTAGATCATCTTTGGGGGGCTGTTTAAAGAGGCCAGAGAAGGAAAGTCCCTGACTCCCACAATGGGTGAGGCAACTATATGTGTCATACCGAAGCCTGGGAGGGACCCGCAGAGCTGTACATCGTATGGGCCTATATCGTTCTTAAATGCTGATGCAAAAATCAATGCCAAGGTCCTGGCATTCTGGTTGGATGGACTGCTCCCGACCTTGATTCACCCAGACCAGACGGGTTTCATCCTGGGGCGACACTTGTATCACAATGTGAGGAAGGCCCTTAATGTGATACAGTGTTCCTCATGGCTGCCAGGACTCATGGCAATTGTATTTTTAGATGCTGAGAAGGCATTTGATTATATTGAGTGGGGGCACTTATTTGAGGTATTGGACAGATTTGGATTGGGGAAGGAATTTGTGAGAATGATGAGGGCCCTATACACCTCCCCCCAGGCTTCGGTATTGATTCATGGTAGGAAGTCTGAAAGATTTCCCCTGCATGGGGGTATGAGGCAAGGGTGTCTGCTATCAACCCTCTTATTCCCCCTGGCGATAGAGCCACTGGCCATTGCAATTAGACAGCACCCCAGTATCAGGGGAGTAAAGGGGAGGGCAGATGTTCAGCATAAGCTGTCACTATATGAGGATGACATGATCCTATACCAGTGGAATCCAAAGGAATCGGTACCACCCCTTTTGGGACTTATCTCAAGCTTTGCTGAATTCTCAGGTTATAGGATTAACTTAGATAAATCAGAGGTTCTTTACATGGGTAACGGAGGGGATAGGACCAGGAGGGAGTGGTTGGGGACTGCTGGTGTTGTCCACCTCCTTCAAATATCTTGGACTGACCATAGGAAAAAGTATAGAGGATTTATATCAGCTGAACTACACACCCATGATCAAGACCCTGATAGAGGAACTGAGGAGATGGCAGTCTTTGCCCTGTCTTGGATAGGGCGCATAAACCTAATGAAGATGAATATATTGCCCAGGATTCTCTGCTTGCTCCAGATGCTTCATATGGGCCTTAACATAAAGGACATAAAAAAGTGGAAAAGGGAAACGGGTGCATGTCACTTTGGGGAGACTGAAGGCGAATAATAAGGGGGGGGGGAGGGCTGAACTTCCTGGATTTGAAGCAGTACTTCCTGGCATCACAGACACATATAATAAAGGACTGGGTGTCAGGAGCAGACATCGCCAGTTGGCTGGATATGGAGGAGGTAGGGGGCAGGTGGCAGTTTGTCTGCCTATCTGACTAGAGGAGGCCGGAAGGTGTATGCTTCCCTGGGGCATCCAAACCCACTGGTTACATGGGTGCTAGATAGCCGGGCACATATCAAGGGAGCACTGGAGAGCAAAGAGCAGGAGACCTTGCTATTACCCATTGCCAGAAACCACTATTTTAGGCCAAGTATAGAGGATCCAGCCTTTCTGGAGTGGGAAGGAAAAGGGGTGCAGTGTATAGGAGATAAGTATAGTAGGGGGAATATGTCCTCCTTCCAGGAGATCAGGGAGAAGGTAGGAGTTCCGGGCAGCTATCTGTTTGGGTCCTTTCAGGTCAGAAGTTTCTGCAAAGAGGTACTGAGGCAGGGTAATGGAACTGCACCTCTGGAGCAGGTGGAGGGGATCATATGCAAAGCAAGGAAGAATCCCAGTGGGATACTGAGGAATGTAGCACGCCTCCTAAGAGAGAACATGGGAGGTATGACTGACAAGACACGTAGCCTATGGGAAAGAGACATGGGTGTTGGTCTATTGGAAGGGAACTGGGGCCTCATACTGGAGTCACACATAGGTTTATTGTCTTGCAATAAATATAAGGAAAGTACCTATAAATTTGTGCATAGGCTTTACAGCCCTCCAGTTGTGACTCACAGATGCCACCAGGAGGTTTCGGAGATGTGTGGAAGGTGCAAGGAGCACAGAGGCACATACTTCCATTACTTTTGAGCCTGTCCATTCCTCTGAGGGTACTGGGAGGTGACAGGGCAGCAGCTGAGTGCCATGTTGAACTTGGTGATACCAGTCTCACCCCTTAGCTTGTTATTTGGAATAGCAGAGGAGGAGGCTGAGCAGTGGTCTATATATCAGAGATGGGTCAGAATACTGTTGGTGCAGGCCAGACAGGTCATTCTGAACACCTGGGTATCAGGGGAGACTCCCACTGCCACACAGTGGCGCACCCTATCCATAAGGGCTCTTGCCCTGAAGCAGAGATCGTACCAGTTGCAGGACCGGGTGGATAGATTCATGACTCAATGGGCAACTTTTATGAGTATACTAACAGCTGCAGAATTGATGGTTATGAATGCAGAATGATGCTTGGGTAGCTTAAAGCATATGGTAATTAGGGGTGATGAACTTTTCTTTAAATGAGCACAGATTACAGATGTGCAGATAAATTTAAAGCAGTATGGGTTATGTAGGGACCCATGTACATAGTTCATATGAATTATACTCTTAATATAATATAGTTTTTTTTACCTTTTATGGAGGAAATCAGATATGGATGTTGTATGATGTATTGTTTGTGGTTGATTGTTGAATAAAAAATATCAATAAAGAGAGTTAAACAAAAAAGAGACAATATTGCAGATGTCGAGGTTAGAGGCCACCTGGGGACCAGTGATCACCAAACTGTCTGGTTCTATATAAGGACGGTTGCAGAATTCAGCCACATGGGGAGAGGGTCCTTGATTTCATAAAAGAAGATTTTATAAAGATAGGTGAATGCCTTAGGGATGACCAGGCAGGTGGAATGGACTGCGTGGGTGGAGAAACAGTGGGTAAAACTAAAAGGGTGCATAGTGAAGGCAACAAACCTCTGCATCAAACAAGTGAGTAAAAGCAAGAGGAAAAAGAGAACTCTATGGTTCTCGATAGAGGAGGCTGAAAAGGTAAAGGCTAAAAGGGTTGCATTCAGAAGGTATAAGGGGATGTAGAGGGAGGAGGAGGAGAGGGAGATGTAGAAGAGGAAACAGGGGTAAGCAGAAAACGCAGTAAGGAGCACAAAGGCACAAACTGAAGAAAGAACAGCCCAGGAGGTAACGAAAGGGGACAATACATTTGTAGGTATGTAAGTGAAAAGAGAAAGAGCAGGTGCGGTATTGTATGGTTAAAAAGGTAAGAGGGGGGACTGTGCAGAGGGAGACCAGGAGAAGGCAAACATCCTGAACAAATAATTTTGTTCAGTGTTCACAGAGGGAAGAGAAGGGGAAGGGCCACAAAAAAGTCTCAGAAGCTTTGGAGGGAGGTGGATGCTATTCTTTTTGGGAGGAGAGCATCCTAAAGGGTCTTGCTAATCTGAAGGTAGACAAATGAATAGGGACAGATGAGATGCATACAAGGGTATTGAGGGAGCTCAGGGAAACACTGACTGCACTTCTGATAGTCCTATTGAATAGCTCACTGGAAACAGGACTAGTTCCAGAGGATGAAAGAGGATGGAGGTAATTCCACTACACAAAAGTGGCAGCAGGAAGGAGGCTGGCAATTATTAGCCAGTCAGCCTGACATCAGTGGTAGGAATGTTAATGGAATACTGTAACTGCTGAAGGAAAGGATTGTGGACTATCTTGAATTCATAGAATACAAGACCTGAAACAGCATGCATTTATGGGGTGGGGGGGTCTCACGTCAAATGAATCCGATAGATTTCTTTGACTGAGTGACAAAGGATTTTGATCAGGGTGGAGAAGTGGACTTGGCCTACCTAGATTTTAGAAGGCTTTCCACACCGTTCTACATAGGAGACTAGAAAGAATGCTGGGTAGCTTAGGAATTAGTCCAAAGGTGGCACACTTTATAAGAAATTAGTTACAGGATTGGTGACAGAGGGTTGTGATAAACAGAATTCACTCTGAGGAAGGGAGCATGACTAGTTGAGTGCCTCAGGGATCAGTGGTGGGACCAGTCCTCTTTAATGTCTTTATAAATAACTTTACAGAGGAGCTGGAAGGGAAGATCTCCCTCTTTGCAGGTGACACCGAAATCTGCAATAGAATGGACACTCCGAGGGGTGCAGAAAGGATGAGCAGACACCTGAGAAAACTCGAGGAGTGGTCAAGGGTGTGACTGCTGAGTTTCAATGTGAAAAAGTGCATTGGGTACAGAAACCCAGGGGCAGAGTACAAAATGGGTGGCGTGCCAGTGACAACTGCCAAACATGAAAGAGACATGGGGGAAATCATATCAGATGACATCAGGGGGGTTAGTGGGAAGCTGGGGTACATAGGGAAGGATATCACCAACAGAAAGGGTGAGGTGGTGTTGCCTCTGTATAGATCCCTGGTAAGACCTCAAATAGAGTACTTTCTCCAGTTCTGGAAACCACATCTCTGGAAAGACAGGCAGAGTGGAGGAGGGCAAATAAAATGATACAGGGTCTGCTTCAAAATCCCTATAGTAAGAGACTAAATGACCTCAATACATATACCCTGGAACAGAGGAGGGGGGATAGGCTAGGACAGTGACCTTTAAATACCTAATGGGGGTAAGTAAGATACAGGAAGGAAGTATTTTTTCTGAAGAAAAGGTGCTCAAGAACAAGGGAGCATGCTATGAAGATGGATAGGGTAGATTCAGGAGAGATGTGAGGAAGTATTGTTTCACAGGAAGAGTGGTAGATTCCTGGAATAGTCTTCCAGCGGAGGTGGTAGGGGTAACAGCTGAGGTGGGGTTCAAGAATGCATGGGATAGGCAACAGGATACATAATGGAAAGGAAAGGGGGCAGGAGAAGCTATATGAGCAGAGGTATAGGGAATTGGATCCTACCCTTTGGACACCAGAAGGAAGAGGGGAGACATGACTGAAACTTTTAAGTACATGAAGGGGATCAATGAGGTGAAGGAGCGGAGCTTACAGTATTTAAAAGGAAGGAGGGGGCTAAAACTAGAAGGCATAACCTAAGATTGGAGGGCAGAATATATAGAGGCAATGTTAGGTGGCGATTCTTCATGGAGAGGGTGGTGGAGGCCTGGAACAAACTACCAGAGGAGGAGGTGATGGGGGCTGAGATGGTGGAGGGATTCAAGAATGCATGGGAGAGACATATGGGGTTGGTAAGTGGAGGGAAGGGGAGGGACCATGAAAGAGGAGATGAGTGGAGGGGGGCAGAATTGATGGGCAGTAGGGGTCCTTTTCTGCCATCAGATTTCTGTGATTCAGGAGAAAGAACTATAGATCAAGTGTGGACTGTGGTAATAATGTAGGTAAGAAAAATGGGCAGACTGAGTGGGCCAAGTGGTCCTTATCTGCTGTCAAATTCTATGTTTTTGTGAAGATCTAGAAAGACTAGTAACATGGTCAAAGATAAGGCAATTGAAATTTAATGCATATAAATGCTTAATTAGTTAATTGCACATAGGGGCCAGGAACCAGAAGTAAGAATATAAGATTGGGGAGGTACAGGTAGAGAGGGGGTAATAATTATAGACAATTTGAAAACAGCACAAAGCAATAGGGTGGGGGTGATGGGATTCTGGGTTGCATAGAAAGGGGGATCAGCAGCAGGAGCAATGAGGTAATACTGTGCCTGTACAGATCTCTGGTTTGACCTAAACTGGAGTGCTATGTGCAGTTCTGGAACCCATACTTCAGGAAAGACATGGACAGTTTAGAGGCAGAGCACAGATGGGTAGCAAAAATGATGCAGGGATGGCAAAGGAAGTCCTGCATGTAGCAGTTGGAGGACCTTGTTATGTACACACTGGAGGAAAGAAAGGAGAAAGGGGATATGATACAGGCATACAAATGCCTCCATGGGATAAGCAAGGCACAGTAGAAAGCAGGAAGTTGTTCACACCAAGTGTGAACACTGGAACCCATGGAAACATGCCAGAGCTGGCGGTGGGGAGATTTAGAAGAGCTATCAGGAAACATTTCTTAAGGAAATGGTAGTAGATCCAGCAGGTTGGCCAAAATACTAAGGGACATCATCTGTGCAAAATCATTGTAAGGACAGACACATAGCACTGGTAAGAACTTCATGAAAAGGGAAGGGTACAAGAGGAGTGAATGGCCACTATGGTTCCCACATTCAGCCATGGATAGGTATGGGCAAGCTGGATGGGCTGCAAGATTTCTTTTCTGCCATCAACTGCTATGTTTCTATGTTTTATTCATGGAGTGGTTTGATATTCATATTCAAATACAACCTGCTTGGAAAACAGTAAACATAAAAAAAAAATACAGAATAAAAAAAAACAAAACAAGGTACTCCTTGGTGACGTAATACAGTATGTGCCTCACAACTCCTGTATCTTTCCAACTTTTTTTGTAGCAAGAGCTGTGAAGATTTGAATTGAATCTTGACCTCACTCCTCCACCCCCTTTTTTGTCTGATTTTCCTTGAACTTTTATTTTTTACTGTCACTGTCTGACCCTGTGGACTGCTGGCTTTGAATGGGACAGTGATTATTTGTGGGACTTAAAGAAGTCCACCAGGATAACACTAGGAGTCCCTGTACCATATATAAAGGTGCCTTACCATCAGAGGATCCCCATATTGTATATATCCCTGAAAATTGTTTTGTGGATAAAAAGAAATTTATTTAATAAAATACTGTATACCGGGGTCCCAAGGACTTCTTGTTTTTTTCTGCCGACCATGCTCTGCCCCTGCACTCATGGACATGATGATTTGAGATGCCAGTGAGGCGAGGCAGCACCATTATACTCAATGGGTGGCGACTTTCGATCTGTTTTACTATGACCACTCTTGGCACGAAATAGCAACGGCCCACTAAAAAGGGCCTTGTTAGTCGACTGGTGCCCAAATTTCATTGCCAAGTGGTCATTATATTAATAAAAACAGATTGAAAAGTCACCACCCATTGAGTATAATGCAGCATGCCACACGCTCTCACTGGCATCTTGTCATCACATCCGTGAGCACAGGGGCGGACCATGGGTGGAACTTATGACCAGAAAGTCCTTGGGACCTGGTATACAGAATTTTACAAAGGAAATTACTTTTTAGCAACAAAACACTTTTCGGGGGTTTTCTATAATATCAGGCACCTTTGGCGGCAAGGCACCTATATATATATATATATATGGTGCAGGGGCTCATCATGGTGAGTCTCTTTCAATAACTGATGATTCTTCCAAATTGTTATAGTCTTTCATTTTATTTTAGAGATTAGTATATATCATTTAGTGGCTTATTTAATTATGTGTGTTTGGTCAGGAAGGGTATGGGAGTAGATTTGTTTGTTCATATTTATTTCTATTATTTTCTTATCTGTTTTTGCACAGAGACACCAGTAGCACTGCATGTGACAAGATGGGTAGATTTTCTTCTACATCCTCAACAACAAAGACAACTGTGCCCTTTCTAGGGTTACATGGCACTGCTTGAGATGCTTGAGAGAATTGTGTGTCAGACTTGCTGGGTATATGGTATTTTGATGAGGGATATTAACAAGTGTTCCATTGGTTTAAAGGGTGATTATGCCAGGAGGCATCTGCCAAGAAGAGATATTAGGGGCAGAAATTCTTGCAGACTTATCCCTAGACTCTGCTCTAACAGGGAGAAAGTAATTTGACAATGAACTGTAGCCCTATCAGCTCAAGTACTGCTGTGAAATGCCAGGTCTCTCATGAATAAAAACCACCATTCTCTGAAATGTGACCTCTAACTCTAAGGCCAACATGATGTGTGTCACAGAGACCTTGTTGGACAAATGTTCAAGGCCAGTTTTGATTGAACTGGTTCTACTAATTTTTTTATGAAACGCTGCCTGAGGTTAGATTGTATAAGAGTGACCTTCTTTTTCAGATCTCAGATGGCCCTCATGGTATCACCTTTGAAACAACCAGGTCCTTTGAAAGGGTGACCCTTTGGTCTGTTACCAGTTTAACATACATATAGAACATAAGAACATGACAGCAGATGGGGACCACATGATCCATCTTGTCTGCCCATTATTTGACCTACTCCCCTAAGTATATTCCCTTATTTCAATAATCCTCTATGCCTTTCCCAAGATATTTTGAACTCCTTAATTGTCTTGGCAGCTATGATCTCCTGCAGCAGCCTGTTCCATGGCACTATCACCCTTTCAGTGAAGAAAAACTTCCTAATGTTGCTTTTAAATCTCCTTCCCGTTAGACGTCTGTTATGGCCTCTAATACATGCCTCCTTATTTTCTTGGAAGAGATTCTGATTCTGCACTGAGTTGATACCCTTTAGGAATTTAAAAGTTTCTATCATGTCTCCTCTGTTTCTCCTCTGTTCCAGGAAGAATATGTTTAATTTACATACTAACATACTATTTGCCAGCAGATTAGGCCTTACGGTCTATTGAGTCTGCTCGAACCTAGATCCTTAGTTGGGTGCCGAGACCCTCCCATCCCTTGTGCTCCAGAAACTCCTATCATCCATCTCCACCCCCCCAGGACAGGCCATCATCTGATACATCCACTTTCTGTGTCTGTCCCACCCTCTCTTGAAGCCCTCCACTGTGGATCTCTGAACCAGCTCCCCAGGCAGTGCATTCCAAGGGTCCACCACCCTCTCAGTGAAAAACCTCCTTCTTTCCCCTCACCCTTCCACCTTCCAACTTCAAACCATGCCTCTGGTGATACCTCCCTGCTTTAGTCTAAAGATCCTCCATGTTTACCCTATTTATTCCCCTTGAGGTACTTGAAGACCTCAATCATGTCCCCTGTCTCTCCTCTCCTCCAATGAAAACAGGCAGAGCTCCTCAAGTCTGTCCCTCATAAGTCAAACTCTAGCCTCGTATCATCTTTGTTGCCCCCTCTGTACCCTCTCCAGGAGCTGTATGTCCCTCTTCAAGTGTGGTTCCAGTACTGTACACAGTACTCAAGGGTGGTCTAACCAGTCCATTGTACAGCAGCAGAATCACTTCCTTGCTCCTAGAGGTGATCCCTCTTACGATGCATCCCAACATCCTGTTTGCCTTGCTAGCTGCTCTTCTGCACTGCTCAGAGTTATTCATACATGTATCCACCATGACCCCTAGGTCTTTTTCCCCTATTGAGGCCTCCAGCGCCTCCCCTCCCAGGGTGTACCTGTGTTTAGGGTTTCCCCGACCAAGATGCAACACCTTGCACTTGGTGATATTGAAATTTAATTTCCATGTGTAAGCCCAGCTTCCAGGGTGTCCAGGTCTTGCAGGGCCAACCTCCCTTCTCCCTCAACTACTGCTCCCATCTTGGAGTCATCCACGAATAGACTCATTTCACACCCATACCCTCCCTGATGTCCGATATGTATGCATTAAACAGGATCGGACCCAGGACCGAGCCCTGTGGTACCCCACTACCTACCTCTTTAGGGTTCGAGAGCTCCCCACAGACCACTACTCTCTGAGTGCGTCCAGCTAGCAGTTTTCAATCCATCTGACCATCAAAGGGCCTACTCCTAACCCCATCAGTTTCTCCACCAGACCATTGTGGGGGACAGAGTCAAATGCCTTGCTGAAGTCCAAGAATAATACATCCACAGGCTTACCCCTGTCCAGTTCTGATGTTACCCATTCATAGAACTCCACAAGGTTGGTTTGACATGATCTACCTGGCACAAATCCATGTTCGACCATCCAGACCTCCCACCTCCTCCAAGTACACCCCCAATCGTTCCTTTAGTATACTCTCCATTAATTTTCCCACCACCGAGGTCAAACTGATGGGTCTATAGTTCCCTGGTACTTCCCTCGACCCCCCTTTATGGATTGGTACCACATGTGCCTCTCGCCAATCCCTAGGTACCCTCCCTGTCTCAAGTGACCTGCTGAAAAGCTCCGCCAGGGGTGCAGCCAGTATGTCCACCAATTCCCATAGCACTCTCGGATGAATGCCATCCGGCCCAGGAGATTTGTCTTTCTTTAGGGCCTTGAGGGCTAACCACACCCTTTTGGTGGAGATAGCATCATCCGTCCCCTCCACCTTACTGGTCTTTTTATCCTTATCCAGATGTGACACCCTGGGGTACCTTCCTCCCTCTTGCTCCATTTCTGTTGCTTCCCTGATCCCACCCCTGCCACTTATCCTCTTCATGCCTTGCTTTGTAGATATCCCATCCCCCTCCCTAGTGAACACAGAGGCAAAGTACTCATTAAATACCTCTGCCTGGTCCCTCGCCTCTTCCACCCACCCTCCTTCTGATCTCAATCTGCTGAGATGGCCCTTAGTTTTTCTCCGCTCTCCAATGTACCGGAAGAACCCCTTTTCCCCTCCATGTATCCCCTGTGCCAGCCGCTGCTCTTTACTGGACTTTGCTCCCCTCACCATACGGGTGACTTTTCTAGATGCAAGCTGGTACATTTCCTTATCCCTATCCCCTCTTCTTGTTTTATATTTTTTGTAGGCCACCTTCTTTTCTCTGACTGCTACCTGTACCTCACTGGACCACCAGCATGGTTTATGTGACCTTGCTCCCTTACGTTTCAACTTAGCGCAGCTCCTGACTGCCTCATGAAGTCCCCGTTTTATGACCTCCCATCTCCTTTCCACATTTGTCGTTGAGGTAATCCCCTTCAAGTGATCCTTGAGAATATTTCCCATGCCCATAAAGTCTGCCCCTGAAGTCCACTGCCAGTGTCCTAGATCTCACCCCACTCCCCCATGCTTATTTGAAACCAGACAGTATTGTGGTCACTCCCAGTCAGGGGGTCCTGTACAACCATGTCCCTTACCAGATCCCCATCTGCCAGAACCACATCCAGGACATGCCCTCCTCTTGTGGGCTCCATCACATGCTGTGTTAGAACACATCCTGGAAGCCATCCAGCAGCCTCTGCCCTTGGCCACCTTAGAGGACATGGTTCCTCAGTTTGTACCTGGCACATTAAGGTCCCCATCAACACCACTCCTTCCCCTTTTGGACCACACTGGGCAATGATGTTGTCCAGCAAACCATCCTCTAGAACATCACTCATCCCGGGGGGCCTATATGCTACTCCCAGCTTGACCTTATCTCCTGCTGGGGATTGTAAGGTGACCCATAAGGCCTCCATGTTTCCATCTTCTTTAAGTCTTGTCTCATAGTGTTCATGGTGGGGGTCCTGAACCATCTTTGTAGCTCTTCTTTGCATAGTTTCCAGATGGTTTTTTTTTTTATTATTTTTTTTTATTTATTTGAGAAATATCAAAATTACAACCTTTGAGTCAGCGACTCCTTTCCAAAGGCTCCACATCATAATATATATATGGTACATACATTTGATGATGACACAATACATTATGTAAACAGTTAACATATAGTTTAACAAAAAAAATCAGGCATTAGTACAATAAGAAAGAGTTGCAGAACCATTTGTTTTTGCCAGATGGCAAGTAATGCTAGCAAGACATATATAACCTCAATGAGGAATGAGGTCTAAGCAGGGGACATTTTTCCAGGTAGAAGCCTGCTAGTACTAAATTTGCAGACTGAGGCATGGTCTTGTCAGAACTCAGAGTCACAGAGGGGGCCCTGAGGTTGGTTGGCCCTAAGACAAAGACATTTTGTTGATAATCCAGCACATGGGGGATCTAGTGCAGGCAGGTGCATGTGAGAGGCTGGGAGGGGGGGTTAAACCGAGTAGTGATTTTTTAGGCATGAGACAGGCCTACTATTGCACTCTTTCATCAAAGTTCAAAACCTGGGCAAGTGAGTAGAGAGTGTAGGTATGGGTCATTCGATCGGCACCAGTTAGGAGCCTATAGACTTTATTGATCACTACCTTTAGTTTCCCAATGGTGGTGGAATCAGCTGCGAAATATACCAGAAGGCCATAATCGACCAGTGAGAGGACCGATGATGTGATAGCTAACCTTAGGGCTTCTGGTGGGAGACAGGCTTTGTGGTGATAGAGAAGCCTAACTCACGCATTTGTGGCTGCTGTGAGGGTGCTGATGTGCATGTGGAAAGTAAGACCCTGTCAAAGATGACACTCAGGTACCTGTAGGATGTAACGTGTTCCAATGTGTAGTGTGAGCTGGATTGGATGGACAGTTGGGCATTCCTTAGCCTATTTTGATGGTGGGAAAACAGGAGGGTTTTTGTTTCTTTTAGGTTCAAAACCAGCCTATGCTCAGTGAACCATCGTTCAGTTCGACTGAATGCCGACTGAAGGGAGTTCTGCAGGTCCAGTGGGTTTGGATGGGAGGCACAGATGACTGTGTCATCTGTGTAGAGTAAGATCTTTTCAGTACATGATGTGGGGAGAGCGTTTAAGAACATGCTAAACAGTAGAGGCACCAGGATGGAGCCTTGTGGCACTCCTGAGTGGATTGGATGAGGCTGGAGATAGTGGAACTGATCCTGACACATTGGGATCTGGATGACAGGTAGCTGGTAAACTAACCAAGTGGTCCTTGAGAGAGACCTATATGCTTAAGAGTGCTGAGCAGGAGGGGGTGGTTTACTGTGTTGAAGGCCTTGGACAGGTCAATGAACATGGCTGCAGCAATGTGCCTTCAATCAAGAACAGAGTGCAAGTGAGTTGAGAACTCTAGAAGGGTTGTGGTGGTGCTGTGCCCAGGCCAGAAACCGTATTGCTTTTTGCATGGTAGGTTATGCATATTTAGGTAGCCATTTAGCTGCTCTGCCATGATTTTCTCCAGGGCTTTGGAGAGGGAGAGGGAGAGAAGGATGAAGATGGGACGATAGTTACCAAGGGATAGGGGGTCACCCCCTTTGTGGATAGGGCTGACAATGGCATATTTCCAGGCTGTTGGGAACTGTACCAGACAGAGGGAGAGGTTTAGGATAGCAATGAGTCAGGTGAGCAACACGTCCAGAATGAGTCGGAGGAGCTTACCATAAAGTGGGTCATTCAGTGGGCTGGTTCCATTTAAGGCCTTGGTGAGGTATGGCCTCGCCTCATGATGGGGGATAGTGCAGAGGTACAAAGGAGGCCACTGGAGGTGGGGTAGTGTTTGGTACTGGGTCAAAGAAGTAAGGGGGAAGGACAGCGCTGAGGTCTGTGTAACTGTTGTTGAGTGCATCCGCAATTTCTTTTGGGTCTGTGACTACCAACACATTATAAGTGATTTGAAACGGGGGTGGTGTCTGAGATTTGCCATTCAGGGACTTTATATTGTCTCAAAATACGTGGGACGAGCTCCAAGAGGCAGTGAGAGAGGCTTTATAGTGATCAGCTTTTGCCTTTCTTTCAGCCCACGTGCATTTGTTCCGGGCAGCTCGGTATGCCTGCCTATCTGCTGGCTTTCCTGAGTCATTGGCTTTATGCCAGAGGTCATCACAACTTCTGAGAAGTTGTAATAGGGATGGCATTATCCAGGGACCATTATTTTTCTTGGTGGCAGTTTTTCTTAGGAGGGAGAAGATGGCACAGGCGGGGGTGAAGGAGTCATAGAAGTAGGAGACAGCAGCATCTAAGCTGGTGGCTCGGTAGATAGGGGACCAGTCCCAGTTGGCGCGATGTTTAAATCTGTGGAGTTTGCCAGGTTGGAGGTGGTGATGGAGTGAGGTGGTTGGATGGGTTGCAGGTTGTTTGCCTGTCCAGGTGCATAGCACAGGGGAGTGGTCACTAAGGAAGTTTGGGTGGATCCTAACATCCCCTATTTTGCTGTGTCTGTTTGTGAGGATGTCATCCAGGAGAGTGCTGGTGCCCATGGTGGCATGATGTCTAGTGGGTTGGGTTACCATCTGGTGGAGGTCAAGGGCTGTGAGCATACCTATGGTGGTGGAAGCTGCCGGGCTCAGCCAGTTCAGGTTTAGGTCACCCAAAAGAATGTGTTCAGATTTGTGGTTGAGACTAGAGATATACTCCGTTAGCAAGTGCATGGCATGAGCCTGTTTCCTGTGGGGAATGTAGGCTGCAGTGATTATAAGTGGTGCCTTGGATGGGTCAGGGGTGATTTTTAGTGATAGAGCCTAGGCATCATTGTCTAAGCTAGGTGGAGGCATGGCTTGGGCCAGTAGGTTGTGTCTTGTGTAGATAGCACAGCTACCACCCTGCTTGCCCACCCTGCCTGGTCAGGGTATCTGATAATAATAGCGTGATGATAATAGGAGGCAGTATAGCGCAGTGGTCTAAGGCTCTGAGCTGCAAATCTGGTGACATCCAGCAGACCAGACCTGGGTTTGAATCTTACAGCTTCCACTTGCATACTGTGTGACCCTGAGCAAGTCACTTAACCTCCTTGTGCTCCCAGGTTGCTCCTGTAAAAAAGCTTCCAGCTTAGTGTGCTATACTGGTTAAACAACTAAATAAATAAAATAGTGTCAGTCAAAATAGCGTTGTCATAATATCGCTTGCAATAAAATCACGACTTACAAAATAGCACTGGTATAGCGCAGTCTGACAGTCTGAGTGATGTTACAGCATTTACAACATTAGTGTGTTACAACATTACAACATTATTGTGTTGTGACATTAATAAAGCTTGTTTCTTGCCTGTTTGCCAGCTTTCGTTAATTGAGTTCAGGTGGGGTGACGTATGCTGACGTTTGCTTCTTTACTGTGTCAGTAGAAAAGGTAGCAGCAAAATGGAGGCCCAATATGTAGCAAGCTAGAAGGGAGGAGATCTAGTATTGTGGCATGGGTTTCTATACTGCAGAGAGCGCAACTGCGGGGAGAAATCTTACTGGAAGTGCCTGCAGTATGTGACTGAGGATTGTGCAGCAAGGATACATATTATTGCTGATACTGTTGTTAAATCCTTGGGTGAGCACAACCACGTACAAGATCCCAACATAGTTATGCAGAAACAGGCTGTTGCTGCAATGAAATGCAAGGCTGCATTGACCACTGAGACCACCCACCAGATCCTGAGACTGTGCTACACTTTGAACAGGCAGCAATAAAATCTTTCAGACAGTCTTTCCCCATGACTCAGTTGTGAGGTTGTTTCATTTGTGCCAGACAGCGTGGAGAAAAGTACAGGAGCACACTAAAATATGCAGCCGCTATAAGTCGGACCCTGTCTTTGCCCTGAACATAAGATGCTTGCCTGCATTGGCCTATGTCCCAAAATCGGATGTCATGGCAGCATTTGAGGACTTAGTGGCACACGAATTTTACACATCAAATGCCAAAATACTCGTGCCACTCTTGGACTGCTATGAGGACACGTGGTTAGGGGGGCCCACTCAGCAGAGGTGGGAGGAGTAGACCAATGTTTCCTATAGATTTGTGGAATTGCTATGACTCAGTACTTTCCAAACTACCACGAACCATCAACACGATTGAAGCCTGGCATTGCAAATTCAACCACTTTGTCAGAGTGCATCATCCATCTATCTGGAGGTTCATCAAATTTGTGAAGTCTGAGCAGCAGTACAACACTGCTTTGATGAAACAACTAATCGCTGGTTCGTCTTAACCAGGTTGCTGTGCTGTGATCCTGTATTTATTTAACCAGGTTGCTCTTTCATGTTTCAGTTAGCATTTTAATTATTTCCATTTATGTGCTGATTTCATATTTAGTTCATATTTATTTATTTTGCATTTGTGTGCTGATTTCTTATTTATTCATTTCCATTTGTGTGCCGAGCTGATATTTTCTGAAAACAATAATGCTAAAAATTACAAGCGATTACTTATTTCTGTTTCAGCTGTGCTTTTGAAAACTTTTACAGAGATATAATAGTATGGCGCTACATTGACAGAGCGCTATTATTAGCTGTGACATTTTGTAAGTGCTGATATGACACATTATTTTCTCCGTGCTATTTTGACATTGTTCTTCTAGTCGGAAGAGTGAGTAGCCAGGGAACGAGACAGCAGTGTCTCGGGTGGTCTTGGATAACCATGTTTCCACTAATGCTAGAATGTCAGGTTGGTGGCTGGTTATCCAGCATTTCAGTTCAGCCATGGTCTATATCCTTTTTAAGGTGGGGACTCCCAGAACTAGACACAGTATTCCAGGTGTGGCCTCACCAAGGATCTGTAAAGTGAGATTATCACTTTGCACTTTCTGATTGTGATCCCTCGTCTGATGCAACTGAGGTTGTTACTGGCTTTCTGTGCTGCCTTCTCACATTGTCTCCCTACCTTTAGGTCACTGGATACCATGATCCCTAGGTCCCATTCTAGGTTTGTAATGACTAATTGTTAGCCCCCTAGATAGTAATTTTTTTCTGGGTTTCTTTTCCCTAGTTGCATGACCTTGCACTTCTTGGCATTGAACTTCAACTGCCAAGTTCTGGACCATTCTTCTAATTATGTTAGGTCTGATTCCATTGCTATGGCCCCCTTCCTTTGTGTCTACCCTGTTGCAGAGCTTGGTGTCATCTGCAAACAGGCATACTTTCCCCTCCAATCCTTCTTCGATGTTGCTGATGAATATGTTGAAGAGGACTGGTCCAGCACTGAACCCTGCGGAACCCCGCTGGTCACCATCCCCTCTCTCAACAGGGTGCCATTCACTACAACATTCTGGGTTCTCCCCTGAAGCCAGTTTCTCACCCAGTTAACAATTTTCACTCCTACACCCACATTTTCCAGTTTGTTAATAAGCCTCCGGCTGGGGACGGAATCAAGGGCCTTACTAAAGTCTAGTTATACAACATCTACTGCCCCACCTTGGTCTGCTACTTTTGTCACCCACTCAAAGAATTCTATTATGTTTGTCTGGCATGACCTACCAGTTGTGAAGCCATGCTGCTTAGGGTCTAGCTTCCCACTGGTTTTCAGGTATGCCACTATACTTTCCTTTAGTAAAGATTCCATAACTTTCTCCACAATTGAGGTGAGGCTGACAGGGTGGTAGTTCCTGGCCTCTTCCTTGCTTCCATTCTTATGTACAGTTACCACTGTGGCCTTTTTTCATTCCTCTGTTATCTGTCCATTTCCCCGGTTATTTATTAAGGAGTTTGGCCAATGGACCATGGAGTTCCTCCTTAAGCTCTTTCAATATCCGAGGATGAATACCATCTGGTCCCATAACTTAGTCTGTCTTCAATTTATTTAATTCTTCTAGGATCCTCTCTTTTGTAAAGGGGCTTGTGTCTGTTTCCTGGTTGTGGGGACCCATAGCTAATGTTGGACAATTACAATTCTGTTCTCTTGTAAAAATGGAGCTGAAGTATTCGTTTAATACTTCTGCTTTCAGTTAAGTTCTAGCAGTGGTCTAGGCAACCTGGTTAAACTAGTGGGCCTGGAGGTCCTTTTCTGTCATCACGTTTCCATGTTTCTGTACATCATTCTCCATCTGCTGTCCTTCCTTGTTTCTTAATCTGACTACCCCCCTTCCCCGGTCTTTTGTTTTTCCTAGATATACCTATAGAAGGTTTTGTCGCCCCTTTTAATTTCTGCTACAGTTTTGTCTTCAGTTTGTGCTTTGGCTGCCCTGATTGCCTTCCTGGCCTCTTTGAGCTTGGCCCTGTATTATTCCCTATCACAGTCTTTTTTTTGTTTCTGTACACTGTCTGAATTTCAGAATTATCATCTTTATACTGTCTGAATTGTAGAATTATCATGCTTCACCCCTCTCTATCCCCCAAGCGAGTCAGAGCATCTGAAGATGTTTGCAGAGTGGCAATCAGTTCTGGCTTTGGAATCTCTCAGACATTTTCCATTGGGGATTTCAACGACCAAGTCAATGGACCCCAGAAAATTTCAGTAACAAATGCCTCCAGATCACTGGTGGTCTTGTGCTTAAACAGGTTTTTGCCTCAGCCATGCAAAAATGGGAACATCCATTGGACCTGGTGTTCATCATAAGGTTGAAGGTTGACTTCATCTCAGTGGATGTAGTCATTAGGTTGGACCACTGCACACTGCAATTTAATCATCAAACCCTCATTAAACCACTTTCATTTGCAGAGGTAATTCAGAATCACTTTAAGCAGAACCCGGATCCAGATAGGTTTACATGTCTCGTGGACACCTCAAGCCTGGAAGAGGCATCCTCCAGTGAATTGTTGCTACTGTTGAGGCCTGTAACATGGCAATGGCATCAAAATTCAGCTCTACGATGTCCATTTATGTGTGCTCCATGACTTCACATATAAGCACATCTTGATTTGCAGAGCAACTTCAGTGTTTGAACGTACTGGGTGGCTGTTTAGAGTGCAGGTGGAGGAGCTCTCAGGCAGATCACAAAAAGCTTCCCCTAATGACTCATTATAATCTCTACTCAGAGGCTAACAGGATCAAAGTATGCCCCACAGCAGGATGCCAGAGAAAGCAAGTAAAATGAATGCCATGAATGACAGGAGTTCTGTGATCTTGGTTTTGCTTTCTGAATAAGGCTATCACTGATGAAGTTAGAGTACAAAGATTAAGAAATGATTTTTCATAAGTGGAACACCTTTTGTTGTTGGGAGAAAACAGAAATGAATAACCAGTAGGAGATGTGCGCAATGAAGACATATCAAGACTGCCCTTGATTGGAACCTCAAGAAACAGCCACCTGTTGATGGATGTGGGGTGACAATGATAGAGCAGCTAGTGTGGTCCCATTATCACAGAAGAAGACCACTAGAACCCAGTACTAGACTACCTCATCCTCGAGAGCATTGTCCAGTCACAGACATGTCACTGAGGTGGCAGGGTGGAATGATACCACACAGTGTGGAAGACTACAGATGCCAGTGAATGACTGCAGCAATGCCAGGCTGGGATGCACCACAGGGTGTGGCAAACACCTGGCATTCACCATGTTGGGGTGTGAGGAAACACCCCAGTGTACATGTTGGACTGGTACAGACTGTGGAGTACTGGTGCCTACACTGGGCACCTAAGGGGCACACCTTCTATTTGTTGAATGTATTTGTTAATACATGCCTTTGCAGTGACCAAAACTACCCATTTTTGTCATTAATTCCAGGCAGAGGGGAATGGGGGGTTGTAGGGTTGAAGGTTAGATGCAAGGGGTGAGGGAGCAATGGTGGAGGTCAAGGCAGCATGTGGTCAAGCATGATGCATACCATGCTGTCAGTGCAATGTACTTGCTGTCTGTGTATCACTCTGTACCATATGCTGTGTGGCTGCCTGCCTCCCCTACAGCAGTCCATCTTCCCACATAGGCACCAGGCCCTACCTATACTCATGTGTCAGTCTCTGTAGAGTTGTGGATCAGTGTCTGCACCTGCTGCAAGTGAAGATCCCCAGCTGTACTCCATGTCAGTGCTTTCCTGCCCCACCATGCTGATGTATCCACAGGCCACCTGCAAACCCTGTGTCCAACACAATATGAATTGGGGGTGAAGAATATACACATATTTAGCACATATTTCCCTATGTACCTCCACTATGTGGCTGCATAGGCGGGCTGCACCTTTTGTGGCTCAGGTTCTAAGTTGCTGCTATAGTGTGAGCTGGCACCTCCCCACAGATGTTGCTTCTGTTCCACAGAAATCTGGGGCCCTGGAACTCTCACAGTCTTAACCAAATAGTGGGATCTGTTTGCATTAGTTTTGGCTGAAGCTTTTCAAACCCTTGATCATTACTTGTTACTGAAAAAGTTACATGAATTTTTTTTTATTTATTTATTAGAATTTTGGATAAATAACTTTGAGCCAGTGGCTCTTTTACAAAGGTTCTGCGTCAATATACAAAGAATAGAAGTACAGTTTGTGTGAGGTTAGCAGGCAAGCAGTTTGAATGCAAAATTCATTACAGGGTATACATGGTCTAAAGGTATAGGTGATATAAATAACAGTTAGAACAACATAATCAGGCATACATTTAAGAAAGATGAGTCACAACAAATAATATTTACATGAATTAAAGCTGCCAGAAAGGTATTGTCAAAGGGAAAGGTAGAGTGGAAAAAACTGAGTTGCTGCCAATTGTGCCATGTAGCGTAGGAAAGTGGAGGAGAGAGTGGGTGTAGAGGAGTAACTGGGAGGGAGGGAGGTAGAAGGAGAGGTGGGTGGGAGGCAAGGATTGGGAAACAAGTGCAACATTGGGTGGGGTGAGCAGATTAGAAAAGGGAGAGAGGAAGGGAGTTGAAGGAGGGTAAGAGAGGAAGGTGGTGGACCTGGGCTAGGGAGAGAGGTAGGGTAGATATGGAGAGGGTGGAGGCAAGCAGAGGTGGTGATATTAGAGAGTGCGAAGAACAGAAGTGACTACCTGGGAGGTTAGGAGAAACAGTCACAGGTGGCTCTGGACACAAGCGTTTGATGTAGCTTGTGTATGAACGAGCAGAGGGTGCCTAAGTTGGTGAGTTCACTGCTCAAGGAGTTAAATATCTTAGGGGCTCTACCTGCAAAAGACCACTGGCCTTGGGTGGTGTGACAGTGGGGAACAGCCAGAGAATAGTCATCAGAGCTTCTTGTGTAATGGGGGTGGTTGCCTGGGCTTAAGAGAGACTGAACCCCGGGGGCATGAGTCCCATTAATGACTTTTTTGCTAGTAGGCAGGTTTGGAAAGTAATCCTTCCCTGAAGTTGTAGCCAGTTTGACTGTTCATAGAAGTTGCAGGTATGCGTGCGGTGGGTAGCACCAGTATGCAGTCTGCAGGCTCTATTCAGCGCTGTAAGAATTCGCTGTAGTGCTGTAGCTGTGGCTGCTCTGTAGATAGCAAGCCCATAATCAATGATGGAGACAATAGAGCTGGGTATTGCTAGCTTACGGGTGTCAGGTGTCATGCAGTGTCTATGTTTATAGAGAAGGCCAATAAGGATATTTACAGATTTTGCTACTGAATCGATATGGCTGGAGAAGGACAGAGTAGGGTCCAGGGTTATACCAAGGTATTTGAAAGTCTGCATCTGGTCCAGGGTCACACCCGAGCTATTTTTGATTGCCAACTGTTGGTGATTATGTTTGTTATGTGTGCCATGGAACAGCATAGTCATTGTTTTCTTGTAATTTAGCACTAGTTTCTGTGAGACGAACCAGGCCTCAACTTGCTTGAAACTTTCCTGCAGTTGTTTCTCCAAGAGGGAGAGGTCAAAATTCTTAAGAGAAAATCACTTCATCATCAGCATACAGAATAATTTTTTCATCACAGGCAGAAAGGAGATTGTTCAGGAAGATACTGAAAAGAAGGGCTCCCAATATTGACCCTTGGGGAACACCAGTCCAGACAGGTAGTTTGGAGGAGAGGGAGTCACCAATCTCAACTTGTTGTGACCGGTTGGAGAGATAACTGTTGAACCATTGTAAAGTGTCATGAGAAAGCCCTAAGTTGCCAAGTTGTTCCAATGGTAATGGATGGTTGACTGTATCGAAGGCCTTTGAGAGGTCTATAAAGGTGGCACCAGCAAGTTGTCCTTGGTCTAGTGCTAGATGAATGTGGCCTGTAAATTCAAGGAGGGCAGAGGTAGTGCTATGTCCTTTGCGAAAGACATGTTGCTGTGGGCATTGCAAGTTGTATTTCTCCAAGTACTCCACCAATTGGTCTGTGATGATTCTTTCAAGAGCTTTGGATAAAGGGGGTAGGATGGAGATGGGCCTGTAGTTACAGTGTAATGTCCTATCCCCAGACTTGTATATTGGGGTCACCAGGGCAGATTTCCACTTGAGCGGGAACTGGGAGAGCATGAGGGACCGGTTAATAATCTTGGTAAGAGGGTGCAGGACATCGTCAAGGGTGAGGGTGATGAGCTTCAAGTCAAGTGTGTCCCCACTTTATCTGGATTTTCTGAGCACCTTGAGGAGGATACATAAGCAAGATATAAATTACATATAAATTATAACTTAGAATCTGAGCCATAAAAGGTGCAGCCCTCCCATGCAGCTACATAGTAATATGGATTTGGAACACTGATTTTGTCCTGTATAGCTGACTACAGAACTGTATGTGTTTGTAAATGAGGATGTAGAAAGCTCTACCTGTGCTCATTCATCAAATTTAATCAGCTCACTTAAGTTCCTAAATTTTTTCTCGGGGTGGTACTGTTCTGTGATTTATATCACAAAATCAACAGAATCCAGTGCAGCTTCTCCCAATTAGCTGCTTAAAGGCTGCAATCTTTTACATTGTTTTACTTTCTTGATCACTTTTTCTCACTCTGTGGTTTTCAAAGGGGAGTTCTTGGAATCAGATGTCAGCTGAGATGTGAATTAAGCCCAGCCATCTACAATAAGGTAAGCCCCATGGCTTGGTACCTATTCTAGTATTATAATTTATATCTTGCATGTGTAAGATGATATCAGCACTGTGATTCTGTGTTAGGTGAAGGCGAAGTTAAAAAACACTCTGCAATTTGTGTT
The DNA here is from genome assembly GCA_016271365.2 of Neoceratodus forsteri. Classification (NCBI taxonomy): domain Eukaryota; kingdom Metazoa; phylum Chordata; order Ceratodontiformes; family Ceratodontidae; genus Neoceratodus; species Neoceratodus forsteri. The sequence continues at coordinate 327,534,625 of JADMNL010000023.1, forward strand.
GCACTGAATGTAGTACAGCAATTTGTGTAGTAAATTTCATACTTCCTGCCTGATCCAAAACTGATGAGATCCTAGTAACCCCAGGCACTGGCTAGTTATACTTATTTTTGTAACCCCAGTTCCCCTTTTCTGCCAGCTTGTCAGCAAGGCAACTACCACGCATCAAAGGGTGTTGCCCCTAGCATGAAGACAACCCCTGGCTTGGGCATTTAGGAGGTGGGGGAGTGGTACAAAACAACATTTCTACTTCTACCCAGGTCCGGTGGAGAAGTGCCAGGGCTATGGTGTGTCTCCTATCTGTGGGGGCCCCAAGAACTCCCACAGGTCTCTCAGAGATGGAATGTCCACTACCAGAAAATTGGGATTGTACTGTATGGCTTTTATTCCTGAACAGATGGTAACAGAAAAACAGAGGTGCCCTCAGGGCTTTGTCACTGTCTAAACAGATGGTAAACTTGTAGCTGTCAGAAACATTTCTACAAATTCTGTCTTCACTGAGACTTTTCACAAGAACTCTTCCCACAGACATCAGCCTCTTTGATTAGGGATCGCTGGACTTTACCAGTGCATTTATAGTGGTTGATGCCACAGCACTAAATTTGAGCTCACACTGGGTGAAACAAGTTACCACTTCTGACCCTTTCCTTGTAATCAGTTAGGTCCCTTGAAACCTGGAGTGAGTGATCAGCTCCACTCTGGCCAAAGCTTGACTCTCTGTGCCATTACATTTTAGGAAAACCCAGTTTCTCCAGCCACACAGTGGCCACAGGAGGCATCCTCACACACATCATTGTGCAAGGGTTGAGAGACTGCATCTGAACCTTGCTGGGCTCCTAACAAGGCACCAGCCAACCCAAAGTTGATCAACAAATGAACCTTGTACTTAAAGCATGATGTACCCCAGAGATATTTGTTAAAACAATGGAAATTACACAGGTCTCACCTAAAATCCATAACTTTTGTTTGTAAAAACACACAGTCTCTATTCTGGGTAGCTCTGTTAGTTCTCACAGTCATTTGGGGATTGCCCCAACACCACTCATTGAAGCCTTCAGTCCCATTTCTCCTGCTGAGAAATCTTCATCCCCTTTAGGCTTCACAGGATCTGGTAGCCACCACATCCCACAAACTGGCCAATGTGTACTCTAATAGATCAGAAAATAAAAGCTGAGGGTCCTTCTCTCGGACAAGTGGCCTTGGCAAAGTATCACTTGCCTGTAGACCTCTCAACTGTAACACCTTCGCTCTCTGACTACCAATTGACTCACCGTTTAAAACAGCAGTAGAGTATTGTGGCTTATGCTGCTGTGAAGGTTCTAAATTCATGACATCATCTCCTTCCTCAGCAGAGCTAAGCAGATGATGATGTAATGTATTGCAGAGAGTTTTATACCATCTGGAACTGCCCAGGCTCCCTGCCTGATCTAAAACTGATGGGATCCTAGTAACCCCAGGGATTGGTGGGTTACACAGTGGCACAAATTTTAATAGGTAAATTGCTGCAATATGAGTGCACTATCCAGTTGCTGTGAATTTGACTACACAAATTAATGCAGTGTGCTGCATAAATTCACTGCAAAGTGTGAACTGCATTAGTTCACATAGCTAAATTCACTGCAACTGCAGCACAGTGTCAGTAGTGCAGTAGGTTGCACAACACACCTCTGAGGCTGGGAGATCAGAGGGCTATGGGTTCAGTTCCAACATCTGGCACTTGGGTTAATATCCCAATACTGACACTGTAGTGCAGCTTGAGAGGGGTGCTGCACTTCTGAGGTACCGTCTTTCAGATGAGATGTTAAACTGAGGTCCCATCTGCCTGGATTGGTGGTAGTTCAGGTGGATGTTAAAGATCCCATGGTACTTATCGAAAAGATTAGGGACATTTTTATTATAATAACATCATAAACATAAACATAAAAATACACAATCAATGTGAAGTCACACAAAGACATAACACATATCCAAAAAAAAAATACATAATCAAAAGTCAAATCACAACAACCAATACAACATACAATATATACGTAACCCGTTATCCTCACAAGTTCAAATTAAAGAAACCCTTCTTTCCATTCCCACCCCCTTCCCCATTTTTTCCATTAAGAAGCCTCTTTAATAAAACATCCAAAAGGCACCTATGATTACCCAGAATCTATTTACTGTATATTTTATAAACCATGTAAACCCTTTCCACCAATTGGATAACTTTCCTGTAGTAGCAATTTGTAGATCTTTTAAATCAACCCTCTCCATACCTCCTTGGATCAGCAAACCTACTGTATCATAAGACATGAATTTTCGATAAAGAACTCATTGGCATCTGGCCTGCCATAAATAATATTTTAAGCAACAACAAAAAATCAGTAAAGTGTCTGTATTATAATTCCTTCCGAGCTGATGAAATTGACCTAAAACCAAAATATCATAATTTAGATGTATCAGCCATTTCATATGCCATTTAAGAGCCAGGCATTTCCAAAGGGAACTAGCATATACGAATATACAAAATTTACCAGCAGATAAAGGCCTAGAGGTCTATTAAGTCTGATCAAATGTGCAGCTAGCACCCCTTATTCTGCAGCTGCCCCTCCCTTCCACCCTTCTCCTTCATTGACCCTCCCCCTTGTCCAGTCCCATCCCCTTTTGAAACAGTCCACTGTTCTACTGGATACCACTTCTGTAGGTAACGCATTCCACCCAGCCACCACCATCTCTGTAAAAAAGTATCTCCTCATCTCCCTCCTGAACTTTCCTCCCTCCAGTCTTATATCATGGCCCCTGGTGTCCCCCACCCCTTACTTTGAACAGCCCCCCGCTGTACCTGTCTTGTTTATTCCTTTCATGTACTTAAAGGTTTCAGTCATGTCCCCCCCGTCCCTCCTCTCCTCCAGTGAGTACATGTTCAACTGCCTCAGCCGCCTCTCATATGATAAGTCCCCCAGCCCCTTGATCATCTTTTTCACCCTGTGCTGCACCCCCTCCAGTAACTTAATGTCCCTCTTCAGATACGGGTGCCAGTACTGCATGCAGTACTCCAGGTGTGGTCTAACTAATGACCTATACAGTACCTATATAAGTACAATGGAAGAGGAAATGTTCAACTATTTCTTCCTGATCACTACAACCATGAAAGGGACATACTCTTTCCTCTTTAGCTTTATGTTTGGCATTAGCCCTTACCCCAATCCTACCATATACAGCCAATCATAAAAATTCCCACATACATCTTGGTAATTTGGGATTATTTAATTGAGAAAGTACCCCTGGGATTAATGTTGAAGGACAATTTTTAAAGGAAGGCATGGAGAGAAATAATAACAACATAACTGTATTATATAACTTAGGCCCTGTACTGTCTCTTACCATTTGTTTTGAAAGACCCTATTTAAAAAGTGTTTTTGCTACAGGTTTAAAACATTGTGGAGCCTGTAAATATTGTGACAACTTTGGGGAAGATGTAAGCCAGGCTGAGTAATAATTAATTAAGCTATGTTTTAATAATGAGCTATATCTGGATGCAGACGGCAATAATCCCACCTTAACATTTTGTGATACAAATAAGGTAACAAAAAAATGTGACTGGATCCACCATTCCCAACTGCCCTTTTTTTTTATTCAGATAGGTATATTGCCTCTTAATGGGGTTAAGTCTGTTACCCCAAACCATCTGAAAAAAATAAACTGTATATTCTAGTCTCAAATTCTTGTGGAAGTGGGAATATCATTGCAGTATATAAGAAAATGGGAATTAAAAACTGTCTAATTACCTGTACCCTTTTAAATTTTGCCAATTCCCAGTGTTTCCAAATTTGCACTTTGCCAGAAACAGATGATAATGCAATATCCCAGTTCAAATTTGGAAGATTCTGAGGTCCAAAAAATAATCCCAAAATCTTAACAGGGTTTGAAGAAGTCTGAAGTCTTTGAATAGTAATCTCATTAGGATAACCTACCCCAATAAAGACACCTTGACTTTTGTTTTTATTAATTGTTGAGTTTGAAACTAAAGAATAAGAGACCATAACGTCTAAAAAAATTGGAATTTGAGTATAATCCGAGAAAAAACACAAATGTTATCTGCATAAACTTGCAAATGTAATTCATCCATAAGGGGGGATTCTAACATCCTCTTCCACCTTGGATGATGTGTTAAAGATTGTATTAGTGTATCTTTTGTAAATAGATATAGTAGTGGACTCAGTGGACAACCCTGACATACCCCTGTAGTGAGATGAAAACCTTCTGTAATTTCATTTTGAATAACTGGATGAATAATTGCAGTGTCATAAAGTGTTGTTATCCAATTCAAAAAGGAGCCTGGAACCCCATAGTGTTTTAAAGTCAAAAACAAAAGGGGTAATAGACCCGATCAAAAACCTTCATTTGGTCAATTGAAATAATACACTCTGATTGACCACTTGAAGAGAAATGTTCAATTAAATCTCTAATAATCATAAGGGCCTGCTGTATCTTTCTCCTAGGAAGCCCACACTATTGTGAAGGAGAAATTACTGTATTTGCAAATGTCCTGAGTCTGGAATTTAAAATCCCAGTGAGTAATTGTCTGAATTTAAAATCATAATTGGTCTCCAATTATCTAAATTCTCTTTATTCCCCGATTTAAATAAAAAAATTAACAAACCCTCTGAAAACCAAATAGGAAATGTACAAGTGGAAAGAAAAAAATTAAACGCTAAAACTAAACATTCCAAAAATTCAGAAAGAAATGTTTTATATAAATCAGACGTTAGTCCATCAATCCCTGGAGAAGTCCCAGTCTTTTGGGATTTAATGGCATTCTCAATTTCAGTGGCTGTAATAGGACCAGTTAAACTGGACAGATCAAAACCTGGATTTGGAAGTTTTATCATATTTAAAAAAATGTCCATCTCTTCCACTCTAGGGGCACCACTGGGTTATGTAAAAGTAAAAAGTGTTTAATTTCATCATGAGTACTATCAGTATCCTGAACTAACCCTTAGGCTGCCACTGACAAGATACCTTGTCCTAAAAACCTATGCGTTCTAAATCTTCCGGCAGCCTAAGGGTTGTCCATTCTGAGTTACTAGAGAAGACATTGTTATTTTGGATTTATATTGTTTGAAGGCTTCATAGGGATCCCTGTGGGGTTGTTTTTTAGTGCCTTCCTGATAAAGTACTTTCATCGTACTTGCCCTATCATATTGCACCTCCAGCATTTGTTGTTTTATAGCCATTACTTGGGTAGAGTGATCAAATCTTGAAGTGTTTGCCATAGAAAATAAATATTATAACTGCTGATGCAATTTTAAGTAATGCAAACATTTTGAGTTTTCACCTGACCTTCCCTGATTTATTAACATCACTTTTAAATCCTCTTTGGACTCCCTCCACCATTCCCCTAAATTATAATAAAAAATTGAGACTGAGAGCCGAGCTATGAGTAATGACCTAATGATATTTATCACTAATGGACGTTTTAACAAGGGAGAATTCAGTTTCCACCTTGACTTTTGGGGTGATGGTACTGAAGTACAGGAAAAAATACACTGAAGAAGCAAATGATCCAAAAAGGTCATTGGGAAAGTATAACATCTACGGGGGGAAGATTATTTGAAAGAAACATATAATCAATTGTGGATGTAGATGAATTTCTTTTGAAAGTAAAATTTGGACCACCGTGTTGGAAGCATCTACTATCCAACAATCCTGATGTATCTATTAATTGAAACAAGGCATTGGAATCACAGTAGATCTACTTTTGAGACCACTTTTTATCTTTTTTAATTCACAGTTAAAATCTCCACATAAGAAGATTTTAAAGGAGGTTATAAGAAAGGGTCGAAGCAATGAAAAAAGTGCAACCTGTTCTGCTTTTACCTAGGAACAGTAAACATTAATAAATCTGCATACCATAGAATTCCACATTCCATCAAGAATCATCAGTCTCCCTGGAATTAGATCAATAATTTTGATTAATGAAAAACCATATGAATTGAAAAGAAATCCAAGACCATCAGCTGTCTGCTGACCAAAGGACCAGTAGGAAGGGCCCAAGCACCATTCCTGTTGAAAAAACCTGGCTTGATCAAGTGTAAATATCCATGTTTCCTGGAGTAAGCATACATCCATAGAACTACCATGAATAGAGTCATAAACTACCTGTCGTCATCATGGATTCAATAAACTGTGTACATTTAATGACCCTATTTTAAAGATAGCCATTTACAGAGTACGAGTTAGTCATCTTTTTTTCTTCTTTTTTTTACCCTTTATACCCTTTTTGTGTATGGAATGGGGGTGGGGGCTATCTTGAATTGGTTGGGAATCTGGTTCCACACAGTCCATTTCCACATCCCCCCACTGTGTGGACAGAACGGCAAAGGGATTACTAAATTCAATGTCTACCTGGGGGGGGGCAGGAGGAGGTTTAAGGTTTCTTGAGGACCTCCGAACATGAACCACCAGAGGATTAACTGGAGGATCAGGGAGTGGCATATCCTGCTGTGAGCTGCAACAGACAGGAGAAATGAAGGAGGGAGGGGGAACCCAAGAACAAGTCATTATCTCTCCCTTAGACATACCTCAAAAATTGGGACATTCTGATGAAAACTCCCTCTTCCCAATTTTTGAGGTATGTCTAAGGGAGAGATAATGACTTCTGGTAAGGGAGCAGACTCCATCTGGGTTGGACCAGCCGCTAAGTCTTGGGCCTTCTGAATCAGAAGATCAGAGCTACCACTAGAGGCTTTGTGTTTTGCTGCCCCTATACATTCTGAAAACACATGACCAGTATCTTCGCATTGATCACACCATGTTCGATTAGCACATTGAAAAGCAATATGACCTATATCCCCACAATTGTCACATCTCGGCTTATCACAGGAGCTAGATAAATGGGTACAAGACCCACATTTATAACAGACCCTGGGCTTCCCAGCATAAAAACAACCTCCCCATCCCTCCCTAGCAAAAAGGAATTGGGAATATGATCAATGCCAGCATCATTTTGTCTAAGCTTCACTTTGAACCTCCAGCCTCCAGTCCAAAACTGATCGGAATCCAGAATGGCTTCAGGAGTGCTCAATACCTCACACTTTTGAGACAAACCAATAAGTAATATCATCCACATGAACCCCCTAATTCCAAAACATAATTGTGATGAATTTAATCAAAGGTTTAGTCCCCAGGTTCCACTTAGAAAAGATTACAGCCACCTGCTTATCTTTATTATCATCCCCAGACTTCTCATGCAGCTGCTGGTGCAGTTTGGAAAATAAAAATTCAGAAACCCCATCCTGATTCAAAGGGGCAGTTTGAAACACACAGGGAGCCTCAGGGATAGAAACTCCATTCGAAGAAGCCATCAGTGAGTTCCTAAAGACAAACCCTGCAGCTTTGGAAAGCGTAGGGTTGTGCAAATCAGCAACAGAGCTGCCGCAGGCCGTGTTTTGCTCATCTGGGTCCTTAGACTGTGTTTTAGCAACAGGTGGCAAGTTTAATGCAGGTTTAAAGTCTCCCAATTCAAGTAATGGCTCTAGGCACTGAATCTCTCTGGATTCTTTACTGCCAGCCAACAAGGAAACATCTTGAACAGCAGTTCCAGAAATAGTTGCAGAAACGTTGAAAGACTCACCAGACCGGTCTATTTGAGAGGTTTCCTTGGTCTTCTCAGCATCACAATGAATGACAACCTGCTCCTGAACCTTGACAGGCATAACTGAGGAGTTTAGCGTAAACAGCTGTTTTACCAGTCGGTCTTGTTCTTGTGCCAGAATGGCAAGCTGAAGCTGTAGTTGCTCCTGCAGAGTCTCTGACTTAGAATCATTAGCAGTCTCAACAATCCTTACCAGCTGCAATGCCAACTGGGTTAAATTTTCTGTGGAAACATATATTTATTTTTCTTCAAGTACAACGTCACCACATACTGGTGCATCCAAAATCATCTCCTTAGACTCCAATACAGGGCTTAACAGCTGCTGTCCTTCCCCTGAGATGTCCTTCCTCTTCCAAGGACTGCACAAAAGTGACCAAGCTCACAGTCACCCAGTCCCCCTACTGGTCAACAGTAGGGGAATTTCCCCGGTGACATGGCCAAATTTCTCTCATTCACTAAAAATACCACCAACAGCTTAATCTGGTTCAAATTCAGTTGCTTACCATATGTATCCCCCCTCCCCCCCAGTCACCACTGAAAAAGGGACTTATAGGCCCAGTGGGCTTACCAGGTCAACAAAATTCAACAAACAAACAACATTATTTTGCAAATGCTATGTATAACATATAGAATGAAAAAATTGCACAAATCATGGGCAAATTATACAATTGCAACACTCCTATACTTAATGTTTTTAATCTGAGGCTCCCTTTAAAGTTCCTATTGTTCACTTTGCTATAGCATGCAGCCACCTAGAGGGTCATAAGTGGTCTGAGGAGAGTTTGTTAATGGAGACAGCCACACCTCTCACACTCATTTTGCAAATCAGGCTGTAGTAAGCTGTACCACTGCTCATTCACCAAGTTTCAATCAGATCACTTATAAGTTCCTATATTTTCTATGGGTGCTACTGGTGTGTGGCTTATATCAGAAACTCAAAGGACTCCAGTACATTCCCTGCAAATTTAATTTATTTATTTGAAAATGTGTGACTGGGAGAGGCACCCTAAGCCTGGCTCAGTTCCAGGTGTGACCCAGGGAAAGGCAAAGGGGACAGAACAATTACAAATAAATACACCAGGCTTGTAATAATAAATTACAAAAACAATGACATATATAGAATAGTGGATGGGTGGCCATCCAGAACAATGCTGTATTTCCATTGAGGGAGTTAATGACATCATAGAGACCTCAAGAGTGATGCTTGAAAGGTCTCGCTGATGTTATTAACTCCCAAGATGGAAAAATCAGCTATAGTTGTGGATGGTCACCCATCTACTATTTTATTTAGTATATGGTTCCCTGGAATTTTTTTTGTGGGTCTTTTGTTACCTTTTGCATTATCGGGTGCCACTTCCCCTTGCTCTGGCTTCTCCTACTGACCCAGACCGTGTCAGTCCTGACTCGATAAGTCTTTTGTGGCCATTAGGACCATCTGTGGCTGCACAATTTCTTTTAAAATGATAAAAAAAAGTAGTTCAATTTTGTGACGGAGCTGTGAGTGGCTCCATGCATCCGTAGTAGCTGATTCTGCACTCAGCTCTCGCTAAACCATGCTTCCCTGTTTGCGTTGATTTTACCCATCAGAACCATGTTGAGTCAGCCAATCAGGTTGCAAGACAAGGTTGGAAAGTTGTTGTACTATAGATGTGACATCAGAACAATAGTACAACAACTTTTCTGACCTTTGAAATGTCCTACAACAACGTTCAGAAAGTCACCATTTTCCACTGACAATAAGCCCTAACCAAATACTATAAAGTGCTTAAGTCAAGTTTGGTACAGTTAGTTATCGTAAAAATTACAGCATGTGGCCCAACAAATAGCATACAAAATCAGAAACAAGTATGCAAATAAGGTTAATTCAAAACTGCGGGGCAACCCTGATGAAGGGTTGCTGAACCAGTGCTGAGAAGCAGGGTTCAGGAAAGGTAAGGGAGGGTTCAGGAAGAGGGTTGTCAGGAGCAAGTGGAAGGAGGAAGATGTTTTAGTTAGCATCTAAGGGAGGGCATGGAGGGAGAGAGACTGATGGAGAAGGGTAGCTGTTTCCAGAGGGAGGGAGAGGATATGAGAAAGTAAATCCTCCAGTTGAGGACTGTAAGTGGGGAAAGAGAAGGTGTGCAGGTCCTGGAGCTCAAGAGGTAGGAGGAGGAGGAGGAGGAGGAAGGGATGGGGCAGATGAGAGGGAATAAGTAAGAGGGGAGGGACCTGAACCAGTATTTACAGGTAAGGGAAGTGCAGTGGAGCTGGTGACATGTGCGGAGCTGGAGGATGAATAGGGAGTAGCAAAGGGAGGTATCCAGTAAGGATGGTGACTGAATATGAGCAAACATCAAAGCTGCAACTCATATACAGCACTTTATTCCTGGGCTACCCTGGAAGGAGAGCAACCCTATGCAAATGCGAGGGTACTACATGGTGACAAGAAGGGGGGGATAGCGAGGGGAAGGGGAGGGACAGGGAAGGGGTTTTGGGGGACTGGTGTACCTGCTGCCACCAAGCTAGCCACGTGGTGTGTGGTGATGTGGGTGGCTTGTTTAGGTGCAGCAGGTACAGGGTTTGGGACTGGGTGCAGGAAAATGTTGCCACTGCCTGTGGCTATGGCACTTAATTCTTTTAGATTTTTAGATGCAGGAATTTTGCCCTCTCCCCGATATGCACCCTCCCTGGAGTCAAGAATCCTTATTCTGGGAGGTGTAGAGGGTGAAGCACTTTTTTCTTTTTCCAGATGTTGGGTTGCCTGGGAGTGTATATCCCTAATTGGCTTTTCGGCGATGTACACTCGCCATAAAAGTGATCACTATTTTGCAATCACTATTATGACACGTAACCATAATGGGAGCAGTGGTGGGTGTGAAAGGGAGAGTTTGCAGCAAAGCAGCAAAAGGAATTGCAGAGGGTGTCCATCCTGTCCAGGGAGGTGGACGGGGCAGTGCCACAGACCAAATATTGTGGATGAAGACTAGAAGAACAACTTTGGTAAATAACTCCTAATGGACTAAAAGAAAAAGGTGTTCTTTATTGAGGTACAGGGCACTGAGTTTGGAGTGGGTCTGGCATGGGCAGCATCAATGTGAGCCAAGAAGTCAAGCCTGCTATTTAACTGCACACTGAGGTACTTGAATGTTGGGACAACCTCAAGCAGGGAGCCATCCAGCATGGAGAAAACAGGGAGGGGGTGAGCCGGGCCAATTTCTGGCTGGTTTCAAAGGTTATAGGCACAGTTTTGTTTGTGTTGACCCAAAGCTGGTTGGCCTTGAACAAACACAAATCATTGTGAAAGTCAAGCAGTAGTGAGACTTCCATAAAAGCAGTTGAAGGATCTGAGGAGTACAGGACCCACTAACATCCCCTCTCCCACTTGTGCAGCCACTACACTATCACTTGTTGTCAACCTGGTGGCAGAAATGTAGCAGCAGAAGCAGCCCTCCCTCCCCTGCAGGGCCCTGTTGGCTGGATCTCATTACTGAACTTTGTTCACCAGCACCTTGGGCAGTAATCCTACCACTGCACCATCAGGCTGTCCCTTTGCAGCACCATTAGTATATTATTGATCAAGTTTGTAATGAAGCTGATTGGTCCTTTTGCCATGGGGCACTGCAGAATGTATCAACTGGTAAAGCCCCAAACTGACTGTTCAAACTGTAGAATATTTCATAATTAAGAAAGGCTCTGTTACAATACCAAGCCTATCACTAATATGGAATATTGCTAGCAGTATTCAAGTCAGGCAGCAATCAGCTGTGGATGTGAGTGTGAGAGGATGTAACTTTATTGAAGTTGTATGTGGTCAGTACAGAATACTGTTAATAGGGTGCAGGAACAAGGGCACTGTAATTTGGGCTCCACAATGAGGGTACACTGAAAGTGGGCATCCAGTACTCATGGGCATGGTGTGGTGAGGGAATCACTCTGTCTTCCACTCCCCATTGCGCCCAGCTACAGAGGGGATTATTAATATTAATATATTAATGTTGGAGGTGTGTGGGGGCATAGTCCCCTGTATAACCCACACTACTTTCTGTTGTGCCCTTTGTGTCTGCAGTGCAGTTGATGGGTGCTGTCATTTCTTGTGGTGTTTTGACTATGCCCACATTTGTCACACCACAAGTCCTTTCATCCACATATGGTAGAACCGGTCAGTAGTGGGTAGTGTGGAAGGATTAGGATGCAGCCAGGACATCAGAGATCATTTGGAATTAGATAGTTGGAAGCATGGAGTGACATCGAACAGCATTAGGTATTTGAATGGAATGGGGTGAGGGGATGCTGGGGATGGCAGAGAGAGTGAAGGGGTGACACTTAACAGAAGCAAGTACTTGGCATGTGATGGTGAGAGGGGTTGCCACAGGAAACCAGGAAATACTTGGAATGGGACAAGGAGAGGGGTAGGTGTCAGTTGGTGCAAAGAAGTACATTCAGTATGCTGGAAGGATAGAGATGTTGGTTCTGAACACTAAAGAGTTTTTGGAATAGGGCAGAGAAGAGGATGCTTTGGACATCATAATGTCCTTTACTAAACATATTAACAATGTCTGCAGAAAGACAGCAGTGTCTATACATATTAGTGTGCATCCATTTTTTAAATATCCTTTTAGAAACAATCAAAATTCATTGCAGCAAACTCCATTGCAACATAAGACAGGGTTACAACGCAATGGCCCAAAAGAAGAAATTGCAACCTCAAGGCAGAAATCCTCCTGTATCTTGATGATTGTTTGTGTGGTGTTTCCAGGGTCTGAACAGTTGTTTAAAGTTGTGCAGGTATTACCCTTGTTTCGGTACCCTCACCAAAAACATAAAAGAAGTATTCACTGGTGTGTCAATTAATTATCATACCTTACAAGACTGTTCTGGTATTCAAGTACCCCATACCCTCCCTCTTCCTATCTTATTACAAAGAAATTCATGTTGCCCACTGCCAGCCCTGCCATCTCCTCATCAGGTTTAATGCACTTCCATGTGTCTAGTGATACCAAATCCCTCTCTCTGTTCTATTCAAAGTACTCACCAAATAATTTGTCAGTCAGCTGCACCAAAGTCCAAACTAATTGTTGTCTCTTTTATTTGTATCTCTGAGAACCAAACAACTAGCCTAACATTTCACCTTTTAAAGCTTCATCACGAGAGGTGGCTCCTTAAAGAAATTAAAATAATTATATACAGTATATGTCCATGCACTCCACAAATGAAATGATCTATATTATTCTCAATAATTAAGACAATCACAGAGTCACATCCTGCATGTCACTGACTTGCTTAATTATGTTCAATGTTCTCCTTGCTATCCAGTGGCAACCCCCTCCATACTTTCATCTCTGGCAAGTACATCTTGTTTCTGATTTTGTTCCTCCCTTCACACAATCCCTATAATGATCTGATGAACCTGGAGCAAATGTTAACTTTTTCTAAGAAATTGCTACTCAAGAGAATCATCTTGAATAATTTTACAGGATTGATCCTCTAAAATTAAACCATGACACTTTTTACCACATTTGCAATATCTTTAGATCCTGCACAAAGGGTGCATGCTGAATCTAACATCCAGATGTTCAAGTTTTAAGCAACTGAAAATCCACCCACCTTTACTTTATTTCAATAATCAATTTACATGTTTAATTTTTAGAATACAGATTACATATACTTCATTACCATACAAGAGCATTCTGTACTAAAAATGTCATTAAGGCTTTCTACAATGTCCTGAAACACCCATAGGGGATTATAGATCCCCATTTGGTAAAATGAAATGTCACCCTATAGCAGAAGTTTAGTGTTATGATACATTACATTGCAATGATATTCTGTAAACTTGAATAATAAAATAACTATAAAGAAAACATTCCAAAAACTACTGTTATCTCTTCAGAAATCAAATAAACTACTCAGAAAAATACAGGTCTTATCAATACTCTTTTGTTGGATATCTAATGATACAGTAATGCCCTCAAAATCTATAACAAATGCATTACTATCATATTCAGGCAAATGACCAGTTGTTTTTATGCACTAGCCAAAGAAAAGAGACGTAATCTGGCACTTTAAACTAAATTCATCAATTTTGTTAAAGTTACACTGATAATTAAAAACCAGAGCTCTCCTTGTAACAAGGATAGGTGAGATAATGTTTTAGCATAATGAGTTTGCCAATGACTTGTTCATCACTTGGTCTTTATTAGAATACAACCTTGAGTGCAGTGACAATAAATTGCTAGTTAGTTATCCTTGAATACTGAGCACTCAAATGAGATACTACCAAATAAGTGACAGATTATGAAGATTTGCATTTGTGACTTTGTATGCCTGTAACAAAACAATATTTTTGGCCTGATAATGAAAATCAAGTACACATGCAGTCATAACTTACTATAATTGTGCACAAGATATTTTTTTCAGGAATTGGTCATTCTAAAGGCTGATTTGCATTTGCAGGGGAGAACTTCTCATATAATCCACATTTATGTAAATCAAGGTAGGTAGGTAGGTAAATATTTCATTGGTCAGCTTATTGCAAGTGATTACAATTATTGAAAAATTAGAAATAATTTCTAAAATCCCAACTAGTTTACATATAGCAATGAAGGCATAACAGCTCATTAAGCTAGTGCATACAGTTTTGCTCACATATAGCATAGTGGATGTTTAGGCATACATAACAAAGCTGTGTTTTCATCAAGGGTTTGTGATGACATCATAGGGACCTCCAGAGCAAAGCTCGAGAAGTCCCTTAATGTCAGCACAAACCAGAGATGGAGATACAGCCTTGTGTATGCCTGACCATATACTGTTTTATATAGTATATGGTTAAGCCACGATTTGAGCAGATGTTTTCAAATAAAATTATTTTTACTGTTAAATATTATTAAGTACTGTACATAGAAACTAAAAAAAAATGTGACACGGATGTGTGGGATTAAGGCATAAATTGCAAACTCTTTACAGCGTAATAACTTCAACAACCCAAAAAAATCATTAGGAACATTAGAAAAGTCAAAAATAAATGTCTGAAAACAGTTCTTTTTAAAGGATATGATGTCTGTGTAGGTGCAGTCTCTGAACTTCCTGTGGAACAAAACAAATGAAAACTTATGTCAGCATGTGACAGTTGACAAAGCCCCTGCCCCCTCCACTATCACCATTACCACCAACTACCACCCTCCACAACGTAACTTTTGTTTTTGATTTAACACAGGCTAAATCCTAGGGTTATGCAAGGTTTTTTAAAGGGAATAGTGTAATTTAATATTTACTTACTTATTTCGAGTCACTGGAGTCAATGATCACTACTCACAGATGCCTTTGCGTTTTGGAGTAGTGAGTGATATTGACTGTGACTCCTTCCTGAAAAATACAATGAAAGCCAAATATTTGGAGACGCAGTGTTTCAGTTGGGATGATGTTTTGCTGCTGGACAGGAACTGATGTCGCCGATCTTGCTGTCCAGTTGTGAATTGTCTCCCCCGAGCTGACACTAGTCAACAGTGTTTCTGCAGTTACTGTACATCTGAGAAGATAGATGAATTTCTCTGGTGCCTAAGATATAACACTGTAAGAGTTAATGCTTTGTATCTTTTGATTGCCAGAGTCTTGTGCCATTTCTGTAGGAGGCACATTCTGATCTACAAGTGCTTGAACAGACATTTTCTAGTAGAATGGTTTGTTATATTTTTACTTTCAGGCAAGCCAGCTGTCAGTTTCATTGTCTTTATTGTGTTTCTTATTTTGCTTTCACCTATGGTCATATTTCTATGCCATAGTGAAACTCCAGGCTTAAAATTAATATTGAGAGCCAGGTAAAATGGTACATCATGGATATTCATTGCTTGGGGTTACTGTGAGGCATACTTTAGATAGGCTGTGATCAGTTCTCTTTCTTTGTTGCTAGTATGCTCATACATGCAGGGTTTAACTACCCTAATGTTCCTCGGATTTTTGCCTGTGTGCGTTTTTGTCTGACGTTCATTATACGCCAGGTATCTTTGTCCATTTGTGTCTGTTAATAGGGCTAGGTCTCCTCACTTCAGCTTGTACTACTTCATGGTACAGAGAGCAAGATAGAGTCAAACATAAAAAAAAAAATCATGTTTAGGAGGGAGGTTGGATTTGCTAGGTCAAGTGTGCCTGATTTGCAGACTTGATTGATGTTGGTGTCTGTTAAAGCCTCAGCCCTATTTTGCTTGTTGCCTTTGCCCTGTTTTTTTAAGAAATTTCATCTTTGCTGACATTGTCCTTAATGTTTCAATGAATGGGCTGTTCTTGCCATGATAGATGGAGTACTCATAATTATGCTTGATTAAGAAATGATCGACCCTTCCTAAAATACCCCTAATAGTCATGTCAACTTGATATGGTGGCAAGTTCAACAATGGACATCAGTCTTTTGAACTTGATTCCCATCTATGAACCCATAAGCCTAGTATCTGGCTCATACTCAGTTCTACCTACTCTTTTGGCAGTGAACACAAATTTGGCCAGGAGATTGTCCATCTCTTCAAAAGTGATGGTGTATATTGACCAACACTCATCTGAATTTGCAAGGTAATTAGTCACTATTTTTATATCAGCAAGTGTTTTTTGAATGGTCCTTGCATTTTCTTGCTCAGCAATTAACTGCTGTCTGTCCTATTTAAGTTTTGAAAATACTGTTTGTGCCATTTCTTTTTTTAATTTAGTTTTACTGTGAATGCTCCTAATGTGTCAGAGACTGCTTTGTTTTGTGGCTCAAACAAAGGTTGGGGCATGCGCTGGTTCAAAGTCAGAAGAGTTGTAGTATCAATGTGACATCAGATCAATTGTGCAACAACTGTTTTGACATTTGAACTGTAGTACTATAACTTTTTTTGCTGCTTCTGAAATCCTAGGAGAATCATGACTAACCATATACTATATCAATTTTTTATATTAATTTGCAGCACAAACTTATATCATGCACTTTCTTGTTTGTTTTATTAATTTCAAAAAGGTAATGGACTTTCTCAGCGGTATTACATCCAGCAGACTGAACAAAAGCCAAGATATCTTGGGGTGCCAAATAAACAGTAGATTTAATGGTTGGATCCATTTGTCTGTTATTGTAAGGATTGCAGTAGATGCTGTCCAAATTTATTTATTTTTATTTATTTATTACATTTTGGTGACCGTGTAGGCCCACTGAGCCCTGAAGGTCCCTTTTTCAGGGGTGACCCGGGATAACAATACAAGATGAAATACAGTGGAGAAAAACTTTTGATTACATAGGTTGTTCAAGTATAAGGTGGTTACAGATAGTGGTTACAGACATGGTTATCATCATGACACAGTTTTGCCTTGGTACTACTTGGCATAGTGATATACATGAGGTAGCATTGGTCCCCAGGTGTCCAGATACTAGAGGGAGGTACATGGTCAGCTCACCTTTGGGAAGGTTTGATGCAGAAAAAGGGGATACCTTAAGAGCCGTGGCAGTGGCATGCACTTGTGGCCAGTATATGGAACTTGAGCCAGGTGCAGAAGTTTGTGAGTGAGGAGGTGTCCTAGATGGGGGGGGAGTTATTCCATAGGCTGGGGGCTTGGCAAGAAAAGGATCTGCTGCCAGCATTGGTCCTTACTCTGGGTACTTCTATTAGTGTTCGTTCTGATGTCCTTAAATTCCTAGGGTTGTATATAATGGCTATGGTTCCAGCAATGCTTGGTGGAGCAGGGGGTTTGAGTAGCTTGTAGGCCTGGAAAAGTAATGGGTATTGGAGGCGAGCAGCCAATGTGGGCCACCGGAGCTGGGACAGAGTGTCATAGTGGTGACATCGCGGGTGGTCTTGGGTAGCGAACCAAGCTATTTTGTTGTATAGGATTTACATCCTGGATACCTCTTGCTTTGCCATGCCCTGTATAATCGGGGCCACATAGGTCAGGGTAGAGAGCAGGACACTTGTCGCAATGGAGAGCCTGGCCTCAGGGATGAGCCGGTCCCTGAGTCGGTACAAGGTACTGAGTTTGCGATGTAGGGTCCTGGTGACCTGGTCCACGTGGTTCTTGTAGGTGATAGACTGATCCCGAGTAAGGCCTAAGTATTTTAGGGAAGGAACTACATTAATGCTTTTGCCAGAGAGTGTTGTTAGCAGGATGGATGAGGACCTGTCAATTTCCAGTGATCTTGGCCTAAATAGCATTGCCTTGGTTTTGTCTGCATTAAGTACCATTCTGTTCTCACATAGCCATGTCTCTAGGGATGTAAGGTCCTTTTGGAGGAGCAGACCAAGAGTGGCCACATCGCCCAAGAGTCAGTAGATGACAGTGTCATCAGCATACTGTACAACCGAGCTCTCCCCACAGTTGTTACTTAATTCGTTGGTAAATAGGGAGAATCGGAGGTGGCCTAGTATTGAACCCTGAGGTACTCCCTATTTTAGAGGCACTGGCTCTGACATGGCCCCCTTCCATGTGACCCTCTGTGTCCAGCCTGATAAATAACTCCCAAACCACTTGAGAGCATGGGGGTCTAGGCCCACATTGTGCAGCTTCTGTAGCAGAAGATTGTGGTCAACAAGGTCAAATGTCTTGGACAGGTCTATAAAGACTGCATCTGTGGGTATCTTTTTGTCCATTGCCCTGAGCACTTCATCTGAGAAGTTAATGAGGGCAGTGTCCAAGTAGTCCTGGAGTTAGTTGTAGATTAACCTTTCTTGCAACTTGGCAAGTGTGTAGAGAAGGGAGATCAGCCTATAGCTGGTTAGTTTTTTCCCTGAGTCCACCTTTGTGGATAGGGACTACATTGGCATGTTTCCACTGGTCAGGGACTGCTCTTTCCCTCAGTGATCTGTTAAGGAGCATGGTTAAGGGCCTGGATAAGGAAGTGGCTCCAGCCTTGAGTAGCCGAGGGTTGATCCCATCTGGTTCCCCTGATCCTTTAGGTTTCAGCATCTTTAGGAGGGTTAGGACCTCAGTGTGCTTTGCCTGTCTCAGGTGGAAAGAGGGTCGTTCAAAGTGTGTTGCTTCAGCTGAGCTTGGGGCCAAAGTCAGGGAAGATTGGCCAGTCTTGTAGGCCTCCAGATCTGTGAAGTGGTTGTTAAGGGCAGCCAATATTAGAGAAGAGTCAGTAGTGAGCTGACCGTTGACCTCCATGGGGCTGGATTCAGTCTTATTGCTGCCCTTGATCAGGTCATTGACATGATTCCAGAACTGCTTAGGGTTGCCTAAACTAGTTTTCTTGAGGTGTGTGATGTGATCTCTTTTAGCAAGTTTAATGGCTCTCTTGGCTTTGTTTCTTAGGGCTTTGCATTCCACAAGATCTGCTGGGAGGGTGGAGAGCCTGAACTTCTTCCAGGCTTTGCCCCAAGTAGTCATTAGAGCTTTGAGGGATGGCGAGATCCACTTGTAACAGCTGCCTTTCGGCCTCAGTCTCTTCATAGGAGCGAAGAGGTTGGCAGCTGTACTTACAGTAGTAAGTCCTGAAAGTATTCCAAGGCCTCAGCCAGAGTTGGGAGGAGTGTTATGGGGCTCCAGTCCCGGCTACTTAGGTAGTGATTGAATTGTACTTCCGTGAATTTGGTGTAGTCTCTGGCAGTAATGATTCTTGGCAGGACCTTGGGTGCTCTGTTCTTCCATATACAGAAAATCAGGGAATGGTCACTCAAGGAGTCTGCCATTGTCCCCACAGTCTGGACGTTTCCAGGGTTTGACACCGGAGCCCAGTCCAGGGTGGTGTGATTCCCAGTTTTGTAATTCAGTCTGGTCAGTTCAGAGATGACCTGCAACAGACCTGCTTCATGGATCAGAGACATTGAGGCATGGCCTGGGTCCTGGGCCCAGTTGAGGTTGAAGTCGCCCAAAATGAGTAGCTCCATAGCTACCTCTTGGGCCTGTGCATTTGTGATGGCTTTGAGTGATTGGAGGGCAGACTTTGGTGGGCGGTAGACACAACCTATTGTTAGTTGCTTGGTGTGTCGTAGGGTTATGCAGATCAATATACCTTCACCCTCAGCAGGGAGACTTCCCTGCAGGGTTAGAGGTGACACGGTGAGGTCAGTCTTTGTATAGATTAGCACTCCACACTCTTTTTTGGATTCCCTGTCCTTGCAGTAGGTGCTATAGCCCAGTGCTTGTATCTCTTGATCAAGGATGTGAGCTTTTAACCAGGTTTCAGAGATGGCTAGGACATCAGGCTTGTAGAAGTCCAGCCAGGCTTGGACTTCATATATTTTAGGTCTGAGGCTACATACGTTCATATGTGCTATCTTCAGACCCTTGGCAGACACCCAGCGAGGGTCCAGAGGGGATGCCACCAAGATATTAGTGGTATTGGGGCTGGGGTTGGGTTGAATATCTCCTGCCAGGAGTAGTAGCGCTACCAGTAAGCTGAGTAGTTTAGTACTGGGTATGGTGATGAGGTTCCTTTGACGCATCCTGCTCATAAAGTAGAACAGGTCGTAGCATATACCCTTTTTTACCATCTCGTGTGCTGTTGCGAGAGCAAGCGTGCTTGAGATAGGGTTACAGCTGTGGAAATTGTGGGGGGGGGTCATTATGCAGATGGCCCCTTGGTTCAAGGTTGCATGGGTCAATGACCCTATCCATGCAGAGAAGGGTCAGTGAGTAGGTTATGGCAAGAGAAGTGCCCCCCTGTTAGGGAGAGGGACGCTTTGGTTTTGAGCACATAGGGGTGTGAGGGGGGAGCATGTGCTTTGTAAGGCATGGTTGAATGATCTCTGTACAGATCAGTTGGAATAGGGTGCTCTAAGTCTAGCTGCCCTTAGATCTATCAGGGGGTCGGCACTCGCTGACAGCTTAGGCTGTCAGTTGCAGAGCAGTCCCTGGCTTAAGGATAGATTTCAGCAGCCAGTTTTTAGATGAGCTTTTCACTAGGGGAGGGCTACTGCCTCTTTTGCTGGAGGGGGAGGAAAAAAGAAAAAAAGTAAAAACATTTTATCTATTCCAACAACAAAACAAAAGAACGTGTATGGTACCAGCAATGCCAAAAGAGGTAGTGAGGAGTAGTAGTAGGTGGTTGCACCCCCATGGTAGTTTGTTTGATGTTGCTGACCTGCTTAACTGCTATCCGGTTTATAGTTGAAAGGGTATATAGTTGAATTAGGGTGAGGTTCCTAACAATAGGGCAGGTAGAGCAGTAATTGAGAGGAGTTAGATGTAGTGGCTGGAGAAAAGGTTGAGAGCAAATGTGTGATCCTGTGGGTGGGACTGCTTTAAAAAGGGGCAGTGAGAAAGTGGGCCAAGTCAGGTATTGAAGACAGGGAGGCCAATAGCATGAAAATGTGTAGCAGTGGAGTGACCAATCAGCTGCTAGGCTGAGGAAGGGGCAGAGTAAGGGTCTATTTAATACTGTGAGGAGGAGGAGGGGGGGTGGGTGGAAAAATTCAGTCCAGAACACAGCACAGAAAGAGATTTCCCTGAGATCAGGAAGCGCCAGGCATTGGAAAATCAGCCAAGGAGTAAAGCTGCCAATCAGTGCCTGGTTCCTCCACTGGGCATCCAGTCAAAACAGTGGCATTCAAAACCATGAGTTTCAGAGGTCCAGTGCATACCTGAATCTGTCCGGGGGTCAGTCGGGTGGTCTGTTAGCTGTGGCCTGCTTGGAGAGAGCCAGGTCCACAGGAGCAGCTTGGGAAGCCCGAAGATGGGCTGTTTGTAGAACAAGGAGGGAAACATAGAGGATTAAATACAGCTAGAGTACAATAGCAAGCTCAGTGGGGGGCAGGCAATGCAAAAGACCCTCAGTAGCACTCACATTGCATTTATACAGCTGTGTTCTGGTGTTATACTCCCTTCTACCAAATCCAGCTTCCATGACTGCATCAGGAAAGGTTTGAAATTTAAAGGATGTAAAATTCTTACATTTCTCTTGGTCAGTTGGTAAATCAAAATAAGTTCAGGTCAAAAATGCAGTCTCTAAAATTGCATTTTCTGCTAAGATGAATCATAATACCATCTTGCGTTAGCCCTCATGTCCCCACACATCATAGTTTAGCAGAGAAATCTTAACAAATAATAACTACATGGAAACACAGCTGAGCTAAGACCTTAAAAAAATTCAGTAAGGCAAAAGAGCAGGAATGCCATCCATCTTCAGGATATTGATTTTAAGCCAAAATGTAAGGAATCTTAACTGAGACATTTGAGAGAGATTTGTAAGATTTACAGTGGAGTCAGCTAGGATGTAGCTCAGTGCTCTGCAGTATTTCTGCAGAATGCTGCAGTATGCCACAAGTACAGTGCTATTCAGCAGTAATTAAGTCCTGTTTTCATGAAGGAATTTGTAGACATCTTTCACTGCATTACATCTTAGCTGACTCCACTGTAGTTCTGATCTAATAAGCACTGTTAGTATGTACCTAGGGAGGCCTAATGCTATTTTAAATATTTTAAAAATCCTTATAATAATCAATTCTAAAGGGTCAGGTTACCAGGTCCTAGAACTAGGAACCAGAAAGTGCTTGAGTATATATACTTTCAGTAGTTGACACCAGGGAAAACTTACTATATGGGTGCTCAGAGATGTGGGGGGGGGTCTACTAGATGCCAGGGAAAACTTACTACAGTGGTCCCTTCTTATAATGAATGCCTCTTGGTCCAACCAATTTGTACACTACAGTATGGGGTTGTTATAAAGAGGGACCAAGTTTTACTGTCTAATTCTGCCATAGTCAGTGAGAGGGCAGCCAGCAAGAAACAGCATCCAAAAGCAGTATACTAATGATGAGCTGTAAACCAGGAAAGCATTGTGAGCCCTGAGCATTACCTAATATTATTAATGCAATGTATCATTACTAATACTAGGATCAACATATTGGAGCAGCAAACAAGAAACAATGCAAGAGTCAGCACAAAAGTAGCACTACAATCCCAGGCTGTGAATGCATGGAACAGGCAGGAACAGGTGGGTAAAATGAAGAGGGGGGTTGGGCAGGCTGGATGTGCCAAGGGGTCCTTTCCTGATGGCAAATTTCTATGTTTCTATATTCTATGATATTAGATAAGTTAAACTCAGCAGCTGACACTGCTACTGTAACCTCTGTTTACTAAATCAACACCCTTCCAAATAATATTGCACTGAAAACTAACTTAGGTGCAAGGAAACAAAAACAACAACTCAGTAATTGAATTTGCACTGTCTATGACTCCAACAACATCAATTAAAAGCATTGACTGAGAGGTGCTCCTGCTGCTATACAACTGTCTGGTTAGGTGGTACCTTTAATACTGCGTCCAGTTTTGGTGTCCGTACCTAAAATGGGATGCTGCACTTCAGGGGGCTGATTCCAGGAGACATGGTGCAACTTGTGGGCTTATGCAAGTTGCGCCATGTGGCACTATGCTGGGGACCCTGCGCTGCATTACAGAACAGGCACGGTCTCCAGCTCTCATGCTCATGACTTACAGTAGCCGCGGACTAGTGCCAAATGCATGGCACACCAAGCCTGGGTGCCACAGATCATGGATGCATACAACTGCCCTACAGAGTCCCCCTGCACTGAAACACTACCTCATGCACCAGGGGGAATTAGGGGGTGGCCAGGTGGCACTGGCATAAGGGGGCACCATGAGTTATGGACTCCGGGGGTCCCCATCATTCAGGTTGGTGGGGGGCATGACTGTGTCGGGGGGATGGTGAGTCGGGCCACATGCATGCCACGGTGCAGTGAAGTGGACATCCATCGACTGGCATAGATGGATGCCCCTTAGACCATCTCTCTGCTGGTCTCACGCCACTGTGCCAATGTGGCTCTTGGAATGGCATTTGTGGGTTATGGCAGCTGCCCTTTTGGAATAGGGCACGGTTGCTGCTGTAACCCACCCATGCACCATTCCACTGTGGGTTGCAGGCATAGTGGATGGCGTAACCCACGCCTGGTGCAACCTGCATTTGGCATGGCACAAGGTGCCTTTTGGAATATCAACTGGCATTACACCTGGTTTATGTTGTGAGTTGTGCCATTGGGTTTAGTGTAACTTGCCTTGGGCCAGGCATAATGCCTTTTGGAATCAGGCCCCTGGAGAAAGTTCAGAGGAAGGCGACCAGGATGATATGGGGTCTGGGAAAAAAGTCCTATGGAGAGAGACTTGTGGAGCTCAACTTGCACTCCCTGGAGGAAAGAAAGGACAGAGGGAACATGATTGAGGTCTTCAAATATCTTAAGGGGATCAACAGGGCAAGCCAGAATAGGGTGTTCCAGCTGAAAGAGGAGGAGTCCACCAGTGGCACCCTATGATGCTGATAGATGGGAAACTCAGGGGGAGGTGAGGAGATGCTACTTCACTGAAAGGGTGGTGGAACCCTGTAATGCCCTACTGGTGGAACCACTGGCTGTGGATACTGTGGAGAGGTTCAAGAGGGGTTGGAACAGGTATGGGGGAGATTGCATCTAAAGGGGTCAGCATTGGGGGGGTAAGCTAGCCACGGGAAGGGGGAGAGGAACTTCAGGGAGGGGGAAGAAAACAGTGCCCTAAATGGGCACTGATCCCTGGGCAGACTCAATAGACCATAGGGCTTACTCTGGTGGCTTATTAGTATGTTAGTATGGTAGTATAAATAGCTGGATCGAAACAACCCCAACAGTCAAAGCAGTCTGACCTGCTCATTACCATAGCAAACTGGAGATCAGCTGTTCTTTAGAGCTTTGACAGAACAGCATTAACTGCAATCTCCTCAAACAAAGCCAAACTGTCTGCAGTTTCAAAGGCATCTTTTTTCTAAAGAAAGCAAGACATTGCAGGAAAATAGTACTTCCTCTTGATAAAGATACTACACCAAGCCATGTGAAATGGGGCAGCTCTGGTGAACTGATGATAATGCTGGACCATACACATAGCAGACTCAATGTAACATCACACTGCACTGTGGCAGGAACTGAAGCATGAGTGTGACATGAGTCAGTTTCACTTTTTTAAAAATATGGCTCATAGCTGTTGGGCAAAAAGGGTTTTAAAAAGGACATTAGGAAGCAGGCGAAAAAGGCTGAAAGAGAAAGATTGGCAGTGCAAGAAAGGACAGGAACAGCTGTCATGGATAGCATTGTTTCCACCTATTAACATCTACTTAGGATTAAGTTGTAAACAATGGGAGCCATCACAGCTGTTCCATATAACTGGGATTCACTATAATGAGGGATGTTATAGCAATGGAGCCCTGTATATGGGTGCTGGGGGATAGTGAAGGTAAGTCCACTAGATACCAGGGAAAATTTACTGTATGGGTGCTTGTGGATAGGGAGGGGTTCTGCTAGACAACAGGGAAAATTTACTGTACAGGCACTCTGGGATGTTGGAATCTGCTAAACACCAGGGAAAGCTTATTATACAGGCACTCAAGGATAGGGAAGGGGGTCCACTAGACACAGGGAAAACTTACTATATGGGTGTTCAGGAATGGGGGGGATTGCTAAACACCAGGGAAAACGTTCTATATAGGCACTCAGGGATAGGGAGGGGGGTCCTCTAGACACCAGAGAAAACTTACTATATGGGCGCTTGGAGATAGGGACCACAAGACACCTGAGAAATAGTATTTTATTATATATCGGTGAGTAGGGATAGCGGTGACCACTGGACACCAGGGAAACATTTCTTTGGTAGACACTGCATTAGACATTCAGAAGATTTCCAATTTTGCCAAAGGTGAAAGTTCATAAAATTCCACAAAAGTTGCAAAATTTCATGAAAGTTCCACTAAAGTGGAATTCACAAGTTTTTCCAGCTCTACTCAAAAACCCGCTGTTATAACAAAATGTTCACTGAGCGTGCACACAGCTAACATAAATATGTATAGTTTATGACTGATTGACTGATCTTGCATGCTTTTAAGAATAACATAAGAAATTGTACTTAGTGTCAAAATTATTAAAAGTTCTTTGAATGACAGTGTAAGACGTTTATGAGATACATAAACTGTCCCTTTTCTTGCATGAACAAATGCAAGTTCATTGCAAGTACACACAAGGTTTATGCAAGACATCGATGTAAGTTTCAATACTAGTCAAGAATACTGCAAGTTTAATATGTGTGATACAAAATAATTACACTTGCATGTTTCTTATCTACTTTAAGCAATGGATTTTTTTTCCTTGCACTTCTGTAGTCAAGAATTATGCAAGTATAAAATGCAGTGTTTAAGGATGGATGACACCTTATTAGAACTGTGCAAGGAGTATTGCTCTACTCTGTATACTTATGGGTAATAATGCACTTTTTGTAGTGCTGGTAGAAATCTTTAGATACAATATGAGCTGTAAAAAGCTGAATGCACATCAGGAAAAACTTTTCAAAATGTACTATTTAGTTAATATTATATATATATATCTTTCTTAGATTTCCCCTTCCTGTCATTACTGAGGAACTTTGTATGAAAACAGGGTCTTAATCCTTTACAGTTTATCTGCCCTTGTTTCCTATGCTCCATTTGAATTCATATCCCACTATAGCTACATCATAATTAGTTATGCTAATGACTGTGATGCCACAAGTAGACTACAGTGTTATGACCTCATGTATGTTAATACTGATGGGGATACCACTCTAAGAGTTGTAAGAGTAGTCTTGTGTATTCAGATAAAAAAAACTGGAAAAACAATTTCATTTCCTTTTAAAAATGCAAGAAATATGAAAGAATTCATCAAGATTATTGCTTATGTATCTGTTTATATACTTTTTTTGCATGATACTGGAATAGCATGGTATCATTGGTTCAGTAGGTTGTATGCCTGCCTCTAGAACAAGAGGGTTGTAGTTTCGTGCCCCACATCAGGATTTAAAACCATTACTGTAGTACAGTAGCCCCTCACACAATTTTTCTTGCATTGCAGGATGTTGGCAAGGAATTTTCTTGCATGAACTTTTCATGCAAGAGATGGTCATAGCCCTTACTCATTCCTTGAATAGAAACATAGAATGTGACGGCAGATAAGGACTGCTTGGCCCACCTAGTCTGCCCATTTTCCTACCTAACAGATAAGCTGCAGATCCTAGTTAACCAACAGCTTACTTTCTCCTACCCCCCACTAGGACTGCCTTATGTCTGTTCCATGCATTCTTGAATTCCCCCACTGTTCTTGACTCCACAGCCTCCTCAGGGAGGCTGTTCCATGCATCCACAACCCTCTCTGTGAAAATATACTTGCTCACTTTACCTCTGAGCCATCCCCCCTCTATCTTCAAATTGTGCCCCCTTGTTCTTGCACATCTCTTTTTCTGAAAGATGCCACCCTCTTGGACTTTGTTGATTCCCTTGAGGTATTTGAAAGTTTCTATCATGTCCCCTCTCTCCCTTCTTTCCTCAAGGGTATACATATTAAGCTCCTTTAGTCTTTCTTCATATGTCTTCTGGTGCAGACCCTGCATGATTTTGGTTGCCCTCCTCTGGACAGCCTCCACTCTGTCTATGTCTTTGCGGAGATGGGGTCTCCAGAACTGTACACAGTACTCCAGATGGGGTCTCACCAACTGTCTTTACAGAATGATAACAACTTCCTGTTTTATACTATTGATGCCTCTCCCTATGCATCCCAGTATCCCCCCAGCCTTCCTTACTGCCTTCTCACATTGCTTGCCCACCTTTAGATCATCTGATATAATTACCCCCAGGTCCCTTTCCATTTTTACTTTTGTCAGTATCTCAACCCATTGTGTACTCTTCCTCTGGGTTTTTGTTTCCCAGGTGCATTACCTTGCACTTCTTTCCACTGAATCTGAGCTGCCATACATTTGACCATTCCTCCAACCTTGCCAAGACTTTCTCACCCTTTTCACTCCATCTTGTGTATCAACCCTGTTGCAGATCTTTGTGTCGTCTGCAAAGAAACATACTTTTCCTTCCAGTTCCTCTGCAATGTCATTTATAAAGACATTAAAAAAGGACCGGTCCTAGTACTGAACCCTGTGGTACCCCGTTAGTAACCCTCCTTTCTTCACTGTGGACTCCATTTACTACTACCCTTTGTGTCCTGTTGTCTAGCCAATTTTTCATCCAGGCTACCACCTTGGGACCCACTCCAAGGCTGGCTAACTTGTGTATTAATCTTTTGTGTGGGACTGTATCAAATGCCTTGCTAAAATCTAGGTAGGCCAGGTCCATAGCCCCTCCCTGGTCTACTACTTTGGTCACCCAGTCAAAGAAATCTATTAGATTCATCTGACATGACCTTCCCATCGTGAATCCATGCTGCCTTGGGTCTTATGCCCCACTGACCTCTAGGTACTCAACAATTCTTTCCTTCAGAAGTGATTCCATCATTTTCCCTACCACTGAGGTCAAACTAACTGGTCTATAGTTTCCTGCCTCTGTCCTGCTTCCACTTTTGTGAAGAGGAATCACATCTGCCTTCCTCCAGTCCTCAGGTACCACCCCATCCTCCCATGATTTGTTAAAGAGAGTAATCAGCGGTGTCACTAGTTCCACCCTTAGTTCCTTTAGAATTCTTGGGTGAATCCCATCAGGCCCCATTGCTTTGTCCACCTTCAATTTTATTAGTTCTTTCAGAACCCTTTCTTCATGTAATTCATGTGTTTTTGCATGTAATTTTTATATAAAATGTAAATAAACTTACATTAAAAAACTTGCATTTAACTTACATATGCCAGAATATATCCTTGCATGTTGTACCATCAAAATTCTTATAAAGTTCTTACATTTTAAGGGCTGCAGTGAGTGAAGCTCTGCAGATCTCTTGCTACAAGAAAAGACTCAGTGCATTCCTTCCAACTTAACAACATGTTGTAGTTGCACCACAGTCACCTCCATGTCCATGAAGCACTCTGCTTGTTGTCTGGATTGGAAGCAGCAATGGACTATTTTTATAGTGTTGGCATTCACAGCTGAACACGGCACACTTCACAGAGTCCAATATGGCCACCAAACTGTATTACGCATGCACGACTAGTAGAGCATGCACAGTAGATTGAGTGGCCATCTTGGACACAGCAGAGCATGCCGTGTTCTGCCATGACCACCAATTATTTTTTAATTATCGATATCTCCACCACCTGACCCTCCCTCTCAGCACCCCCCCCACCAGAAACATAAGAGTGACACTGGGGGGTGCCCAATCCACCAGTGTTGGCTCATTACTCCTCAGCATTTCATTTTTTTTTTATTAATTATCCCCCCAATGATCCTCCCTCCCTCTCAGCACCCACCCCCCCCTGAAACATAACAATGACACTGGGGGTGCCCAGATCTCTAGTGTCATGATCAGGAATCCTCATTATAAAGATAGGAAAAGTTATTTAAATTGCCACCAACTTTGTTTCTATTTCTAAACAGAATTTTAATACATTCTGGTTGGATTAAATTTCTAGTTTGATAGTCCTTTGCTAATCTTCTTTCTTTCCTTTTGTGGCCATGTGCTGAAGAAACAATGTAACATTGACTAAAGAGCATTATAAACATATTGATTTTCTAGAATTATTTTCAGTCACTTAAAATGATGAATGGTGCATCTGAAGAAAATAACTGCGCCTAGTGTGTCTTCATAAATCATTTCCTATAGCTGGATGTCCTGATTCAGATGATAAATTGCCCCTTGCCATGGGGGCAGTATGGTCCAAAAGCTGTCTAGCGGTCCTGACCATGCATCTTCCTCTTTCAAGGTGTATTTTAGAGGTAGTTGTAGACCTGAGATTGAAGCCTGCTGGGATACAGCAGCACTTCACTTTGTAGTCTCAGTGGTGACATGCTCCTGGTGAGGGTTCTGACCTTGAATGGAACTGCCAGTGGAGTTGTATTGAGACTTATGTTGCCAAGCTGAGGTGCAGGTGAACTTTAGATCCTAGTTCATCTTTTATTTTGCTTGCTCATGTCAGAACTAGTCAGCCTCCATCAACTCATTAGGAGCATTGTGTTATCATTGGGAGGCAGTGAAGTTTTTAATTATCAATATTCCCTCACCCGACCTCCCACTCAGCAGCCACCACCCTACCTCCAGAATCATAACAGTGACACTAGGGGTATCCAGTCCCCAGTGTCATGGTCAGGACTCTCAGCCTTATTTTTTATCTTGTTTTTAATTATCCCCAACCCAACCCTCGCTCGCACCCACCCCACCCCCAGAGACATACTGTAAGAGTGACACTGGGGGTGCCCAATCCACTAGTGTCATGATTGGGAGTCCTCGTTCCTTTTTTTATTAAACCTGAAAAAGAAAACTGCCCATTAATGTCTTTTTGACCATTAATGATCCCCACCCAACCCTCCCACTCAGCACCCACCCCCAAGCCCTTACTTACTCACCGAGGGTCCAGCCTAATCTACTGTGGACCACAGATATATCTTCACTCTTCAAAGCTGGACCATGAACTAAGGAAACAGGTATGTGATTCAATGTGTTTCAATAGGGTTTTGAACTTAGTGCCATAACTTGGCCATTTTGCATATTTCTGCCCCAAATTTTCAACATGCCTTCTTTGGGACCCCACCTCATGAACAATTGCACTGTCATTAGTCAGATCTGTCCTGAAAGGTAATTTCACAGTCCCTGTGCAAAATCACCTTTTGAGCAGGAGCTGAAAATTGTCTCTGTCTTTCTTCATGAGAATTGGTCATAAGATGGCTATGTTGAAAATTTGTTGTAAAAATATTAACAACAAAGATATGAGCCTACACTGAATTTTGTGAATGTAGGCTCATAACTTTGCTCATTTTCAATATTTTTACTCCAAATTTACAGCATAGCCATATCTTTACAGCATCTCATGAGTGTGACAGCTGTCATTTTTCAAATCCTGGCCAAAATGTATTTTGCCTCCCAAAAGTTAATTTTGTAGTCCCTTCACAAAATCACCCATAAGTCAGGAGTTGAACATTTTCTCTGCCCGTCTTCTTGAGGCAGGGCCATAACAAGGCTACGTTGAAAATCTGGTGTAAAAATATTACAAAACAACAAATTTATGAGTTTACGTTATATTTTGTAAATACTGGTTCATAACTTTGGTAATTTTCAATATTTGTACCCAGATTCCTCAGCTGCAGCCCTATCAGCTCTCGACAGAGTTTGTTTTCAGAAAGGGATAGGTTGGGTATATTCAAATGGTGCACTATCCATGTATTTGCATATTCTAGCAAATGGGAATTGGAAGGTGCACAATTCACACAACCCTATTTGGGAGATACCCTATTAATATTTAAACTACATTTCATTTGCAAGGCCCTTCTATATCAGATCACTTTATATGAGGAAATATTATATTTTCCTTTGGATATGGGACCCAGTTTTGTTATTTCTCCTGTTGTTAACTGTTGTAGCATGTGAAGAGATGCTCAGCAATGAAAATCATGTAATGTACACTGAATAATTTTTGCTTAACACATACATGAGAAGGGCTCACATTAGAACTGGCTATACACTAGCATTAAGCATGCACGTATACTGTAGCAAATGTGTCACTGATAATTACAAAATTATAAGGAGTTGGGTGATACTACAAAGAAATTCTCTTGTTTTACTAAAAAATATTGCCAGTTATAGTAGCTGTCAATTTAACAATAGACTTAGTCAGTATGGTGGTTGATTAATGTGAAATTATTCAGTTGGCTACCTTGTAGTTGGCCTATTTTTGTGTCCAATTAGTATGCTAATAACGGTAATTATGTTCTATACTGCATGTCTCATCACCTAGAGGGTTTTTAAAATGATAAAATAATGAGAATAAACAAGCTGATGCTGACATTCACTGGGCCATTCTAATTACTTACTGAGAGCACACTAGGGAATCAACACTCAACCAAAGAAAATGATTCTTGCTTACTTTGTTAAAAACTGCTTTTTTCTACTATTCTGAACAATTTACCACTGTTTTCTCTATTAT
Organism: Neoceratodus forsteri; assembly: GCA_016271365.2. Classification (NCBI taxonomy): domain Eukaryota; kingdom Metazoa; phylum Chordata; order Ceratodontiformes; family Ceratodontidae; genus Neoceratodus; species Neoceratodus forsteri. Next base: position 327,566,048 of record JADMNL010000023.1, read on the forward strand.
ATACTATTCTTTAATATTTGTTTCACTCTGTTCTATTGATACAATAAAAGGCAATTACGTGTTTTGAATCTGAGTCAACACAGTGTAGGTGGAATTTCAGAACATAGTGGCCTTCTCTCATTACCCTAACTAGGGCTCACAGGTATGCAAAAGTAAAATTAAAAGGCCTTATTTGAGTGGTTACATTTATTCCAAATTGTGAGGTCTTTTATATGCTGTTCTGGACTACTGTGTGAGAGAAATAAATTGATTCTACTCTTAACCTGAGCTATTATTCACGGTGCCATTCGCAGTTTAACATGCCCATACGGTAATATTCTGAGTGATACATCCTGTGGAATATCGTATAAGTCTAGACTGAGACTGTTTTATAAATATCAATAATGGGGGACTATCAATATGTTTTTATGAGGTAAAATGCAAAGAAGCCAAACATTTTCCCAGATCTTCTGAGACCAACTGGGGTTAGATTTTCACAACTATTAGAGTTCCCATAGGGCACAATTTGTATTGCTACTTGCTGCTGACAGGATCGCAGATGATGTTGAGTCTGTTTGGGCCACAAAATGATCCATTTGCATTTACAAGTGAAAGATATGGTTTATGCATTTCTAATGGGTCCTCAGTGTTCTCTAACAAATATTTGTGTTTCTTTTTTTGACTTGCCTGCAGTTTATGCTCACTCAGCAAAATTGGGTATGGCAGCAGAGCCCGCCAGCTGATATGTACAGTAATGTCATATAAATGCAGAAAGTAATATTAGATATATAAATATATACTTTCTGTTTTATTGCATTTATTATTTTAGCAACCTTTCTGCTATGAAGTCTTGTCTGCCATTTTTGTGGAGATAAACTGGAGCCAATCCATTTTTTTAATGTTTAAAACCCTTCCATAAATTCAGATGGGGGGGCAGATATCCCAGAACTTTACTGTATGTTTCACATTTGAATATAAACAAATTGCATATCATGTATATTTGGTTGACTCAAATTGTAACGTGCATTAAAGTGTCTATTAATGTTTTATTTGCTATACAAAACATCAAGGCCCAGATAGTCAAAGCTTTGTGCCAGGCACAAAGTGTTTGCACCTGCACTGCACATGTAATAGCACCTGAATCACATATTCCGAGGGCACTGTTGTGTGTGCTACTAGCACCAATGCACTAGCACAGAGGTAATGTATGCAGCACCCAAATCGGGGTACCTTTCAAAACATGCACAGCATGACATTCAGTTTGATAGCACTGCGCAAATGGGATTTTGTAGTCCACATAGTGCTGCACAAATATTGCTTATAAAAAGTCTGTCTTAAGCAGAGGCAGAGTGAGACACTGCAGGCCACACACCAAGATGGCTCACATGGTGGCCCATATTGTGCACCTGATGCAACAGGTAATGGAGGATAAGGAGACAGCCAGTTGCCACCCTGGGCCCAGGCATAGGCCACGGAGGCGCTATTCTGCAAACAGACAGTATTGTCCATGAGTCACATTCAAAGTCTTCAGTGATGATCAGATCATGGTTCAACAGGCCCATGCTCAGGCAGCTGTTTGAACTGCTGCATGACCAGCTCCTGACAGGCACCCAGTGCAGCCATGCGGTGTCCTTAGAACTCAAGGTGATGGCTGCACTGTACTTTCTGGCCAGCAGAACATGCCAGACACCAGTGAAGGTCCCATCAGTATCACACAGTCAGCCACCTCATGGCTGTTAGGATAGTTCCTAGATGCCCTGCTGGCCCATGCTTGGGATTTCATCATATTTCCCAGCCCACCAGCAGAAGGAACAGTGTCAGTTCTATCAAGTCATGCACCTACCAGCTGTACTCAGTGTCATTGACTGCACTGATGTTGCCATCCGGGCACCTACCACTGACAGAGTGGAGGCCTATTTGAATAGGATGGAGTACCACTCCATCAATTACCAGGTGGTGTGTAATGCAACAGGGCACAACATCAATGTCCTAGCATGGTACCCCGGCAGCACCCAAGATGCCTTCATCTGGCAGAACTCCATTCTATGCCAGCGGTTTGAAAGTGGGAAAATCCCTAGTGGCCACCTTGTTGGTGAGTATACCCCAAAGTTCTCACCCCCCCAACATGTTGCAGACAGTGACATTAACCAATGTCCTTTACCTACACAGGGGCTAGTGCATATCCTCTACATTCCTGGCTCCTCACACCTGTCCTACAGCCTGCATCCATTGCAGAGGAAACGTACAATGAGGCACACAGCACCACATGCAACATCATCAAGTATGTCTTTGGAATGCTGAAGATGCAGTTTAGGTGCCTTGATCATACAGGTGCTGCACTACAGTACACCGCTTAGATGATCTGTGCCATATTCCTTGCCTGTTGTATACTACAAAACATGGCACTCAACCATGAAATATGCATAACAGCCCCAGTGGAATAATCTGCTGCAGATTTAGAGGCAGAGGACCAGGGGATACAGGAGTAGCTTGACAGGCATGGTCCTAGGATGCCAAGAAGGCCCAGGGGTACGTAGCCCACATCATAACAGACCTCTTTGGACATGGACAGTAAGTACAGACTACACAGAAGACTGCAATATATTTAGTCGATGTATTACCATTTATTAATATCAGTACATACACTGAGGCAATCCAGGTGGGGTTATCAAAAGGGGAGGTAACAAATACTGTCCATCCAGGCAGGGGGATACCAAATAAGGCACACACACACACATTTACAGTCCTGCCTGGCAGGGGTGTTCCAATGGGGTGAAAATATAAATACATTCCAGCTAGACAGGGGGGCGATCCACAGGGGATGGTTGATGGACATACAGGCTATCCAGGCCAGGGCGGATGACTGCATTATGTCACATGGTAGGGGTGGAGACACATACATATGTTGATGATTTGCAACCTACATGCATCCCCTACCACCTCCCTGGGTATGAAAAGTGTATATTCACTGTACCTGATATGGTTGGGGAGTACATGATAGGGGAGATGAGCCTGACGATGGTGTTTTTGCCCTCGGTCATGGCCCCATGGGTTACTGAATCTGATGAGGAGTAGGTCATGACCTGGTGTTCACAGTGTCCTTGGAGTTCTGGGAGTCCTGGGTGTGATGGGCATGCTCATTCTGGCACTGTGAGGGGTAGGCATATTCCATATTGTCTGTTGTGGGGTTGCGCTACTCCCACTGGACAGGCTGAGGCTATGGCTGACCCTCACAGTGCCTAACACCATGTCTGCATGCTCCAGCACAGTGGCACACAGGTGATCCATGCAGGAAGTCATGTCTCAGACCAGCACCTCCATCTTGAAGGCCAATTTCTTGTGCAGATCACATAGGGCCACCCTGTGCTCTGCATGACTTGCCTCTTCTTGCTCCTCAGTATGCTGCATCTTGTCGTACAGCACGTAATGGATGCATGTCAGTTCCTGATGCAGGACACTCTGTGCCTCCATGACCAGCTGCAACAGCTGCCAGTTGTCAGCCACATCCTGCTGTTGCCATGGACTATCAGTGCTGATGTCCATTGGGGGCACTGGGGGTCAGCTGTGTCTGGCTCAGTGGGATGGATGTGGGGCAACTGGGCTGTGGCTGTGACAGAGGATGGATCCTGGGAAAGCACAGTGGTGGCTGGCCCTGTGGTATGGGCCAGGGGCTGCAGGGTGATGGCCATGCTGGAGGTGTGGTCATGGGCTGGCACAGCAGTAGCTGTGCCAGGGCTGTGGGGAACTGCACCGCTGCAACCACAGAGCTGCATGGGGATAACAACTGGGCTGGATCCTCTCCTGGTCATTGGCATACCCCAGATGTCCCCTCAATGAAGGTCTTGCCATCCTCTTATTCCACATTCTCCATGTTGCTGTCTGTCAGCAGGTACAGTCAGGTGGTTGGCAGGGGCAGCTGCTGCAGAGATGGACTTAGGACAGACTCCATTGTGTTCAGTACAACATGGTGTGCTGTTGGGAGAGGAGAGTTATATAGCAATGCACCATAAAGAGCTGTGTGTCAGCCAAGGCAGCATGCATGCCTGGCATATTGTGACAAAGCTCCCATGCTGTGTGTGTGGTTCACTGCCTATATCCCCATGTCCATACACACCACGCACTTCTACACCAGTGAGTACACACCCCATCACCAGGGAGCACACACCCCAGCACCAACGAGCACTCTTCCCAGCACCAGTGTGCACACAACACAGCACTAGTGAAAACACATCACAGCACCTGTAAGCACACAACCCAGAAAGAGCAAGCTTGCATCTGAGCACCAGTGAGAGCACACTCCAACACCTATGAGCACACATCCCAGCACCAGTGAGCACATATTCCAACTCAAGAGTATGCACACCCCATCCCCAGGGAGCACACATCAAAGAACCAGTGAGCACACTGGTGACAATATATGAGGCAAAGTCACTGAGTACCAAACAGATGGCTACCCACCAGGAGACGTGGGAACAGTAGTGCAACCTACACCCAGTGTGTCACACAACACTGGTTGTATGTATGCACCCATACATATATACAAATATCTATCTATCTATCTATCTATCTATCTATCTATCTATCTATCTATATCTATATCTATATATATATATATATATATATATATATATATATATATATATATATATATATATATAGAGCTAGGGAGCTACAGGTCCCTCCAGGCCCTGCATTTCCATTTATAGGACAACAGTGACCAAACTGTCAGCTTAACCTTCTTATTACCCCACCTTATCTACCACGAACAGAACATTTCTAAATCCCTGCCAAAATGTAATTCTGTGCCACTACAATGCCATTCTGCGCCACAGGTGTGAAAACACATTCTGGCCAGGATTTGAAAATTGACAGCTGGGACATACATGAGGTGGTATAATAAGAAGGTTGTGTTGAAAATCTGGGTTAAAAATATTTAACATTTCTGATGTTATAAGTGGGCATAGTGAAACTGCAATAAATAGTCATACGGGGCTTCTTTGGCATTTTTTCATATTTTGACCCTATAGTTTCAATACAGTCTTCTTATGATCCCATTTCATAAACCTTTTAGGTGAAAATGTTCAAATCCATGCCAAAATGTCATTCCACACTACAGTTGTGAAAACACATTTCAGACAGGATGTGAAAAATGACAGGTGTACTCTTCATGAAGTGCTGAGAAAAAATGGCTATGTTGAAAATTTGGAGTCAAAATATTGAAAATTACCAGTTATGTGTGTGTGCATAAAAAATTTCAATGAACATGCATAACTCTGGCATTTTTAGGAATTTTTTCACCATGCCCATTTTGGGACCCCACCTTAGAACACTGCAACTGTTGTTTCATTAATTGGGCCCAAAAGGTGATTTCACGCAGGGGCCACAAAATCATCTTCTGGGCCTGATTAATGAAATGACAGTTAATGTGTTCATGAGGTGGTGTCCCAAAAAGGCCATGTTGAAAATTTGGTGACAAAATTTCAAAAAATGGCAAAGATGTCAACATAAGTTCAGAACACCATTGAAATACAGCATAAGATTCTAAACTTGATTCCTCAGTTCATGGTTCAGTTTTGAAGAATGCAGACATGTCCCGGTCCACAGAAGATGACAGCCCAGGACCTCTGGTGGTAAGTATAGGGAAGGGAGTGTGTGGGATGGTGGCTGCTCAGTGGGAGGGTTGGGTTCTGGGACAGGGATGGCAGGGATGATGAGGGACTGTTTTATTTTTTCAGGTCTAAAAAAAAAGACATCAGGGACAGCTTTCTTTTCTACATGGTAATGAATAAAATATTTTGGGACCATGGGAGTGGGTTCCCCAGTGCCTCACACTGCTTGGGGGAGCAGCTGTTAATGCTGACATGGGGATTGGGCACCCAATGTCAGCAAAGAAACAAAACAACAGGCTGCACCAGGGAGGTGGCATCTGACACTGGGAGTGGGCATCCCATTGTTGGAAACATAGGAAGAAGGGAATGGTGATCAGAGGGTGGAAGGTGCTACTAGACACCAGGGAAACATCGGGGACAGAGATTGGGAGTGGGGGGTGCCACTAGACACCAGGGCAATTATTAATATTGTAGGGACAGCGATCGGAGGGTTGGGGGTGCCACTAGACACCAGGTAAATGTAGGGACAGTGGTAGTGGATGGTGGGAGACCACTAGACACCAGGGAAAAATGTTAGAGTTTTGGAAAGGGCAGTTGAACGCATAAGCAAGGATTCTCTCGTAACAAAAAAGTTTCCTTTTTCGTGACTCGTGATACGAAAAAGGATTCTTTTTTGTGTCACACGGTTACGAAAAAGGGTTCATTATATTAAAAAAACATATTTCAGGGACATATTTCTAACTTTGAAGTCCAGATTACACCTAATGGGGTCCCGATGAGCCAGCTATGTGTGGTGGTCTCTCTCCAGGAAGTAATTGTTGTAACTTTTGAAAAAAAAAGAAAAAAGGAAAAAGTGAAACAAGATGGCGGCTCATGAAAAAGCAATTTTTTCTCATGAAAAGAGATTTAGTTCTCATGAAAAAGGAACTGGTCTCACAAGAGTGAATCCTTTTTTGTGAGATCAAATCTTTTGTCGAGCTTTTACCATCTATCCTGAAAACTGATCTTCCCATTGAAAACAATGAGAAATGAAAAATTTAAAAACTTTGAAATAGATTAATATTTGTTCTCAAAACTAAACATGCCTGTTCTGTTAGCCAAGCTGGTTCTACCATAAAAAAAAAACACACCAAAAATCCACACCATTTGGACCCAGGGCAATTAGGAAAAAACTGTAAAACGTGGTGACTTTATGACTTTTTGCACTGTCCGGATCTCAGAATCTGCATATCCAACCAGAACGAAACTTGTCACATCAAGAGATCTACAACATGGGACAGCACTTACTAAATTTTGAGCAAATTCATTGATCAGTTACAAAGTTTTTGAAGTGCAAAATTTTAGGTTTTACATTAAACATGCTACTCAATCCTAACTATAGGGGCACTATCTTGCCCCTATAATAGATACAAACATGACCAATGTGATATTGCAGTCACTCACATGGCTAAGCTGGTCCAGCTTGGCTCTAATAGCCACCACACAGCTATCCTATCACCTCCACAGGCTGTAGGGTGGAGGCTATTTCCTCCTCTACTGGATCCAGGGTACATATAGCTGCTGATACTTATGGGTTCCCGTCTGTTACATGTGCATCTTTCTGTGTTGCATCAGCAAGACCTTCTTTGCCTGCCTCCTCATGTCTTTAAAGCACTTCCACACAGCCTGTATGGGCCAGTCTTGGCTGCCAACAACATTGACCATGTCTGGGATCTCTACCAAGGCCTGCTCTACCTGGGGATTTGTGGCCTGCCTCCAGGACAAGAACTCCTCCCTGGCCTTGTAGGCCTGTACCAGTGCCTCCAGCTCCTCCTCTAAGAAGTGGTAGACTGGGCCTGTAGTCTGTCCATGTCCTCCACGGTACCTGCTGGACAGGGCAGTGGAATACAGGTGACCAGGGATTGCAAACAGTGGAACACAACTGTACATTACATTGGGGGAGGCTTTTCCCATAAGTTACATGTAGCTGTCTCAGCAATGCAAGTCCAAACACAGCCAATGGCCTGCCCAATGCAGGCTGGCCCTTGTGCAGACACGGTCATAATGAGGGTTACAGACAGACAGACAGGTGCCCACAGGCAGGTGCCCAAATGAGCCCAGAGCCACTACTAACTACATACATATGTGTGAATGTCACATCCACTGTCATTGTGCTCCATTGACTACATAGGAGTGATCCTCTATTTACACTCAACAACACTTCCACCATTAGAGGTAGGTGTCAGTGCTACCAGATTAATTTGTCATGAGTTCCTGTAACTCCAAGGCAATATTCCTTTGGATCCCTGTAGATTACATTATTTCTTAAGGGAGTCAAATTGCTCTGTAGTACCATATAACCAATGCAAGTCAATGGGAACAATTTCCATGCAGGTGACTCCATTTCCCTGAAAATTACAAGAATCTCTGTAGATATGAGAGGTCAACCACCTCAACATGTCCAGTGTACCACTTCATGCAACATGCACATAGTTCAATGCTCACCCATGCCCCTTTTTAAGACCATTCCATAGGACATCTACAGCTATCTGCCTTCAGTTCAGCTGTGGGTTACACGTGTTGCACTGTGCACCTTTGATATGCTGCAGATGCAATTAGGCATGCTAATGTATGAATACCTGCCAGCAATGACTTGCAAATGGCGGTGTTTGCCCATGGATTGTGAAAGTGACTAATATGCATACATTGGCTGAATATTGCAGTTTTGCCCTCCATGTTAGTGGGGTTGCACTTCAGTGGTACCAGCACTTGTGCAACAGTGCACTGACATGCAGAAATGATGTTACGTGCCACAGAAGACGTCGTCACACAGTGCAGCCCTGTGCATCATGCCATTGTACAAGTGTGGTGTGCAGCCCTGTGGTGTTTTGTGCACATGCACACAATGCATAAGCACCCTGCAAATGTGCCACCCCATGCCTGGGGCATGTTCCTGGTACAAGCCCCCCCAGATGTCTGCATTGCACTGGCCTAGACTGAGAAAGAAGCCATGACAGGCAGATGTAGCAGGGCCATGCTTTGAAGGGACCAGAGATGGTCCAATGCTGAACTGGCCAATTTGGTGGACCTGGTGATTACCAGAGAGGACCAGCTGCTGGGTGAGGGACAGGGTCAGACAGGTCATGGTGCAAGGTGTGAACATCTGTCGGGTGGCACCTCACATGATGCACCAGGGTCACCCACACTGTAACAGCTTCAACAGACTATTCCACCAAGAGAATAGGGATAGATAAGTAGTTTGAATGTATTCAAAAAATAATTAGTCTAGGACACAGGTTGGAGACCCAGAATAGGTAGGAGCTGCCAAGAAGATGCAGGGTGGCCCCTGCAGTGATACAAAAACCTAGATCTAGAATCCATAATTGTATCACATAAATAATCAGAAGTTTTAAATAGGATTAGCTTTAGGACCAGTGTGAGCATATTATTAATTTAAAATAGTGTGATGTAGCACAGGGGGAAGTTGGAAAAGACTCCTGGCCCTGGCTTTCCTCACACACACATGTAGTGATGCAGCAAATTTTATTTTACTGTCAAAATCGCTAATTTCACCGTATGAAATATTTTGCGTAATTATGAACGAAAGGTGACATTTCACTGGTAAATTTCTCCTTGCGTTATTATTTGGTGAAATCAGGTGAAATTAGGCTTTCCACATGACTTACTCGCTGCAGGTCACATGGGGTGACTGTACACAGGCAGGAAGTGAGTGATTCATTTCTTTTCTGTGTAGCTGGAGACTTGAAGAGAAGAAGCAGGCAGCCAGCAGCAGAGACTTTAAAATCTTTATTTGGTCTGTGTGTGCCACTGTTCCATTGTGTGTGTTTTTTTAAACCCTTTTTTTGTTTAAAAAGAATATATTGGATTGTGTTTCTGTTCTTTGCTTATAGTTTCAGTTTGGTGTTTGTAGTGTAGGAGTGTGTGTGTGTGTGTGTGTGTGTGTGTAACTCCCTCTCTCTAGATAGAAAGGATAGTTGCTACACAGCAGACAAAGTGGCTGGGAGTAAGGCATCCACAGTTCGCCTTAACAGGCGGGTGTTCCAGCAGGAGCATGTGCCCCCCAATAGGAGCATGTGGACCCCACTCCCCAGCAGCAGCATCATGAGCCCATTGCCCCCCCACAGCAGCATGACCATGAGGATGATGTGGCCCCCAGCACCAGCAAGCCGCAGAATCCTGTAGCCCCCGAGCAGCAACAGCAGCAGCAGTAGTATTTGGCCCCCACCCCCCTAGCAGCAGCCAGATACTAATGATCCCCAGTAGGAGCATGTGCCACCCACCTCCCCAGCCCAATCCCACCAGCTCCACTCTCCCCAACAAACAGGTAGGTGGCATGCTGGGAGCCCACCCCAACGTGCCAAAAGCGCACGTTTTTGTCTTTTTTTTAAATTCCTGTAAAACAAGAAAATGGTCCCTCGGTGAGTCCTTGGCCCCCCCCACCAACCTGTGCCCACCTTCTGTGCACCCACCTCTCACACTCTCCCCACCCCATACTTACTTCCAGAGGCCAGTGCAATGATTTTCGGTGGGCCGGGAACAGGTCTGCACTCTTCAAAGCCGACTGCGAACTGAGGAAATGCCGGTAAGCTGTATAATGGCATAAACAGGGTTTTTCCAACTTAGATGGATATCTCAGCCATTTTTCAACTTTTGGCACCAACTTTTCAACATGGGGTTCTTGACACCCCTTCTCATGAATTAATTCACTGTCATGGCGTTGTTCGGTCCCGAAAGGTGATTTCATGGTCACTGCGTGGAATCACCTTTTGGGATTGATTATGAAATGACAGTGTCGGTGTTCATGAGGTGGGCTCTCAAAAAGCCTATGTTGCAAATTTGGTGAAAAAATTCCAAAAAATTACTGTTTTACGAATGTGTGTTGTGCAGTTTCCACGCACACTAGTAAATTCACCAATTTGTAAAATTTTCACTCCAGATTTTCAACATAGGCATATTTCCACACCTCCTCATGAACAGAACAGCTGTCATTTTTCACATCCTGGCTGAAATGTGTTTTCGCACTTCTGGCGTACAATAGCGCAGCCACTGTTGGAAATCAGTGTTCACTACAAAGTAAAACAATCACAGTGACACTGTTCATGAGCAGAGGTCCTAAAATGCCTATGTTGAAAATTTGATAGCAAAAGTCCATTAAATGGCTGTGTTATGAGCGTGCATTGTGCAGTTTCAACGCACACTCGTAAGTTTGTGAATTTGTAATATTTCCACTCCAGATTTTCAACATTGCCATTTTCCCACATCTCCTTATGATCAGTATAGCTGTTATTTTTCACATCCTGGCTGAAATGTGTTTTTGCACTTCCAGCATACAATAGCACAGTAGCTGTGGGAAATCATGTTCTGTACAGAGTAAGAAAATCACAGTGACACTGTTCATGAGCAGACATCCTAAAATGCCTATGTTGAAAATCTGGTGCAAAAATTGCAAGCAACAACTGTTTCACGGGCGTGTATTGTGCAGTTTCCATGCGCACTCATAACTTTGCGAATTTGTAATATTTTCACTTCAGATTTCCAACATTTGCATTTTCCCACACCTCCTTATGAACAGTTCAGCTGTCATTTTTCACATCCTGGCTGAATTGTGTTTTCACACTTCTGATGCAGAATAGCATGGTCACTGTGGGAAATCAGTGTTCGGTGCATAGTAAGAAAACCATAGTGACAGTGCTCATGACCAGAGGTGACAAAATGCCTATGTTGAAAATTTGGTGAAATAATTTCACTGAATGACTATGCTACAAGCATGGGTTGCACAGTTCCCACACAGGCTCATTCCCTTGAGCACGCCCACGGCATTAGGGTTCCTAAGACAGACACTTAAGAAGTTTGAGGGTGAAATATTGATCAGATGCAAGAAGAGTTGCAGAGAGGTACTCTGTTGGAATATGGATGCTAAAGGGACAAGGATACAACTGGGGGGGGGGCTGCATAAATATCAATCATCAAAGCAAATACCTGCAAGCGAACGTTCGGCATTGACAAATGTGTGTTTTATGTTGTCTTGCGCGAGCAGCGCAAGCAACATTTTGTAGCAGCTTGCTGGAGTAGCAGATTATGGAGGTGCGGCAGTGCTATGGACAATGCTGCCATTGCTTTTTTGGGCTTGTCTCTGTGACACCAATGAATGAACACGCTGTCTATGACAGCAGTTGAGAAGAATGCCACCAACTTGTAAGAAATTCACCGGCACAATGAGGGAGTGCCCCATCATAAAAGGGCGTGCCTTGCCTGCAGAAACATTTCAATAAACATTGTGGCAGCTGTCACTATCCACCTCTCACAATCCTTAGAAAGCTGACTACAGGGGTGCCCAGTACCCCTGTTGTCATGTTTATAACTCCCCCTCAAGACTGTGTGGCACACAGGGAGCCCACCATAGTGTGCTTTGTGTGTTCTGAAGCCAACTGCATAGGTATGCTCCTGCCCCCAACCTACCCCACCCCATCCCCATTGTGTGCCACACTGGAGCCCACTGCAGTATGGCCAACATAACTCCCCCAAAGTCATGGGGCACACTGGGAGCCCACCTCAGTGTGCCCAACAGTTGTTTTATTTCACCTATAAAGAAAACCTTCCCACAAAGTCAGTTCCTGAAAAAAAGAAAACAGTCCATCATTGAGTCAGAGCGCCCCCTCCCCAACCCACACCTACCCTCTGTGCACCCCACCTCCCCACACACACCCTCATCCCATACTTGCCTCCTGAGGTCCAGTGCTGATCTTCACTGGAGTTGGAACACGTCAGCAGTCTTCAAAGCTGACCGTGAACTGAAGAAATGCCAGTAAGCTGTATAATGGTATCAATGGTTGGGGTGCTCAACTTAGGTGGGTATCTCGGCCATTCTTTTGACTTTTGGCTCCTAATTTTCAACATGGGATTCTTGGGACCCCACCTTATAAAATCAGTCACTGCTATTTTGTTATTTGATCCTGAAAGGTGATTTCTTGGACACTATGCAGAATCACCTTTTGGGAACGAGTTACGAAATGACAGTGCCACTGTTCATGAGGTGGGCTCCCAAAAATTTGGTGAAAAAATTCAAAAAAATGACTGTGTTACGAGCATACATTGCACAGTTTCCACACACACTTGTAACTTCGAGAATGTTTAAAATTTTCACTCCAGATTTTCAACATTGCCATTTTTTTACACCTCCTTATGAACAGTACAGCTCTTATTTTTCATGTCCTGCCCAAAATGTGTTTTCACACATCTGGCGCAAAATGGCAGGGTCGCTGTGGGAAATCAACATTTGAGACAGATTAAGAAAATCACAGTGACACTGTTCATGATTGGAAGTCCCAAAATGCCTATGTTGAAAATTTGGTGAAAAAATTCGAAAAAATTACTGAGTTCATTGTGCAGTTCCCACACATGCTCAAAACTTCAAGAATGTTTAATATTTTCATTCCAGATTTTCAACATTGCCATTTCTTCACACCTCCTTATGAACAGTACAGCTGTCATTTTTCACATCCTGCCCGAAATGTGTTTTCACACATCTGGTGTAGAATGGCACGGTCACTGAGGGAAATCAATGTTCAGGACAGATTAACAAAATCACAGTGCCACTATTCATGAGTGGAAGTCCCAAATGCTTTCATGAGGTGGGGTCACAAAAAGCCCATGTTGAAAATTTGGAGTGCAAATACCAACAAACGCCCAGGGCATTAGGGTTTCTAACTGTAACATCCCACCCTGTAGAGACTGACAAGCATCAGGGGTGTGACTTTGGATTGTCGGCTGTAATGATCATGCCGTTCCACCACCACCCTCACCCTGCAGCCAGTGACAGGCATCAAGGTGTGCCTTGGACTCTTTGACCCCAAAGTTCACCCCATTCTCCTATACTGCACCCATCTCAATGTATTTTCTTATGGAATGGGGTAAGCATAAGGCCCAATGACCCCAAGACACATCACAATACTTGTCGGAGTCTGCAGGGTAGGGTGAGGAAAAATGGCATGAGCGTTATGGTCAATGACCCAAAAGCACACCTTAATGCCTGTCAGTCTCTGCAGGGTGGGGTGGGGTTGGCGTCAGTTCCATACTTCATTGACATTCCTATTATGCATCTCTCTAACTGCTGCACTACCAATACCAATGCCAGCAAGACACCATTTGGCATTGACAAATGCTTGTCTTATCTTTGGTCTTGCTTAGGTTATTTTTCTCTGTTGAGGTTTCATCCTATCTCTCTGTGATGACTACATCCATCCAGGCCCTGCAGGAGCTGTGTTGTGTGGAAGACAAGGAGTGTTGCTTGAACTGCAGTGTTGGCCACTGGTGTCCATACCATTAACGACTAAACACCACCCACATCCAGGGAGGAACTATATGTGGAAACGGATGGTTGAGATGGTGTTTAGTAAATAATTAGGTGGAGGGGGCTAATGTCTTATGTAATCATTTGAGGTGGCATAGCTGCAGTAATCTCAAAAATTTGGGATCCAATCTGAGGACAGCAAGCACCTCCCCCTCCCCTGACCACTCCTAGGAACGATCTCACTTTCGGTACAATAACGTTAACCTGGTAGTATAGCATAAGTAATCTTTTGGGGGGAATTGGATGTTGTAAGTTGTTAATCCTTTTCATGATTACTTTTGTAATTAATGACTCACATCATTAAAGATGGCCACCATTCACCATTTCTCAAAATCTGTTCAACTTTTGGTGTTAATGGTTGAATGAGTATATTACATTCATACGCTACTTGTACTAGGAGCCAGGGTTCTTCAGCATGTCACCGACAGTAAGTGGCAGAAAATATTTTTTTGTTTATATGGAGTGCATGGGTGTGTCAGGTGGTGGGGGGGCCGTGTAGCATGTGCCAGCATGGGCACTTTTAAGGACATCAAGACAACATATCTTGCTGTAAGATGGGGTTGACAGTTGACATAAAAAGTAAAATGTGTATCTTGATATTTTTGGCAGCAAAACATTATAACTGTAATCATACAAAATCTTTGTGGTTATGGTAATTTCATTGCTGTTGCTTTATATAGGCTGGGGGACTGCTGGGGACCAAACAACAGGTTATGGCAAAGGGTTATCAAATGAAACTGATTCACACTGCAGCAGATAACAGATTTCCATAACCAATCCAATGGTACATAGCTCAAAATAAGTTATAACACTATCCTGAGCTGAAAGTGGTTGGGGGTAGGGGTGGCCTTCGACTAAACTCACCCTTTTTCCACTTCCACATCATCCAAGAAGCACCCCTTACAGTCTTCAAGACTGGAGTTCTCACCAGGTGGGAATTCTGTGACCATTGCTGCTTCATCCACCTCACTGCTGGTGGATGCCTTAGTCAAGGGATTGTCATCATCCTCATCACCGAGACACAGTTCCTGTGGCAACACCACTGACATCTCTGTCTTGTGTGGAAAGTGCCTTTCGTTCATTTTGATGAATGTTAGTATAGACACATTCTTGGCTGATAAATTGGTCCTACAGTCCCTCACAATGGCCCCAGCTGCACAAAAGACTCATTCCACACTGACACCGGATAGTGGGCAGCTCAGGTATTTCACAGCAACCAATGTTAGTGCTGGCCAGTCAGTCATTTTGTTGCTGCAGTACAGCAGTGACTTGTCAGTAATGTCAAGGTGCTTTGGGTCTCCCATGTAGGCCTCCACCATTCGTTCTGCTGCCCTGAGTCCAGCTGCCTCATCTTTCTCCTCTTCCTTTTCCTCCATATCTTCCACTCCCACCTGAAAGAGAACATCCTAAATGGGATTGCTTGCTGTTTTCTGCTGTGCCTTGCCCATTCTCTCTGATTGGGTTGCCTGTGAGCCACTGGTGGTGGTAGCAACACCCGTTTTCACTGCAGTGCGTGCCTTTTTCATGTGTACAGCATGTACCATTCTAATGAGGTTCTCTGTCAACTTTTGTACTCGCTGACAACCTCCTTCAATTATAGAAGACAGACCATGTTTGTGGCGTGGATCCAGCATGGTGGCAATTACAAAGTCAGCCGACTGTAAAATGCTGGCTACATGGTTATGTGTGTCCAGCACGTGGAGCATGTGATCCATTAGATCACAACAGCCATGATCCCCACTTGCCTCCATCTGGTGTCACACATTAACTAGTATCTACCTCAGCACACGTATAAGGGGTATCAATTGATTTATATAAGCAGTGTCCCCACTCACCGCCTGTGTAGCATGCTCAAATGGATGGAAAATGTGTATTAGCCTATCCATTTGGTGCCATTGCTCTGTTGTTAGAGTGATAGACACTCCAGCACTGTCCCAGGTGGTGTACACCAGCAGGTATTCTGACACAGCTTTATACTATCATACAGCCGGTCAAGCATGTACAGTGTGGAGTTCCACCTGGTCATGACATCAAGCTTCAGCTGGTGCTGAGGCAGATGGTTATTGTGCTGCAGCTCATGTAGATAGTCACAGGCCTTTGCAGAATGGGAGAAGTGGGCACAGATGTGATGGGTGACAGTAACTGTTTCCTTATGGTCTTCATGGTTGAGAAACTGCTGAACAACAAGATTAAGACAGTGTGCCAGGCAGGGCAAAACCACCCTGTAAGAACCACCATCACTAATGCACTTCACTACATTGGAGCCATTATCACTTGCTATGAATCCTGCTATAAGTGACTGTGTGTGTAGCCACCCATCAACCTTTGACAGCAGAACATTAACCTTTTCTCAGCCATGTGAGAAACAATAATACTTGTCATACTCAGGGTTGCATGTTGCTGAATATCAGGTGTATTGCTACCACCACAATTTTGCTTTATGCAGGTTTTGCCAGGTCCAAAATCAAGTACCACCCCAGGCAACAATGCCCAGTGTGCTGTTATGCATAGGTATGAGCTTGCTGCTGTTTGTCCACTGGTCCACATATCTATGCTAAGATGGATATATAGTGATGCACTATGCTTCAATGCATGTCTAATGGAATCAGCCACTCTGCTGTTCAGCTCTGGCATGGAACACTTAGTAAAATAGGTTTGTGATGGAACCTGCCACTTGGGACAGGCACAGGCCATCAACCTGCAGAAACCAGCATTCTCCACAAATGAGAATGGCAACAGATCGATGACAAGCATTTCAGCAGTGGCAGCATTTAACTCTCATGAAGCAGCATGATTGGAGGGTACTTTGCTGCTAAAGGAGGGTCTTCAGAGTGCACTGCATCTTTGGGGCTATTGTACCAGAACACTGTACTTGTGGCAGCAATGATGTTCTTTTAGGGGTGACACTTCAGTCTTGGGGCTATGTAGACTGCATGAAACCAGTCATTTTGGTTGCTTGTGGGTGTGGTGGTGTACTTTTCTGACTCAAGGGACTGGGATTGGCACCTCCACTGCTATGCCCACTACTCGGGAGAGAGCAAAGGATTGCTCACGCTCCTCTCCACTATCAACCCAATCTGCCCCCCTCACTCTTCTTGCTCTACTACATTTAACTTGCTGAGGGAGATACCACCAACAGCTATGACATCCTCCTGGTACTGCTGCCATCTCAGCGAGTGCTTATTTTTCAGGTGGGTATGTTGGCCACCAGTGCCTATGTGGCTTCCTTTTTCCCTGACTAACACATGCTTGACAAAGTTGGCATATCGCTATGGTCTCATCAGCAGGATCAAGCACATGAAAGTCCCAAACTATTGACTTTTGACCTCTGGACTTCAGATGCTGCTGGGACTTGGATAGTTCAGAAAGAGGTATGGAAGTGTATGTTTTTTGGGCTGCTATCATCACTTCCATAAGAGTACTTTTGGGGGGGTGTCTTGAATGCTTGGAGGTTTGCTAACAGACTTGCTGACAGACTGATTTATGGGATGTGCATGTAAATGGCCTACATCACCCCTGACCTTTTTTAAATCAGGCTCCCATGTGAGGTCATCCTAGCCATCATCATCACCAACAATAGCAATGATGTCCTCCTCCTCATCCTCCTCCTCCTTCCTATCACTGTTTTCTTGCAGCACTCCACCTTTTTCTTTCTCTACAACCATCTCAGGGGGTTGACTATCCCACTCTCCAGGATTATCAGACTCTGACTGAACACTATGATCACCAACTTCTGCAGGAATAGGGACAGTCACACCGACAGACTTCTCACCCTCCTCCTGGACCACTGTTCCTGTGCTGTCAGTGCCTCACTTCTTCTCACTGTCATCATCCCCCACTAGCATCGATGCAACAGTTTGAGCCTTAAAAATGTAAGACGTAGGTATGCCAGTACTGCCAACAACTCCTTTGCTGGTACCTGCTGCACCACCAGAGCCCACAGCAGAAGACACTGATGCAGACATACGTGTACTTTCAGTGCTATGGGGAACTGGAACTGAAGTTGTACTCTTTTCAGCAGACTTCTTAGCTCTCTCATCCCTCCTGCCACATTCCCCCCTGTACTGGGCCATCTCTTAGCAGGCATTTTTGCTGGCTGCTGTTTGAAAGCTTTGCCTTTCTCTGGGAGTATATCAAGAGAGGATGTATTAATAACTGTGTGAATAACATCTCACATGTCACACTTACACTACTGGCTTCCTTACAAGTCCAAACACAATCAGGACAGGTAGCAGCACTTCGAGTAGAACTAATACCATATATGTTAGGTAGCCTAGTCTAGCAAAAACCAAAAGGCAACTTTTTTCTTTCCCCAAACAGGAATTAAAGCAACACACACAAGGAAAAAATGCACAAGTGACTGACTTTAAATACAGATCACCTGTATCTGGACAACTAAAGTACTGCAATGTGTTATTACTTAATCACTATCACAATTTTTTTTTTATTATATGAGGGCATAAACAACCATAAAACATCAACAAAGTCGAGTACCACAATATGGTAGTGGTCCAGATGGGAGGGATCAGTAAGCAATCTCTTGAAAACTACTGTATTAATACATAGTTTTTTGTACTGTGAGTGTCAGGTGTTAAACAATGCTGTAACAGAAAAAGGATAAGGTAAGTCAACTAAAAGAGAAACACAGCGCAATGTGCCGAGGCAAGCTCCAGCAATAAAATACAGGGGAGCAATTCAACAAAGCAGTGAAACTGTAAATGGACAAGTTCAAGAGATCAAGTAAAAGTATTTAAGTTTCCATACAAAAAATATAGAACTGTTGATTTTCACAGTTTAAGTGACACAAGTTAACACTCCAGTAAACAGAACTAGCCACAAACAAATAAAAATAAATTACTGGATCCGCTCTGTGTGTTTAAAA
Organism: Neoceratodus forsteri; assembly: GCA_016271365.2. NCBI lineage: Eukaryota > Metazoa > Chordata > Ceratodontiformes > Ceratodontidae > Neoceratodus > Neoceratodus forsteri. Next base: position 327,584,868 of record JADMNL010000023.1, read on the forward strand.
CTTTAGAATTCACAGTCACAGCTAAAAGCAGAAGAATGGTACATATAACACAGGCAAACAGCGGCAGGGACTCTCAGACAGGACCGAGTAACTTTTCAGAGAAAAAAAATTGTCAAGATATAACAAAATTAATAAGAAATAACAGTAAAAATTAGCTCACAATTTGTTAATAATCTGTTTGTAAAAGGCTAGAAATAGTCTGCACTGGTTTACACTCCTACCCTACTCCACTCAACTCCTTCAAAGACACAGACAAAAGTAAAACCTAATTAAACTAAGTATTATGCAAAAGTTCCTCAATATTAGAAAATGTTCCCTAGCAGCACTAGGAAAAAACTGTATATTTTGGAGCAATTAGCTCTTAAAAACAAGTTTTAAAGAGGTTTTAAAAGGCTTTATTGGTTCTGACACACCACAACAGACTGTTTTCCTACTCAACATGCAGCAGAATGAGCTGTAAACAAGCTGCAAGTGATAGTTGACCTATTTACCCACAATGCACTACAAATTTCACTTTTGGAGCAAAATTTTGCCGGCAAAATCAAATGTTAAGCTGGCGAAATTGTGCCACAAGGCAAAATTTTAAGCATTAATGGGTGAAATTGGCTGACCGAAACATTTTACGTGAACTTTTGCCATTACACCAAATCAGAAAACCAGGCAAAATTTTGTTTTACCTAGGCAAAACAATTTGCATAATTGAGGAATTACGCAAACTATTTCTCCAGGCGAAATATTTCAGTTTCGCACAACACTATACACATGCAGTTTTGCCTATAGTTATTGTGATTGGCAACATTTTTTATGAATAAACATAGTATTTACATTTAACAAGCATTTGTCATTGCTGAACATTGGTTGCTTGTTAAACAATTTGATGGTTTTCTGAAAAAGTCCAATGGAGAGTCTAGTCTGCATATCTACAAGATCTCCTATGTTGCAGAACCACCCCGCATCCACCTGACCCCCTCCTCACACCAACAGTCACCTGAACTGGCCAAGTGTGAGCATCCACTGTCTGATCTAAAACAGGTCTTGCTGTTGCAACATGGAAACTGCACATGGTTATTAACTTTTGATTACCTGGGCAGCAGAGGATCAGTAGCTGTACTGAATAATAGTAAGGATGGATGGGTAGCAGGACTCTGGCAGAGATACATGGACTGAGTCCTGCTACCCCTCCATCCTTACTGTTATTCAGTATAGCTGCTGATCCTCTGCAGCAGAGCAGAGGATCTGCTCATCCTCCAGCAAGGATATACAACTGGATGCCTGCTGTCTGGCCCCACACTACCCAGGACATATCTCTGGACCTTCTGTGTAACTTTCCACTTATATAGTGAGGGGTGTGGAGTGGGAAGATGGGGCTGTGAATGTCACCAGATGTGCAGCACTCCTTGGGTGTGGAGTTACACCACCCAGACATCAGCCTTTGGAGGTGGGTGGCTGCTCAGCCCTGTCCCCACTTCCCATGACCAGCTACTGCCTCCCTGGGGCTTGAATCCCCCTTGGATTCCCCCCCCCCAGTGAGACCAGAGGAGGGAATGCCCCCAAATTCATAATTATGCAGGTAAGGTCCAGGGACCAGGTGGTGACTTGAGCCAAGGGAAAGCTGGCAGGGCTTCCTTCAGCTCACCTGACTGCCAGTTTTCTGTCTTTCTTCCCAGTCCCCTGGCCAATGCAGCACACTAGTGCATGAACGCTGAGGTGCGCTCATGCTGCAGAACTGCAGTCCCACTCTTTGGAGATTCTTTGGGCCTGCACCAGCAATGGGCCTCTACCAGGTGACAGTCAAATCCTAAGACAGCCTGTCCACCACTCCTGAGGGAGGAGGTCAGTCTCTGGGATGCATACTCCCCCCCATTAACTCCCAGCAGCCAGAGGTCATACCCGAACCTGGGTTGTTGGTATGGCGATAAGTGAGATGCAAGTGCTTCAGTCCTCCTTGCCAAAATATTTTATATTCTAAATATCATTGGAATGCATGCCATACACTTGAGTTTAAATGCCAAAGAATGCAAGGTGATGCACTTAGTGGAAAGGAACTTGTATATGAAATATTGAATGGGGTGGTAAGTTGACCACTACAGCTGAAAGATGAATGTGGGAGTCATCATTAGTGACTCCCTCAGGCAAACCAGACAGTACAATAAGGGTTATAATAAGGTATTGAGGGAGCTGGGGTACATAGGGGAGTGTTTTTATAGTAGGAAAGGGCAGTATTAATGCCAGAATACAGCTAGACACTACATATTATATTTTATAATACTTATTAAAATTCAACATTTGAACATAAAAAAATAACCAGCTGGTTAAACAGGAAACTTACAAGGAAACAATAACAGCATTCATCACACTGTCTGTCATGCCTGCATAATAAAAATGATTTCATCTTGTCTCAGTGTGTCTTGTGCATTTCTTTATTTAACACCAATACAGCTCTTTCAGCACATCATACATATCAGCATGGTATCATGTGGAGGCAGGGAATATGTATGTGTATATATATATATATATATATATATATATATTATAGTAGCATGGTAGTGCTACCATAGTTAGGGTTTAGAAGCACTTTTAAGGTTAAAGGGTCAAATTTTGCACCTTAATAACTTTGCCACCATTCAACAGATTTGCCTGGCATTTGGTATGCATAATTGGGCATAGTGGATCTTGGGATCTGCCAAGTTTCATACTGGTCGGATATACGGCTGCTGAGTTATTAAGCGACAACCAATTGCACAATTACGCTTTTGCAATTTTTTTGCTCTCGCCTACAGGTCTCACTGTTTGTGCGACTGGTCCAAAAACTTCAGGAAACATGCGGCCAGGGTCCCCAATGTGCCTTTTGAAGATTTCATGAAAAAATATTGAACAGTTCAAAAGTTGTTCAAAAAACAAATTCCCATTATAAGTCAATGGGAAAAGTTAAAATATTCAACACTTTCACAAATGCACTTTTTAGTATCTCAAATGGCCCTAGTAGTGTCACAAATCCACCATTTTTTTCAGTTGGTGATCAGGAAAATGCTTGGCATTTAAATTTAGAACCCTCTAGGGACACAATTCTTTTTGTATTCACCTAGTCGGACTCTGAGGATGCTAGCCATATCTTTATTTTGGGGTAAAACACCCCGTACATATGTTTTTCAAGTTTCTGGAACCAGTAGTGTCACAAGCATGACACTTTCACATAATTTTGCAAAAATTACCGCAAATTGCGACACCACTTTTTCAGACTTGGCCAAAATGATAGGAATTCTTTGCCACCCTGCTGCGAAAGAACGGTTTAGTCTTTTGAGCTGAAATTTGGAAGGGAGGCAGCCAACATCTCACAGATGTGCCTTGTGGTAGTTTGGTGGAAAAATATTGCACAGCTGCCAAGTTATGGTACTCTGAAGTTGGTATTTTTCCCATAGACTAACATGGTGGCGTATGCAGCACCTTTCGGGGCTCGTATCTCGAAAATGGTGCGAGATACAGAATTTTTGTTGCATGCTCCATAGCCCTATGGGCTATGTAATAGCAAAAACCTAGCCAGGAAAATCAAGATTTTTGTGAAATTTTAATTTTTTTTCTATGTCGTGCGGTTGCTGAGATATTAGCAATTAAGTACTTACAATGCTCGTTTTAAGCTTTGATCCCCATTACAATGCATACATTCTTTGTACACACTGTGTTTCTGTATGCACCAGTTTGGCAAAAACAGGTGATGTGCTTCTGTTACGGTTACAGTTACTGTTTCCACTTGCGTTTATGTACCCGTTTGCTTTACCGTTCCTGTGTACGCCACCGTGTGCATTACCCTTTGCATTGTCATTCGTGCTTGCATTTTCGTTACTGTTACCATTTGTGTTTCCACTACTGTTTCTGTTTGCATTTTTGTTTGCATTACCGTGCGCATTGCCATTTGTGTTTAAGGCAGCCCTTTTGTTTGCGTTTCCATTTCTCTTTCGTTTTGCATCTTCCTTGCTGTTACTGTTACCATTTGCGTTTGCAATTGCATTACTGTGCCCGTGCACATTACGGTTTGCATTTCCTTATGAGCTTGTGTTTTCTTTTGCGCTTCTGTTTCCTTTGCTGTTATCATTGCTGTTACCATTACTATTAGCATTTACAAGTGCGGTACTGTGCCCGTGCGCGTTTCAGTTTGCGTTTCTGTACGTGCTTCTGTTCCTGTTTCCATTTCTCTTTCCTTTGGCATTATTCTTCATGTTAACTTTTCCATTTGCATTTACAATTGTGGTACCATGCCTATGTGTGTTACAGTTTGCGTTTACGTGTGCGCTTGCATTCTCATTTCCGTTTCTGTTCTCTTTTGCGTTCTTTTTGCTGTGACACTTAAAATTTCCATTTAAAATACCGCTGCCATCACTGTTTGTGTTACCAGATGTGTTTTTGTATGCACTTCAATGTCCGTTTGCATCACTGTTTGCTTCGGAGTCACTTTGCGCTTGCATTTCTATTAACGTTTCCTTTACCATTTACATTTGTGTTACCATGTGCGCCACTGTTCACGCTTCTGTTTATGTTACTGTTCCTGTTACTATGTTACAAGACATCAAGTGGCGGGAGTGTGGGGCCGAAAGGGCCCCATGCTCCCCCGCCGCATTACATTCACTATTTCTCGGCATCATTCTCAAAAAGAAGGGAAATTAGAGGCAAAAAACTCCATTTAATGCATTAGTTAGGGCTGTTCTACAGCAACAAAAGTGAGGAAATTTGGTGTTAAGGTTGAAAGCCTCACTTGGAGCCCCCAAGCCCACCCCCCAACCGGCATCGGGGTGTGCGTTGGGGTCATCGGTCCTAACTCTCACCCCATTCTCCTTTACCTCTGCTTCTTCACAAATGTGATGGTGTGAAAGTTAGGGCCAATGACCCCAATGTGCACCCCCGATGCTAGTTGGGGGCGCTAGTCCAAGGGGTTTTCAACCCTAACACCGAATTTCTCACTTTGTCACTGTGAGCAACTCTAACTAATGCATTAAATTGAGTTTTTGCCTCTAATACTATATATACGTACATAATATATGATATATATATATATATATATATATATATATATATATATAAAATACAAAATCACACATGCCCCCACAATGCAAAGCATCATGGGCTGCATATGCAAATCAC